>JAWWTY010000106.1:93474785-93678412 GCA_035222235.1 Margarornis squamiger
CGTCCTCGTCCTCGTCCTCGTCCTCCTCCTCGTCCTCATCCTCCTCCTCGTCCTCCTCCTCCTCCTCGTCCTCCTCGTCCTCCTCCTCCTCCTCGTCCTCGTCGTCCTCCTCCTCCTCGTCCTCATCCTCCTCCTCCTCGTCCTCCTCGTCCTCCTCATCCTCGTCCTCCTCGTCCTCGTCCTCGTCCTCGTCCTCCTCCTCCTCCTCCTCGTCCTCCTCGTCCTCCTCGTCCTCCTCGTCCTCATCCTTGTCCTCATCCTCGTCCTCCTCGTCCTCCTCGTCCTCCTCGTCCTCCTCTTCCTCCTCCTCGTCCTCCTCCTCCTCCTCCTCCTTCTTCTTCTCCTTCTTCTCCTTCTTCTCCTTCTTCTCCTTCTCCTTCTTCTCCTTCTTCTCCTTCTTCTCCTTCTCCTTCTTCTCCTTCTCCTTCTTCTTTCATCTTCTTTCTTCTCTCTTCTTCCTTCTTCTTTCTTCTTCCAGGAGAAATCTTGGAATAATTGTTTAGAGTGTTTATTATAGTTATTTTTTGGATTACAGCTCAGTTTTGTGTAAAGGTGCATATTGGCCATGATTGTAATTGCTGTAAATGCACTGCCTGCATGTTTACCCAGATTACTTTATCTGCAGCATCTTATTTGTTAGAAAACAATATTCTTTCAAACTTTTTCTTTTAACTGCTCATTTGCAAGATAATTGAAGCGAGACTGAAACTGTGGTGTCAGAGTAAACAAATACTGCTTATGTGTTAATCACCAAAAGAATACTATTCATTGTATTTAATACAGTGTGCATTATAGTAGATACAAGTATATCTGTGCAGTGAACATTTTATTAACAACAACATTTCACAGGTAAAAAGAAACATGAACCATATTTTCAGTTCTTTATCTTAGTATCTCTGTGGGTTTTTTTTTTTTTCTACAATTAGAACTAATTAAGTTTTGCTACCCTAATTAAAAAATAAAAAAACATACAAGCTAAATGCAAGTATTCTTTGGCCAGTAGAACCCTTCTGAAAACATACATCTTATTGAGGTTAACAGAATCTGTTACCTTGAAAACTTGCTCATTCCCATGTGCTGGTGTAAGTTGAAATAGAGCCCAAGGGATACAGAAGTCACAGAGTAAAGCTTCCTAACTGCTCTGTGAATATGTAGACAATACAGAAGACTCATTACCACAGATAAAACAGAACCAATTCCTAGAGGACTTTTTATAATAGTTTTGGGCACTTGTTTTAGAAAGTTAGTCTATAACAAGATGTTGTGACTTTTATATTAATGAAGGGCATTTAAGAGATTCCAATTATGGTGCCTAGTTTGAAAAATTAATCTAAGATTTAAAAATCTGAGGTGATTGAAGTAAGTGTGACTGTAGCCTCTAGTCACTCAGGATACCAACTAAACTTCTTTTAATAAAAGAATTATTATGAATACTACTGCATTTCATTATTCAGACTATAAATACCATATGTATTCAAGAGGACTTGTTAACTATTTGTAAGTACATCAATTGTTTTACTAAGTGGATTTTCCAGTGATGCATAATTCTAATTATAGGCTTTGTGCCCTTGCACTTCTTTTTCTTTATCATGAGGCCATGAAATTCTTGCAGAAGGGCTCATTTTAAGGATACAGTAAAATTATCATAATTCTCCAGTACAAATTTTTAAAAGTTTTAAAATGCTATTTGAATAGTGGGGTTCTCTGGATAAGGATGTGCGAGAAATATTCACCGCTGTTTGTTCAGCACAGTGACTGGTCATGTATTCTGTTGGGCTGAACAGAATCCCTCTGCTGCTTCCCTAACACAACCAACACTGACGTCTATGAGAATGTACCAATCTGCATTCAGACTGTACATTTGGTTGTCTTAACCGTGAATTCAATCCTGCCCTAATCTTCCTTTTCCTTCAGAATATTCCCAGTCAGCATCTGTGCTGTATCAGTGTCATTTCTTACCACTAATGCAGATATGAACTAAAATCTGGAGGTTTTTTTTTTTGTTTTTTTTTTGTTTTTTTTTTTTTACAAGATACATATAAAGGGCACTAACAGTATGCAAGCAAAAGGATTTTCAAGAACTTTGTTGAAACTTTGTAACTTCTTCCCCCTACACTTCTTCATCAAATTTGGCTCTCAGATTTAGCTGACATGTCTGAGTACTCCAGGATGTACACAGCTGTGGGGCTGCAAGGCTGCATCTTTAATGTCTTGTCACACTGCCTAGGAGGACAATATTTCTGAATGGCTAAACCATCTTGCCTATATTGTATATTTTAGCTTGTTGAAAAATGCTGAGGGGGGTGTGGGGGGGGATAGGTCTCAGCACGTTCTGAGTGTGTACCCTGAGATCCATAGTCACAGAATCACAGAATATTCCAAGCTGGAAGGATCCCAGAAGGATAATTGAGTCCAGCAGGTATCCTCAAGGCATGAAAGTCTCTAGATTATGTGCCAGCAATGCATTTACACCTTCATTCATAATGTCTGCTCAAAAACTCTATCACATTGATAATTTACTCTCAGAGAATATTTGTAAATTATTTGGCTGGCCACATAAGGACCCAAAGTTTTCATAAGTACTGGCTATCTGGAAGAATTTTCTCTTCACTGACGTGGAATCCTCAGGGATTCTTACTATAAGGTAACTATGTAGATGGCCAAGAATAGATGTTGAGGTGGTGAACCCATTTCAGGGTGTTGGAGGTTAGCATCCTCTCTCTCAGGTCTTTGGCTTTAGACAGCACGACTAGTCCCCTTCTGCAACATGGCTGATGAAACCAGAGTTTTCTGGTGACCCAAATCTCTGTAGAAACTGAATGTAGCAAATCTCTGGGCCAAAAGCAGCTAATTACAGAGTGCTTTGTGAAACAGTAGAAAATACATGTGTGACTTAGCCCTTAGTCTCTTGACAAGTACCATATACACATCAGAAACTGAATTTAGAAGTGGTTGGATTGTTCCAAAATTCTTATTCTCAAATTTCCAAATTTCTCCACCCTGAGGTGGAGAAAGCACAATGCCTCTCAAACAGACTGCCACGTCACAGCACATGTGAGATTTCCTATATGATGTCTGCTATATCTTGATTTGCTTTTATATATCTGCTTCCAGGAATTATTGTAAAACTAGTGAACCAGTATCACTTTGCAAGGGGGGTTATGTTGTTTTTTCTAACCAGTAGGCTGACTGCCCAAAGCAACAATATCCATCCCTTACTCAAACCAAAGTGGGTTGTTTCCTTCATTGTGGAATTCAGTATTGGTATATGCTGGTTGTTCTTGTTATTTGTACCATGGCTAATTGATTGAAAGAACTTTTGTAGAGAGTTGTATTTGGAGATGCTTTTCTTGATGTTGACTGGCCTGACTCTTTGATTCAAGTAACTTAAGTCTGCTTTCCCAGTGGTTGTGTGATTTTAGAGCATTCCAGTGTGCTCCAGTGTTTATATATGTTAATCAGGGCAATTAAGAGATGATGGAGAGGTAGTGAAGCATGGAAACCAGCTCAGAATTCTAGCTCTTTATAATTATGAGGGATAAGAACAAACTTTCAGTTCTGGGCAAATTAAAGATTTTTGGTGATGAAATAAAATGTATGATTTTTGAGACAATAGTCTTATCACTGACATATTTTTGACTACCATGTTTTGCCGTGGAAATAATCTGCTATGAAGTACATCCTTTATATCAGATATATTAAAATCCAGGAGAGTTTTTTGTTCCACACTACCAGGCAAAAACCACGTAACCACAGTATGCAAAACAATGAATAAAAACTCATTTTAATTTGTGCATTTTCACTTTAAACAAGAATGCCTTTAAGTTTCATTCAAGTTCCTGCTAAGGCTAATTAGAAAGCCTTAAGCCTACTGCAACCAAATCTTTATAACAGTAACACATTTTTCTTTGCCAACAACATTATTTGAATAAATTTAACACAATATACTTATACAAGGGTTTTAAAATCTATTTAAAATCAAGATTTCTTCAAGGTGTGGTTTCATGCGTTATCGAGTTCTTCTGTGATTGAAAAAGCCTCAGTGTGTATACAGTAGAAAATTAAACTTTATTGAAATATGTAAAATGGACTTTTTTATTGTGCTTCTGGAACTCTTTAATTTCATTCACTGAAGCATGAACAAAAAATAATGGGCAATATTTAAAAGCCCATATTCTTTTATTCATCATTACCTTTGCATTTCTAATTTTCACTGAGTCTCGTGTTGCAATATTTTGGTAATATCAACTAATGATAACTGGTTTAATCTAATTGCTACTGTTTTCTTTTTGATCCTACAATGTGTTTAGCATGTCTTTCGTGTTTCTGAATTTTTTTGCTGTACATACAGAGCTTGGTGACAAAAGGTACAAACTTACACCTTATTCTAACTAGATACCATCGTCTCATAAGAGGAGAGAGCTAGTTCTGACACTTGGATGCTATCAACTCTCCTAGCAGAAGACATCTTCCAGTGACTGAGATAGTAATGACTTCATAGAAATTCCCTCTTGCTTCTTTAAATAGTAAATTAAATTTAACCATCTATTACCTGAAGAAAGGGTTGCATTATTTGTGCAAGTATAGACCTTTCCAAAAAGCATAAGAGCCAGGCATACATTTTATTCACTTTTCAGGCATTTCATAGGACCTTGTTACAATGCACAGTTTTGAGAAATTGCTAAGGAGACTTATCTATAAATCTGAAATACATCTCAAACTTAGAATGCATCTAAGAACTTAATGCTCTAATTCAAACTTACCGAACCAAAGAAAATACCATATTAACTTTGATATAGGCAAAAAATACAGGCTGCAGCAGATTTTCAGCTTTGGTTCACTGCAAACTGTGGCATCTTTTCTGTCTGAATAAGACTTAGGAACACGCGATTGTGTAGCAGACTCGGTTCTATGCCAGGAAGGACTGTAGATGCCGAAAAGCAGGTTTTAGTCTAACATTAAATGTCAGAGTTACAAAAATGCCTACCCAACTGCTGTCTGAACCCAAGAAACAAAATTTCCATCTTCTTGTCTGACCTAAAAATCTGTCATGCAGCTATGGTTCAAATTAGCCCACATTATCTGGTCCGTTCTTCTTATACTATGAGATTCTGTCTTCCTAAATTGAGACCCTATATTCAATTTACAGCCAATGGATTTGAGTCATTTTCTTGTGAAAGCCTTCAGAGGGTAATCATCTCTACCTGACCAGATCTGCAGGAATGCTCTGTTGATTTTTCAGTTGCTTTCTTTTCTCTATAAAATTTATAGGCACCCATCTCCCCTCCTTTTCCCTGTTGAAGCTTTATCGTTACAGAGCAAGGAATAAAGTGTTTGTGGGTCTATAACCTTTTGTAAATTAAACAGATTTTTTCTTTTTTTTTTACTGAAATAAACAGTCTTTATTTGCAATGAACTCTGGGAACTGGGGAACTAGGACTCTCACCATTACCTCAGGATTTCTGTTGATTTTTAACATTTATTTTTTTTTTTCAATCCAATTTCTTTTCATGTAAAGATTTACAGGAGGAATTCTTCAAGCAGTGCATGTAAGCCATCCATTGCCAGATGGGATACTAGCCTAAGGGTTATGGGAAAAAAGCCTGGTATTAATTTTCTGGCTAACTCTCATAGGGAGAGGGGACTTCTGGGTTCCTGTGTTGAGGAATGTTGATGAATTTTACATGAAACATGTAGCTGTGTGATGTAGATACAATTTGTCTAGAGGAAAGGATAGAAGGCAGAATCCCTTCATCTAGCTGGCTTGCTCCAATTGTTACTGGCCTACAAAAACATGCATTTTCAGATCCATTCTGAGCAATGGCACAGTTTATCTGGAAGCAATAAAAAAATATCTCTGACTACTTCACAACTTTGTTGATGAGGTCCTTAGATAAGAATTAGAGGAACTGGCTTCAAAACACCAAAGGCAAAAGAAAGACAAGAAAATGTCTCACACCAAGATTAGTACATTGAGTTACTGAGTACATCACTAGGTTATTAGAGAAAATATTCTCTACAGGACATTTTGGCATCTAATTTAGTTACTTAAAGAAAAAAAAAAAAACAACTGTATCCTTTTGGAGTGACTCAAATGTCCCCATTCTTATAACAAGATGTAGGGATCCTAGGCTATGAGGTGTTTTTTGATTGTGAATCCTTGTAGAGAGGTATAGCAGTCTGCAGTAAGTTATTTAAGGTATCGTCAACCTTTCCAAGACGATTACCTTCCTGCATTGTTTACTGTCATCTTCAGGTTTGAGGCGTTTAATGTTGCAGTGCATAAGAACCGTAGATGTCTAATGCACTTGAATTTTGCCTTAGGGATCAGACACCTAACCCAGGTCCTTCAAAGTTAAGAAATTGGTATCTGTGTCTCTAATGTGTGAGCCCCAGCGGCTAAATATTCTAAACCAGAATAGTTTTGGAAAAAATTGTAATTGCAAAGAAAAAATATTTCCAGTTAATATTTTAGAACTTACTTCATACAAACCTATTAGTGAATGTTTTATATATGTAATCATAGAATAAAATCACAGAATAGTTTAGATTGGAAAGGACCATAAAGCTTATCTAGTGCCCTGCTGTGGACAGGGACACCTTTTGCTGCTTCAGATTACTCAGAGCTCCATGCAGCCTGGCTTTGAATACTTGGATGGGGCAGCCACAACTTCTCTGGGCAACCTGTTCCAGTGCCTCATGACCCTCACAGTAAAGAATTTTTCCTAATATCTAATCTAAACCAACTCTGAGTTTGAAACCATTCCCCCTCGTCCTGTCACTATATGGCCCTGTAAAAAGCCTCTCCATGTTTCTTGTAGACTCCCTTCAGTTACTGAAAGGCCACAATTAGGTTGTCTCAAAGCCCTTTCTTTTCCAGGCTGAACAACCCCAATTCTCTTAGCCTTTCCTTGTAGGAGAGGTGCTCCATCCCTCTAATCATCTTGGTGACCTCCTATGGGCTTACTCCAACAGGTCAACGTCCTTCCTGTGCTGAGGACCCAAAACCTGGGTGCAGCACTGCAGGTGGGCTCTCACCACAGTGAAGTAAAGGGTCAGAATCACATTCCCTTGACATGCTGGTCTTGCCACATATTTATATGTAAAGCATTTTTTTATATATAAGGAAACTAAGAGCTCTTTCTAAAAATGATTGAAGTGAAAAATGCAGTCCAGTGGGACTTTTGTTTTTCATGTGAGTTCATTTTTGCCTAAAAATTCTTTAGGTAACTCTCCATCTTTATGCATATAGAAATATCTACATGCTGTGAATGACTCAGTAAACTGAGGGCACTAAAAGACTATTCCTGCATTAACAAGTAATTAGGTGCAGAGGGGCAGACCATTAGAAGTGGCTGATGTTGAGAGTCTTGAATTGTATAGGATCAGGGGCTTTGCTTTGGGTCAGATTTTGTCTGTCTCCTGGGCAAAAATCTTCCAGTAAATACAATGCAAAGCTCACTGGAGACAAAAAGTACTATGTGCACGCTGGATGACTCAGTGATGGTTTTGCTAACAGGCTGGTTTTTAACCTAATGCCCCCTTGAAGCTTTGGGAATATCTAGTGCATGTACATCAAAACTGCTCAGAGATCCAAACATGCACATGGTAAGTGGAGACAATGACAGGCTCACAGCAAAATCACACTATTTCTCTGACCCAATTTACGACTGCAGCCAGTGACATAAAACACAGATGAGCAGTATCACATTGCTCATTAAATTATTATTACAATTTTGGCTGAAAAAGTTATGTCATTTTGATTTGAAAAATATATGTTGGGGTTTTTTTTAAATTTACTTAAACCTTGTTTTCAGTGAATTTAAGATACCAGGGTTCAGTTGTAAAGGTGTTTATCTCTAATTGTTCTTAATATACCTCTTGCTGAAATCAGTTCTATCAAATCATAGCAGAAGCTTTAAATGTAAATCAATGTAAATAACAAAATAACAATGTTCTAAAAGACAGCTCAAAAAGATCACAAAGGGAAAAAAGTAAAATACCATAATAATAACTTGCCTGAAAATTAATTATGAATTAAGATTCAGCAGTTCAGCCACCTACACAAAATAGCGTGAAGGCCTTAATAATCAAAAGGTTAGAAAGAAAAAAAACAGACAGAGCATTCATATCTAACAAAGCTGCAAAACAAACTAAATTAAGAGATCATTATCAATTGTGAAAATTGTGGCCTTTCGGCAAATTATGCATGAATTTAAAGAGAAATGATTGATGTCAGAAACTTGGGATGGTTAGATAAAACTCGGTGTACTGCTTTACTAGGAGACAAAAACTATTCAGTTTTGGAGGCAAAGAATGTCCTAATAAAACAAACAAACAAACAAACAAACAAAAAAACCCAGCAGGACCAGCAGTATTAACAGTATGTTTTACAGTAAAAAAACCAGTAAAACTAGATTATAATAAGACCCCATATTAGTAATTACAGATGAATCTATGAATGAAATTCCATAGTCACAGAGTTCACTTTCAGAGTTAGAAGAAGTGTTGAATTTTTCACATACTACTAAAGTGTCCTGAGTCTAGGTTGGGGTTCTCAATTCACATAAAAAAATTTCTTTTATACCATTATCTACTCATTTTTGTATCTCTGCCTCCTGGAGTGCCTTCATGGGAGTTATTTGGAACAGATGATAGTCCTACCGGCATAAAATATTTTTTCTGGATTGTAAAATATAGCAGGATTTTAGCAATACACTAAAGAAATATTAGAGATTTTCTATTTATTAAGAGAGAATATTGCACCATTATGTAAAAGCAATGTAACTGAATGAGTACTGCCTACACAGGACAAATTAAGACCTCACAAGAGATTTTAATTTCTTGAAGAATGGGAAATTAAAGAATCTATTGGCTGGCTGATATTTACTGCCACTCCTTTTATATCTTGCAGATAAGAGTAGTCTAATAGAAAGAATATGATACAGTGGTTCCTGAAGACTTATGAAAATGCCTTAAGATTTTTTTTAATGTTGTTTTTGATGTGGCTTCTCAGTGCACATGTTAAAACAAAATCAAATCAGTACACAAGAAGAAATAAAACTGAGTAGTGAAAGTGTTCTTCTGGTGCTACTGTCTTCTTGACTAGTTCTTTCAAAATTTTCTTTCAAAATTTTCTGTGATTCCAAACCTGTGAAGGCCTGTATTTTAAGCTTTATTCAATACCCCTAAACTAACAATAGCTAAGTGACTACTACAGAAGTATAAAGGTTGATGTTCTGGAAAAACTTACAGGGTTCTTCAGTTTTATCAGCAATTCATATCAACAACTGTCAAACTGCTACACAGGATAAAAGAAGACAAAACTCTATGCTGGCATGTATGAACAGAAAAATAGACTTCTATAAGCAATGTAAAAGAAACCTTTCTTTCTTTTTAGCACTGGAAAGACCTTAGCTCATGCATGATATCCAGTTTTTGATACCAAACCTTGGAGTCAATAAGTAGTAAGTGAAGGGAAGCAGGTTAAAAAAAAAAAAAAAAAAAAAAAAAAAGTTCTCTTACATTAAAGATTCAAGGCCTATAAAGAAAAAAACAATGAAGTGATGTAGTAAAAAATACGAGTAGTAAAAATTATGAATAGTAAAAATGAAAGTAGGAAAATATCCTCTTTATTTTTTTCTTCTCACCATCTTTGGCTGGGGTGACAGTGTGAATACAGTGCCTAGTTTGGGTTTTCTGCTTAATGGTGAGAGGCACTGCTGAAACTGTGATCTTAATTTTTCTTTTTTTATAATTTTTATTTTATGCTTTGATTTGCTTTTGCTTTTGGCAAGCTAGACTTGAATACTAATGCTTTTCATTTATTGTCCACTTTATTTTCATTCAGGCTAGATCTTTTTCAAGGATGGTGATACCTGGTGGATACTATCAGTATATATTTAAATATCTTTCTAACAAGTGAGAGGTCAATTGATTGCAATTTTGTTACATAGCAATAGTATATATGTTATGTTCAGAAATATAGCAGATTTTGAGCATGATATTTATAAGTAATACCTAAGACATTTTAATGGAAATAACTATTACTTCTTCAATACAAGCATTTTTAAAATCTAAGTAACCAGTTATTCCTTTGAACATGAATATATGAGCTTTTCTGTATTTCTCTCTTGACAAGGCAGCTGCCAAAGAGATTTCTTGTTCAGCCTGATATAGTGGCTTAGGTTAATAGTTTGACCAAACTTGTCAGACTGATATGATATTCAACATGGCATTTTCAGCTGCTATTCTTTCTGCTAAATTTCCAGTGTTACAAGAATAGGATTTACTCAAAATAACATGTGTTTACTATGTAAATACTCCACAATACCAATATCATTAGCCTGAAATAGAGGGGTTGGTACCTCTCAGAAAAAAAACCTAGGATGATCAGAGGTTTTCAGGAAGGATGCATTGAAGCAATGGCCCTAAAAAATTCAACGTAATTCAAGTGGAAGGTATTGTGTCTGGCAGATTGTGACAGTAGCAGCAAACTGTACAACTCATGGTTTAAATTTTGAATTGGGTAGCATTTCTCCTAGTATTGTGTAGTAAGTTATTTTATTTTCATAAGAGAAAACTCCTTTCAAATAATGGTAATGAAAAGTTCAATACTTTTTTCATAATTTACATTTTATATTAAATGGGAAATTTTCCTTGTTGCAACTCCAGACTGTTGTGTTTCATCCCTTTCAATGGGCAGCTTAGAGGAGTGTGTCTCCATCTTTTATATTAGTCCTACTTGATAATAAGATGTCATTACATGTGGTTTTAGCTTATATTTTTGCCACCTTTTCTCCAGTTTCCTCACCCTCTTCTTCACACAGGTCATGTCCTTCTACCCCAAAACATCTTAATGGCCTTTTGCTGAAGTCACTTATTTGAGTGTGCCAGTATTTGTGGGGTTCTTTGGTTTTCGTTTGGGTTTTGTTTGTGTTAGTTTGTTTCTAAATTCCTTTCTATTGTCCTCTGGAACTATTATTCCTCTCAACAAATTTTATCTATGTAAAACTACGCAGTCAGGCCAGCTTCCTTCAAAATCAGTGAAATCCTATGCAGTGATTCACCCTATCGTAAGAAATGTTTGTCTTACTTTACATGCTATTATTTTCTTGATGCAGTCCTCAATCCTACCTCACCATTTAAATCTTTAAATCTAGATCTAATCCTCCTTCTTGTCAATATTTTTGTCCAATTTTGTTCTGCTATCATACTTCTGCATTTTGTTCAGAAGTCTTTACTAATAAAGACTTCTGATAAGGCTCTTTCAAGACTTGAAACACACTGCTTGCAGTTTCAGTCATCTGGCACTTCTTTTTCATATAGGCAAATCATTAGAGAATTTAGATCCACTGACTTCTGCATTTTATAAGTGTATTATCTCTTGTGGATCTTTATATCCTTTACCTCTCAATCATGACACAGTTAATGTAAATCTAAGATGCTGTGATTTGCGAAATTATATGTATTATTCTGTTTAGTCATAACTGAATTAATTTCCTCTTTGAAGGATATGGTTAGAATTACTACATTGAGAGGTCTTTTTCAGTGGAAATAGTACTATTTTATCAGCATTTTATAAGCTTGTACTTAATTCAGTAAAATGTAGAAAAGGAAACAACTCACAATTACAGGTTTTGTTGTTTGTTTTTTTTTAAATAAAAAAGACACTACCACCTGTATCAGAATAGGCAGTTTTTCAGGAATTACCTTCTGAAATGCAGGAGAGTTAAATCTGTACAATTTTATTCATTATTCCTCAAAGTCTCAAAACCCCCTGTCACAGGAAAACAACAAAATTCCACAAATTCTTGTTATCATTAAGAAGTAAAAAAAAAGATTCTCTTTTTATTGAAAGGATTTTCCTAGAACAGAAAAAAGTACAAATATCCTGAAAGGAATCATAATCTATCTATCTGCTACCAAAGAGACAAGGAGCAGAAAAAAATGAAATGTAGCCATAAAAAGCACATTAAAATTGCTTTGGATATGCTGCATAAATATTTTTATTTTAATCCTACATAGTATTTTTCATAAATAGCAAAAGTGTTCCATGTATTTTCATATCAGTTGTTCTTGTTTTTAATAAGGTAACAAAACCATTTACAAAAAGATACTGATATGTAAGGAAAAATGGCTTATTTTGATAGGTGGAGTTTCATCATGAAATGACAGATCCCAGATCAAATGGCAAAGATAGGATAAAAACTTTTAATACTACTAAACATATGGAAATTAAAAGATCAAAGTGCTCTCATCTGCTATATTGAATAACATTGTTCCATCAACAAAACAAAAAAAAAGTAGGCTTTATGTTTGACCAGCAGGTAACAATAAAACTGCAGATACAGATCTGTAGCAGAAAAAGCTGAAACAACTTCATTAGGCTACTTAGTCCACATACCTCTTTCATCCTGTGATCAAATACAGGTTTCTAAGGGAAAGAGGGTGAATAATGACAGACTGCAATCACTAGAGTCTGCTAGCAAGAAAATGCAATAACACATCACCCTCCCACCTCCACTGCCCTTTCCCTGGCATTAAAATAAGTGACAGCTAACTGAAGAGAAAAAGAATAGAGGAAAAAGCAAAAGCTGCACCACATATGTTTAATGCATTTTTACGTATTAAACCCCCAAAAAGTGAAGAAAAAAAATCACATGAAAGGAGCCTGAAAAGCACAATGAGAAAGAACAAAGAGCTTGCCTTTTTCTTTGCATTCTTCTTGATTCTTCCAGTTGTTATTTTTCTTCTTTTTTTTTTTCCCATTTTTCAAGTGAGACTTCACTAAATATCTCCTCCTTTCCTCTTTTGCTTTTCATTTTTGCAAATTCATTGCTTATGAATTTGCATTTGGAACTTCAGGTCTCATTTTTGTTTAGTTTTTGAAACAGGGACTCTGCATTCACATTGACAATTGACCTATGAGCAAACCTTACATTTGTAAACCATGATGGTTTTGTTAAAAGCAATGGCAAGAAAGGCACCATTCATAGGTGTGTTTGTGTTCTATCTTCTCAGCTGGCATTTGCTTTTTTATTCTGTTTCACTAGCAGAGGGAATTGCCATTAATCTTACACAGTTTTCTTCCTTGCCTTTCGCACACCCACCTCGTCTCTCAGTCCAGGCAGTCTTTTTTGAGTGGGCTATTTAAAAAAGATAAAAGCTAGTCAAGGAGGTTAATGTGTCTAGGCTTCGTTCATAGGCGTTAGAGAAACAGGCTGATTTAGGAGATCATTCAACCCAGGAGTTGAATTCTGGAGCGAGTATCCTCCTTCATTTGCTACATGCAGCTTAATTGAATCTGGTACATAAAATGGAAGTGAAAAAAATTTCAATCAAAAATGGATTCCTTTTATCTGGTTCTGTATTGAGTAGTCTCTTCTAAAGTTTCCTATAGTGTCTTCCCTGAGAATCTTTCTCACATCAGCCAAATTCTCTTAGTGTTAACTAAAGCTACATTCTTTTCCCATAAAATAAAACATTCCTTCCCACATCTTTCCTCCTCATCTGTTTTGAACAATCAGCATTCACTTGCATCTTATGTTTTCCTCAGTTGCATAGATGGCTCCCCTGAAACTCATTATTATTTTGGTCTCAGTGGTTCTCTTGCTCTTTCCTTCTGTCATCCATCTGAATAGTAGTTACTGTTTCTTAGCAATTTCATATGTCTCTTACTCGTTTCTCTACCATCCACTACTTAGAGAAGTAGGCAATCCCCATATTAACACCTTGCCAGAGGAATATGTAAGTACTACTGTAGTCTATAGCATGACTGTTCCACAGGCATGTGGAATCTTTTCCAATGGCTTGGTCTTTCTCTAGCCACAAAGGTCGTGAGAGATTTGGGAAGCTATTTCACCAAAGCCACCTTATTCCATTAATAAGATAACAATTTAAAGAAGTCAGTACTTTCATAAAAAAGAAAAAAAAGCTAAATATTACAAACTGTTCTACATAAGTATGAGTCAGTGACAAGGAAAATACACCCAAAATAAAAATACATTCTAAGCAATGGGTTCAACTGAAAGTCTCAGTCAGTTTCTGAATGGGTTAAGATGGAAAATATTAAACTAAATATCTTTCCTGCAATAGGAGTACTTTCATCATTGACCTCCTACATATCAAGGAACTTTATATCTGCCCACTCCATCTCTTTGTGTTGGTACTTCTGTGCAGCCTGTAGGCTGCCTGGAGAAACAGATATCAGATCCCTGCAAACCACCTGAGTATGCTATCAAATACTGTGTTAAAGGTAAACAAAACTATTACCTGTGTTCAGATATTCACATGTGTGTCCAGATGATGCAGGATCTTGAGTATCTGGACACACAGGAGTAGCTAAGGGCAGCTTCAGGCAGCTCTCACTAGACCATCTGTGGGATTTAGCGACATGCAATAGGTCAACAGATAATGCAGAGCACTGTCACTTTCCTGCAGAAATCTTATACATTTAATGGCAGAATTTGCCTAATATGTTCCTTGCTTCAGGTAACTATGCAATATCCATTGCTTGGGGTTGATGTACAAATATTACAATAAAATTTTAAGAGCAGGTTTGCTGAAATTGAAAGTATGAACCAAAGAAAAGGCTTTGCATACATCATTTCTTTGGAAGAAGCACTTAAAACGAGAACATTTTAAACTAGCAAAATATGACTCACCTAAACACAGTTGTTAGGGCAAGTCATCCATAAGAAACAATTTGTTCCAAACTAAAAATGATATTACTATAGATAATCTCAATGATGATCATAAGCCCTGAAATGATCTATTATATATGTAAGGATTAGAGGACAGGAGAACAAGATAAAATGTTCTGATAGGAGGAGATCAAGCATCAAATTATGCTTCCTAGGGCAAACCTCTACCGAGGTGACTTAAAACATAAGCCCAGAAAATGCTCAGGAAGATAGATGAAATATTTCTCGATTAAGACATATTTCTAACTTGTATTTGGAATGTGATATTTCAGGCTGAAGCTACCAAAATTTGTTCACCATGAAATCTAACAGGAGATTGTTCTGCTTCATTACTTCTGCATTTGTTAAAGATCTACTGATTAGAGGGCACATTGATAAGGTGGCACCACAGAGACAGAACTTTAAGGGTAATCATTAAAATCTGTATGCATACTGGCAACTCGAGGTAGATCACAATAGGAATTCAGTACAGTAAACTACACCATATACTGCAACAGAATATGTATGAAGCTTATCATTCTGAAAATGATAAGCTGATATTTCAACACAATGATTTTTGCTCTAAAAGTTTCAAAAAAAAATGTGGTTATAAAAGTCATTGCACTTTGAGATTCATTAGCTGCTATACCAAAAAAATACAATGGCAAATGTTAGTGTAGCAAAATAAAGAAATTAAAAATGTGATAGTTGAATATTGTTAGCACTGGTAAAAAGGTCAGCAAAGATACAAAATTAAGGGCTTCATCATATGCTAACAGCAAATGCCAGATTTCATAGGTACATGCTAAGCCTTCTTAAGGATTATGGCCATTTGCCATGGTATGCGAGCCTCATTACAGGATAAGAAAGAAGCTGCATCACTGCTTTTCCCTCCAGTCCCACCTGTCTTCACCGTAAATGACTCCACTTGTGAAAATCCCTGTCTCTGTGTCTTGATTGCCTATGTCAGATATTCTTGTATATGCAGTGCCTTCCCCTTTTCTTATACAACCTACTCATGCTCTACATAGGAATAATGTCTAAATTTAAGCACTGAACTACACAGATGACTTAAATTCCAGAAGGTTTTGAATGCCGCAAAATATGTACAAAGGAGATGACAAGTGACATAATGAAGGGAAATACGAGTATATGATGCTTAATACAATAAGTGTAGAGATAGCCCAAAGCACTCACATAATTCTCAAACATTTCTAGAATTGATCATTATTTCATATTAGTAGCAGCAGATACTTCTTTCAAGTGCCACTTGAAGTTATCAAAATGAGTTATCTTCAAAAAACTTTTTTTAGAAGTTAAATTTAGATAAAACGAACTTTATGACTCACTGAAATACCCACTAGATTTCTTTCTTATAAAGGACAAACAAGCCAGGCAGCAATTTTGACAGGAGATATTCAAGTAATAAATGATACATACTGTACCAAACTTTGAGTGTGATGGGAAGAAATAATAGACAGACTTCAAAGGTTTGCATAGAAAAGAAGAATCTCATAGCTCTTGGGAGTAAAACAGGAGCAGAAAGTTAATACAGTGAGCTTTGTGCAGATAGTCTAAAACTGTAAAAGCCTGACCCCTTTAAAACAGACTTGTCAGAACAATTAACTTCGAGGGGGGAAAAAAGCAAAGTCATAATGAGGTGACAGTGAAGGAAAATCCTTTCCTCAGTTCTGAAACAGTATACAGTATTTTATAAAGAGAAAAGACTCATAAAGATGTATTTATAATACATATAATACGTATAAGCTGAACAGCTACACATTTGGAAATATACAGAAGGTGAAGGAAAAGTGTCACTTGATTGCTCCAGAAACTTTTGGCTTTGGAACAACTTCATCAGTTGTTCTTCCTTAAGGACAGAGTTTTTTATCTTACAGCATTAACAAACACTTCCTGTTAAATTCCAAACTATTCCTTAAGTTTCACTTGCTAGAATGGATTGCTCAAAATGATACAATTGCACCTTATTTTACCTTTCTTTTGATTTGATGCACTTAAATAAATCCATCATGTTCACCTAACTCTGGACCTGTCTGTAATTTGCAATGTACTTGAATTCATGGAATCACAGAATTACAGAATAGTTTGAGTTATAAGGGATCTTTAAAGGTCATGTAGTCCAATCCCTTCTGCAATGAGCAGGGACATCTTCAACTCAGTCAGGTTGCTCAGTCCCAGAGTTTCCAGGGATGGAGAATCACCTCTCTGGGCAACCTGTGTTTTGCTATTCTCTGAATACAAAATTTCTTCCTTATATCTATTCTAAATCTATCCTCTTATAGTTTAAAACTATTGACCAGCTGCAACAGGCCTTACTGGAAAGTCTGTCCACAGCTTTCTTATAAGCCCCTTTCAAGTACTGAAAGGTTGCAATAAGGTCTTCCCAGGGCCTTTTCTTGTCCAGATGGAATAACTCCAGCTTTCTCAGCCTTTCCTAATAGGACAGGTGTTCCATTTCTGTGATTTCAAAAGAAATTTTTGTTTGTAATTTTATCTTTATTTTCCAAATGGGAAACTAAGATATGGGAAAATTAAGGCATTTAACTTTTATTATTTTGGATCTGACTGATTTACTGAGAACATAAATTTAGGTAAACAAAATCAAGCTAAACTGTATAAACGTCAGCTTTATAGTTTGACTTACGAAATGAGAGACATAGAAAGGTAGACATTTTTTAAACATTGGCTGTTTTTAACTTTGGGTAACTTTTCCTTTATTTTTTCTTTTTTTTTTTAAAAAAAAAAAACAAACTTCTGATCAGCAACATGTGGGAAAATTTCTTTTAAGAAAAGTTGAAAACTAATGAATAGAAAATACTAGAATGGAATACATAATTTAAAATTTTAATTAGATGCACTATTTTATTTCATTAATCCAAAAGGGTATATATCTCAATAAAAATATGACAAACAGATCACAGTTCAGTAAAAGAAATTAGTTCAATCATTAGTGTGTTAGTACGTATTTTGAATTGAGCAATAAAAAAAGGGTAGATTGTCTAGCCAGTGCAAAACAGATAATGGAAATTTGCAAAGTCATGTCGGTATTGAAAATTCTGCTGCATATCATAGGCCATATTTGCAGCTTCCCACATTTCCAGAATAAAGTTCTGGGCACAGATATTTAGTCTTCCCTACAGAAGGAGCACTGAACCCTATATAAACTGTTTGTTAAATACACTCATGTTTGGACAATAGCTTATTTTTTGGATACCTCTGTACTGCTGCAAAGGAAAAACATGCTGTTTGTACTAAAGTCTGATCTATTCAAATATATGCTAGTGTATTTTCTTTTGCCTTGAGGCCTTTGCTTAAAGTGGTGCCACCAAAAAGGCTAGAGTAGGGTTTTTATTAAGCTGGCAATCCTACTGTAATCCAATTTGTAAAAATGTTAAAAGATGGGTTCAGAAATTGATATTTTTCCTCCCTTCAGGCAATTTTTGTGTGTTGCAGGGCTTCTAAGCCACTTGTTATCATTCCATTTACACTGGCTTCATCTCACTGGTTTTTGTGGAGGTGCCCTGATACTGTAATATCAAGTGAGCCTACAAAAGCTAGAGAGGTGGAAATGTGGGTGATTTTTCAGTGGTTAGTGGCTAGCCTGTGAAGAGAAAAAGCGTCCTCTTCACAGACTTTTTCCCCTCTCTAAATTCTACTTAGCAGAGGCATAAAATACCATGTATTTTTCTTTGATAGGGTTTTGAGTGTTTGGGAGTTTCAGTTTGTGGTTTGGTTTTGGTTTTTCTTTTTTCCCCCTTTTTTTTTTTTTTCTCCTGGATGAAGAGTTCTGTACATTTTTTATTTCCAAACAACTCACAAGTGGGAGCACGAATATCGTCTACAGCATTATGGATGATCTATAATGGGTTAGTAAAACAAAGTTTCGAATAAAATGCATCTTCATTTATTCTGAAGTTGAAACAACTGTTCACTGCTGTAATGTTGCTCCAAGCCTAATGTGGATCTCTCACTAAAACCTTCTGGCATAGGAAATGCAAGCTAGTTTCACAACTGAAGCTATGTAAAATAACAGATCACTATATATACTGTTAGGGATTAATGCAACAGACCTTCCAAAAACATGACTGAACTGTTACATCCATATGTGAGGGTAAACAGACTTACAATGAAGCCTAAAATGACTAATGGAAATGTTTTCTAAGATTATATCTTAAACTGTTTGACAAGGCATGGTTGACAAAATCACTGAGAGATCTTTGTTTTCCAGACTCAATTTCTGATTACAAAGCCCGTTCATATAATATGTAACATGAATTATATGGCCTTAATTAATGTTTCAGCTGTTTTCTCTCAAGCACAAAAAGTCATTAGCTTTATAGTAAGTGAAATAACTTACTTTTTTAATGGTAAAACACTGGTTTTACCCTTCTGGCAATAATGGTTTATGGAATCACTTTGGATTTTTTTTGGCACTCTTTACAGCACTGCTTTATTTTTGTCCACCTCTATCAAATATTAGCTGATGTTTCCTTTCCATGTCATTTAGCATAGAGGCATATGAAACCATTTCTGTAATTCTGGATTTCGTGTACAATGGGTAGAAAGAGTAAGAAAATACATGGCATAATGATAAGTTTTGCCAGGTAGAGAAGGCACTTCTGCGTAGCTGTAGTGCAGTGTTGTGTTCATTTATTCAGCAGCCACCAGTCTCAGTGACTGCTGACATGGACTGTTTTTCTCTGCTGGAGCATGGGACTGTGCAAGTCCTCTTCTTCTAAGCATCAATAACAACCCCACTAATCCCACCCACTGGCACCCAGTGCTCTAGGAATTGCTCTCTCTCCAGTCTGTCATATGGTCCCACCATACTGGAGCCTCTGCAACCCGCTGCCTGCCCACTCTTTGCCAGCAGCTGCACCCCCTGGAAGGCCTTAGCCCACCTCCCCATCCTGGGACCTGTCCTGACTTTGGTCCCCCTCACAGCTGTGCACTGGTTTGGCATTGGCTAACTTGTCTCATGTTTGTTTTCCTGCTCCCTTGTGGACTTACATTAGCTGTGGTCACAGACAGAAACCTTGCTGCCATGGCTGTTTGGTGGACCTAGGGAAACCAGATGCTTTTCCTGAAGGCCAAATATGTCAAAAGCATTCGGCTTGCAGGTTCCTTCTCATTAGTGAATGAACTTCATGAGTTTTGGTCATAAGGAACTTTTTGGATGCTCCTGAGGGAACTTTTTTCCTTTTATTGCTTCCATCCTTCCTCTACTAGGAATCTATTAATTTTATAATTCCTGCAAATATTTCTTAGTTAAGCTAAGGTCACTGGAAACATCAGGAAGTTTCTATGTGACCATACCATGGAAAAAAAAATGTATATGTATTTATCTATATGAAAGACTTGAATTAAAAACAGTTATTTCTTTCCTATTCAGAAATGATTATAAATTTGAGATCATAAATCTTTAATTGCAGAAGAATGAGCATCCAGATAAGAGAGGAGCTTTCTGTTCCTAATGAGTATTAGTGCCCCTCTAATGATAGGCACACTTGGGCTGCCTCTCGTTAGTAGGTGGAGGAGCACCTGATGTTAATTAACCAAATGAAGGATCAGGGAGCAGCCGAGAGGGTTGGAGTGGCATTCTGTGGTGTAGGTGAGGACCGATGGTGAAAGAAGTTTTATGGCTAACTAGTGGTAAGTCACAGGTTAGTTTCCTAGGGAGAGAGAGAAGGAAGGGAATAGAGATGGAACAGGACTAGAAGTGCTGTGGTGTTGTTGTGGGTCTATAATCTGAGTTAACCTGAAGATTGAGGAGTCAGAACCTGGAGAAAGCAGCACTGAGGCTCTTGGCATTTCTGGATTAAGAAATATAAGAGCTAAGGTGTTTTGTTTCATGATTTTATTTTCTTTTTCTTAGGAAAGAAAGGTGAGTTACACTTGCGAGGAGGTGGTGCTGTGTGTTTTGGGCTAATCCTGGATATTCATACAGACTGGGAAGTGAGATGCTGGAAAACAGCCGCGGAAAGGGGCCTGGGGATCCTGGTGGATGGCAAGTTGAATATGAGTCAGCAGTGCCCTGGCAGCCAGGAGGGCCAACCATGTCCTGGGGGGCATCAGGAGGGCCAACCATGTCCTGGGGGGCATCAGGCAAAGAATCGCCAGCTGGTTGAGGGAGGGGATTGTCCTGCTCTGCACTGCGGTGGCCTTACCTTCAGCACTGTATAGTTTTGAGTGCCACGATATAAGAAAGATATTAAGCTGTTAGAGAGTGTCCAAAGGAATGTAATGAGGATGGTGAAGGGCCTTGAGGGGAAGCTGTGTGAGGAGCGGCTGAGGTCGCTTGATCTGTTCAGCCTGGAGAAGAGGACACTGAAGACAGTCCTTATTGTAGTCTACAACTTCCTCATGAGGGGAAGAGGAGGGGCAGGTACTAATCTCTGTAGTAACTAGTGACAGAACCTGAGGGAATGGCCTGAAGTTGTGTCAGGGAGATTGGGGTTGGATATTAGAAAAAGGTTCTTCACCCAGAGAGTGGTTGGGTGCTGTAACAGGCTCCCCAGGGAAATGATCACAGCACCAAGTCTGACAGAGTTCAAGAAGGATTTGGTCAATACTCTCAGACACATGATGGGAGTCTTGGGGATGGTCCTGTGCAGTGCCAGGAGCTGGACTCAGTGATCCTTGTGGGTGCCTTCCAACCCAGCATACTCTGTGATTCTGTGTTTCTTCATGACAGAGAGGTGGCAAAGCAAAGGGTAGCTTCTGTGTGGAGAACTGGGAGTGCTCTTGAGCTGGCCTCTCCCTGTTGCAGTGCATTTTTTGTTTCCTGTGCATTTTTTCTAAAGCAACAGTGTTATCTTAAACTTGAGAAAACCTACCAAATTAGAAACTCTGAATGAAAAACTACCTTGAACAATTTATTCTGTATGTCTTCCCTTTTTCTGTGACTTAAAGAAAAAAGTTGAGGCAGGGATAGTGGGATTAAATATAAACTGTATGTATGTATTTTATCTGCGATAAAATATCAGTTTTAAGTGATGTATATTGTACTAATCATACAGTAGCTTTTTATTCCTGTTTGTATAAGATAGTATCTCAGTCAGGTTTTTAATCTTCACTTCCTTTAGGCAACAGAATGGATGTAAATTATTAAGATAAGACTTCTGTGGTTCCACACATGGCAGCTAACAGCCTGGTTTTCTGGAATGGATGTGCTGGTCTCCTGGCTTTATGTACCATTAGGTGTCTTAACCTGTAGGTAACTCTTCTTGTTGCTGACAGCAAGTGACTTCATAAAAGGTCATGTGTCCTCTAATCATGTTTGCTCTCATAGCATGGCTTCTGTTTTCTGTTGAATAACTGAAGTTACCACCTTCTTGTGAATTACTGTTATAGCTTGTTTTCAGTCCAGATACTCAGGTAGTTTAAATTCATTTTAATTACTAGTTGCTAAGATAACATATTAATGACTTGACTTTTTAATGCATAAATTAAGGTGCTCTTCAACAGGTGATGATTTTGAAGTGTTCTCTGTTTGTATCATCAAGACTGTGCTGGGTGCAGGTGTCCAGGCTTGGGCTGCAGAGGGGATCTATAAGGAGAGGCTGGGGCCGCCCCATGCAGGACACACCTGCCTCCAACTCACCCACTGCAGGGCACGCTGAGCCCGCAGCTCAGGTGGGGATGCCTCAGGGAAACATTAATAAGAAAGGAGAGAAAACACCACAGAGAGAAAGAGGGAACAAAAACTGAGACAAACAGCTGTGAGATCTCCAAGGTGAGAGAAGAAGGGGGAGGAGGTGCTGCAGGCTCTGGAGCAGAGATTCCCCTGCAACCCATGGAAAAGGCCACAATGGAGCGGGTGGAGGATGTTTGCTGAAGAAACCACTGTATGTGGAAAGCTCATGCTGCAACTGGGTAAAAGTGTGAGGAGGCAGGAGACACAGAGCAGTTGTGGATGGACTGCAGCTGCCATTCCCATGCACTGCCTAAGGGGAGAGGAGGACAAGTTGGGAATGGAAGAATAAAGTTCAGCCTGAGGCAAAAGGGGAGTAGGGAAGGGTTTCAATTAATTTATTTTTGTTTCTTGCTGTCCAAACATATTTTAATTGGTAATAAAGTAATTTTCCCCAGGTCAAGAGTGTTTGGCCCCAGACAATAATGGGTAAGTGATCTCCCTGTCTTTATTCTGCTCTGGAAGAATTTCCATCTTCTTTCCTCCCCCCATTCCATTGAAAAGGATCAGTGAGAGTGTCTGGGTGGGAGTCTGGCAAATGTCCAAGGTCAACCTATGACAAAGACAATAATAAACAAATCACTAAAATCAGGAATACATCCCAGGAATCTGTAGAGTCATACCTTGATTGCTTGTTTTTTCAGATGCCTAGTAGCCCATACATATCATTCACTATCAGTGATACCAAGTGGCTAAAATACGGAAGGGGTTTGCCTGCTTTTTATTGACAATATAGTTCTAGGATAATTTTCTGTTAAGCCCAATATGAGATGTCATCTTTTGAAGATTTTTGGTGTGTTGTACTTAGTATTCAGCTTCTGTGATGCAGTGAGATATTTCCAGGGAACTACAATAGATAGCCTAAAGCTTTAGTCCTTAAGGGTGCCTTTTGACTTGCCTTTGCCTTGTTTTCCAATCTGCAGCTGATGAGGTATCACCTGCAACTAACCTTGTGTTTTCCTGTGTTAATGTAATTTGACACAGAATGAAGTTATGGATTTCTTCTACATTAAATTACAATTTTAAGAATAGTATGTGAACCTTGAAGATATGACACTGATGACAGATGGCTCTTTGGTGTTTCCTGTGGCAGTCAGTGACCTGTATTACCTTATGGTAACATGGCAGAAATGTTAGGGTTTGTCCTTATACAGATTTTGTAATTTACAAATGGCTTGCCCAGAATTGCCTGTAGAATAATTCACTGAAACTTAGACTTATAATTTACCTCATTATTAATAAGACTGATCCTTTTGGCTAGAGCTTTTGCAAGAGACAACTGATAGCTAATTTCAGGCAACAAATGTTTTTTGTTAGCTGAATAAACTCTA
Organism: Margarornis squamiger; assembly: GCA_035222235.1. NCBI lineage: Eukaryota > Metazoa > Chordata > Aves > Passeriformes > Furnariidae > Margarornis > Margarornis squamiger. The sequence continues at coordinate 93,498,515 of JAWWTY010000106.1, forward strand.
GTTACTTCTTCTGAGAATGCTAGTGTCTCTGTATGTATCAGACATGATTGTAAAAATATTTAACAGATCTGATTCTCTTTCTTACTATAATAATATGTCTCTGTAGATTTCATGGGCCCTATTTGAAAAAAGGAATCAGGGCTTATGCAAACAGAATCCTCCTTTCCTTTATGCTTTTGTGGGGATTTTGGCTCTTAAATTTCTGAATAAAATTAATTAAACCTTGAAAAAATGTTGTCCCATATGGTAACCTGAACATATCACTGTACTATATGCAGATGTAGGAATAAATAAACAAGCTAATATAATGGTGAAAATGTTTCTATTCAGTCTTTGCAACTGCTCATTGATTTTTGGCAATTGTGAAATCAGTGCATACTCTTGTTAAAGGGTCTGATCATATGACGTTCTTTGTGCTGGATAACTGTTTCTGATGGAGCCACTTTGGAAAGCTTCATTTGACCATTACAACCATGAATGCAGTGCAAAATGTTTATTTAAAAAAAACCAAAATAACAAAAAAAACCAAAAAACCAACAAACCAAAACCAAGAATGTAGTTGGAGGGGAGAGGAGCAAGACTCTTTTTGTGTCAAGGTTGTCTTCAAAACAACCTGCAAAGATAAGTTTATCATATAGGCCGTGCTTGAAGGCCTTTGAGTTTTTGTGTGAACAGCTAGGACTTTGTAAAAATTCATAACCACACCTACTCTGTAAAGATACAATTGCTAATAACCTTTGCAAAACTTAGTCTTAGATTGATTGATTATACTGCTGTATTTCCTCAGAAACTACAGAGTGTTTGTGGTTTTCTTGTGATGCTTGTGATGAGGACTTTGGCCATGGATTCAGTGAATAATTGGGTTAAGAGAGACTCTGGTTATTTGATCTTACTACTGCTGATATTGGAAGCAAGTCTGAAGATAGATCTTGCTGTTCAGGGCATTATCATGTTTCCACTGTCGCCATGGATGGAGATGGTCTTATCTGGTCACCAATTTAAATATATCATGACCATCATGGTGGTGTGTTTTCCAAATACAAGGATGGGTTTCTCACATATTTCATCTTACCTTTTGCTTCCCATCCTCTCTGCACTTAGAAAAACCAGGTTCTTTTTATATATCACTACAATTGGTAGCTGAAGACAGCAGTAAGGTTCACCCTTTAAAGGTCATATTTTAAGGACTCAAGAAATCTGTTCCTTCAGCCTCTTCTTATGCATCCTTTGCCACAGAGCCCTAACCATAGCTCCAACCCCCTTCAGGCACTCTTTAGTACTAGGAAGGCCTAGAATGTGCCCTCACAAGTAGAGAGTGCAGAAGTTCTCAGTGGAGTCAGCTGGACCTATTACTATGCTATTGAAAAAAAGCCTTGTCATTTATAGACCTGGTCATTAGAAATGGCTGATCTGTGAAATTACAATGGAGAATGAAATATATGGTTATTTGGTGTTTTTTTTCTTTTTTTTTCTTTTTTTTCCCCTCCTTCAAACAGAATCTAAACTCAATGCTGATGTACCACTGTTTTCTATTAAAAGTTCTGTTTCTTCTCTACAGACAAGTCAAATGTATTCTATCTGTGGTTTAAAAGTATTTTGCTGTGTGAATTTTTGTGCAGATTAATGCTGCTGAATGTTAAGGAAGCAGCAATATTTTAAGCTTAAAGTATCGCCATATGCTCAGTATGAAGTAGTGCAAGTTTATCAATTGACAATTTTATTAGCACAGGGACTTGAAATGATTCTGCTTTCGTAGCGGACACGCTTGTCTGTCTAAACAGTTCCCTTTCTGGTTACAATAAAAGCCTACACATTAATTGCCAAGATACATTTGCACAGTAAAGCAGCACGTGAAGGTGTGTGATTTTTCTGTATGATGAAGTGAATGTGCAAAGCACATTATGATTCATGAGCTATAACCACCTAGCAAAAATGTTAGTGGGGGTGTGTGTATGTGTGGAAAATGACTAGTGGGTTTAGCAGTGTTTTAATTCTGGAAATGTCTGAAGAATAACATGCTGGATTTTCATCTGCTGTCTGGGTTTTGTTTGCACTCAATTTTATGGCACTTGATCTCACTGAATTTATTAGAATACTATAAAAAGATGCTTTCAGAAATACTTCAGGCAACAAAGCTACTGTAGGGGCACCTAGGTAGTCTGATGAATGACTGAAATATGGAATTTTTCTATTCTAGGCTTTCCCATAAGCTTTTTTTGCCTTACTGCAATACAAAACCCTGGATAAAATAGACTTCAGGTTGATATACTTGAAGGTTCCCACATACTTGTCTTATCCTATGTCTGCAAAACCTTTACGTGCACTGACTTAAGGTATAAAAGAATATATTTGTCTTCCTTTAATGTGAATTGCAGTGCCAGCCTAAAGAATCATCCTCCAGTACTTCAAGGAGGATGCAATAACAACTATTTTATTTATTTGGCAGCCTAAGAATCCATATTGTAAGAATGATACTTATTGTAACAGAATCAAAGCAGGTTTGTCTAGAAATCATAACAAGAACTCACAGTGTCCAGTCACTGCTCAGATAAGTTCATTTATATGAACCAAATCTATACCAAGTGGGGAAAACACTGATCAGGAATGCAGTAGATAAAGTTTTGTAGTTCTGCAGTAATATATCTTCTTTTGTCTTTTTATTGTGGAGTCTTTTTTTAGGTCTCGTATGTTGTATGAAATGTTGAGGGCAACTGCTTCTGTCTACCTGAGTCTCTCAAGCTGAATTTCCTACATTATTTCCTACAATGCACATTAGTTTCCTGCATTTTAATAAGAAATGTTGGTTCTGGGAAATGTTATAGTGCTATCAAAAAAGCCCCAAAGCAAACAAAAAACCAAACAAACCAAAACCCAGCCCTTAAAACAAGAACTCTTTGAATCTCTTCTCAAGGAAGAGAGAAACATGTAAGTAAGATCAGAAAACGCATATCCTAAATTAATAATGAACTGTCTTACAGTACACTCCTGATGTAGTACAGAAGTGATAACCACTCTAATTTATTAAATGGAGCTGCAATGTCTAGTGAAGGTGAGAGAACATATAAAAGCCCAAACATAGAATGTGGCAAGCCTTATGGTAGTTTTGCAGTTTGAAGACTGAGGGGAAAATCAACCTGGTTATTTCTGGAATTGGAAGAAATGAGGTGGAAAAGAATAGGAGTATTAGGTTGACAAGTACACAGAAGGTAAAAAGATTAGAGCAAACAGCTAATTAGCACATGGGAGACAAGGCTGTTTAAAAAGAAAGGAAGAAATTGCAGTAAGCTTTTTGCTGACTTATGTTGTCTCGACTGTATGCCTTCATCTGTATTTAAAGCTCATGTCGCTTTGATCTCTGATTCATCTGACTCTATTTGTTTGCCAAAGCTCTAAATTGGAAGGTGGTGTGGAACCACCTGACTGGTCTAATTCAAGCATGGAGTTCCTCTAATGTGTTTTTTATATATGAAAGTGGTCTCCAATAAAACTAATTTTGCAAAGAGCATCTAGTTCAGTGACACTGCTGTACTAGAATGTTGTTGAAAATTATTTCTCTTCTGTAGCTCCAGATGCCAACTAATAAACTATAGCTTCATTGTACAACAAATTTCAAGGCAAGATTTTTTTTTTTTCTTTAAAGGCATAAATTGTTTTAACCATTCAGATTCAAAAAAAAAAAAAAAAACCCACAAAAAAGAAAAAAAGCCTTTTGGTGGGGTTTTTGGTGGCATTTTTGGTGGCGTTTTTGTGTTTATTTATTTGGGGGTGAACAGTTATGATCTGTTTCAATGTCCCAGAAGCTCTTTCAGGGTGAAATTTGAGCAAAAGCTGATTTCCTGGTTGGGTTGTCGTTTACATGCTCTATCATATACTCCCTGTTGCATAATACAGAAATTAACTGATGATGTAAGCTATCAGTATAGTTTTGTGTTTGTGAAACTGTAATGATGTCTTGCATCTTACTTATGAGAAATTAATTGTTAAAAAAAATCTCAGTAATATCAGCCATGTCTAACAAATTGCTATTAGTAAAGTTTCATAAAAGGATCTAAATGTTTTTCTTCAATCTGTTTTATCCTCAAAATGAGCCAAAATTGGGGAAATTGTCTTGTAATCAATATTGCAATATAATTGTAGCTTATCCCAAATTCTGTTTTGTGTATAAAAGACTGCTAATAAGATGGGAAATACACGGTAATTTTTCTGAAGCTCTTAAATGGAAGTGTGGTGGGTTTATTTGTTTGTTTTCCAGTCAATTATTGTTTATCACAATGAATATATGAGGTCAATGGTTTTTCTGAAGTAGCACCTGGAGGATAGTCAGCTGTGCCAAATTGTACAAGGTATCTCTGAGTCAAGGTCTGGGTATCTACTTTAGGTGTCCTAAATGTTAACATCTTCATCTTAAAATGAGTCCTAATTGATTTTTTTTTTCCTTCAGTAGGTACAAACAGGTCCTTCTTTCACAGTTCTCTGTTGGAGAGTGCATAGATGTGTTAACGTAGGAGGGTTAGAAAGCTCAAGGACATGCCTGAAATTTTGCAGTGAATGTTTAGAGGTGCATCAGAGCAAAGAGCATAATGCATTAGCAGTTCAAATGTAGAAACATGATGTTTATCACAAAGCTTATTGCACCTATAACTTTTAAAAAGTTGTAGTAATTTGTGCCTTGTTATTGCACAGGTTATCTGGATTTCAGCTTCCATCGTCTATTGTGAGCACAGGATCTATCCTCACCCTCTGTTTCACCACAGATTTTGCTGTCAGTGCTCAAGGCTTCAAAGCTATCTATGAAGGTAAGAATTTTTTTCCTACCAGGTCTTCATTCTACTTGATACATGTTTTCATGTTGAAATGTGATGTTTCAATTCTTTTTGGGATTTCAATAATCGGCGGATGTTGCATTACTTCAGGGTTTTGGTTTTTGGGTTTTTTTGTATCATACTTAAATGATATTATATTAGCACCATAGTCTTGATTTTTAAATTTAACTTACATTGATACTTCAATTTCTACTGGAATTCTTAATCAAATTTGTCAGGCTTCTAAAGCTGGATTCAGAGATGATTACACTTAAATGGTTTTCTTATTTCTCAAGTTATTTCCTTTGACAACTACTTTAGGCAATGCCTAACTTAAGAGGCATAATGATAAAAATGAGAGAAGATATAGATGTTAACTGGTCTTGAAAATTAATCACTAATCTTCTTCTTGTGGAAAATTAAAAAGACAACAACAAAAATATATGTGTATATATATTTTCAAGCCAAATAATAAAAAGGTTGAATCTTACTGTGTAGAAAGTGTTAGACTGCAGTGATGACTCACAGTTCTTGGTAAGGAAAAGGCAAAGCATTTTGTGCGTTCTTGTGCCTACTAAGAATTAAGCTCATAAAACTGGGCTGATGCCTTTTGTACAGCTCAAAGTATTAAGAAAATGGTTTTATGAGATCTACAACCTTTGGGAAAGTCAATACATTTATTAAGTCAGTTGCTTTTTGGATAATGACGGTGTTTTGAATATTACTGCAAGATTGCTTTCAAACTGAGTATGTGAAGATGTTTTGAATTTTAGTATGTTTGGGTTTCTACTACTGTTTTTTTTTCCTTTTTTTTTTTTTTTCAATTCATGGAAAATGCAAGACTAAGTACTAAAAATTGCAGAAGGCTCAGTTTCAGATTACTTCACAAATTCCAAGGGGTTTTTTATTATTTTTTTTTCCCATTGATATAACCTTTGGTTGAAAGTGTTTATTCTGAAAAAGTTGCCTATGGTCAGTTGTCTGAAATACTTCTACTTGTGCAGTTGATGTGGAACTGAATCTAGAATGCAGTATGGTTTGATTGTAGCTATTTACTAGGAACAGCATTTACACACCACTCTAGAGAAAGTCACAGTAACTTAGAGACCACGTGTACCTTCAAATGCTTGGTGAACTTTTGATCATGTTTCTCCTATAACTCTTCACAGACCCTTGAAACCTTACCTCCCTTTTTTACAGTGCTGAAGTCTACTCCATAATGATGTATATCTTTCTTTCATATCTGATTAATATTTTTTTTAAGTTTCTTTTGAATCTGTATTGAGGTGATTACCTAGATGTGAAAGACAGAGGTGTAGAAGGTGTCATGACTTACTCAAACTCTTTTGAGCTTTTTTGTGTTGGGGATCAGTAGCTCACAATATGTCTCTCCTTGTTTTATTCCCTTCCACTGTCTCCTGGTAAGTCAGATAATCACTTTTATTACTTTTTTTAAATGAGATGAGGGCTATGAGGAAAGAATAAGAAAGTTTCCTTTTAATAGTCTTTATCAGTTTTATTAGGTAAGTTGAAAAGGAATATCAGCAATCATGAACACACCAGGAACTGTTTTTGTTGCCGCAGTAGGAAGTTGCTTTCCACATACCTATACCGTTCTCTTCTAGCAGATGCGTGCAATAGCATATTTCATCCTTTTATGCAATCTGAGCAGTTTGTTTTTCATATTGAAAAAGACAGGGAAAAAGGCTAAAGGACGTCTCTTGACTGTCAGCTTAGGAACACATGCACGGAGCCACAGGCTGTAATATAATGACACTTCCTGCTGGCCTACTTTCTTGTGAAAACCCCAGCAGGAAGAGCTGTAATTAACATTGACAAGAGAGCACCATTCTCTGGTTAAACAACACTGCCCCCTTTCAGATATAGGGCTGTAAACCTGGCATTGTCAATGTACTTTAAACTCACTTCAAAACATGACATCCGGCTCCAGAAAAGTGATAAAAGTCACTCGAGTGGCAGTGTTTGAGTGCACAGACGGGCAGTGCAGACTGACAGAGAGGAATTGCAGCTGTGAGGGGTTAGAGACTTTTGGTAAGGCTTGGAGTGATTTCTGCTGCAATGACCAGTTGAGTTTTCCCATAGTTTAAGAGATCCCGTAACTGTAAACTACCTGTTTTAAGCAGTGACACCTTCTGACCCCTGTGTCCTGTGTTTTTGTGAGTAGGCAGATGTCCTGCTCCTCTAGCACAGGGGAATGCAGGATAGATCTTACCAGTCAGTAAAAGGCTTTATAATCACTCTACCCATCCCTAAACTAGTTTGTTTTACTAAAAGTACATCCTTATCCCTGGTTTTGGCTAGCTATTTCATTCTTCTCTTGAATAAGTGAATTGCTGTTTAGTTGGAAGCAAGAGGAGCACGGAAGCACTACTGACTGCTGTCAGCTGAGTTTAGGACACTACGGGGTCATAATGCAGAGTTTGAGAAATGCAATTTTAAATATCTTAACTAGAAAGAATTTTTTTTTTTTTTTTTTGCATGTCAGCTAGTAAGGACAGTATGTGTAAAAAAATAAAATATGGGGTTTTTTTAATGGTGCCTCTAATAAATTTTTGTATAGAAGTAGAAAAGTCCATAACATTCAGAAGTTAAAGAATTCTAACAGACTGGCAGCAGGAAAAAAAATAAAATATTTGAATCATTATGTAAAGGTGTGAAAAAGAATCATTCTGTAATTGTACTAATTGTCTACAGTAGCAGATGAAGTAAGTCTGAAAAATTCAAACAATGGGATTTATGAAGGGAACTAATTTACATAAAATTTCCATATTTTGGGAGTCTGTAAAAACAGTGATGTAGGATTTTTTCTTTTCTTGTGATAGACTACCTTTTCTTCTGAATAGGAAAATATCATCTAATTAGGATTCTTACACTCCATAAAGTGGAAAAAAATTAATTGATTAGTGCCTTCAAAGTTATTTTTGCTACTGAAAGTTGTTTTTTTTAAACTGTGATCATGTGGGGCAAAAGCTGGTGTTTTGACAAGAATGACTCTTGTCTCTAAAAAGGCTTAATACTGGGCTTGATTCTGTGCAGTGCTGAGCCTCTGCTTTGCAGGCCAAAGTGGATGTTGTTTTGAGGTTTCACCATTATTGTCTTCAGGGTGTTGTTCTTTTCAGCTCCCTGATGAAATGGGGTAGGGCATTGACCTGGGAAAGAAGGCGTGTGAACCACTGCAATGCCAACAGAATGGCATTGAAGTTACTGAAGTAACACCCACTCTTGGTATCCCTGGCAAAGAGAGAACTACACCCCTTTCCCTGGGCTGAGGTTCTGATCTGTGCATCTTGCAGAGTATATTCTTGATTTATGACCTCACTTCCTGTGCAGCAATGGCATAACTGGATCCCTTCTGTTGTTACAATATAGAAATAAGAATTGAGCTAGTAAAACTGCATTCTGGTGCTATAAGCCCTTGAAGGTTGTTAATGCCTGCTGTCACCTATATACCATGTGAATATCAACATTAACTAAATCAGATATTTGTGGCAGTAGACCAGAGAATTTTAACAAGACACTGATGTAGTTGGACAGTTACTGAAGTTCTTAGGCTGAAATGTAGGTTTCTTTACTATATCATTGCTTCACCAGATTTGTATGTTCATCTCTGAGATTCTCTAGTACTTTTAACTGATAATACTTTCATCTTTCTCAGTGATCATATGAGCACTCTAAATTCTGGTACTGATGGAATCTTGAATTATTAATTTCTGGAAATAAAATTCTGTGGAATTTTCACACACATGGTTATATCAGTGAAAAAAATATGAATTTCAGAAGTAGTAAGTTCACCTTATAGCATTTGTCAACTTAATATGCTGAATGATTTATTGACCATTACCATCACTGGGTTTATAAATATAAATTTTAAGCAATGGAATTGGAGGCTTGGGGGATAGATTCTTTCTGTAATGTTTGGTCATTTTTTTTATAATTGCAGTGGTTTACATCATTTCAGGGACTGCATGAGGAGAATAACAAAGTTATTGGACTCATGCAATTTTGCTTAATTCTCTGTTAAAATCAGTTTAATTCTTGCTTTCTAGAATGAGGTTAACAAACTACTTTTTAAAAAGGGGCTTTGAGGGTTACATACAGAATTAAAAACTAGCATTGCTATACCACTGTAGTAATTTTCTTTGGAAAGTCAGAAGTATTCATCCTATACAGAAAAACTTACATATATTTGGCAAGAGAGACAAATACTCTTTGAATGGCATCAGTATCTGAAATGTTATGCACGTGTATAATTAATTTGAGTAATGCATGGTAGAAATATTATACAGTCTTTATTAAAGTAGCATGGACTGCCATTCAGGGAATCCAGCTGTCAAGTGGAAAAAAAAATAGTGAATGTAGACAACTCAATTCACGATACATTCCTGGTCATCAATGTAAAATGAAATATCATGGGTTCTAGCTTATATTTTGATATACTAGCATCTGCTATTAAACATTAAACTGCCCTCTAAGCTTAAAATGAATAAAGGATTGTTAACCTATCTCATTCTGGGTTTTAGTTTATTTTCTTTTTTCTGTGTATGTCGTTGTTTTTAGCCATATTTTATAATATAAAATTGCTGGATAGTGTTTAAATAGCAAGCCAGATGTACTGGACTTGATGTTTGTTGGTACCTTTGCTTGACCTCTGTTCTACAGCAGCAGATTTTCTTTGCCAAAGGAAGAGCTCTTGAACATCCCTCTATTCTGCTTGCCCTCCAGCCATACTTCCTTTATTCTTTTGTTCTTTGATTTCTCAAAGCTTTCCACTCACACCCAGCATTAACATTTATACTGTCAGTCACCTCGTCCTGCCTTATGAATCTTCCCTGAAGCTTCTTTTTTAAATCCCTTTCAGCATCAACAGCAGAAAGTAGCGATACACTTTCACAGTGTAGTCTTTGAAGAAATTTTCTTTTTTCCCCCCTCCTGCTGCTGTTGTTCTTTCTGAGTATCTGTTATTTGGTGTGGTTTCCATTTTTATTTTTTTTTTTTTTTTTGGTAATATTTTTTTTGGTGGTTCAATACTTTCAGCTATTTAAAACAGACAAAAACAAATTGAAACATTTCCCCAACCAACTTGGAAATATTAATCTTGTGTGATTCTATAAGTTTGGCAAGGTAATTTTTCTGAGACTGTGATTTTTCCAGTCAACGTGGACCCAGTCAAGATAACAGACCTCTAGACTCAAGCGAATGTTTCTTGGTTTCTGTTTGTTTCCCTCCCTTAAGTACCAAAATACCTTTTATTCACTCTTTTAAGAGTAAAAATTTGTTTCTCACTGGATCAACACTTGACACCAATTTCTTCTGATTGTCCATGAGTCTAGTTAATGGCTGTGTAGTTCTCCCAACAAACTGTAATACAGTGATGAGAGTAGTTACTCTCTGGGAACAGGCACATGCAAAACAAACTGAATAACATGAGGCAAATATTTCAAGTTCACAGTTGGAAGGTAAATTGGCAAGAAAATATCAACTTTATGCAACCTGTATGCATAATGATCCCCTACAACTCAGTGTGAGGTGAATAGTCTACTGAATCTTCAACCATCACCACTTAATTACTATGGTTTAGTCATAGGTGCTCTTTTACATATTAGATAGTTTTTAATTTTCACAGAATCACAGAATTGTTTGTGTTGGGAGTGACCTTAAAGATCATCTAGCTCCAAACCCCCACACTGCCATGGGTGGTTACCCTCCACTAGAAGATTCACTCATTAGAACAATTTTGATTGGAAAAACTTTTATTGTTCTAGTGATTTGAAACTATGAATATGACTCGTGAACATCAGTGAACTAGTATGTTCATCTCCAAAAAGTTCCAAAAGATTGTAATGAATATCTAATGATGAAATTGAGAGCTATGCTGTTTGTTCTATATTCTGTTGCATGGATTTTAGAAAGGATTCGGTTTATTGCTCACAAGCCTATAACTATTCTCTCTTTTGGTGTGATTTTTGGAGTAAAAAGCAGTGTAAATTTTGAGGTTAATGCTTTTAAATGTTAAAGGTGCAATCTGTTTTTTTCTTAGCATTTCTTTGGTAAGAAAACTTAACTGACATTAATGATATAGTAAATGCTGGTATTCTTGTGAATATAATTTTGACAGCTTGGTCTGTTAGTGTAATTTGCTGTAACATCTGTTAAAGGACTGATATACTTTTTTTTATTTTTAACAAAATACATCTTGCTTGGTATTTGTCATGAATAAATGTTTTAAGGTTGCTTAAAAAATCATTAGCAAAGGTATCAGGAAAAACCAGGTTTAATATAAAAGTGACAGCATGGCAAAGTTTGTTGGCGAGGTTTACTACTTATTAGATGGTTAAAGCACATCGAGAAAAGCAAAAAAAAAAAAAAAAAGAGGGGAAAAAAAAAAGAAAAAAACAAAGTCAGTCAATCCAAACTGAAATAAAACCCTAAATGATCTCTGTGGAGGCTGGGGGTAGGGGGATAAAAGAATAGGAGAGAATAAGGATAAAAGAAATATGGCCTAAAGGCCCAACAGCACTTAACAACACCTTAACAGCATTTAACCTAACTGATAAGTTAAACAGTTTAGCAAAGGATTCACATATATGACTTACTTTATACCAATGGTAACTCACTTATAGGCCTAACTTTCAAATTTAACATACTTAAGAATGTAGAAGAGTAACATTCCTAGCACATTTGATACAGAATATGCACTCTTGGATGCACACAGATACAAAGAGTCTGTACAAGGTACCTGTAAAATATTCCCCTCATATTAGTGACTCACTTCAGTTGCCTTTCCATCTTCTCAGTGGGCAAAGGATTGAGCCTCAAGGAGAAAGATAATCAGACTGGGATCCATCAGCATTCGGCAATCCTCTGAGAACAGCAAATTTGAGAGTTTGCTAGATCTGAGAGGCATCCCAGCTCAGAGGGGGATGCTGGTCATAGCCTGCTGCAGTCCAGGAATGCTACATGGATGTCATTTTGGATCGCTGTTTGTAGAGCTGCAAGAGAGTGGGCTTTAGTCATAATAACCTTTCATCCTCACTGCACTTTGGTTTGGCAACTTTCTTTGAAAATTTGAGAACAAAAATATTATTCCACTTGGGTTGTTAGGCAAAAAAAAAGTTTCCAAGGCTGTTTGTCAAAAAGTGAGGAGCTCATTCAACAACACTAATTCCTGGGAACAGACAGTGTTTCCTATAAGCTCAAAAGGAGCTCAACCCAAGTGTGGTTAAGGCAAGGCCTAATGAGCCTTTCTCAGATCATAGTGTGGCCTGTGGGGGGGTGAGGATGCACCACCACACTGTTTTGGTAGTCTGTTCTTTTCAAACTGAGGTGTTAAATCTTTGAGCAATGTGTATGTATGATACATGTTGATGTAAACCGAAAGCATTATATAGTGAAAGTGCAGACTGAAATGGGACCCTCTAAGGCTGGACTTTGTAATTGCACCTCTTTGCAGTGGCAGTAATTGTTTCCTGAGGGTGAACTTGGGTAGAGATTTCCTTTGTCAACTGCAGTCCTTAAAAATAAAATAAAATAAAAACAAAACTAAACAACCTTTTCCATTCTCTAGCAAATTTTCTTGAACATCTTTATGGAATCTTCATGATGACATACAGGAAAGAAATCATAATGTAGTTAAAAAAACCAAAAAGAAACCAAAAAAACCCATGATATTTTGTGTGTCAGAACATGACATAATGAGTAGCAATGTCTTAGGGCAGAAGACAGCGGTCTATCACTGCTGTGAGACTGTTGTGTGAGGTCTCTGATAGCTAATCTAGAATATCAATGAGTTAGATATCAAAAAAGTTTAACAATAACAGCTAAGCAAACTTATTTTTAATCCTGGATGTGTTCAGAAAATGCCTGACAAACAAAATGGTGGTTTTGTGGAGAAAGATAGGTAAAGCAGTCTGCTTGTGCTCTGGTGTGTGGATGAATCTTCATCAGTTAAAAAATAATGACATTCCTTTCGCTTAATTGTTGTATTTCAGCAATATTCAAAGGACCAGGAGTAAGAAATATGGAATGGTATTTCCTTAAACTGTCCAAGGGCAAAGATGTCCTAATTAGAACTTTCCTAATTAGAAATTCTTTACTAGAAAAAAAGGTACTGCGCTGAAAGTTGTGTTGAAATACACCTTACTTGAATTGTCAGAAAAATAAAATTAAATGTTTTAGATCTTATTACCAACACATGAATTTTGCATCTAAAGGGAGAATGATTTTTAAGAGCCTCGACCATTAAGTTAGTCAAATTATAAGCTATGTCAGCTGTGTTCTGCTTTGCAGCTCTCACCCTGGCTCGATCTTTCCAGCTTAATCAGTAATGGAAATACAGCTTTCATGTGGCTAGTAGCCTTTAGAGAGGAAATTACATGTCTTAAGATAAGTTCTTGGAACTATCTTTTGACTGCCTCTGATTCTGGAAGAGATTATTTTGTGCCTTCTAGTGACTTATTGATCGATGTAAGATCTACTGTAATATTTGTCCTTGGTGCATGAATCAGTAACAAACTCAGTGTTGGGGGGTTAATACCTTGTAATCATTCAGAGGACTTGCAACCTCCCTCCACAAAATTCTTACTTCTGATAGTCTTTGAGATGACAAACCCAACAATTAAATGTTTTGGTAAGAGTGGGCTTTCTAGAGGGAAACATAGAGGAGTTGGTCTTCTCTGCTACTATGAGACCCCAGTTCTAAACCAGAACAGCATGTTCTTTCATGGAAAACAGAAGTGTAAAGTTAGTGTTGTGATGGTATTGCTTCTCTTTCTTTGTAGCCTAAATAACTTAATACAGTGGGTTTATATCTCTGCTGTTGAGTATTGAAATACTGGAGAATCTGATCTGCATCCTAACAGATCATCATCCCAACTGTGCTGATATTAATATCCCATTTCATGTTCTTTCTCATCTGTCTTCATTGTTGTGTGTTTATATGACTAATATTAACTTGTGAAAAACACTTCAAGAGTTTTTTTTAAATGTCAAAATTCTCTTAGTGCAGTCATTGCGTGATCGGAATCAGTATTAAGATTACGGTCGTGTTTTAGCCCTAGTAGGCAGCTAGGCACCACACAGCTACTTGCTCAGCAGGCCCCCAAGATGGGATGGGGGACAGAATCAGCAAGGTAAAACTGAGAAACCTTGAGGGTTGACATAAAGATAGTTTAATAGTTAAAGCAAAAGCTGCACATGCAAACAAAGCAAAATAAGGATTTCATTCACTGCTTCTCATCAGCAGACTGTTGTTCAGCCACCTCCACAAAAACAGGGCTCCATCACACATAGTGGTTACTGGGTTACAAAGGCCATTATTCCAAACACCTCTGAGCAATGGCAGCCCAAACTCCACCCCTGTCTATTTTATTGCTGAGCATGACATCATATGGTGTAGAATATTCTTTTGGTCAGCTGTCTCAGCTGTGTTCTCTCACAGCTCCTTGTGCACTCCCACCCTAATTGTTAACAGGACAGAAAAGGCTTTGACACCATCTAAGCTCCTCTCAGTAACTGCGGAAACATCTCTGTTTATCAACACTGTTTTCATCACAAATCCAAAATATATCCCCATACTAGGTATTATGAAGAAATGTAGTTCTACCACAGCTGGAACCAGTACAGACATGCAGCATAATATAAAAATCTTGGAAACCAATATTGTAGATAGCTTAAAAAAAATTGCCCCCAAATAAGCAAGACCAAGCAAACATCCCCACCCCTCCCCCCTACCCACTGAATAGAAAAAGACTAACTTCTTTTCTTCAAAATGCTCCAGTTCTTCTACCTGGACTTTAATTTTTTTAAGTTAAAATATATTTTCTTGATGCAGCAGAAGTTTGAGAAACAGGCAAAGTCAAAATTTCCATAATTCTGAAATGGTGTTTAATTTTTTTTTATTTTTTTTTTAAATTCATCCACATAAAGGATTTATGGAACACATCTCTTTTCTGAGTGCTTTTCTGAAACAAGCCATGCAAGGTGACTCAACAGAGCTGGCTTTTTTTTTGTTTTTGTTGTTCCATTTTGCAGCCAACTGGGATTTGGGGGTATAACTTTGTTTTTTCATAGCCTTACAGATTTGCTGGACTTAAAATTTTATCTAAGTAACCTGTGTCCTTCCCTGCCCCCACTACATTTATTGTAAACAGTGGCTGATGGTGAATATCAGGATGCCTGTAGTTAAGGAAGGACCCTTTTTTTCTGTTCAAACTTCATTTTGCCTGAACTTTCAGTTCTGGACTTAGTCTTTTCCTCTTTACCAATGTGAAGATTAAAATATTTGCAGTGTCTTTTGCATGTTGCCAAATTGCTCGGAGAACATTTTTGGTGCATTTATCCCCAGGCTTCTATTTGGTGGGAGAGTTAAATCATAGTTCCTTTTCTAGCTATTAGATATATACAGTAATGTTAACTTACTCTCAAGGTGGTCCCAGATGAATGAATTGGCACTTAGCTAGATTTTAATGAATCTGACTATGACTTGCTTCATTTCTAGTCTTACTTGTAAAGCAAGTTTTTTTTTTTTTTCCTTTGGCTGGTACAAAGCAAGGAAAGTTGTAATAGGCTTTTCAACTCTCAGACAACAAAAGTGCATTTTCAGCCATACCAGTCCTGGTTTGTAGTAGTCTTTATATTACTTATATTTTTTTTGGTTATCTATTGTCCTTAATTTAAGGTAATGTCACTTTTTATTATGAAAACTGTGACTTACTAAGAGTTACTGTTAATAACTACTTTGTATTTATTACAAAGCTGCTTGCAATGGCAAAGATGACTTAGGGCTTTTATGTCTTTTGTTGCAAAAATAAAAGAAAATGGAAAAATTTCTATTGTCTGCAGATTTTTATTCCTTTAAACTGGCAAAAGGTGTAGTCTGATGCAGGGTTGAATCAGTATTTCTGGAATAAAACCTGTGGGGTTTTGAGTTAGAAAATAGAAAGTTGGATAGCCTATGTTACTGTAGCCAGCAGCTGATATCTTGATTAATTAAAGGTTGTATAATTTGCTGCCTTAGATGGATAGTTAACATATAAATATAGTCACATACCTTGCTTTTCATCTTCTCTTGTTGAACTAAACCATTAATAATTGTACTTTGAATTACTTTGTTATTCATATCCTTCCATATACTGAAGGTTTCATTTGCATGACTTTTCATGTTTTTCTTCTGCAATTGGGATAATAAGGCAGATATATGAAAGTTTGCAACAAAATATACTCATCAAAACAAGCATCTCTAAACTTTGACTAAGGCATTGATCTTACTTAGTAATGAATAAAGTAGCTTCTTATGTCATTCACCTGTTAATTGTGAAGAAAGGGAATAGTTTGACACAAAACGTAGACACTGCATTTTAACTAAAAGTTTTGATACTTGTTTAAATCTATCACATAATTCTTGCCTTGTGTATGTTAGAATTCCATGTTGTACAATGCTATTACACCACTTTGTGCATTGTCTATCTAAATACTGTTTTTCCACCCAAGTAATCTCATTAACTTCATTAAGTATATATGTTGCTATAAGTGAGTCTGCAAAACCACCTTGGGTACTTGTTAAACTCTGTATTTTTTATTTGTACACTTCAGCTTTAACACTTTGAATTCTTTCATCTTGTATATACTGAAAGACTTCCTAAAACATTTACTGAATTATTTGTGCATGGTGTACTTTCAAGAAATCTTGCCTTAAGGTTCTTTGAAACTGGCTTGTTGGATTGACCTGAAAAGGGACATAGGATGCATGGAAGGTCACACAATCTCCTTGACTTTATTAGATCTGTGCCTGTCTTACAGTTGCTTAACAAGACAAGAAACATCTGAGTGGTGTCAGTGGATTGTAAACCTGATGTCACAAGAATGTTAAAACAGCAGTTTGGATGCACAAAATCTTATTTACAGGGAAAGAGGCAGCATATTCTCTCTGTGTGTATGTGTAAACCTGGAATTGTTAATCAGTCTTGAGCATCTAATCATTATGAGTTCACATGAAGTTTTTACAGAAAAGGACAAAAGAACAAGAATGACATTTAAATAGTTGTGCACACGCTTCTTTGTTTCTACTCATTTTTCTAGTATTATGCTTATCTTTCCCCTCCTCACCTTAGTGCAGTAGTTCCCTCTTCCTCACTTGAGGTTAGTCTTACTTAAGGCAGTTTTATGTGTTTACTCTTTCTTCCATGGTCTGCAGTTCCATATCTTATCCATATTTACTTAATATGCATGTTAGCTACTACTACTTTGTTCTTTGTTACTCCTAAAAGCAATTTTGTCTGGGTCTGAATTTCCATAATAGGCTATGGGTGAGTTGTTCTTAGCTGTGAGCTCTCTAGTGCCAAGTGTTTGCTTCATCACTTATTGTTCCTATGTATGTATTCCCCTGGACCACATCCTGTATCTCTGCTTCTCAAAGCCTCAAACTAGGCCTGTATTTCTCTTAACTATGTCATTGTGCCAGTTGTAAAATTTTCAATGGTGCATAGAGTAAGTGTTTGCTGCAACTATCCACATAAATTTATGGTTCTACCATCATAAAATAAAAGGAAAGAAAGGAAACTAAATTAGCCTTACACAACCAGTCAGAGAAATTGTTATCACAGGTAAATCAAACAAAGCAAAGCTGCAGGCAGGTGTGGAGAACGTCATGCAGGGTGAGCCTGACTGTAGCAAGACTTCATCCTGAGGCCTTACAACCCCTTTATAAAGCTTATGGTCTGTTACACAAGGATGGCAGTACCAGCTTACAGGGCTTCATGATCACAGCACGTGGCATACATAAAAGTTACTTCTCCTAACACAGCTTTAGTTTCCAAAATTGCCTGATTTAATCAAAGTTTCCATTAAAACTCTCCAGAGAACTGTTGACTGTGAAATCTTTGCCTGTTCAGCATACTATCAGACAGCTAGGGTGGACTTTGCTTGATTAGCTCCCTAAATTTGTGATAGCCAGATTCAGAGCTTGTCATAAATGATTATAATTATTAAATATTTCAAAAGCCAATTATCATTAGGAGTCTGTGTTAACATATATCTTAAATTATCTTAAAGCAGAGGTGTATGTCTGCCTCCTTTGACTTTACAATGGCATCTGAAGGACTGCCATAGCTATCTACAAGTTGAGCATTTTAATCATTGGTTTGGGCTGGAGGAAACCTTAAAGATCATCTCGTTCCAACCCCCTACAATAAGTAGCAGCATCTTTTACTAGATGAGATTTCTCAAAGACCTGTCAAACCTGATCTTGAATGCTTCCAGTGATGGGGCATTGACAACTTCCTTAAGCAAACCTGTTCCAGTGTCTTGCTATAAGCATTGTATAAGCTGTTCTTTCAGCTGGAGTCCCATGGGAGTAGGGTAGAGGGGAAGGATTACCTGCTTCAACCATTATGGCCACACTGCTTTTGGTGCCACCCACAATACGCCTGGCCTTCTGTCCTGAAAGTACATTGCGTGCTGATGTCCAATTTTTCATTCACCACTATTCCTAGTTCCTTCTTCACAGGGTTGCTCTCAATCCCTTCATTCCTTAGCACACGCTGATATCAGTGAGTGCCCTGACCTAGCTGCAGCACCTTGCACTTGGGCCTTATTGAATTTCATGAAGTTTTCATGGGCCCGTTTGTCAAGCCTAACAAAATCCTTCCAGGTGACATCTCCTTCTCTCAAGTGTATCAACTGCACCAGTCAGCTTCATACTTGCTGAGGGTGCACTTAACCACACTGTTTGTCCTTAATAAAAGGATTGAAAAGGATCAGTCCTGATACGGATCCCTGAGGGACACCTCTTCTTATTCATCTGTATTTGGACATTGAGCTGTTGACTGCAACTCTTTGGATGCAGCTATTCAGCAAGGTTTTTCTCCATCAAAGAGTCCATCCATCAAACCCGTAACTTTCCAATTTAGAAGCAAGTAACTTTTGGGGGACTGAAAGGTCTTGCAGAAGCCAAAGTATTGCATTGAGGTTCACGGGCTTGCAAGATGAGGGAAGTGCACTTGCCATTGAAAATGGAGACAAAAAAGTCACAGAGTAGTTCAACCTTCTTCATGTCATCAAGAAGAAGAATTTCTTCATGATAAACATTTGACTGCCCAGGGAAGTGGTGAAGCCCCTTTGGAGGTGTTCAAGTAACTATTGGATGTTACACTTAGTGCCATAGTCTAGTTGACAAGATGCTGATTGGTTAGAGATTGGACTCAATGATCTTAGAGGTATTTTCCAACCTAAATGATTCTCTAATTTATCAGGGGGAATACAATTTCTTATCTTCCTTTTCTGACTAACGTGTCTGCAGAAGCAGTTCTTATTCTTCATGTTTCTTGCCAAATTATGGTCCAGCTGTGCTTTCCCTAGCTTCCTTCATCCCATCCCTGCATTCCTAGGTTGCATGCCTATATTTTTTTCAGGGTGTGTGTCTCTGCTTCTTAATCTAAGGTTTAGATCATGTGCCCTGCTTTACAGAAAGTCAGCATTTGAACTGAAAGGGCCTTTAGTAGTAAGGAATGCTTCATCTCAAAGGAAATCGCTCTTACTTCAAATATAGTTTGAGAATGTAATCTAATTAGATAATTTTTAATTATTCTACAGATTTGAGTTCTTTTATTCTTTGGAAATATTTTGGAGGCTGGAGAGAACTTATGAGCCTTTCTAAAACAAAGTGGGACAGGCTCCCCCTACCATTTCTGTTTAGAGATGAAAAACTGTTTTTGGAAGCAGAAACTTGTGAGAAAACTTATCTGTCTACTGCAAAATGTGTGAAATTTTGCTTATTTTTTAAAAGATGCAGTAAATTTAATGTACTTTCTATATGGAGGTCCCTGGTGACAACAGAGGCAAATTTGAACAATTGTCCTCTTTAACTTTCTTGTGTGACTGTGGGCACTGGCAAGGAGGGAGCTGATTCGGGGCCTGTGTTCTTGTAGGTGAGGAGGGAGTCTAGTAAACTCACTGGTAATTAGAAGATTTGTGTCTGCCTAGGGTTTTACCTTCCAATACAGCATGGTTGTAACAAAGAAGCTGTGGGTTTGGTGGGGGGGTTTTTGTTGTTGGTTTTTTTGGGGGTTTGTTTGTTTTTGTGTGTGTGAGGGAGGGATCTGTTTATTTTTATTTGATGTGTGTGTGTGTGTGTGTGTGTGTGTGTTTTGGTTTGGTTTTTTGTTTGTTTTGTTTTCCAGCTTCCTTGTTTTTTTCAAATCTTATTCTGCACATTTGTGTTTTAAAATGCCAAGGTGATTTTGGGGAAAAAAGAATTAGGCAGTGAGTGTTTGGATGGTTGTGTGTCGGATGCTGCAGTTCTCTTGGATGCTGTCAAGTCAGCTTTGCAGTAGGAGTAAATGGCAACAGTGATGCATTTAGACAAAGGGGAACATATTTCAGTGCTGCACATGTGATCAGGCTTCACCTTGACCAAGAAAGAGCATTTACAGCACTGTTTTGTTGTGGTGATATTTTTTTGGGGGGGGCGGGGAGGGTGGAGTTGTTTGTTTCGGTTATTTGGGGGGGGTTTAAGAGTCTTTTTTTGGGGGGGGTTCTTCCCCTCTACTTTCAGTTACCCAAATGCTACCCACATTCCATCCTTTCCTGACTTTGTGATGAAATCTAAATGCAAAATAGCTTATTTAGTAAAATAAAATGAAAGGGAAAACAAACCCCACACCCTGAATGTGAGAAGTCAGGTATGAGTGGAGTTCAATCTGTTTGCAGATTGAGTAACTATTGTTCTGGGTGCCTCTACCAGAATTCTGTGACAACTGCAAGTCTTAAAGAGTACCTCGCTTTGCTCATTGTATGCTTGTCAGTAGCAGGTGTTCTTCATGTATGAGATGTAACTTTTAAAAGAAAATTGAGAATGAAACAAATGTTAAAATATAATTCTCTGTTACATGTTTTGCAAAATTAGATGTCATAATCACCTTTTAAAGGATAGAGCAGAGAAGGTTTCTGCAATGCTTAGATCATACTTAACACTTCAAAGTAATTTCATGGATTTAGCTGCCCCTCATATCTACTTTTGGTTATTTTTTTTCAGACTTAGATAATAAATAACAAAAAGACAATTTTTTTTCTTTAAGGTTAAGCTCGGTATTATGAGGAATTTGACTTTCCGTTTGAATTGTGTGTGCTGTGGTTTGTATGACAGATAAGGAGTGTCAGTTGGAAGAAAAGAGAAAATATATGCCTTGTAGGCTAAGTGATTTCAAGCTATTGTTCATGAAACTCATGATCAATTCAGAAATTATTTATTTACACCCAGGTTATTTGGGTTTTATTTTTTTCTTGAAATACTATCTGAACCCCAAATACCAAATAATTTTACTGCTTGAGGTTTTTTGTTTGGGGTTTTTGTTTGCTTTTTATTGTGGGTTTTGTTTTGATTTGGCTTTGGTGTTTTTTGATTATTTTTTTTCTTTGACGATTGATTTGGCTTGGTTTTTGGTAGCAGTAGAACTGACTCTACTTCTAACCCACTGAGGAATTTCTGAACCCTGGTTTTTGCAAACTGTTCACTCAGAAAAACAAAAGTGGTGGAAGCATTTAAAAAGATCCACACTAAGCAGAAACCAAAACAAACACAATCCAAAACCACAAAACCTACAGAATAATTTACTAAACTCCAGGGAATAGATACAGGAGACAGCCTTTGCTTAAAACTAATATGATGTGAGATGATAAGTTGGGAGAAGTATTGCTGCAAACTTAGTTTGTGGGTTTGTTTAATTATTTATTTATATATTTGTAATTTATTTTATTCTGCTATCCATTTGTTATTCAACACAGGCAGAAATGAGGCATGTGTGTGTTTGATCTACCAGAGTCTGCACTTTGTGTGTCTGTAGATACAGCACTGCAGTTCTGTGCCAAAATAATACTGGATAAACAGATTTAGGAAATTGCTAGTTGTTTTATGGGCTTCATGTAAGGACATTTGCTGTTACAGTCTTGTTGAAATAATTAATTTTCATAACTTCTGTGTATCAGATGCCACATAGAATTTAAGATCGCAACCATTAGTGGTTAGCAACTAACAAAATTTTCTAAGACTAAGGTATCTGATAAAATTGCAGTCCATTGGTATAACTGGGGTCATTGTGCTCGGTCAGTTTAAAGTGTTCTCAGAGGTTTTGTGAACTCCCTATTCATACAGTTTAATATGGTGTAAATCACAAATTGTGAGTTTAGTGGCGTTACTACATGGAAAAAAAAAAAAAAAAAGAGTTCAGGGAGTTCTCATTTTACTGTCATCTTCAAAATACAGATTTATTTTTTTTTCAGTATTTTTTTAAACTGCTGACCTCTCTTACATTAAAAATGACTGTTCTCAGCCACTGCTCCTATAAGTGTCAGTAACACGCCTATATGGGTTTTTTTCAGATCAAAGTTCACATTATGTAAATATTCAAGAACAGAAGTAATAATGCCCTCCAGTCAGTGGACTACTGAAAGCAGTGGACTAGTCCATTTTGATGCAAGCGATAAAACATGTTCTTTATTTGTAAATTGATGTGGTATACTCCAATGGTAGCCATGAGAACAATGGCTCAAAATCAGTGTCTTATTTTGTGCTTTGGTGCCCTGATATTTTTGTGCTAAATTTGAATTCAAAATGGAAGTACAATGCCAAAAACATAGACTTAAGAGAAAGGTAAAATTGATGCTCCAGGTAAGTTCATGAAACTCTGTATTACTCTGTTTTTAAGTATCAAGACTCAACAAAACTTCTAACAAGGTTAAATTGATTGTGGCATAAAATTGAAAGCAAGGTATCAAAAATGAGGTAATGAGACTGTAGGTGGCACTTTTAACTTCAGGAGTTTGGGTTGAGATTATAGGAATGGTCTTGGGCCTGAATCTGTGATCACTAAAACAAAGTTTTAAAATTAGTGAGTCTGCTTGTGCAAGCTAATATAAATCATGAATAAGGCTGGTGTTATGTTTACCTGGTGTGTACTTGTGTGAAGTATTTGCATGAATATTTATGATAATTTCAGAACATCTGCTGGCTTTTAAAATATATTATAAATAGGAAGAAAACCCAATGACATTAATAGAACAGGTAATAAAGGCAAAATCATTAAAGGACCTTCAAAACTGTGTGAAGTAACAAAAGATAGGCTAACAAAGCTATGGCACCCAAAATTACAGATCACAAATATCAAATAATCATATCAAAAAGATCAGCAATCACTGTGTGATGAAATTATACAATTGAACAAATTAGTAAGGGAAGAGAAGAAAAACATTAGAATAAAACAAATTTGAAAACTGAATTTAGATTTATTTTTTTTTTTCCTGATTAGATTTGCCTAGCTTCTGTTGAAAAATCATTCTGTTTGGAATTCTAGCTAGTCTAGAGACATGCTTTGAAGGAAGAAAATTTGAAATATTTAAAACTAATGAAACATTACAACAGCAAAATTCTGTATCAAAACTTAAGGAACTTAAAGTCTAGACAATTTCTAGAAGGCTGTTTAACTGAGAGTAATGGGAATCTGTGTGAACCTGTCATGATGGGTATGTTGCATGAAGCAGGCTTGGAGCCCATTCCTCCTAAATTAACTTTTGATTAATGTTGTGCATATTTGTTTTTTTGTGACAGAGAAGCTGTTCTAATACTCGGGGCCTCATCCCCCTGACATCACAGCTATAGCCAAACTAAGCATAACTCACTTGAATTTTCATGTGACAGATGCTACTAGGCACTAGTTTTAATGAAGTCTTAGCTGCTTATAGTACAGAACTTCAGGTTAAAGTGAATGTCTGCAATGAGTCTTCCACTCCACAGATTCACTGAAGAGACAAAATGAATGTGGAAAAAAAATTACAAATAGTGGGGGACGATAAGATCTTCCCTTGTGGTTGCAGACCTTATGTATCAGCTCTGTGGCTGATCTCAGGTTCTTCACCTGCAACCTTTACCCTCGGGTGAACAGGAGCCAGGTAGCATGTGCACTGGTATAACACGGCTTCCCTCTCATTGACATTTTCCAGTATACTTTTCCCAACTGACATTGCATGTTGCCAAAAATATTTATGTGAATTTAGAAACGTATGTCCTGTTTTCTAGGAAGTTAGTGAAACAGGGAGGTTCCCTCACAGGTTAACTCAAAACAAGTCTGTTCTAAGAATGTTCTCTGATCAAGGCAGTGGAAAAAAGGCATGTGGCTGACACAAAAAAATGCCAACAAAAGAGTGTATTTGTCCCTGAGCACTGGGAAGAAAAAAAAAAATTGTCACCATGTATAACAGCACCATCTGCTGACTGCTGCATAACACCTGCATACTTGATTCTAAGCCACACCTGTAAGCATATAATAATATGCATTGTTTATGGCTTGAATTTTTGTTCTGCTAAAAGTTTTAATCCATTTTTCCTTTTTGCAGTAGTGGTAATCTGAACGTGAAAAGTACTGTAGGCTATGTTTAGCATTTTGATAATTCAGTTTGCATTAGTAGTCAATAAAATATTCCTTAAACCAAAACATTTCTTTGAACAGATGCAGGTTACCCTTTTGACTGTTTTCTCAATGAGGAGGTACTTTCTAGAACAAGACATAATGGATGGTTGCTCTTAGAATCCCATGGACGTATCATACCTTTTGACGTGCTGTATTAAACTTTGTTGAAAAGAGAAGATATCACTGAACCTGACTTTTTATGAAGTACAAAGACACTGGGGAGGTTCTTGTTCAGCAATCAGTTCTATCGTTCTTCTTGCCTTTTGATTGGGGTAAGAAACAAAGGATATTGAGTGTATTATTATTAATAATATCAACTATGCTGCTTTTGTCTTAGGTGGGCGAGTTGTGGACGTTACATCACAGAAGCCTAATGGGTGGCTTGTACTAGAGTGAGAAACACTTGACTCCAGATAATTCTGGACTGTACTCATGGCATTCAATTAGAGCAGCTTCAAAGAAAGCGATTGGTGGAGATGGTGGTACAGGAGAGGAGGCATAGTGAGGACAGCTTGTACTGATTGTCATTTCATTGTGTTAATTAAATGCTCCTTTGTGTAGCTTTTTTTGTTGTTGTTGCTGGCTGGTTTTTATGTTTTTTTAATTTTTTTTTTTTTCTGAAAAATCAAGCAAATAGCTGCACATCAGAGTAATGTAATTTCTAGAACATTGATAAGAATTATGAGGTCATTTACTGCAGTTGAGTTAGACTGACATGACTTATCTGAAACAATTTGTTATTCTAACAAGCAATAAGTCTTTGCTATTTCCATATGCTTACATAGACTTCAATATATACATATATATATATATATATGCTACAGCACCAGTCAAAGTAGTCCCAAGGTAGTCCTATCTTATCAATTTCTGTTTTAAAACTTCACCTCAACTTTTCTCCTCAGGTTTAGCTTCTGAAAAAGTTCTAATGTAAAATTTCCATTCTGTGGTTTTGTTCCTTCAGAGAGTGATTGTGAATTGATGGTTGAGTGGCCAATCAGTGGCTAAATCCTGGATTTGGTCACTTCACTCTGTCAACAGCTTCTTTCTGTCTAGAAAAGCAAAATTAGTTTCATTCCTACAGGAATTTTGAACTATTTAATTAAAAAGCACTAAAGGAGAATAAGAATCTTTCTTTAATGTAGTATATGGGGATGTTCAATCTAACCTTAGTACCATAAGGACCTGGGGGGGGGGGAAGACAAATTTAGAGGGCAATTCCCCCCCCCCCCCCCAACTGAATTCTAATCACATACCTGAAACTTCTGAACATTGGATGGAAAAATTTAGTGAACATTGTTCCTAAATTATTACAAACTTCTCCCCAAGCCACACAGTCATTCCCTGTAGCCTTTCTGTTTTGGTTTTGTTTTGCTAATGTTCATATGTAAAGCCTCAATTCCCTAGACCTCTTTTCATTTTTGACCTATTTGTCTCTGATAACTTCAAATTACTGCTTCTTCATGTTTTCATACCCAAGAAAAATTTAGTGTTTACAATCCGTGCTCATTTGAACGTTTTCCTTCAAAAGGCCCTAATAAGTAATAGTTATCTATGAGGAGAGGTATCTGTATACTTAGAAATTGTAAGTAAAGTGAATTATAATAATTTTTATATAAATTTTGTGGAGGATTTTATAAAACACTTTTGTTTATAAATCTCCAGTAACTCATTTTCGATATGATTAGGGTTGAACCAGGTTTAAAATGTAGTGTCCATCAATAATGAAGAAATTACTTGAATCTTAACATTCATATTGCTTCTCCTGGTTACTTCTCCTGTCAAAGATATTGAAAAGACAATGAGGTAAAGATATTTGCTGTAAGCAATTGCATGGGTCATTAGTTAAAACGAGTGTTTAAATGGATGAATGGTGCCTCTTCACATTATAAACAGAACCAAATTATTAAAAATGTGTAACTCAGCACAGTTGTTTTATGATCACTAGTTGAGTGTTTCAACCCCTAGCTGAAACATAAAACTGAAAATCTGTTAAAATACTGTGTCACTATAAATTTGTTGTCATAACATCTGATAAATTATACCATGATACCTCTCTGATACATTTATACTGAAACATGTATAATTCAGAATGAATAATATAATAGTCATTATATTTAGGGAACTCAGGAAATAACAGCAAAATAGATGGAAATGTATGCCTACCTTTTGTTGCTTCTTTTGCACACGTAAAGTCAAGAGCAGGCACCCAGCTATAGAAACATACAAGTAATGTGACATTAATAAAGAAACAAAGTCAGATATTTTGAGCTACTTCTTATTGCTAAAAGACTTGGAGTTTTGATCAAACCCCATATCTCTTCAGTTATTGTTCTTCAGATCTTCATGTATTATGCATATAACCTAAGTCAAGCATTTCTGTTTATGCAAACCTCATGAATGTTTACTGTAATGGAAACAAACTACTCTTATAAATGTTGACCATTCTGTCTGTGAAGCCATTATATTCTTAACTATAATATGTGCTTCTCCAGAACGAATTTATTATCCATTAATAGAATGTTCTCATTTGTTGCTGTAAATTGCTTGTCCAGACCATTTTATTTCTTGTTGTTTCCCATATTTTCTCCTGCATCTCAGAGTGAACGAGATTATAGCATACTAGTACACTTGCTGTAGGATTTTTTTTTTATTTTTTTTTTAGGTCGATCAGTTGGATCTTTGGAATGGCAGGTGGTGGAAAAATGTAGTTTATAATTAAGTAGGTTGGTTGCTACTTTTATTGAGAGGCTGCACAGATAGAAATTAGAGTAATCTGATGTGCTGTGAAGACCCAATCAAAATATTTCACATGGTGGTACAGTTTCTTTTCCTGAAGCTGAAAATTAAGAACAAACCATGGGTAACCTTAGAGGTCTTTATGGTTTGAATGATACAAGGAAGCCCCTCTGCAACTGTTGATGTACAGTTTGCATTCTGACATGTAAGTGGACTTTCTCTTGATTCCCTCCTAACAGCTGAACAGGCTAGAAATCTGGTGATCCTCCCTTCTTTCTGCAGGAGCTTGCACAGCAGCATCAAACTACTGGGGAACAGCAGAATGTCTCTCTTCCAGTGAAAGATTGCCCTTGAAATAATGCAAAGATCTTGCATAATTTTCAGGCAGTGTTCAATTTTGAGGACTGCCATATCCCTTTTCTCTACCTTTCTATACAATTTTTTCAGAACAAATAGATTGCAGTCTATTATTGTAGACATTGAGTTACTGTAGACATTGAGCAGCAGGAACTCTATAAAACACTGATAGGTGAGTTAGATAATGCAGCTACTCTGCCTACAGTTTTCAAATCAACAAAGTAATTTGCCACCATGTGAAGTGAGGGGCTGAGTGAGATCCCAAAATATCTTTGTTCTGGACTGAACACTATTCAAGACTTTCATAAGCAGCCTGAAGAAGGAACAGGTAGCATTCAGTTGAGAATTGCATTAAAGTAGCTGTAAGAAGAAGATTCAAAGGTATAAGCAAAACAAGGGAAATCATCTGAAGGAAAATAAGACCCCCAAATAAACAACATGACAGTCAGAAAAGCAATGACAAATTTCCTTGCTTTTATACAAATAATAATCTTACATATATATTACACATTTCAGGAGAGACTAGTTAGAAAGCACTACCCTAAGAAATGGTGTAAGAGCTTGTAAGAGATCTTGATGGAACATTGTTCTACTGGGGAGGGAAATCATTGCTGCAGTTAGAGATATGAAGAAGGAGAACAAGGCAAAGAAATGTTCTTCTGTTTCTTTCTGCTAAGGGCTTGCATCTTGCTCTAGGCAACGTGATTCCAGAAATGTGTAGATAAAGAATATCCACAGAAGAGCAACAGAAATAACAAGAAAGCAAAATGACTTAACCAAAACTTTGAAAGGAAATAATTCTCGTATCTCAACATGAGAGAAAGGTGAGAGTCTTTATGTATGTTAATATAAATACATACATATAGAGGGATTAGAATTAACTTTCACTCTTTCGGCAGCAGGCAAAGAGAGTGAGTATCGTTCAGTTGTAGCATAAGTCTAGTTATGAAGTTCCTTTTTCAGTCATATGACAGTTAAAATTAGTTTATATTCATTCTTGAACTGTGTCGCTAAATAGCTGCTGTTGTTCCAAAAGGAGCTGTAGAGGTATAGAGCTCAACTAGTGTATACGAACTGATACGGAAATAGAATATTTTAAACTGCTGAGCTGTGCCTAGTTACATACCAGAATTTTCTTATACAATTCATTGTTTAATTTGTGCAATTATGATGAACTCTACTGTAGTGATTCATAATTTCTTGGAACTTTATATTCAAAAAAGAACAGAAATAGTCTTCAGATTACCTTATTTCTGTCACAGTCCAAATATCCTGAAACTTCAATTTCTTGTGAAATGGAATATGTTTTCTATGGCTTTAAGTCCCTGATAACACTTTCTTCAGTTCCACAGTGCCTGATGAAGGCCATTCCTTTATTTTTCGAGTTTGTTTGTATTGGGTTTCTGTGGCCAGGTTTTGGTAGTGGGTTGGCTACAAGAGTGTCTCCTGTGAGAAGCTGCCAGAAGCTTCCCCATGTCCAGGAGAGTCAATGCCAGCCAGCTACAGGATGGACCCATTGCTGACCAAGGCTGAGTCAATCAGGAGTGATAATCAAGCCTCTGTGACAAGAAATTTAAGAAGGAAACAAAACAGTTATTAGGCAGATGCAGTTGTGTCCAGGGAAGAGTGGAATGAGAATATGTGACAGGAACATCTATACAGATACCAAGATTAGTGCAGAAGGAGGGTCAGGAGGTTCTGCAGGAGCTAAAGCTGAGGTTCTCCTGCAGCCCATGGTGCAGACCATGGTGGAGCAGCTGTGCCCCTGCAGCCCATGGACATGCACACCATGGGAGTGCAGAGATCCACCTGCAGCCTGTGGAAGAGACTCATGCCGGAGCATATGGATGACCAAGAGAGGGCTGTGAACCCAGGGGAAACCCATGCTGGAGCAGGGTTCTGACAGGGTCCTGCAGACCCATGCAGAGAGGAGCCCACACTGGAACAAGTTTTCCTGGTAGGACTTGTGGCCCTGTGGGGGACCCACATTGGAGTAACCTGTGCCTGAAGGACTGCAGGCCATGGAATAGTAACTCATGCTGCAGCAGTCTGAGAAGAACTGTTGCCTGTGGGATGGACTCACACTGGAGAAGCTTGTGAAGGACTGTCTCCTGTGGGAGAGACCCCACGGGAAGCAGGAGTAGGACTCCTCTCCCTGAGCAGCTGCAGAAACGATCTGTGATGGACTGACAGTAACCCCAATTCCCCATCTCCCTACACTGCTTGGGGGCAGGAGGTAGAACTTGAAAAGGAGGGAGAGGTGGGGGGGAAGGTGTTTTTAAGATTTATTTTACTTTGCTTTTTCCTGCTCTGATTCTATTAGTAATAAATTTAATTAATATCACTGCTTTGAGTCTGTTTTGCTTGTGATGATATTTGGTGAGTGATCTCTCCCAGTCCTTATCTCAACCCATGAACCCTTTGTTATATTTTCTCTCCCCTGTCCAGTTGTGAAAAGGAGTGGTCAGAGCAACTTTGGTGGGTTTCTGGCATTCAGGCAGGATCAACCCATTCCATTATCTTACTTATTCAGAGCTTTAACTATCACACTATTTGGTACTATTACATCTGTAGTACATATAGGCTAAACTTAAGAAACCAGTGGTATATTGCATGACAATATAATGGCTAGGTATTTACATAATTAGATATGAAATTCAAGCCTAAAGATTGTTATTGAATAATGTAGGTTATTTTTGAGAGCTGTTATAAACATGTCCATAACATCTTTCTGTGGTTATATGGAATTGGCATATGGAAAAAATAATCTGATATTGCAAGCATCATTTTAGTAATTAAATTATTAATTATTTAAAAATATTTATTTTAAAACTCTCACAATTTATTAGAATAATGTAGAATGCTTCTGTTTTTTTCCTTTATGATTTAGAAAGTATTAGAAATATAACTAATAAAATTTTAAATTCTGAGTGTCTGTATCTAATTACGGGATGATTTCTTGGTTTTGAACTCTTACTTCAAACAAGTTTTTCTCAAAATCAAATTCTGTTGAAAGCTGGGGAAAACTGTAACTGACATGGAGTACCACTGTCAAAGTGATGTAGTACCATAAATGCTTTCTGTAATGTGTAGGGATAGAGAGAAGTGGACCGCTTTAGTTCTGGGAGAAACTCCAAGCAAAGGGGTAGCTAACTTGAAGTCCTCTTGCTTTGGTTGTTCAGACAAAACATGAAAACTACACTGAAATCAAGATCTGCAAACCCACATAAACGTGACTTCAGGAAAAAATGAACCCTTGTCATCACTGCCACCCATGGTGCGATGGGCAGAGAGTTGGAAGGGGAGAAGTGAGAAAACTTGTGGGTTGAGGAGACGACTTAATAGGTACTAAGTACTATGAAAAAAATTAGCTATATCTCAGCCAAAACCAGCATAACCTTTTAGCAGAAATTGTTTGTTCTGAGTCATTCATCTTGCTTTATTTACTATGCTTCAGATATAGCAAGAACTTGAGACAAATTGCATTGTTGCTAAGTTGATCAATTAAGTATTACATTTTCAAAACCAGTATTAGCTTAATCTTAACACCCACTGATGTTAGTACAAGTTCTCCTGAGGAATAATGGTTAGTACTCTATTGAACTTACTTGAAATTTACACTCTTAATCAGCAATTTTTGTTTCTGAAGAAGATATTCATATGGATGCATTTAAGTAAATGTAAGTTGTGTAGGTGGAAATTGTGCCTGCTAATGTAAAATCCTTTTTCTCCTTTGGACTGTAAATTTTCCATTCCAGCCTGGCTAATCCTCACGTTTGAAATACTATGTGAGATATATTGTTAATTGCAGCATAAAGGGAAAGAGTGTAGCAGAAATGCTTCCCTGACTGTGAAGAAAACAAAAGAAGCAAAAAAAAATCTTCCTTAATTTCATACTCTTTTTTTTTTTTGTTTTGGTTTTGTTCCAAAGACAACATATGTGCATTACTTTTAACATATTTTATGAACATACTTAAGAGTGATTCACTGTAGGTTTTATTTGGTGGTAATTTCTGTGACTTGATTTGATGGTAAAACACTTGTGTAATTTTTTCTTCTCACAAGGATTTAAATGTTAGCATATATTAGTTATCTTCTTGTAGGAATGCTTCTACAATATTTTTTCTACTTGTGGCAGTGCAATGGCTAAAAAAATAAGAAGACTAGCATCAAAACATATGGTTTTGTGATTTAGTAGATGCAATTTCTGTAGTCTTGCTCTGCCACTGCTTTCATGTGATTCTTTAATTAAACAATACAGATCATCTGTTTTAGGTCCATAAACATTTATATAATTTGAATAATATTTGCCACAGCAGGATGCTTCTTGTGTAAACTGGTGTGGAACTTTGTATGGAATCACACACAGAATAACACAAAATCAGTTAGGTCGGAAAAGACCTCTGAGATCGTCGAGTCCAACCTTTGATGGAATACTACCATGTCAGCTAGACCATGGCACTAAGCGTCAGGTCCAGTCTTTCCTGAAACAGACTTCACCACCTCCCTAGGCAGCCCATTCCAGTGTCTAATGACACTTTCTGTGAAGAAAGTCTTCCTAAACTCCAGTCTGAACCTCGCCTGGTGCAGAGACTATGTCTTCTTGTCTTGTCACTAGTAGCTTGGGAAAGGAGTCCAACCCCCACCGTGATACAACCTCCTTACAAGCCATTGTAGAGAGTAAGGTCTCCCCTGAGCCTCCTCTTCTCCAGGTTAAACAACCCCAGTTCCCTCAACCACTCCTCATAGGATATGTCCTCCAGTCCCTTCACCAGCTTTGTTGTCCTCCTCTGGAGTCCCTCTGGTACCTCTATGTCCTTCCTGTCACGAGGGGCCAAGAACTGGACATAGTGTTTGAGTGCTGAGTACAGGGGGAGAATCACTTCCCTAGTCCTGCTGGCCACACTGGTCCTGGTAAGAGCCAGGATCCTATCGGCCTTCTTTGCCACCAGGACACACTGCTGGCTCTGGTTCAGGAGCGAGCAGTTTCACGTTTCACCATTCTGCTTTAAATGCAAAAGACTACAATGTTGATTTGTTTTAGAAGTAAGTACTTTACTTTCATAGGAAATAAAACAGGTTGGTTATGGTTATTTCAGTAGTGAACATGATCTTGTCAGCTGGGAAAGGTAATACAGCAATGTGGCCGTGAACTCATCACCAGATGGTGGTTTGGGGCTTCAGGGAAAATGACAGCCATTATTTCATCTCTATTGTATTAAGGTGCATGGGAGGGGTGATAGCACCAAAGAAGGGCAAGGAGGAGAGTGCATTCAATTTGCTCAAGTTGCTATTTAGGTGGTCCTGATAGTGGAAAAATAGCCAAGAAGTCAACAGGGAAGAGTATTAAATTCCTCATATGTGGTAGACCAAATCCTTTTCCCAGTTCAGCCTGGGGTGTAACTGGTCAGGTAGCAACTTTGCTGAAAGAGGTCTGGTGTCCTGGCAGACAGTAGGCAGGACGTGAGCCAGCTTTGTGCACTGGTGATGATGAAGGCTAATGGCCTAGTGGGCTGTATAAAGAGGAACATAGTAGCTTAAGGAAGCAATTTTCCACCCCTGTTCCCTCTACTTGGTGCTTGTTAACCCACATAGGAATACTGAATCCAGTTTTTACCCCCTTAATGCAAGGAAGACAGTAACAGACTGGAATGAGTTTGGTCTAGAGCTATCTCCCTGCTCCAATTATCCTGTATGGAAAGGCTGAGGGAACTGGGCTTCCTCAGCCTTGCAGAGGAGATGGCTTTAAGGGGAACTGACAGCAGCCCCTTAGTCCCATGGAAGGAATGTTTCCAGTAAGATAGAGACAGGATCTTTATTGAGGGAAACAGTAGCAGGAAAAGACAACGATCATAATGGGAAACAAAGGAAGCTCCAGATTAGAAAAATAAGAATTGCCATGAAGATATTCAAGCTGTGAAACAGTTTTAGAATCTTTGTCCTAGGAGATTTTCAAGACCTAAGGAGAAAATGTTCTCAGCAGCTGGGCCTGAATTCAGTGTTGACTCTGATTTTTATGAAAGTAATTGCTTGCATTTATGAAACTTGAAGTTTGTCCTAGGCGTTAACTATATGGTAAGCTGATTTGTTCTGCTGACCATGGATTAGATCTCTGTTGACTATAAAGAACATCTAGGCAGTCTGTGCATCTGCAGGTGTCTTCATCTAAGGTCTTTAATCTTAAACTGGGTCTTATCTCTAAAAGTAATATAAATCTAATCTGGGGAATTTGGACTTTCTCCTTTAGAGGAGAGAAACAGACACCTTTGAAGAGCTTTCATCTCAGTTTTCTTTGCACGCTATTTTAGGATGAGGTGAATCACTTCTTGTGACATTTATTTTCTGTCCCAAAAGCCCATATATAAAAAAGGAAAATCACTGAAATTCCAACTTTTTACTAACATGAAGATCTGCAAACCTGATTTTCAAAAGTGCTAAGCATTGTACAGTTTCTTCAAAATATTTATATTTGAGAATGAAGTCTTCATTGTGTTCAACTCAAATTAGTACTTATTTATTTTGGAAAATTTTTGATAGAATCTATCAAACTTACACTGTTTAGGGTCTGAGCAGAAAGACCGCAAACTGATTAACTTTCAAGTGCTCACTCAGGTATTGACCTCTTTTGGAACAAAGTGTTCTTCTCCAAAGACATAACCTCTATGCTTAAAAACAATTTCGTGTTTCAAAAGTTTTGAAAAGCAAGTGTTGCTGTACAATCTGGAGACATAAAATAATTTGTCATATTCCTGTTTCATGTAGGAGATGAAGTTAGTTATTGAGGGTGAAAAAAATTAATAGTTTAGCACTGCCGTTTGTGACACCTAATTTTTTGCTTCACTAGGCTACTTTGATTTGCTGAGCCATTATCTCAATTAGGGCTAGCTGTGCAGTTAGGACTGAGCACCAGGTCGAGCTGACTCTAGTATTGTGCTAGTGCTTGCATCAGTAGTAGGATATACAATAAAGGTGTTCTGTTAATTCCTGATTGCTTTGTTGTAGAAGACAAGGTATTTAACAGCAGAAATCATCCCTGTTAGCTGATGGGGGGCAAATTTGTAAAGTAAAGTAAAATAGTAGGCCTGGTGTCATGTCTTGAAATCCTTTCAAACTCTAGCATTTACACTACACAGTACTGTCATCTGGGAGTTGATCTGTGAGACTGCACATAGTGAGTCATTTGGGAGTTAATCTTCCAAGCCAGTAAGTGCCTTCAATATCAGATAACTTTACCAGAAAATAATTTTGCTCAAAACAGATAAAATTAAGATTGAACATCAGTACTTATTTAAGGTATATAAATGACAACAGCAAAATTTGTTAATGCTTTTTAACCTACTTCAAATCTTTGCTAAGATGTGTATGTTCAAGGTATATATTTTTAGCATATTATGGTGAGGTTTGTACTCTACTTGGTGGCTAATAGAAAGTAGCTTTGGAAATATTCTGTCATCTGTGAAAAGATTAAGGTATTACTTTATGTAAAATAATTAAATGACTTTTTGTTCATTCAGAACAGAGATTTCCATTTTTCCTATTTTTATTAGTTGGTTGTTCGGAAGTAGTACTTTATTTCTTTGTCTTGATAAATGATAAGTATAATTCAAGAGACTCTCTATTTATTATGTAGGTGATACATGGACTTCATTTACTGTTACATAGAAGTTTGCTCTTATGCATTTCACCACTTCTGCAGCAACATCAAATCTTGCTTAAAGGTGTTGTTTTCTTTAGCAGTGAACATCTGTGGCATGATTCAATTTGTATTGAAAAGAATTTCAGTGCTGTTAGTACTCAATGATATTTACTTAATAAATTGTCAATAGTTTATCATAATTAACAAATCTTTTTAATAATATATATTGAAAATGTCTGCATACTAGATTTTCATGTATAAAATAACTGGTTTTGTAGACTGTTGTGAGAAAGCAATTGACACTGATGAGAACCTGCTCTTAATTCACAGGCCTTTTCTTGTCAGCTGGGATGGATTGGTTTAGGAGTTTGTTTACAGTAATTCAGATTCTGGAGAGAGTCAGTTTCTGTCACTCACTGAATTTTCTTTGTGTGTCTTTTCTAGTTTACCTTCCTGAAGTAAGCTCTTTTAGAAGTCACTCTTCAAGCACTTCTAGCTATTATCATGAGGTTCAAATTGAGTGTAATAGCAATAGATAAGTTTCTCAAGAGTCTGTAATTTACACTTTCCACATTCCAGGTAAATTCAGCAGTGTGAAATAAGCCTAACATTGTCTACAATACTCTAAAAATTTGATCAATCAGCTTTGAAGGGGATGGGGAATGCCAGGAAAATTCAGAAGGAGCAGGGGGAGGGAAAAGAAAATTCTGTCAGGTAAGATCACTCTGGGAGGGCACATCTACAGTGACTGACAGAGCAAATAAAACTACTAACCAGTGCCTAACAAAACAGCTCCAATGGAAGCCAATTAGCAACACAAAATAACTGCAACATAAATTAATTTTATTAAGGTATATCTGGATGCATAGGAAATAAATCCTCTGAAACTTTATTGCAGCTGTTCCATAAGCAGCAGTGGTATGTCCATGTAGGGGGCACAGCAACTGATCAGCAATGTCTGTGAGGAGGTTTCAGGCTGAGGAAGTCTTAGTCCATTAACACAGGGAATACTTTACCACCAGTAGAGGAGTTTTTAGCATTGTTGGCGTGAATGAAATGAGTGCTCTTTGTGCATCTCGAACGCAAGATGACAAGGTATCTTTGCTCTGTGTCAGTAACCATGAGATTCAAGCAGTTTTGGAGATGGGACAGAACTGGAACTTTGTTTATCCTGTCCAAACGTTCAAAGGGCTGAGAGACGACTTCAGAAGTTTTGAAATCTAGTCTTATGATACAAATGTAATACTAATGCATATCTTTTAGGAAGGATAAGAGTTTATAATGTTACTATTGTATATTGCCTGTCTGCCTGTACGAAAACCATATGAGAATCTGAGCTGTTCATGCTCACAAGGTGCTCTGTAAATTATTATGCACCAGCTGGCGATATGCCACATCCCCACAGGATGTGGATCAGCAAAAGGCTATTTCCAGAGTTTTATTCTGGGAACTGCTGCATCACTCAGAGTAGTGAAAGAATGCTCCTTTGTAAAAGTAATAATATGTAGTCTTTTATATTTTTTTATGTAGCTTATGTTGTTCCCAGTTAACATGCTTAGGTGTTTTTTGGATCTCTCTCTACATAGCCAATAATCCTCTTCCTTCAATAAAGGATTGACCATGGAATGTCTCATGCCTTCTAACTATGCTACAGGGTATATAAAAGTAAAAGTATGTAACTGCTTTTGTTGCAGAAAACTGCAGTGGTATTGTTGAACAGAGTCTGATCGGCAAAATATAACAAAATAGTCTGTGGGCAAGGAGCTTTGCAATTCATGAGAAATAAAGTTTATAAAAAACAAACGTCTCATCCCTGGCTTACACTTCATATTTTGCTTAAGGTGGATACTGTTAACAAAAGTAACTCAAAAATTATTGTCAAGAGATCTATTTTCTCACTATATATTCACTGCCACCTTATTTCAGTATCAAAACCACTTTTTATTGCCTTTAGTTAAGAGAGTGAGATAAATAGTACTTAGGGAGCTCAGCTGTTTCTTTACGTGCAGTGTCAGCAGAATGTTAACCAATTTCAAATTGTAGCTCCAGCCAGAAAATACACTGAAGGTTGATTGTATTCTGTACTGTCACAGAAGGGATCATTTCACTCATGGAAATTCATTGCTGATGTGAAATAGGACTCAGATTAACTTAGAAATTACAAGCAGAAATGTGAGACACTACCAGGTTTTTATTGTAATATTTAACCTGACATTCCCCTACCTGTCTTGCATGCAGCGTGATTTGAAATTGGTACAAACTGGAGTGTAGAGAATGTGAGACTCTCCTAAGACTGCAAAATATGAAAGGAGAAGGAGGGGAAGGTAAACATGAAGGAGAAATGAGCAAAGCTCCCTTAGTTAAAAAAAAAAAACAAACACAACAACAACAACAACAAACAACAACCCCCCAAAAAAACCAAAACCAAACCAGGAAAAACCAAACCCAAACCAGGAATGGAACATTTTATACACTAATTTGCTTCTGAACTAACTGCAACACTACCTTGTCAAATTCTTTGCTACCATACGATGTTACATTTAAAAAGACTGGCAAATTTGCTGCTCCTCTTTTTTTTAGCTACAGGGTAATTCTGCACCTCCTACACTGAACTGACATTGTACTGAAGCAGTTTCTGCTCCTGAGCTTCACTTATTTTCATGTCGTATTTGAGAGTGACAGTAGGCAGTACTCCTATTGTAGGGTAGGGAAGAAGGAGGGAGGAGTTGTTTTTCCAGGAGTATTTGTTCAGGTACTACATATGCAATTCATACGCAATTAGGAAGAGAACAATTATTAGTGACTGCATAAAAGTGGAAACAATCTCTTGATGAAATTCTGAGCAATATAGGTGGTCCTTAACCAAATAGCTGAATGATTTATGTTGGCCTTCTGTTACTTCCATTTCTCACTTCTAGTGCTTTATTTCTGAGCGTTAGATGTATTATCTATAAAACTAGAATGACTTATAAGCAGCACTGTAGAAAACATCATAAGACAAGATGAAAGGTTAGTTTTAACTGTAAAATTATGCTTATACAAAAAAGAGAAAAAATGGTAACTGGATGTTGATATCACTACAGTAATGACTTTGGTGAAGCCAGATTATTTCCTTCTGTCTTCATTTTTCTATATGCAATATGAAGTCATGGCTTCTAGCGTCTACGTAGTCAATACATTAAAAATGCAAACAAACCTTTAGATGTATTGAAGCAGATATTTTAGAGTAAAAGTCTAAGGCTACAAATAAAGAAATAGTTTCTAAAAATTGAATGAATTTTCATAACTAAACTTTGTATTGGAATTGAAAAGAAATTTGCAGATAACATTTTCCTAAGAAATGTGCACATTATTTTGTAGGCAGCTGAAAGAAGTGAAGTATTGTGGCAGAGCCTCAGTTTATTATTTGAACTAGCCAGCTTCTAGCTTTTATTGGACATAGATTGACTATATGTTTTGTCAGTAAGTTGCATACATGCAGTTCTGTGAAATGCATATATTCATGAAATTGACTTTCCTAAATAATCTGTATTTTCTGAAAAAGTACCACTTATGTATAGTATGAAGCTTTTTATCCTTTCATCGCTCATGCAGTAGTGACTTCTCTGTTTGCTTTGCCTTTCATTCCTGAAGAAAAATGCAGGTAACAGACCTTAGAATTCTGATACAGTTAGAGGAGCTTATTTCTACCTTAAGAAAAAACCCTTAAACTTAGTGCACAGTGCTTCCATGAAGTACCTATTTGCTATTGCTTAATTTTATCTTATTTAATTTTCTAATGCACAGTAGTGAATCATGAATACAGCATAATCTCACTTTTTTTTTTTTTAATTTTGTGTGATATATACTAGTTTAATGAAAGTTTTCATTTTTAATTAGAGGAAAAGGCTCCCATCCTTTTTCTTTTGCCTCAGGGGAGATAATATTGTGCCATGCTATTAGCAAGTTTCCTGGGGGTGCTTTTCTGCTTTGATGAATTTGCCATAGTCAAGGAAAGCTGGTAGCTTGCCAGAAGGTATGCAGTTTAGATTTATATTACAACTTCTGTGTGTTCAAATGTAAGTGTATTGATAAACCACAAAGAAAGGCATATTTCTTTTATATTTAGCTGAATGTTTCTGTGTTCTGATATTTGTTGCATAAGCCTAATGAACTTGAGCTTAGAGAAAACTAGAAAGGGAAAGGTATGGAGCGGGTAATGAGAGGAGAGGGTCATAGAAATAGTCTTTATTAATAGTCATCAGTCAGTAATAGACTCAAAGTGCATCAAGAAATCTTGAGGTTTGTCTTCAGAAAAAAAAACCTTTCTAGCAATAAAGATAAAGCCTCTCTAGAATTGATTGCATGAGGAAACTGGATTAATCATCTTGGTGGAACACAGGTCAAATGAGTTAATTCATCAGAAATTGCATTGTTGTGGCTGATTCTGTCTTGTAAAAAAACATACTGCAAGACATATTTTTCTGAGTTTTTGCAGATTAGTGTCTCCTTTCAAGAAAGAAATATATATATATATGATAAAAAGAGCAACAAATATTGAAAGCATGAAAGATTTTCCATGTAAAGAGACAACATGATAATGCTGTTTCAATTTCAGAAAAGATTGAAACAGAAGGGAGCAAGATCCTTATTCTTCCTCATATTGCAATGTTGGACAGGTGATGTAAAGAAATAGGATATAATGAAGCCAAGAGATTTAAATAATTTGTCTCAAAATATATTTAAGTCTGTGCCACTTTGAGAAGATATCATCACTCAGGCTAGTAATCTATATACAAACCAAGAATATTCAGGATCTCCAAGACAGAAATAAAAGTTTTTAAAAATGTATAGAAGTATTAATCTTTTTGGTTGGTTTGTTTGTTTGGCTAAATGCTGAGACATCTGGCTACTGAACTCATCAGAAAACCAAACAACATATCTTATATAATCCTATTGATATTTTTGAGATTAGAGGCAAACACTATCTTCTCTTCTAATGCCGGGTTTCAGAACCAAGTGGGCAGACTGTTTTCTGTAGCTTCAAATTGTTGGAGCTGCTCTGGCAGTCCTGACTGGGTCTGACGGTTTCTTGTGCATAATGGGGGAATTAGCTCATTCCCAGTACTTTTAGCACAGATGATGTCAGATGCTGTCTCCTGGAGGACAAGGAAGAATACAGTACACATGGTCAGATCATGCTGATCAAACTCAGAAAACAGACCATAGAGCTGTTGAGCTTGCTATTTGATATGGTAGCCACAATGTTTCTTAGTTTAAAATTTAAAATAGGGATGGGTGTGTAAGGGCTGAATTTTGTTGATCTCATCTATAGAGAAACAACAGGGGCATATTTTTTCAGTTTCTACTGTCAAGAATAAAAGAGGTCTAAACTGCCGTGATTTCATATAAAGGTTTTGAAAAACCATAGGTGCTTTGTGTAGGCAACCCCTTCGAAAATTTGTAGATGAGAAAATTATTTTCTGCATATTTTTTGACATAATTTTTGTTAAAACCCATGATTCTTCAAGTTGTGAATCTTGAATCACAATCTCTTGTGATTATGTTTTTAATAAAACTTACTAGCTTTCCAGTCACTGACATTGGAATGTTTGTATGCTTTTGCATGTTAGGAAAAAGGGAGGAGTTGATGCCTCTGGGGAAAAAAAAAAAAAAAAAAATTACATTAATTTTTTTCTTTGTTTCTCTATTAAATGTTTCTATTCAAAAGTTACACTTGAAACTGGATTATTCTGGGAAATCACTTGTCATGTTAGAGATCTCGAAATAAGGTAGTTTTTTAATTTCTGTTCCAGTACATAACAAAAGCGTGTTTCAAGGATACAAAACATTGCAAGATAGGGCAAAAGTATGTTGTTGTCCCTCTGGAGTATAGCAGTTTAAAAGAATGATTTCTATTATTCTAAACATGTGGATCCTAAATTGTGTTTCCTTGCTCTTTCTACAAGTGAAAACTTGCTTAAGGATAAAATACAATATTGAATAAAGAGTAAAATAAATTTATTTGAAATTTATAAGCATAGGACAAGACACAGAAGAAAAAAATACCCTCAATTTCTATCTTTTTGAAAATATTGTGATTACAAATAATATTAACAGCAACTGATTTTACAGATTTCTACACTTGTTTTGATAGTAGCTGAGGTACTGGCATGAGGGTGCACACCAGAGCACCCACATTGTGGATGTGCTGCATCCACAGTGTGGACCAGATTTTGCCTTGTGTGCAAAACTTTATAACTTCATGAGCAAACAAACCAGTGAGCAAGGATTACAACATTCACTTCTACAGTTATCACAACCATTAATTTGATATTCTTCATTAAGTCTTGGGGCAGCAGACTTTTAGTGAAATTATGTGTTTAACAGAAGGAAATAGCAGTGCTAACAAACATTGTGTTACTTTGATTCTGAGAGACTGGTATTCAGCTGACCAAAGACATGGGAATTGCACAGGAGCAGAACTTGCTGGTCTTGTACCCTCCCACCAATCTAGGAGGAAATACGAGGCCGGGGGGGGGGAGGGGGGGGCAGGAATTGAACAGTTAGGCGGCATGAAATAATCCCCTAATAGATTACTTATAGATTTTCCTCTGAATTCATGAATGATATTTGAACAGATTCTTTAACATTTTGTTCTGTGGCATGTTTCTGATTTCCTTTGTATAGGAAAAGGTAAGTTACATTTTCTTACACAGACCAAAGTGGAAGAATCAATAAGGACTTAGCTGCAATTCAGAAGCAAACCAAAGTTCTGCATCAGGTAACTCTCAATGATGTCTCACTGGGTTTAGGAGACTTTCTCCACAAACTCACTTCATGGTTACCAAACTGGACCTGGATGGAACAAATGTTTATTTTAGTCATACTGGTTATTAGTTTTTGTTTTATTGCTTGCTGCATGATGAAGTGCTATAGCTATTGCTCAGCTTTTTGCTTCAATATTAAGTAAATGCTAGGAATAAGTAGTAGAGACTGGACAAAATTTTGAGTTTTGTCCAATCTGAAAGGGGCACTGATGCCTAAGGGTTTCTTTGACTTCTGATTTTTAATTTTAGAAGCTATTGTAGATCTAATGTACTAGTAAAATAACTTCAGTAGTTTAATGTTTAGATGTACCAACCCCATCCTATATCAGTCCCTCAAAATTCCAGTAGCTGTTTAGTCTCTATTTCAAAGTAGAATTGCAGAGAAGGACCACAAAGCCTGCACCACAAGATAAAGACATAAACAGAAGGACCTCCAAATCTGAAGCTTTGGAAAGCCTGCAAGGACCTGACATGCTGTGAAGAAGACAATGATGATGAAGGAAGGGTCCCAAGCCCCCAGACCCAATTTCCAACAGGGTGTGCTGGGGGTGGAATGGGACAGGACTGGGGGAAATAACAGAATGGGATTGGATGGACATCACTACAAAATCTTGAAACCTGGGTCAAAGAGGGGGGATCCTGTGTAAATGTATTCCTGGAGCCTGGAGGCTCATTAAAGCTCTTGCTCGCTTATCTTATCTCCTACTAAAAGTTGCCTGGAGGTTTTTTTCTTCACTCTTTAAGGCATCAGCTGGTAAGCTTGAGCTAAGGAAGTGAATGTGGAAGAACTGCACTGGACAAAGTTAGTGTACTGATAACTGTGTATAGAAGTGTGATGTGTAAAAATGTATTTCAGTGAACAATATGATTATTTCCACAAACACCTTAGTGTTTGCCACGCATATATAAATTGTCTCATTAATTTAATGTTTTCCTTGTCTGTGAATGACACAAAGCCACATTGCATTAAAAAAAAGACTTCAAATGAGTTTCTTATGACTCCTCCTGTTTGCCTACCACTGTTGCAATTAATCTCCAGTGTCTGGAGGATATAGAAGATAATATAGGAGTGTCTACATAGTGCTGTAACATACAGTGTAGGTGAGCTCAGCCAGGAAACCCTGCCTGTGCCCAAAGGTTCTGTGCAGCTCTGAGCCTGACCTGACAAACTCTGTTCAGAAAATACTGGCAAAGTACTGAGGAGAGAGGGGGATCAAAGGAGCACATCAAACTAAACTGTAATGTTGCTTTCAAACCTAAGCTGATTTATTTAGAGCTAGCTTTGATGTCTTTGCAGTCATAAGTATAGCTCCAGAAAGTTTTCATACATTAGCAACTAGAAAGCTCATCATATATCATACACATTTTTGAGTGTTTAGAGTCCTAAATGAAGGATGTTTATTGACTGCTATGAAGACTCAAGACCAGAATGCTTATTAAGCTGGTAAAATACTGGTCTATGGAAAATCTCAATATACTTTACTAAAATAATGTTAACTCTAATTGGGAGCAAAAAAATGACAGTTTTAAAGTTTGATTGTTTTTTTTTGGTGGGAGTGGGGAGGGGAATTGTGAGAGGTTTTTTTTCTAAGGGGAAACTGAGATTTTGGAATTCTCATTAATGGCACAGGATAAATGACAGACTAAAAGCTCATTTAGTTTCCTTTAAATAATGCACAGCAGCTTAAATACAGTGCATGTGGTCTCAGGTCCAGTTCATACTATCAGATAGAGCTAGTTTTATTTTATAGCTAATAAAGCAGTCTTGCAGAGTGAAAAACTGTAAAAGGAGGGAGAAAAATCCCACCCAAACCTAGCAGTCAGTGACAGATCCTCAAAATGAAGAGAGGCTGAGTTGCTGAAGTGTGCTGTCTACTTAATGCTTTGTACCAGAGTAATGCCAAAAGCTGCAAAAATCTGATTAATTTAAAATGGCAAGCATGAACATCCTAAAGTTAGTTGCTTATGAAGGAATATGTAGCACTTCCTTAATAGTTTAGTTATATATTTCATGTCTTAGGATTATACTTTCCAAAACTAATAATTTTTAGATTTCATGAATTTGAAGCATTTATTGAATTTAAAACAAATGTAGTTTGAACAGGTAAGCAGACAATAATGAAAGAAGTGTCTTGCAGAGAGGTGACTTAAGTAACCCTATAAACAGTGTAGGGAAGATACTAAGTTACTAATTAATATGATAACTACTAACCTAGGTAGTAGTGAGAAAAAAAGAAAGACAATAGACCATTGTATCAAGCTGATGAAGCTCCCTAATGTGTTACGTATGAACATTGCCTAGAAAGAACTTACTGAACATGTCCTTTTTGCTGGCAGTGTTACTGAAAAACATGAGTCATAATTAAAGCGTGGTCACAAAGGAGAGAAACACTTGTTTTAATCATTAGGCCATTTATGTTTGCACAAATTAGTAAATCAAATGCTGTTGTATGAATAGCAAAAGTAAAACCTTTTCAGTGTAGCCTGTCTGATAAACATTTCCCTTTAATTGTTTTGTTTGAACTACTGACATATAATCAATTAAGTACTTTGCTGAAAACAAACAAAAAACCCTGGTAACTATTTCTGTATATACTTATTGTGCTGCCACAGTATTCACCTGGGAAGAAAAAAAAATAAATCTTGTTTTCCAATACTTTATTACTATTTTATTACTAACATTGTTGTTACCAGCAATCGCTTCCAAATACAGAAGTTATGAAGCCAACTTGTTGGAAGGAATGTATAACACTGCTAAATGGCCATTAAGAGCATCTTTGTGCTGATATGTCACAAGTGAATTCTACCACCACCTGCTTTTTTTTGCCCCAGCAGCATAAATTTGTTTCAGTTTAGATTATTTACAGGAAAAAGTGCAGTAACCTTAAGTTTGCTAACATAGTCTTTCAGACTGTGGAATACTTCACAGTATTCCTCAGAGTCTTGGTCCGCTAATCTTCCAAATCAACTCAGCTTTAGAAGTCGTGTTAATGGAAACAAGGGATTAGGTGATGAAAGCACACATTCAGATCTTGAGGAGATGTATTTAGACACAAGAGCTGTGAAAAACCTTTAGATAGTCAGGCCATTCTTAACAATAGAGACTGATATACCAACTTATATACATATTGTATCTCAGCCGATGTGATCCACCTG
The DNA here is from genome assembly GCA_035222235.1 of Margarornis squamiger. Lineage (NCBI taxonomy): Eukaryota > Metazoa > Chordata > Aves > Passeriformes > Furnariidae > Margarornis > Margarornis squamiger. Next base: position 93,543,486 of record JAWWTY010000106.1, read on the forward strand.
ATGCTAGGGTTCTTGTTTAATCAAGACTTTCCATTCTCTTGAATAAACCTGTACAGAGTTAATGTGTGGTTATATTTGTAGGGAAAACAAACCCCAAACCTACGAATTTTGGCAACTGGACAAATAGGTCAACATTTCTTGGCTTGTAGTTAGCATTTTCATGTTGGAGAACAAAGTGGTACCTAGAGGACTAGTCTCAGAAACAGTATTTTCTTTTAGCAAGTACTTTCACTCAGCAATACTAATGCTAATCATGACATAAACACATTGCTCTATCTTGTGAGTCAGTCCTCTGAATCTGTACTACTCCACAGTTTGCTGGGACCAACAGTAGCTGGTGGAAAGTCACGCAGTGGTCACTGTCAATCCCTTGCTCTTCCAGCAAGCTGGCATCACATTCATATTTCAGAGTCATGTATGTCTATGTTTGGAATGTGCATGTGGAGCAGCTCACCAGGCAACCCTTGTCCTGACTGTTGAGGAAGATATGGGAATATGCCATCTCACTTCAGCACACTGAAAGGCAACCTAGGCTCAAAAGCTTGTGGAATTCACCACACTGTATCTTTCACACTGGAAAATGAGGTTTCCAGACCTGCATAACATGAATATACCTGCATATGCGGTTTAGCACGGTCATGCCTTGTTCTTGGAAGAATGAAATCATGGAATTAAAGGCAGTCTGGACTGGCAGAGCTATTGGATGGAAAGTCATCAGCGCCATTAACTGTTTAGACAGAGGATGAAGGGGTTTGAAAGCCTTTTGTAATGTGTAGGGCAATCATACAGTATGTGTACTTACTCCCTGACTCAGGAAATTACTTATTCCTTTGTATTCCTTCTGCAAGGTATAGCACTACACTTCTTCTTACAAGATACTTGTCTTATATTTTTATGTATTTTGATCAAAATAAATATTTCACTCTAACATTTTAGAATTAGAGGATTAGGGGGGAATAAAAGAAAAAAAAAATACATTGCAGATAGAAATTATTTAGAACCTGCTGATGTTAAAAGCTTCCAGTAAATTTAAAACTGGAAAGCACTTGTCACATCATTTAAGGGTTCTTAGTCTATAACATTATTATTTAGAATACTTCCTTATTGATATTTACTTAGACTTTGAGTGGTCTGTTACCTCTAATCTAACAAAAGTTGCTTGGAACAAGAAGTCTTTTTAAGACGTGAAATTTAGCCCATTTATTTCAGTAGTGTTTGTTCTGGTAATTGTGTCAGCTTGTTGTTTTGTCGTTTGTTTTTTGGTTTTTGGGTTTTTTTTGGGGGGGTTGTTTTTGGGGGCTTTTTGGTTGGTTGATTGGTTTTAAAGTTGTAAATTGTGCTGTTTCTGGTTATTAGACAGTTTAGAAGCTGAAACATTTGTCTTTGTCTTTCACAATGGATATTCAAACTGTGTTCTTGAACAGAGTTTAACTTCCTAACATCCTTTGTCTTATTCAAAGAAGTAACCTTAGAATTTAAGTGATAAATGTACCTGTGAAAAAAAATCTCTGTATCCAGAAGCAGCTGAGCCAATATACTTTGGGGGTAAAGCTAATATTTTTCCTACTTTACCTATGAGACACCTAGTAAGGTTCCCTTAAAACTGATTTCGATGCAGTCCTTTAAACCATAACATGAGTATTGAATAGAAGTACTAATTTACAAGGTTTTAATGAAAGTACACTGAATATGTTTATGAATGAACCTATCATAAGTTACTAACTACTTTTTTTCCTTTTCAAGAATTTAAAGAGTTAATTTACTGAACCTGAATGTGAGAAATTAAGGGCAGCATACAAATGTTTAGTGTGTCAAATTCTGTCTAGAGATTCTTTTTTGAGCTACTAAAGAGCTGAAATATGCTGAAATACCTGTTGCACACAGATTTGCGTATCCAGGAGTTTGAAAGAATTACAAATCTGTAAATGATAATGCTAACTGATGTACTGATGCAGAGAAGTCATATCTTGTCTGCAATTCCATCCACAAAATAATGAAATCTGTAACTCATATCAAAGCCTTCTGAAGGTGCATAACAGTCATTTTACTGATCTGCTAAAATGTGAGAATTGTTTTCTACTTAGATTTCACTGCTATATACTGCATTAAAACCAGTGATTGAAAGTAGACACTGGCATGTTCTGGAGAAAATTATAATAAAAAGTGTTCTTTCTTGATATTTCATCAGCATGCACCTCTGTTCTCTGACAGTATAATTTAACATTCATTTCTCCCTATTTTCTAGTAACCTAATTTAATTGCAAAACATACACACACTTCTGTAAATGGTATAAAGTCATTAGTCTATCATGTTGCCCTATCACAATTATTTTCTGCCATTATTTTCAACGTAGTTGGTTTTTCCAGATGATATAAATCCAGTGCAAAGAGAAACACCACTGAACTGCTAGGAAGTTGAAGTGTTTTAAAAACTGTTTTCTTTCCACTAAACAAGGGTATAAAGTTCATATATAGAGGACAAAAAATACAATAAAGCTCATTAAATTCCACTTCTCTAAACAGCTTTTTTTGCACTGAAGTAATTGGTAAAGGTTCTACAGAGAGATTATGGATATGTCTCTGCCAACAGAAGACAGCTCATTATGCTTGTGCTCAAAGCTCACTGGCTGCAAACTCTGTAGTTCAGGAGCTTTGTAGTTCTAACTCTGGGCAAGAAAAAGTTTTTAAAAAGCCTTATTTGGACATTTCTATAAACATACAAGTAGCTATTGATTCCTCAAGGAAACACACCTACAATCTATGTGGTCTGAACTCCTAATCTATTCCTTTTCCAAAATGCAAGTGTCCAAATTATTTTATCTGTGCTTCAAAAGTTCTGGAGGCTTGTAAGGGCTGCCAGCCACCACTGTCGTGATAACATGGAGGTTTGTGTTGCATGAGTTCTAGAATTTAGAATGAATTCTTCTTTTTTGCACATTTCATCCATAACCTAGTTGTTTTTTTTTCAGGATGTGCCTACTGAAAACTACACAAAGCGTTTTGAGTAATGAGATGCTTTTTACTTTGCTTTAAACCGATTGATTAAATGGAAGATGGTCTCACACCTCTTCCTTACAGCATCTTTTATATGGGGTTGCAATAGAAGTTATATGCATCTCAGGTGCTATTTAAATGACCCTTATGTAAGACACTTAGCTATTCTTGCTGTCAAAGTGTTCTAGTTTTCACACTTGGATATTTACTGACCCATTGAGAAGGGTGAGCATAGCTACCTCTATGGTAAAGTGGATCAGGACACACATTAAGACTTTGTTTTAAGGTCCTCACAGTAACTAGATGCTCATTAAATACAGAACAGAGATACTTATAAATTATTTTTAAATACAAAGGTTTGTGGTACTCTCTTGGAAGTTCAACTGCTTCATATAAGGTGGCAGAAGAGGCACCTTGGAAACGCTTGTTTTAGTTTTCTTTTTCTTCCTTCTGAATATATAGCTGAATGGCTTAGTTATTGAGTTACTGAACTTGAGCATGGACTGTATTTTCACTTTTTGAAGGAATTCTGTGAGAAAGTATCAGCTGGTGTAACCACTTCATCCTAAATGTGATTCATGTCTGTGAGAGCATAGGAGAAGGAGAAGGTTCGTTCCAGTCTCCTTTTTAATAGAAATTCTTCGCAATATTCCTGTACACTAGGCTTTGATAGTATTGCTAGCTTCTTCCTATACTTAGTATCCTAATCTTTCTCATGAGCTAAGATATTTGGGTGCCTTTAACACATGGCTGAAGATTATAGTTGCCACAGGTACCAATGGCCTTGCAGTGATAAAACCAAGACTTTTTTTTTAAGGTGGCTGTAAAATGTGTTTGATCCAGTTCTCATTGAAGAGTAGTAATGCATATGTTAAGTCTGGATTTTAGAGTTCAGCTTCCAAACAAAAATCTGCTGAAAAACTACTCATTTATCTGCCTCATTATAACTAAATTTTAAATCCTGATGTTGGAACTGTCTCCTAAGTAGATCCTGATCATCCCTCATCATGCACATGTAATGAAGTCAACCTCAGACCTCACTGAGACATTGCTCTTAAATCTGTGTTGACAAATGCAGAGACTGTAATAGTGTTTCGTGACTTATAAATATGTGAGTTAGCAAACTGCCCATTTTGTAAACTGAGGAGATTCTGACGACAACATAATAAACAACAAAGCATCACCGATGTAATATGTATATTGTACCTGGTCATAGTTTGGAATTTTTCTTGTTTAATGAATTAGGCTATATTGTACACATACTTCAGCCCACTTAGTTTATCTTCAGGTAATTTTATTAGAGATTTAAACTGATTTATTTCTATGTTTTTTAATTCTTTTCTTTTTTCTCTTTCTGTAATTTTTTTGAAGTTCCTATGTATTATTTTTTCTTGGTTATTTGTGGTTATTTGGAGATGGGATATTTTTTCATTGCTTGTTTGCTCATGAAATTTCTTTTATTTAGTGTTATATATAAAAATCCAAAGGCATCATTACCAGGCAAACCTTGCAGTTAAAATGCTCATAGTAAGGATGTGATTAAGATTTTCTATAATACCAGTAAGCTAAATAAAATATTGAGTAAACATGAAATTCTCTTTCCCATATGCTTGAGTAGTAAATTTGAAGCATAGAGGAATAAAGGTCATGTTGTCAGTCTTGTCATGCCATACTTAAAACATTCTATCACTACCTTGGTGCAAATACTGTTCTTGCAAAACATTCTTCCAGGATTGCTATCACTGATATTTTTCTTTATCCCAAAGTTTATTTATCATGTTTTTAATTTAACTCATAGTGCTTTAGTAATATCCTAATAATATCTATATGAAAATAGCTAAATCAGGACTGAGCACAGGTCTTCCTGGACTCCGACATTCAACTGACCTCACTTCATACAACAGTCTGCCTGCTAAAGAAAATTAACTATCCCCTGTGACTGCAGTTCCTAAAGTATTGAATGTAATTCAGCCATATTCTTGAATGATGGTCATCTAAAAAGATGTGTTATATTTCCCTATGTGAAATATGGGAAGCAGGGTGAAGCTGAAGAGATGACATGATTTTTCATCAGCTGAAGTCATATACCTCCCACTCTTCAGGAATCTTAAATCTAAAAATTATGGTTGTGTAATTTTGAAGATTGTTTCTTGCTCAAATGTAATTCAAATGTGAATGACAGAAGATTTTCTTGTCAGTGGCATCATTAATACACCTGCTGGTGACTTGAATAAAAAAGTCACCATTGTTTCATGAGGAGTTTCTTGCTTATCTCTCATAGACTACAAATCTTTGTCTTTGGATCTTACATTTGTGCTTGCCATGTTTTCATTTGACCTCAGACAGTATTCCAAATCATTATATTTATTCTTTAACAGATCTGAAAAAAAGCCATTTAATTTTATTTCTTTCTAAAGCTTTGACAGAAAGATATGGGTTGTGTCACTGGATTTTCGTAGTTCACTTTGAACAGAAATTAAGGTTTCCATTAATCTCCATAACACTGAAACTTAATTCAGATAATTCTGTCTAAAGAGATTGGCTAGGCTGCTGGAAAATAGATAGGACTAATACTGTGTGAGATTAGATTTTACCCTGAATTTGTGTCTTTTAAGAAACACTGATGAGTTGTCAGAAGGATTTCAACAACTCTAAAAGTTTTTGTGCTAGCAGATATGCCTGTCTTCTTATCCTTTTCAGGACCTGTGAGTAAGTTGTAGAGTGTTGCTATGTACAAAGATCTGGATGGTGAGCCAAGAACGTTCCATGTATGTAGGGACACTAGAGAGAAAGCATTCTTATGTTTTCACTAGACAAGCAATGAAACCTAATTGAGGGATCATTTCATATAAGCAATGTACTCTTCTGTCTTACATCAATAATGAGAAATCAGCACTTGGCAGAAAACATCACTCCTCATTGTGACACTTTTCATGTTAACACTTATTTATCTAAGTAAATGGTAATGTTGTAAACCAAATAGGAGGTCCTCTGAATTTGGCAGAACAGACATAAAACTTTGCTTTTGTCATTAGTTTTGAACTAAAGAAGAAAAGTTGATGAATTGTGAGCAAGCTGCTTATGGAAATGCTCTATATTGTAGAACTTCATAGTGCTGTAAATTTCTAAAGAGTTCACAGTGAGTTTATCTAATATTTTCCCTCCAGACTAGCAGAATGTGAATTGTCTTTCAAAGAGAATTATCCTATTGAAGCAATTAGTTTCTTTATTGACTTTAGGTTAGTACTCTGATGATCTCTTGTGCCAGACTCTTATCTCAGAAAGGTTTCACATTCGAAGGAAGTAAGTTATGATCTGTAACTGAATACTAAATTTCTCTCTGTTTTTGTTTCTGACAAAAACAGTAGAGTCAGGAGAATACATAAGCAGATGTGACCTGTGGTGTAAATCCTAAACTGAGTCATTTAATGAAGTAATCTATCAGAATAATAACACAGTGACAGTCCTGTGTTTTGTGATCAAGTTAACTTATAAATGTCAATCGCTTTTTTCCCTGTTGGAATCACATAGTACAAAATGTAGTATCTGAGTCGTCAATGTCTTAGTGTGAGAAAAGTAAGCTTTAAGAGCTCCTTCACCCTGAACATTCAGTCCTAGATACCGTTATGGATTCCAGAGATATATATTTTTAGTAAAGCATATCAATTTTTCTTGAGCTTTACCAGGTGTCTCCGAAATGAAGCAATTATTAAATGGTTTGTAAAACAAATAGAAAGTTGTCCTTGTAACATATCATATGTTGGGAATCCAAGACTTGGGATGGTTAAGGTATTTAAACATTGTTAAGGTATTTTAACATTGCATAGCACTTGTATGAAACGGTAAATTAATTTGTTGTAATTGTAATTGTGATACCAGTAGCATATGGGACTGCCACTTATATGTTTTTTTGAGCTTAATTTGGTGAAGGTAGGTGAAAGTGTAGAAAAGATAAACAGAGACTCACCACCTTCTAGTTCTAAGTCAATGCTCTGCATCACATATAGAGAGAAGTAATCTTGATGGTTGAACATCAAATACAACCTCTTTCAGAGTAAAAAAAAAAAAGGTGTTTATTTCAGTACACAGAAATTGAAGCAAGTGTGACAGAAGGATGGATGAACATAGAGCTCCTGGCTGACATCTGATGTAAAAAGGAACTATGAAGTAGCTGGGAGCTGGGACAGGCTATTAGAGACTAGGTCTACACCGAGACTAGCTCAGTTGGCTAGAGCGTGGTGCTAACAATGCCAAGATTGTGCGTTTAGTCCCTGTATGGGCCATTCACTTAAGAACTGGACTTCATGATCCTTGTGAGTCCCTTTCAAATCAGAATATTTTCTAATAATTCTGTGAAGAACGCAAAAACATTGTCCATGCATTTAGGAATGGAGTCAAGAAACCCAAAGCTCAGCTGGAGGTGAAACTAGTGAGAGACCCGAGGAATATCCAGAAGGGCTTCTGTGAATGAATCAGCAGCAAAAAATATGGGAATATGGGTCCTCTTCTCAGATGGACTGAGGACTTACTGACATATGACAGGGAAAAGGTTGAAAAATAGAATAGAATAGCACAACATAGCATAGCATATTTCAGTTGGCAAGGACCTATAACAATCTTCTAGTCTGATTGCCTGGCCAGTTCAGGATTGACCAAAAGTTAAAGCATGTGGTTAAGGATATTGTTGAAATGCCTCTTAAACACTGACAGGCTTGGGCCATTGACCACGTCTCTAGGTAGCTTGTTCCGGTTTCTGACTACCCTCTTGTTATATAGAAATGTCCAGTCTAAAGCTCCCCTGACACAGCTTTGAACCATTCCCCTGCATCCTGTCACTGGATACCAGGAAAAAGAGATCAGCACCTCCCTTTCTGCTTCCCCTCCTCAAAAAGCTGTAGAGAGAAATGTGACCATTCCTCAGACTCCCTTTCTCTAAACTAGACAAACACAAAATTGTCAGCTGCTCCTCACAGGATTTGCTTTTCAGCCTTACACCAACTTTGCTGCTCTCCTCTGGATGAATTCAAGGACCTTCATACCCTTCTTAAATGCTGGGCCCCAGAGCTGCACACAGTTCTCAAGGTGAGACTGCACCAATGCTGAATACATTGGGATAGTCACTTCTTTTGACCAGCTGGTTGTAGGTACTATGTTTGATGCACCTCAGGTTGGGGTTTGCCCTCTTGGCTGCCAGGGCACATTGCTGACTCATACTGAGCCTGCTGCTAAGCAGCACTCCCAGACCTGTTTCTGCAGGGCTACTCTCCAGCCGCTCCTTTCCCACTTTATATTTGTGTATGGCATTGCAGTTTTGAATCATCAGTAAACTTGGTAATGATGCATTAAACTCCTGCATCCAGATCATTGATAAGTACATTGTGCATAACTGACTCTAGAATTGAACACTGAGGAATACCTCTGGTGACCAGTCACCAGTCAGATGTAGCCCTATTCACTGTAACTCTTTGAGCTCTGCCCTTCAGCCAGTTCATGCAGTGTTCTGTGAACCTACTGAACTCTGCTATTCAACCAGTTCTTCACTGAGTGCACCATGAACCCGCTCATCTCACAGGACAACTTCTACAGAAGGATGCTCTTAGGGCAGTATCAAGAACCTTACTAAAATCCAGAAAAACTACATCCACTGTCTTCATCCACTATGCAAATGATAGTATTAAATTAGTTGAACAGGTCTTGCACTTTGTGAACCCATGTTGATAGTGCCTGATGACTGCATTGTTACTCAGTGCCATTTCTGATTCACTTTTCATTGTTCAGATTTGCCCTCGTGCTTCCCGGGTCCCTGAGACTACTAACAGAGACTATGGGAGTGAGGTGGTACCTCTAGGAGAGGAAAGTAACAGGGAGCATTTAAGTCAAATGGACACGAATATGTCCATGGTACCCGATAAGGTGCACCTGAGGGTGCTAAAGAAGCTGTCTGGTGTCATTGTGAAACTGCATTCTGCCATCTTCAAAAGCTTATGGCAAATGCTGAAGGTTCCTGATGGCTGAAAAAAGGCAAAAGCCACTTCCATTCTCAATAGGAGCACTAAGAAGGATCAATCAAACTGTCAGCATCACTTCATTCCCTGGGAAGGTTGTACAATAAGTCTTCCTATGTATGAATAGGAAGAAGGTGATTGAGAGCAGCCAGCATAAATTTACTAAGGGTAAATCATGCCTGATCAGAACCATTGCTTTCTATGGGGTAACTGACACTGTGGACAAGGGAAAAACTGTGGATGTTATGTATCCTGACACTAGCAAGGTGCTTGATAGAGTCTTACATTGTGTCTCTTTTACTGAATTGGTAAAATATAGGCTAAATAGGTGAAAATTAAGGTGGGTGTACTGCTGGGTGGCCTGCTGGAATGAAAGAGATGTAATCAGTATTGCAAAATCCACCTGGTGTCCTGTAACTAGTAGGATCACTCAGCAATCAGTTCTGAAATCAACAGAATTAAATGTCTATTTTAATGATATGGATGAAGGAATGGAGTACACATTTGGTAAGTTTGAGGACAATATCTGATTTACAGTGATGCCAACAATGCCGGAGTAGCAGTATTTGATCTTCCATCAAAGTGATGTGGACTAGCCAGTGGAACTGATTGACAGGAATGTCATGAAGGTCAGTAAAAGCAAATGAAAAGTCTCATACCAAGGATGGAATATCCTTTTTCAGCATATGGCTGGGGGCTGACTGTCCAGGAAGAAGCTCTGTAGGAGCACTCGATGTATAAGGAAGAGCTGAGAAGGCTGGACCTGCTGAGATTTAAGAGAAGGCACATAGGAGATCATATTGCTGTGTGACTACCCAGTTGGAGCATACAATGAATGTGAAACAAGACTATGTGGAGGTTCACAGCAAGAGGATGAAAAACAGTGGATGCAAGTCGAAATGTGGGGAATTCCAATTAGATAAGTTTAAAAAAAAAAAAAAAAAAGATAATTCCAATAGGGCAGTCAAATGCTGAAACAAGTTGCCCAGAGAGGTTGTCCATCTTTGGAGATGTTCAAGACTATATTGGATGCAGGCCTTCGCAACCTAAATACTTTTAGTAGGGAGTTTCACTGGATGACTGTCAGAGTTTTCTGTCAGAACAAAAATCTCCATTTTTAATTTAGTTCATTCATAAGGAAGGACTTTTGAACAATGAGATAGTTGTTCCTTCAGTTCTCAAAATGTTATTGACAGAAGTGTAGTCATTTCACGGGGGCTGATCTCAGTCCATATTGGGAGATACCAGCTGTGATAGTTATTTTAACACAGGATCAAACTGTGTAGATGCTCAATTTGACACTATTTAGATTTGAGGCATAAAATATTTACTATTCAACATAAATGTCTCAAACATTTATCCATGAAAATTAAAGCTCCTTTTCGTAGTGGAACTTATGTAAGAAATTAGTGTCTTCATTTATAAAGTTCAAGAAAGGCTACATTTCTGAATGTAACCTTTTCCCCTTTTTATTTGAAGAAAGTATTGAACAACTAACTGTATTTATTTGATTTAAGGTTGCTTTTAGCAATATTGTGTTGTGTTTATTACATATCCTTTTTAGCATATATAGTAAATATAATTATAATATATATAAAATGTATTTGCTCAGTATGATTTTCCCTGTGCTGTTATACGGAATCTTTCGAGTAATCAATAGTTATAGAATTCTGTGCTCTATAGCTTATAATTTGAAAATCACTAGTGTAAAGCACTCCAAATAAAACGATGTCCACATAGGCAGCTTAACTGATGCTTATCAATATCAGCTTGTTTCCCTGGTAGTCTAGAAACATTAACACTACATCTAATTTCCTCCACTGAACGATTTCTCTCCCAGTTTAAAACACTAAGGATTATCTGTCACAGTTATTTGTTTCTTAGCTAGTGTAAAATGACATATTTTAGCAAAATACGCAGTATTCCTGAAATGTTTGAGCTGAGCTTCTGAGTATAACTTGATATAACTTGTAATGTGTTGCATAGATTCACAGAAATAACACTATTGTTTCTGTTTATATCAGTTTTACTGAGGTTTTAGTTCTCTAACTGCAGTCTTGCAATTTTCAGTAATCAGTGTTTAAAGGTTTAATCTGTAGCTATTAAATGACTTGAGCAGTGTTGCTTCTACCTTTAAGATCCCATTTTTCCTATTGCTGTTGCTGACTCAGCCTGACTAGCAACAGTTGTGACTTCATACTGCATTAGGTGTGGTTTAAGGACTCCAATGCAATATGTAATTGAATTCTTTGCAAAGTGCTATCAAATAAATAATTTGCTACATCTCCAAAGTTATGCATATCTAAAATTTCTTACAAAGATATTGATCAATGCGGTTCTGTCCGTTTTCACAAACTTTGTAGCAATAAGCCATAATGCATGTGTTCAGCACAGAAACATTAAGGCTGGGAGAATAGCGTATTTCTCAGCAGCCAGAAGAAATATAGAACTCTATGATTTTTCTAAACAGTATTCTATATAATCAGAGAAAAGTTTCTTTCTTCAGAAATCTCTTTAGCAATAATTATAGGTATGAACATAATTAGGGGCTGTGCAGGTATCATTTTCAGCATTTTCCGGGTCTATTTTTAGTTTATCTGATGATTACACAGCAGTTGGTGTGAAGTCTAGCCAAAGCTACAATAAATCAAGGTGGTACACCAGACACCCAAAAGAGGTGAACCCTTCCTAAGGGGTTTCCTCTTTAATTCAGCATTGATCACATTGTGCTGCTATGGAAATTAAGCTAAAATACAAAAGAATAAATAGGTCTTCCACAGCCTTTAAGGAAATCAGAGAGATGACACATATTAGAAGATTTAGGCTCCCGTTTTTCTCATATTTTTATTTTAACTCATATCAACATAGAGTGGAGTAATGAAACTTCAAAGTAGACTTGAATGTATTTCATTATTTGTTTCATGAGCACAAACTGCATATTATGCTTCAGGTAAAATAGAAATAAGGAGTTTCCAGATTGTAGCTGGTAGTTAAAACATTGTAATGTGTGGGAAATTGGTTGTGGTTTCTTTTTTCTCCTTTTTTTTTTTTTCTTTTTTTGCAAGCCATGGTCTAGAATCAGTTCCATATCAAACGGTATGAAGTAAGGAAATCTTTTTTATTCCAACCAGCAATTTATGTGTTTGCATTTCTGAATTACAGCTTGTTAACTGCAGCATATGCATTGCAAGATACAAAATCATTTTTGGTAATGCAGTTCTCTTGTCCAAACCCAGTAATTCAGTATGCAGTTTGTCTTTTCTGAAAAATCACCTTTTCCTCCCTTACTCATGGGTGAGATCATGGAGATCTTTTTCCTTGTCTTGATTTCATGGAAAAACAAAGAATGAATTTATTAATATAATTTATTAAAAAAGAGGAACAAACCCCTCAGAAATATAATATCATTGATTGATTATATCTCCTTATTGGAAGAAGTCTGGAGATTGCTGAGGCCCACATTATTTGTTTTTATTGGCAGTGTTCCCTGAAATAAGTCTTCACAATGAGTCTAGAATGTCCTGTTCATGGATTGTGCCAGCATTCATTATCGTTTCTTAACAGGTTGTAAATCAGTACTTCATATTTTCTTCTATTCTTGTTTTTTTTGGCTTGGTCATTCATCTGCATTTTTTCAATCTGTAGACTGCAGTGATGTCATTTGCTGTAATTTGCTGATATGCTTTTTATCATTTATGAGATACAGCTTTTGTATATTTACCTTTTAGGGCTACTATAATAGCTTTATGAAACTATAAAGGAAAAAGTTGAATCTTTATAAATAATAGTAATATTAAGAAAATATTCTGGTTTACTGAAGTTTTTGGGTTAGATGAGGACAGTAATGATTGAGTCTTACCATTTGATGCTTTTTAATATATAAATGGTAATAATACTAATTAACTTCTACAGCATAAAAAACCAATCAAAATAGTTCAGCAAGTCTGTAGCTGTTTCAGTATTGAAGATAAGGATTGCTGCAATAATGAGATTAAAAGCATTACATCTGACCGTTTTTATTTTTTGTCTGGATAAACAGAACAATTCAGACATTTGTCATAATTCATGGTTAGAATGAAGGTTGTAATGGAACCATAAAAAAGACTTCAGTGTATGGAAGACCCATACACATATGAGCAGTGGACTAATTTAGGATTGTGGAAAGATCAGAGGAATTTTTTCTCATTTTAACTCGGAAAAAAAAAAAAAAAAAAAGGATGAAAAAAATTGCATTTCTTTTTGGTGTAGAGTCTCCAGACAGTTGGCAAACAGCAAAGAAGGAGTGAGGTAGCTCTCATTTTGGAAATGGTGTCACTAAGTTAACAGATACAGCTAAGACATCAAGGATGCTACTCAAAATACTGCTGCTGTTTCTCAGGCTGTTTAAAAAAAAAAAATATTGGTCAGTTGCCTGCCTGTGCTTTTGAGATGCATTCGGTGATGCTGAGCTCACAGTAGACATCTGTTGAATTGGGAGCAAAAGACACTGATACAGGTTAATAGAGCTCTGTGCATCCTCACTTTGGGTAATCTTACTTGTATCTGCGAGTATAAATATACTTTACTATTTATATGCAGAGAAACTAATTTTTTTCTTTCTTTCAGGACACTTTTTGTGATGGAAGACTTGTAATATAAATTCTGTAGACCAAATCAGGTTTTTATTGACATTCCTACAACCCCTATGCTTTCCCTGAGGAATGTTTAACTTGCATTCTATTCTTTTGAAGATCGGGAAGATGCATGTGCTATAACAGGCCTGCAAAAGCTAAAAACATTAACATAACTTTATGTGTTCAGCATAGATATAGCCGTTCACCCCACAGGCACTGAACTGAAATGGCTAACCCAGGAACAGAGTTGCTGTAGATTGTTTTCACAGTTGATGGAAAAATACAGAGAAGCACACAATTCTAATACCTGAATCATTTTCTGAAGGTGGTTCCTTTTTCCCCCTCTCCTGATGAAAAAGGTGTATCGGATGACTTTGACATTAAGTTAAATGGCTGCAGCCATTAAAGAAAAACAAGGACTGGTTTGCCCTGGAAAGAAAATGAGACTATTTCCACTGCCCAACAATAGGAAGCATCAGCCTATTACATTATTACATATTTATTTACTGTATACTCCCCATTTCCATTACCTTCCCCATTTTCATGTCATAATGTCTTTAAGGTATTAAATAACTTAGGACATTGGTGTCTAACCACACTGCAAATTCCTGCTGTATATTGATGAATACATGCAGATAACTTTTTGCTGCTTCCTCATAAAGTATAGCAATATTCTGTGGACAGAAAATTTTTACTTCTACAGTATTGAAATCTGTTTTCCTGAAACTATATTTATTTCTATCCTTGCATTAATTGTCAAAATTATTATTTTCTTACTTCTCTTTTTTCTAATTAAAATTAGAAATATGATTTTCTACTTAGACTTTTTTCTAATATTCTTCTAATACCTTCAAAATGTAAATTTGTTTGTAAGAAATTTATTATTGTTTAAGAGTGGCACTTGCACGTAATGCAATTAATAGAGATGTTCCTCCTAATTTTGAACATATTAGCAGTCCAGGATTACAGAATTACTTATTTTCACTAATTTAGATTCACAGTAACTGTGAGTTTTATTTACCAAATGGATACTTGCATGCACAAATAGATAAAGTGCTATATTTTGTGGCTGTACTATTTTCATGATGGTCTGTGATACATTTCTAGTCTAGTTGTAGTCTTGAATAAACCTCTCAAGTTTCAAGGCCTTAAAGTTTTAAGTCTGAGGGTGGGTTTCTTTTTCACTGAAATGTGTACTCATAATGCTTAATTAATATAGATTTACTTAATCTCTTTAAAAACCACAATTATGCAAGCCCAGGTATAAAATTTTATGCTGTGTGTAAAAGTGGGTCTCCATCACCATCAGAAAACACAGTGAGTGTTTTTATGCAAAATTGTGATCTAGGATTTTTTTCAGTGTAAGTAGAAAGATTGAGTCTGGATCCATTCCCAAGTAGCACTTTGAAGTCCATTGCAATCCAAGTTGTATGTCAACTTTTCAACAGCTGACTATTAAGATAAATAATAGAACAAAAAGGATAATCAGATGAAATACATTAGTAGGAAACAAAAGTTCAAAATATAGGATAATTGGAAAGTATAATATCTTCCCCCTTTCTAGTTTTCTAGTAGCTGTTCGCAGGCATATTTTATCTGTTCCATTCTCCCTCATTTAAGACCATTTTTATGATGGTTAAGGCAGTAAATAAAGATGAAGGCAAGCTTAGCAAACTAAAGAAACTGAAGCATGATATAGTTCTCATGCTATATAAACATTAATGGTTTTAAACATTCCTAAATCTTCATTTAATTGTTTAGCTTTTATTTAAAATTCATTAGTTCTCTAGCAGATATTCTCCTGTCTCATTTTCCAGGTAATTTGGTATCTGGTAATGTACACATGTTGTATATGTTGTAATTACATATATATGCATATATACATAAATATATGCATATTTAAATGGAATATATGTATATATTAACAGAAAGACCAGAACGTCAAAGTGCAAGAAATATTTGCTGTGTTTCCCACAAGACCAGACCTCTCAGAACACTAATTGTACACTCAGCAAAGAAGCTTTTGGAATATATCATAGAATGTTTTGGGTTGGAAGGGACCCTAAAGATGAACTAGTTCCAACTCTCCTGCCATGGGCAGGGAGACCTTCCACTAAACCAGGCTGCTCAAAGCTCTATCCAACCTGGCCTTGAACACTTCCAGGGATGAGGCATCCACAGCCTCTCTGGTCAACCTGTTCCGTTGCCTAACCACCCCTACAGTAAAGAATTTCATATTAATATCTGTGTTAAACCTACTCTCTTTCAGTTTAAAGCCATTCCCCCTTGTCCTGTCACTGCATGCACTTCTAAAAAGTTCCTCTGTAGCTCTCTTGTAGCCCTCCTTTAGGTACTGGAAGGTGCTATAAGGTTTCTCCAGAACCTTCTCTTCTCCAGGCTGAACAACCTCAGCTCCCTCAGCTTGTTTTCACTAGAGAGGTGCTCCAGCCCTCTGACCATCTTTGTGGCCTCCTCTGGATTCGGTCCAGCAGGTCCATGTCCTTTTTATATTACAGCCCCCCGGCCAGTGCTGGATGCAGCACTCCAGGTGGGGTCTCACAAAGAGGGAGAATAAAAGAAAGAAAGAAAAGATGGATAATGCAAGCAGAGAGTAGCAGACTTGAGAGTCTGACCTTCAGAGGCAATAGAGAATGAGAGAGGGATCCAAAGGAGACTCTGTACAAATTATTGCAACACACTAAGCAGTGTGGAGTTGTACACCAGCAGTCTTGAGAGTCAGGATGGGTTCTGCATTGTTATAAACATTCTTCTGCATCAGTCTCAATTCTGAGTTCTCTTGTTGGAGAAGTCCCAGGTTCTGGTCTCTGTGGTAGTAAAACCTTCCTCCAAAAATTACCTTTTGTCATTACCGGGGTACTTTGTTTAAAGAAAAACTAGAGAAAATCCAGTACAGAACTATCTGAAAATCCTGTTTCACTTACTGCTGTGTCACAGCTTATTTCAGGAGGGGTGCATGTGTGTGTAAAAACAGAGAAAGAACACATCTTGAGTGAATGGAATTTATGTATCATTGACAGCATGTTCCTTCAGTTGCTGTAGCTATATAACTTTTGTAACAGTTATATCTTGGAATGCACCTTTTCAAATGAGACTTCTGTGGAGCTTTTATTTTTCTTATTTTGGAGCCTTTCATTTTATTGACTAGTGTGACAGAGGAAGCAACGAATCAATTATTTCTAGTTAAGCATACTTTCATTTACTTTTCCATCTTTATATAAAGTATTTATAATGAACTAATTATGGAAGATGTTATTATGCTGTTTTATTCATAATAAGAACAGAAGCCTAGAAGTGAATATTATGAAAATGCTTAAAGTTCTGTTCTCTAGGTTTGAGCATTCAGAATGACTGCAAAGCTTGTACGTTGGGAATTGTTAAAAAATGTCATTAAATACTTTGGGTTTTTCTTTTTTCAAAACAAACTATGCATTTTCAGTTTAGTGTTGAGATTAAAGGAGAGTGATGAATATGTGTTAAAAGGTGCTACTTTTAGCTAAAACAGTAGTGTATGACATTTAAGGTCTTGAATTTGAAGGATTGGACTCTAGAAATGCTTTGCTTCATAAATAAGAGGGACTCCAGTGTACATTAGCATTAAACAGGGTGCTGAAAACTTATGGTATTCTTTTATTTTTTTGTCACAGAAAAAAATGTTCCCTGTCCTTTATGTTTAAAAAAATTGTTACTTAGATTTCACTCCCAACAAGATCAGAAACTAAGCTATTATGCTTTTCAATTACTACATCAGTTGTTATTTGTATGGAATGGAAGATTAAAGTGCACATTTTCTTTGGATTGCCCAAAAATGGAAGTTCAAAGTATTACATATATGAAGATAACTCTTGTTTTATTCATTGCCCTATGATTATTACTTGTAATTGCAATAGTAATTTTAATTGCGTTCCTGACATCCCAGTGTTGGATTCCCCTATTCCAGTAATTAGTTGCTTGAAGCAGAAATAAGACAGCAGAATGTCTTGTTTGTCTACAGATGCTGGACCACATATAGTTGAAGTAGTAACATGTAATTTGCACTTCCAATGTGCATTTTCTCCATTTAAATGGAGAAAAAGGTCTTTTTAACACTGTCAGCCAATTGTAATTGCTATTCTAACACAGTTGTGTTGATCATGTTACTACTATAAAGGAATCCACCTGATGAAAACTTCCTTTCTAGCTTGTTTCCTCTTAGTGGTGTGTTTGAAGAATATTAACTTGCATGCATACCTTGGCATATCTGGACTTTTTGATCTTTTGTGAGCCACTCCAGTAACTTGTTAATTCCCCTCAAAAATATGGCAAGATACAGACAGCTATTTGTAAATAAAATGAGGGTGTTTTGTCATACTACAGGTATTGCCTTATTATACTAGCCAACATAGTATGAGACTGTATAACTTCTAACACAGGTATTAAAATAGTAGTAAAAATAGGAAAACCATATTTTAGAAACTATTGACCTCAAGATCTTAGTTAGAATTCAGATTACTTACAGCAAAAATGCTTTAACTTTTAAAACTGCAGTGATGTTGCTTTGGAACTTTATAATAAAGGAAATGTTTGTTATTGGTTTTGTTTTATTTTCCAAACTAAAGAAGGCACAAGAATAATAAATAATGTTAGCTCAAGATGGTCAGCAAGTGCAGCTTCAGATACTATAAAAATGCAAAGATAACATACAAAAAATAGGGTATTGTTCTTTGTATCTGAAAGTGCCAGATAAATCCTTAGTACATTAGGAAAGGAACTGGAATAATTGTAGATTTTTTATTCATTACTATTCTAGCTCTCTGTCTCTCTAAAACTGCAAATATATAAGTGAAGTTTTGTTTCTTTACATGTGTTTAGAGGAATGGAATTTGTATAACCTTATACATACTAGTTGTGGTGGTGTCCATTGTAGGTTTTATCCTTAAGAACACACTTTTTCTGTTGTTCTCTGAATCAGTAACTTGAATTTGTGCAACTGTTTCAAAGACATTCAGCAAGGTTTTGGTCCAGTCTGGTCACAAATCCAAAACACAGCACCATGTGAGTTGCTATGAAGAGGGTTGCCTTCAGCTCAGGCAGATCCAGTACAGTGTTACTGATTTAAAAGTATTCTGAATTTCTATGTGTTGTGGAAACTTGAGAGTAGTGGCAGGAAAAAAACCCAACACCTAATTACCATCCCTTATTTAATGTTAGTTCAGTTTTACATTTTTTGGCCAGTCAACCAGCCATGTTCATGCTACAGAACCTGCCCTGGGAAGTGTGCATGCTGTGAGGGATGAAGAGGGGTTGAGGAGGAACACCCAGAAGACCGTGTATTAGAGCTGTATGTAAGAATGCAGAGATGGCAGGCAAGTACAAAGACCCTATTCTACTCTGCAGCTTCCAGCACAAAATTACCGGCAGGATATGAGGTTTCAAAATACCAAGATTTTAGGAAGCCTATTTTATCTTCTGAGTTTAAATATAATCCTTCCATTTTTTTTTATTTTTTTTTTCATAATTTGTGTTATAACTGGTAAATTAATTTAACTGAATGGGATTGTTAACCACACTGATCACTTGTGTTTATCAGGGCAGGCGAACAAAATAGGCTGAAATGATTTAACAGTTTGTTCCCTCTAAGGCAGTTGTTCTCCATGCCTAGCTATGAATCACATAGGCCTGCACCTTCCCATGCTCTTTCAATGAGCCATTCTGTGTGCAATAGGATGCTAAGCTAGCAGAAGTCTGAAATGTGACTTTGTGTATTATGTCCAACCCAAGGAAGAACTGCATGGCCAGGAGCTGGCAAAGGTGGACTGACTCTTTTTGTATCAGCAGGCTGGTAGGTTGGTCTGTGCATAAACGAGTTTATTTAAGCCTTCTCTCTCTAGTGTACAGATGAACTACCAATGCAGGAAAACAAATTGCAAGATTTCTGAGGAGTAGGGCTGACACTAACAGCTATACAAGGAGATGGCTGGGTAAAAGGGTGAAATGGCAGCCAGACTTATGTGTTCAGGACAGCCAGGCTGCAGAGTCACTCTGTATAGTCAGGAGAGAGAGAGAGAGAGCAGTCCCTCTAGAGGGTGATTTGAAGCATGTACATTAAGATACTCTCTAGTATGTACATTATGATAAAAATTATTCTCTAAGGAAAAATATCTCTCTTTTGCTGATCCAGGTAGCTTAAGGAGACTAACCTCCTAACTTAAGTGTCTAAAAAGTTGGCCTGTGTGAGAAGCTTTCTAATGGTTCTGAAAAACTTCAACCTGAATAAAATTATAGCTCACGGGCAAAGAATAGAAAATCAGAATCTGATGAATATATGTCCAGGAGAGTAAAGAATCTGATTGAACTTGCAATGCAAATTGACATCCAAAAGCACAAAGAATAAGAAATACAGTAGTCTTAAAGCACACACTCTCTTTATGCCAAGTAAAGGTGGTCAGAGAATTAATTTTTCCAAGGCAGTGCACCCACAGACCTTTCTTTACCTGAAGATATTTTTGGAATCCTTTGAAATCGCTAACATGATCTTCTCAATGTGATCACTGACAGGAGACTTAACTGAGCACTCATAAAAAATGGTCTTTCATTGAGGTCATGTGTAAAATGGTTTAATTACCACTTAGGATCAAAACAGTGTGGTTGAAATTGCCAAAAATTTTACTGATTTTGAAAAAAAACAAAACAAACACTTAATTTGCACAGTAAAATATTACAGAAGCGTTTCAATAATTTCATTAAAACTTTTTCAAACTAACTTCATGTTTTTACACTCCTTGTGTTCTGTGCTTCAAAGACTTGCAAAGCAGACATGTTGAAAGATGGTAGCAGTAATCAGTAACTGTAAAATGGAGGAGCTCTATGAAGCAGACCAAACTGCTTTACATGAGGTGTGACTGTAGCAAGTTTTACCTCCCCTTGTTTCATAGATATTATCTGCCAATGAAGATTGGAATAAATTAGTTTTGTTAGCAATGTTAAAATTATTACTTATAAGTAGTATCAGTGGGGTTTTTTCATCAAATGAAGTTAAATTTGTCAGTAAAGAGAAAATAATCTGATCACAGGTACCAAAACTAAGAACTTTTGACTCTTAATCTTGCTTTGAAAAACAGAGCTTAAATTTATTTCTTTTTCTGTATAAAAAACTAGGAAAAAATACTCGTTTTCTACATCCTCACAGATTTTCCAAATGTAATTAATGAATATTTGATACTCAGAAGAACTATTCCGGCAGAAAAACCCCCTTCAAAATACATCAGCTGCAAAGATTCTCTATTTTACCTGGGTCTTTGTCCTTGCACAGAGCAAATTATGAAACTACAATTTAGTCCAGGGGTTTGCTTTCAATATTTTTTATTTCTTTTATCATAGCTTATCCTCTTCTTCCTCAGAACTAAGTCATAATTCAGAATTTAGGGTAATGTAGCATCATACTTATTTTTCAATGCTCAGAATAATCAGCCTCAGAAAAACTTCCAGATCATTTAAAAACCAGCCATTCTCTAGAAGGCATCAGTCTCAAGCCAGGATTAGGCAGGTTGGTTCATAAATAAGAGCACCTAGCAGTTTTGCTGATTCCATACACAGTCAGCAGAGAAGGATGGATGACTAATTTGTGTGACTGAAATTACTATTCAGAGATTCATCATAGTGTTTATAGGAGTTAAGTTAAAGAGTTATCATCCTAAGCCCTGCTTCACATAGGCCTTTCAGGTGGAAAACATGGCTATTTCAGATGTTTCATTACACACGAAACTAAACAGGCTTGAGTTTATTTCCAAAGCTTTTCAGTTTTTTTTACAACAATCAAAGAACAGTTCTAAATATTATTTTGCTGTCTTCAACTGAAAATACATTTTTTTTTTAAAATTTTGAAACTGTTTCTGCAAAACCACAACAGCTGCTCTTTTGACACTTTTTTCTTTTTTAATTTTTTAACTTAATTTACAAAAATCCATATACTTATTGCTTTTAAAAATGTCATTGGAACATGCTAGGGAAGCATTTGAGAGCGGAATACCTTGGAAGTCTATATAGCTCTAGAAGTGTAGAGGTCAAAAAAAACAGAAAAGCACAATATTTTATTTGCAGGGATTTTAATTCTGCCTACTACCTGGGCAGTCAATTACTTATTCTTTTGGAGTTAACCAAGTGATCATAATTAAACCTCACATTTAATTCCATTATCTGCTCATCTGCTTTCTGTCCTAGAATACATATGAGTTTCCAGAATATGTCAATTTGAAATACATCAGATAACTGGAAATTAATGAATATGGCTTTTCGGAGACATTCTTACTCAAATTCACAGATGATAACAAATAGGTTATTTAATCCTGTAAGATAAGACTGCAAGGGAACTGAAGACTTTATCTAGGCCTTTCCATGATCCAAGGGAGACCACTAAATGTATGTGCTAGGAAATACCTAATTTTAAATTCACCGTCTACTCGATGCTTTTGAGTTTTTTGTGTATGGATTGGCCTTCTATTATCTTATTGTTCTTACCATAATTTAAACCTAATTCTTTCTGTCCTGACTGCACCTACATCAGAGGACAAATTACTGTGATTAAAATATCCCGTGTTTCTGGAAATTGTGAAGTCTTCCATCGGAACTGCATTCTTTGAGATATGTAACCACAGTTATTTGATTTTTATTTTGTGTTTTGTAGATCCAGTAGACTTTTTTTTTCGGATTTGTCAGTGAGAATCCTATGTGAAACAATGTCAATTCCATATTAGAGCAAAACCAGAGGGAATTTCCTGTTTGTTTCCTACTTACAAAGCTTTTTGCTTTCTGAAGTAAAGGAAACTACACTGCAGTATACATGTACAGTTACTGGCCAATGCTTAGAAGTCCACATTGAATTTTGGGCTTCACTGTCTCAAATGCTATATGAATATATATTTCAGAAAAGAAACACTTGGTTAAAAGACTTCAAAGACAGAAAGAGAAAACCAGACAGAGAACAGGGAAATTACGTGCCCTGTGTTGTGTATTGGGTCAGCAGCAGGGTTAGGCATTTACAAGTGAACTGATCTGTTAAGTTGTTGTGAACTCATAGGAGGCAAATGCAGTGCTCCCATTTTGCATCACTTTTCAAGCTGTTGGGATTGTCTTCTTTGAAAAATAAATAACTACAAAAATACATAGGGCTGAGTTAATGTTACTGACATAACATGTCCTTTTGCTTTTTGTTTTCTCGTAATATTTGAAGAGTATTGCAAGAATCAATACACTTTTGCAATGTTTTGCTTTTTTAATTTCTTTTCTGAAGGTGTCAAACAATCAGAGGACAATGAAAGGTGAACAGTATGGCAGCAAAGATTTTAGATCATAGTTAATATGAAGAAAAACCAGGCTGCTGAGTTGTGAAGTGGGGCAGAGAAAGGAATAGAACTGTAGTCAGGAAATGGAGGGAGCTGAAGCTGGAGGCAGCTCGTGCTGCTTAGGAGTTGTACTGTGCCCTGTCAGAGTGAACTCCTGGAATCCTACAGAGAGGCATTGCTACACCTCCTGGCAATTGTGACATTCATCTCTCTCTCTTGATTCCTGAACTGTGCTAACAAAGCATCTTTACTGAGGCTCCATCTTTTACCATCTGCTCTGCTTCTTTCTTTATTCTCTACTGTACTCTCAGGGAGATGCTGACAGCATTTCACAGAAACACTCAGAGAAAATACTTCTCTGACCAAGGTTGAAAAGAAGAGGAGGGGTTTTGAATTGGTGCTGGAAAGGAGAGAACTGTCATGTTAGCATGGAGTTACTGCAAGATACCTGAAGTTAAATTATTTCATTTTATAGCAGGCTTTCTAAAAGAACTTACTTAAGCAGAAATCTCTAAGCAGAAATGGATGTCTTTAATGAAAACAGAAAATTTATGCTTTTGTTCTTTCTACCCAGCATTTTTTCTCTCTTCAGTGTTCACAGCGGAATCTGGCAAATCCTTTGATTGGAGATCACTTATTGCAGAAAATGCAGGACTTTTTGCTGTAAGGAAATACCTCACTTCCTAATCTGAACACATACTGTGACAGGGTAAATCCAAGAAGCTATTCAGTCTTCTAGATGAGACCAAAGTGGTAACGTAGTAAATGTTTCTCAGAAGGCTGTTGCAGTTTTCTGAAGAGAAAGAAACCTAGGTTTTCCTTCAGATTACAATTATAGCAATTTGCACTCTGGACACCCTTCCTAGGTTTGGTTTTTGTTTTTGTTTTGGTTTTTTTTGTTTGTTTTGTTTGTCTGGGTTTTTTTGTTGTTTTTTTTTTTTTTTTTTTTAATGTGGCTGTCTTATTTTCCTCTTGTCTTTAAATAAATACATTATCAATCCGAGTTTTAAGATATTTCCTATATTTGTCTTTATGCATAGCTCTATATTTGATAAGAGTGGAATGATTTTTGCATTGGTTTGAGTTTATACAGCACTTAAAAGTTCCCAAAGGATGTAGGTGTTGTAAAAATGATAGTTATCATGATTGCAAAAATTGGAAAAAAAAAAAAAAAAGAACAAATTTTGTGTCTTTTATTTTTCCTGGTTTAATTTTAAATTGAGGAAAGCAGAAAACAAGATCATGGCAGTCTTTTCTTCATGCTCATTGGAATCTAGAGTTGCAAATTTATTGACTTGATAAAAACCCTGAAATCTGGTTTACTGATGAGTGTTAGTAGAAAGACAGCGAACAAACAAGGCGTGTGCATCTACCCTATGGCATGCTAAAGACTATGAAGTTGAAGTCTTATCTACTAGAACAGGGCCATGTCCTAGCATAAAGAGTCTGTAGTGGAAATACCACCAGACCATCATTCTGTAGCTATTTTTAAAAATATCCATCTGAATTAATGAAATTTGTTGTTTTGTTTTTTTTTTTTTTCCTGTATAATTTATATGTGTGTCTAAGTTTTTATTTTAAAATACCATGTGCAAGTAACAGAAAAAAATCCCAGATTATGAAAATTACAAAATATTTAAAACTTTCATTATAATGTCTTGACACTGTACCCTCATTTTGAGCAGTTTTCTGTAGCTCTTGTGTCATATAAAAAAAAATTCCTTTCTATCTAGAGAGTACTAACCACAGATTTTCATACAAAAAATTTCTCATTTTAGATATTTTCAGACTCTAGATTCTGTGTAGCCTCAAAATATGGATTTGTTAACTCTCTCTTTCCCCTTTGAGGCAGAGGGATCTCACAGCAAGTCTTTAAATATGCAGCAATGTTTCTTTCATTTTGCTAGAAACACTTCTGAGGTTTAAAGCATCTAAAATGTCAGTAAAGATACTTGCTTATGATTATGTCTTAAATCTTTCATTATTTGCATCTATAATACATGTGACAGAAGAATTCAAGCTAAAAACAAGCCCACAGATATCAGGAGTTCTGCTGAAGGAAATGTATCTGCCTGTGTAATATGGTCATGCAGATTGCTGATCATGTGTGCTCCGAAAGGAGCTTCCTATAAAAAGATGCTGTGCCACAATTTCAGAAACTATAGAACTGTTTAGTCAAAGCACATTACTTTGTCTCAGTGTTTAAACACAGAGTTCCTTACGGATCTTCTTTCTATTGCAAAACAGTTGTAAAAAGGAAGGCATCTTTTCCAACAGTAGCAAGTTTCCTAGATGTAGAAGTATCACATAGAAGATGCTACTTTAGCAGTATGAGCTTCTGTAAAGTCCTGCAGATGCAGAAAACTTCAGGTAACAGGCTACAGGCATACAACAGCTCTTCACATATTTTCACATGCATAGATTTATGTGCTGTTTCTTACAATACCTTCTCTAGATAAACAAGTTACTTAAATTACCCATGTCTTCTCCATATCAAAAATTGGTCGCTCTGCCCAAATAATGCTACTGTTCCTCAGAGGGGTAGCATTACACTATTTAGGATTGAATGAAGCTGTATTTACTCTCAAAAGGATTGTCTCTCACCTTACGAGAGGGCTTCCAAGGGACAGTTATTCTTTGCAGGGGGCCTTAAATGTCAAAATTATGTATATATATCATTATAATTATATATAATATATATATATATATAATTATATTATATATTATACATTATACAATATATATGTATAATAAATATATAATTATAATATAGTGGATTATAAAAAAGAGAATAAAAAAATGAACAGAAACACATTGAATTGTCAGTAAAAGTATCAAATCAGATTGTTTAGTCTGTCTTTCCTTTTCCCTTTTTAACATCACACCTTCTTTATAGCCAAGACAGTTGAAACGACAGTTTTCAGTTGAAACTATAGTAAGTGGAATATGTTAGAATTTAGGTTAGATCTTCTTACTTTTCTGTGTAATGGATTGTTCAGTAACATTGAAATTCTGTTTCTAACAACAGGACTCTATAATGTGGTTTGGAGTTTTGGTTTCAGTTTATTGTATTCTGTACCTCAGTAAACCCAAAATATATCTTCATTTCAGACTGAATTCCTTTTCTTGCTCTGGTTTCTGTGAAAGCTGAAAAGAGTGACTGGAGTGATGGAGATAAAATACATGTGAACATAATGTAAAGTGCAGCTTCCACTGATGAAACTGATTCTTATACATTTTGTCTTTCATCCTCAATAGATGATTAAAATTAGTCCAATATGGACTGCAATAACCTAGGGACTGTCTAATTCTCACCCCCTGTTTTGACACTGTTTCTGTAATTGATCCCTGGATAGTGTGCATCTGGAAAGCTAAACCATAAAACATGACAATTCTTAGTAGTAAGGTTTGGAAGAACAAATAATCAGGTTTGCAACCAGTTATGTCTAATTACTTATTTAGAATCAAGATGACATTGTCAGCTGTGTGAGTCAGAGTAGCCCTTGAAGCCTGTGCAACCACAGTACTGCCTGATGTAGCACAAATGTAGTACTGCCTACTGTAAGCACAAAGACCACATAAAGCAAGAAGTGACTTGCATCCCAGTCCTTCCATCCCTGCTCGCAGACAGCAGTCTCAGTCAAAGACTGAATCAGGTTTCTATTAATTCTTTGGTCCTAACCAGGGCCTTTCTGCCTAGATTAGATTTTGCTTGACATTTTCCAGACTCTGCCATACAAAAGTTGTTATTGAGCTTGATACCAAGGGCCAGGCACAGTGAAAAACTTGATAAAAGAACTTCTGGAAATAACAATTTTAGATTCATGCAACTGAAAGGATGAAAAATGTATAAATGATTGAGGAGATTTGTTCTGAATCATCTTTAACACAGGTATAGAAGCCCTGAAGCTTGCAAAAGCAACTCTCTGGTCTTCTTTACTTGTTTCGGTGGAAGCCTGTCTATCCCATATTCAGCACACCTTGTTTAAAATAATTTATTAGGATATTAGCTGTATTATTTTCCACTCTGATTACAGGTTTATAGTAAAGTTGAACTCATTAAGTGTTATGTGCACATATAGTTGTTTCTCAACTACAGAAAAAAACAATGAAATAAAAAATCTTAGAAGGAAAACTCATACTCTGTGTTGATAGGGATTCTATTTAAATGTATATACATGATACAGTTTAAAAACACTATTTCCATCTTAGAAGCGTGTTCTGAACATTTATTGTTTGCTCGTGCACTTCAGAGTTCTAGTTGTTTATATTAAATAATAGTTAAGAATCTGTTTTTGTTGGGTCCTAAGGATCTACAGCTGCTCAGAAGCATTGCAAAACTATAAAATATGCCTGGCTTTTTCCTTTTATGAAATATTTAGATTGTAAGAAATGCATTATGTTGGTGAATGACAATACATTTGCATATTTTTAAATTATAAATAAGTGGTCTCTCATCAAGTAACACTTTACTAAAATTATGCAGAAAACTAGACAGCTCAGGTATTAAACATATGCTTCCATAAATGCATTCACTGACAGACTGCTATTGGAAAGAGAAAAACAGAAAACAACTCTTTGCCTCTGACTTCCTTCTCTTAAATTTCACAATTTTTTTGTTTGCTTGCCATCTCACAGTAGTTCACAGAGTCTGGAGAAAAATTGTCCTCTAAGAGAAAGAACATGTAGCAAAACCCTCTCAGATACTCCCTGTCTGTGCAGCCATGCATGTAACACTATGCATCCTGTAGAAATGGGTTTCTGTTAGAAAATTGCAAGCTGTCTTTCTGTCATTATGACAATTTTCTCTTGAAAATATGAAGTTTTGTTTTTTTTTTATTGCCTTCAGATTTTTGTGCTTGTTTGTTCATTTGTCTGGAGGCAGCAAATACATGGGAAAGAGAGGCTTGTAACAAGTTGATTCTGTTAAACCCTTTCCATTATCCTAACTCCAAAGTACCTGTTGTCATATATTACATTTGATTGCAGAATGATTACTATTAAAGAAAAATACAAATTACGTCAGGGATTCAATAACAGCTTGCTATAAATGGTATACACTAATTTAGCACTATATCTAGAAATTTCAAGACCTCAACTCTAAGAAATTCAGAGAGGTTGAAGATTTTACCAGTATATTGACTGATCTGCAGTCATACTCGGAAATGCTCAGGTTATGTTAAGATTAGTTACTGTACTGGTGAAGTTCTCATCTCCTTGAAAATAAAAAGCCGGACCATTTACTTGAAAAAAAAGGATTTTTTAAAAAAGTTAAATTCCATAAATTTGTATCTTTAAAATACTAATGATCATCTAGATATCACGCTATCTTACTCCTAATGTAGCTGAAAATGTAGTCTGTTTTATAGCTCCTGAAGATAAGAGCTCATCATGATGTCTCTGTCTTCCTTGTAGTCTACTGTAACTTTTAATGCTTCAATTATTGCCCAACTTCTTGGTCTACTGAATACATAGAACATAATATTTTCTGAAACCCAGCAAATAGCATTGGCTTCTCATACACTTTGTATCATTCTGCTGAAACAGGATTATTTTAATTCAGCCTTCTCAGTTTTTTCTTAAACGTACAAATCTATTTATGTAAAGGATTTCTAATGCAATAATAACACCTATACAATATTTTATTTTTGGAATCTGCATTTCTTAACTTTAAAAATATTTTACTTCTCTTCTTCATTCCCAGTGTGCAAATGTAAAGACAAATTGATTTCTTATACCACCTGGTGTAATCCACATTTAATTTAAGTAGCCTCTGAGTTTACCTGAAGTGGGTTGAATTTGTCTTAAGGAGTTTCAGGTTCAAAATTAACTCTCAAGAATTCACTTTTGAGAAATTTCACCTTTTGTAGACATTATTTTTAAAATACTTTGCTTAAATTGTGTAAGTGGGCCACCTTAGCTGAAATCCACAGTACATCCAGTTCTGAGGAAAATAAGGAAAAAATAAAAAAATAAAATGAGATCACAACTAAATGAAATATTGTTTCCATTGCCAAAAAGTCTTTATAAATTATATTCTGCCATAATCTTTGTGCTGTACTGTTTTCATTAACTTTTCATCTCTTACTTCTCAGAAAGGCTCCTACTTTCAATAAATAGATTGCAAATCAAATGATATATCAGCTTCTAGAAATTAGGTATTAATTACATTAAACTACTCTATCACTGGCCTAGAATTTTTGAAAAACAGGAAAAAAGTAATCAACAAGGATTATTTTTTCACTTTAATGATAAACTTTACTGTGCCTTAAATATCAGTGGAAAGATTATGGTTGCATAGTTTGTCTAGTCATGAAAGAAGTTTGGTTCATGGCTGCTTGCAGTGTTTGCTGTCAGTGAGTGAATGTGTCAGAGGAGCTTTATTTCCTCTCTCTTTTTTCTGTAGAACTGTCAACTTGATTCTGTCATGCAAAGTGCTCTGCAGACAGATACAAAATGTCTTTCAGAGAAGCCATGTGACAGTCTACTTGGAGGATTGCATTTCCCTCAAGGGAAAACCTTTCAACACCAAACTGTTTGTAGTGCCATATGAAAATTCTTGGATTTTCAATGAAAATAGAAACTGAAAAAAGAGCATATTTGACTTGAGTTGTAAAAGGCAGAAGTAACTCAGTCCTGATGAAGCGAATTATCTCTGTGACATGCCAGCTGAGTTCAGTCTCAGCTTGTCTCATGACTTGTGTTCTTCTGAAATAGCAGCTCTCAAAGTTCAGTGGTTTCTGATTTCTGGAAAGAGCCTGCAGAAAATTTATTTTAGCATTTTGCAATTATTTAGCAAAAAGATCACTTTTTAGCCAAAATATGAAAGACCAGAATAAAATAAAAAAAAAAAAACAAAAAAAACAAAAAAACAAAACCAAACAAACAAACTAAAAAAAAAAAAAACAACCCCCAAAAAAAGAACCCCAGCCTCCTCCCCCACCCCCCCAACCTCACCAAAACCAAGACATTTTCAAGGAATTCCATACCTTTGTTTAATGCCTGCTACATTGTGCTAGTATGTATCAATATTGAGAGTGGAAACAAGTTTAATATGGTGCATTTGTGACTTAATCACTGTTGTGTGCTCTCAAATGTATTTTCTGTTACTTTTCTCTGAAAAAACACAACTTCACATTGATAGGAGAGATCAGAAATTTGAGGATTTAAATCTGTAGTCAAAGAATGCAGCACAATAGATTTTTTTTTAAAATGAATATACCAATTGTAATTTTTGTCAAAATTTTTTGTCAAAATTCTCATTGTAGAGGATACTAGAGGAGGAGAAGAAAAAAAAAAAAAACAGGAGTAGAAAAAGTGTGTCTGGAAGTAAAGACAAAAGACTCAGCTTTGGATCAATCACATGAGAAGTTCAAAAGTCATCTTTCCTTAATTATAACCAAGATCTTAAACCAGATCCTCCCTGAGAAATAGTTCATTGCAGAATCTCCTGCACATTATTACATGAACATCTCCTCTGCATAAATAACTCAGTTTTCTGTAGTTGGAGGCAGTGTGTGGTGGATTCTGTCTCTATTCTGTAGCTGAGACAGTTCCTACAAAGTGTAAGTCATTGCTTCATGTTTTCACTTTGCTCTAAAGAGTTTAAATTATCAAGGTAAAGACTAATCATGGAATAAATAAATTTTTGGAGAGAACAGTTCAGTAAAGTTTTCAGTCTATACTGATATGGACTAGCCTGTATTCTTTTTACCATACACAGACACAAATAAAAATAAAAGCTTGCCTTGGGAAGGAAAACTGAAACCTGAAAAAGTTTCATTAATTAGGCACATGTAGAGAGTTTGTCAGCTAAAAAAGGTTACTGCCAAACCACTTCTGCCCTAGTAATTAGAACACAGGTTTTTCTATAGTCTGTTAAGATGGTGGCCCAATTCTAGAACAAAATGTGTGAGCGACCACATTGGTCAGCTTGTTCAGTCTCACATAGAAGTAGAATTTAATGCAACTGTCTTATGGTGTCCTTAGGATAGTATAAACATCATCTTGGCTGTCTGGGGTATATTTTTTTAGTTTCTACCATATGAAACTGTACATTGGTTTCACAAACCTCTATATTTTCAGAGGCATGCAAACATTAAAGCATTGCCATTTGTCACTCATACTCTTCAAGAGTAGGAAAGTAATAGGAGGTTTATTTTTGCAAATTATTTATCTCTTAAAATGTAGTAATTACTTTTATACACTGCCTATCATATTTGTGAGAATCACATCTTATTTCACAATCAGGCACTTTATTAAGTATTTCATTATCAAGAATTTATTGAAGATAAATATTAGAGGATTTTTTTTTTAATTTGATTGGTTTTGTTTGTTTTAATTCTAATGCTAAAATAAACAAAGTAGAAATTCTGGCAGTCAAAACTTTAACAATAGCAAGCAAAAAGTTTTGCTCTTCCTTAAATTTACAAGTTTCTGTCAAATTTTGCTGTGGCTTAGTGACACAATTGTGAATGCAAAATATGGGGAACCTGAACTGGAACATCTTTGGACAGTGCATTGCTAACACTTGTTATGATTTCGTGAGCCTGAAGCCAGTTTAGCAGTGCTGTTGCCTTGGCATTACTAGTTGTCTATACTTAAAAGTCAGTCTGTAAACAAAGCATCCAAACAGAAGAACAACCAAATACACTCTTACTTATCTTGTTTGGCACTGTTTTGCCTTCAATGAACTTAAAGAAGTCAGTGGATATATCTACATTCTTATGTGGTCATGTCAATAATTAGTTCTTTTACTTTGTACGCACACACATGTTCATTCTAACATTTAAAAAAAAAAAAAAAAAAGCAAAAAAAAAGCTGCTTTCCTAACCAGGTACAGAAAGTCATAAAATGCTGAAATTTGGGGTAGTCAGCTTGGTACAGACATAATGCTATTCCTTAGATTTTAATTTTGCTTATGTAGAACTACCATGTTACTTCTGGATTGCCAATGTGATTTATGAGAATTCCTAATAAGATCTTTGTTATTATATTATCCATTATGACACTCTTCTTGGTCACAGGAACCCAACTAATGATATTACTGTTGTGAGTAGTCAGGTGTTGTTCACAGTTGTGTTACACAGTTCATAAAAAGGAGCTTTGATCCTGTAACTGTAGACATTTGCTAAGTGTCTTCTTAAAAGAACTATTCAAAGTAAAGTGCATTATTATTTTAGTAATAGCTAGAAACTAGTCAAAGGTATTTTTTTTCTGAATCTTTTCTTCCCAAAAGTCTAATCCTGTCCATAATGATATCACAAATATATAACATGTATTTTACTTCCAAAAATAAGTTTTTTTTTTTTTATCATAGACAGAAGTGTTTCTTCTGAAATCTAAGCTTTAAAAAGCAGATGACCCAGGAATTTACACGCAATGCGTTTCTTAGTGAAAATACTTAGTTGCTGATATCTTTAAATTTTATATGACCTTTTCATCACTACTCCTTTAGTCAGTGCTGTTATTATCTTAACTTTTCTTTGAATGTTTTTATAGAAACTTTCACATAGGTAAAACTGGGTGCAAATCAATAGATTTCTGTTTGCCTTTTGGAATTATGAAAACATTTAGACCGAGGTAAAACAAGATCAGAAGCATTTATGTAAGGAATACTGTATTTTGTTAGGTAAAGTAGCTATGAATAATAGAATTTAGAAAGCCAACTAAAAAAGTGGAACACGAACTAGATTACTTCCTTTGATTATTGTTTGCCTTGCATTTGTCTTTATACTTTCACATGCCTTCAATAAGTTTGTTAAAAATAATCAGAAATTATTTATGTATGTCTACCATTTAGGATCTCAATGAAGTATCTTAGAGTGAGGTTCAGTGTATATCTCTGAGGAATTACTGTGAGATTTTAGTTTGAAACTCCACAATAAACCTTAATTTAACATTTACAGGCTTACATTACAGCCACAAAAATTGTGGCCCATGGTTTTGAAGCATGGTTGCTCTACATTTTCACTGGAATCACCTCAAAGAGAGTGTTTTAGGTTTATCTGACTTATGTTTAATCCAGAGGAAACAACTAGATATGTATCCATTTTCCTCCAAAATTATAAGGTTCGAGATGCTTTCTTCCTCGATAGCAACCATTATTATTTTAGGGACCATGATGTTTCAAATCAACAGATGAGCTCTGCAACTGGGCAGAGCTAATGACAAAGAAAGACTTGTGCCTGTCTGCCAGGTTATGACCACATTCTGCATACAAACAATATCAATCTAACAGCACTTTTCAATACTAACCCCTTTCAATGACCAACTACACTTACACTGTATTTAATAGTAATTTTATAGCTAATTCTGTTGAATTTGTAAAATTTGGCATTTCCAACACTCTTACTGAGGTGGTTTTGACCCAGTATGGTATTTATTAATTCATTTTTCTAGACGGGGTCAGCCCTACACCCTGAGGCTCCCTTCTGACTCTGGATAATTACATTCTTTTTGGACACAGTTGTTTTACTTTAACCTTGATTCATGCACCTAATACTGGCTAGGCATAGTTTCTCATTTTATTAAGAGTCAGGTTGCCTACAAAATCAACAATGGACCCCATTTTGTGTGTATCTTTTCATTTGGATAGTTTTAATCCCCTTTCTTGTTTCCATCAGAGGCCTCAGCCAGTTTGAAAGGCTGGAGAGGGGCCCCCTGCTCACAAGTGCTTTGACATGAGAAGATGTGTGATAGCATAAATGTGTGATCTTGCCAGACTGAAGAGAGACTTTCTGTTTTAAATACCAGGGTTATAGTTACCTTTTCAGAGTCAGGTTATCAAAGAAAGCAGAGACAAAGGGACCTGGGGACTGAGGTTTAACCTGATGATTCTTAGGGGACGGCACCGAGACCTCCACAGGTTTGAATATGATAACAGTTTTGAATTACAGATTCTTTGTTAGTCCTTATGTTTATATCTTCTGATAGTCCAACTTCTTGCCTAATTAGCACAATATTTCACAGTATATATAAAAAAAAAAAATAAAAAATAAGGTCACCAATCTTTTGCAGTTAAAAAAAAAAAAAAGGAAAGGAGCATTAACCTTCTTTTTCCTTTTTCTTTCTCCTGACCTATTTTATCCAGTTCTGACAGGACAGTAACTTTGAAAGAGTTCTGTGCATTGTGCTTTTAAAGGAAAAGATTAAACCTTTCCCTCCCTTGTTGGAATGAACTGATCTTGGTCACCAATGTAGGCTGTAATAGCACTACAGTATAGCACTACTTCTTTACTTTCCATCTTCCATAGTATAATATTATCTTCCTGATGACAAGTGTTCTGATTTCAAGGGAAAAGAAGCTGTCAGCATTCTGAAGTCTTTTCTCACACACTTAGAATTAGAAGTGCATGTGCAGCTAAATTATACCAGGCTCAGGTGCAGCAAGGGACTAAATTCTTGCTCTACATTTGCTGCCAACTTAGGTAGAAAATGTTATTTTTCCCAAACCAGAGGTGAATTGAGTGCTTCTGAGATAATTTGTTATGCCTCTTGGTGTAAGCAATTAAATTCATTAAAGTTGTTATGGCAAAATAAATAAGAGCAGAAATTTGCCAGTTCTCTGTAAATTGAACTATGCTCTTATACAACATAGAATAAGCCTCATGACAACAATGATTTAATAATCTTTTTTTTTTCTATGAAAGCAATGTTCATAAGATAGTCTAGATAAGCAGGTGAAGTTGTGGAGAAGACACAGACTGATAGCAACCAGTCATGGTCAGGTTAAACTTCCATATTTCACAAATCTGCAAACAGCTCAATGAATTGAGGCTTGGATGTAGTCAACACTTTGTGTTCATGTTTATAAAAATTAGCCCACCACTCAATGGAAAAAGAAAAAAAATATATAACTGAAATTGTACTTGTACTGCTTGTACTTAGGAATTAGACTGTATATTTCCTTTGAATAATTTAAGAAATAGTCAAGTGCAATTGTAATTAGTATTCATTCAGTCACTCTAAGTGGATACTTAGAATAATTTTTAAAATTATGTTTTCTAGTCAATGTGAAATGAAAAAATATGCAGTGTGGTGAGATAAAATGCATGTAACACGTTGTCATTAAAACTATTCCATCTGTGCTCAAATGGTAGCATTTAGGGGGTAAAACTCATTAGGTGTAGAGGGAATAGTAAAATGCAACAAAAGTCCTTACTGATTCCTTGAAAATGCAAACACATGCATATATGCAATTTCCACAGCTTTCTTAGATAAACATAACAGAAATGTTTCCATATTTTTTGTTTAGATTCAAGATTTTTATTCCTTTCTGTCATTTGCATTCCCTTCTAGGTACTCTAGAATTTTTGGGAGTATGAAACTCTGAAACTAAATTCAATACATGAAATGAAGAAATGCAAGCCCATTTGAAATTAAATTAGATTTCATAAATGCAACTTACTCTTGAATCACATGGAATGGTTGAGTTTGGAAGGGACCTCTGGATGTAATTTTATCCAATCCCTCTGCTCAAGCAGAGATACCCAGAGGTAATTGCCCAGGACATGTTTAGAGGAGTTTTTGTTTACAGGAGTCTCCAAGGGGGGAGACTCCATGACCTCTCTGGGTTGCCTGTAGTCATGCTCAGTCACCCTTACAGTAAAAAAGTGTTTCCTGATGTTTCATTCGGCATTATCTGTATTTCAGTTTGTGCCCATTGCATCTCATCCTGTTACTTGGGCTTTATTCTCTCCTCTTTCCACCCTCATTTCAGGTACTTGTACACATTAATAAGGTCCCCTTGAGCCTTCTTTTCTCCAGATTGAACACTTTCAGCCTTTTCTTATATGTTAAGTGTTCCAGTCCCTCAGTACTCTTAGTGGCTCTTCACTGAACTCTCTGCAGTGTGTCCATGTCTCTCTTGAACTGGGGAACGCAGGTGTGGGCTGAATAATAAGGAGGAATTGTTTTCCTCAATCTACTGGCAACAATCCTCCCAGTGCACTCCAACCTATCATTTGCCTTTCGTGTCCACACATGTTGCTTGCTTGTGTTCAGCCTGGTGTCCACCAGGACCCTCAGGTTCTTTTCTGCCAAGCTGCTTTCCAACTGAGTGACTCCCAGCAAGTGCTGGTGCCTGAGGTTGTTCCTCCCCAGGTGCAGAGCTTTGCATTTCACAGAACCACAGAATTGGTCAGACTGGGAGGAATCACAGTGGGTCATCTGATCCAACCTCCCTGTGCAAGCAGGGTCATCCTAGAACAGGTGGCACAGGACTGCATCCAGAAGGTTGTTGAATATCTCCAGTTAGGGAGGCTCCACAACCTCTCTGGACAATCTGTTCCAATTCACACAGCTTTGTGAGAGTCCTGTCAGCCCATTTCTTCAGCCCTTCAAGGTCCCTCTGGAGGGCAGCATGACCCTCTGGCATATCAGCCCCTGCAATCTGTAAACTTGGTATGGGTAGACTCTCTCCCCATTATCAAGGCCATTAATGAAGATGTTAAACAGGACTGGACTCAGTTTTCAATCCACCTGATTAACCAACCCATACATCTTGTCTATGAAGGACTTATGTGAGACAGTTTCAAAGGCCCTGCTGAAGTCCACTGCTGTCTCATCATCCACAGGCAAATCACTTCGTCATTGAAGTTTGTCAAGTTAGTCAAGCATGACGTCTCCTTGCTAAAGCTGTGCTGTGACCGCTCCTGATGATACTTTTTTTTGTCCTTAATATGCCTGAAAATGGTTTCCAGGATGGTGCCACAGCAATCAAGGTGATGCTGGCTGGCCTGTTGCCTGGGTCCTCTTTCTTGCCTTTCTTGAAGGTGGAGGTGGCATTTGATTTGTCCTGTCTTCAGGCACTTCTCTCTTGAAATAGAGCACATTTGGTATCTAGCTCAATCAAACATCTCTTTAAGTGGGTAGTAACATAGAAAACAAAACCCACAAAAGTTTGAAATAGAGAGACATTGAAACATGATTAAACAAATCTTATTCTAAACCCCTCAGTTTTGAGGACAAAAAACTTGTAGAAGCAAAGTTTTTGTTTCTGCAGTTGTAAGGATTTTTTTCCCCCTAGCATATCATTGGCTAAAGCTAGAGGGTTGTGGTTTTCTTGGGAGGTGGGTAGTAAGGGAAGAGCTTAGTGATTTCTAGCCATATATCCACTAGTATATGAATATTAGTTTGATATAAAGTTCAAACAGAAAAGAAAACAAAAGAAAACTGAAATTTGTGGTCCAGTGTGAGTAAATAGATCTTTCCATTTACTTATTGGTAAAAATATCCAAGACTGATAGAGATTCAATATAAAATTACAACAGCCTTTTCCAACTTCTATTTGTATTCATATTTTTAACACTAAACATACTGGTTTTACAGCTTCCAATAGGAACAGAATATTCTAGTTAGGAAATACAGTACTAGATAACTTCATATTTTGAATTTGAGGTACAGTGATGGTATTCTTGGGTGTGCCTTGCATCTGTGGACTTCCATAATGATTTTTGTCTTTGTCTAATAAAAACTGTATATGGCTCAAGCTGTTGATGTGGTCGGCATCTGTTTCAGATTCATTTTTACTGACAGCAAGCTGCTGCTGCTGAGCACTCAGCCTTTTTATCATCAGAGACTGGCATTCCTGTCATTGCTCTTTATTTTACTCTGGAATTCGTCTGATGTACTGCACTAAAGCCTGTGATGGATGACAAGCATGACAGAATATGCATTTTAGGTTTCCCAATTTTAATTTTTAAACAATGCTAGAATTTATTGAAATGTTATCTTAACAAGTGTAGCAACGCTAAATAACCCTTGGCAATGGCTAAGCTTTAAATCCCATTTTAAAGATTATAGAATACCTAAACATATTTAAATAGAAATTTCAGAATGTTTATCTGTTATTTGTTGTGAGTCAGAATAGTTTAACAGAAGCCAAGTATTTGACTTTTAGTACAACCCCTTTATCATT
This sequence comes from Margarornis squamiger, assembly GCA_035222235.1. Classification (NCBI taxonomy): domain Eukaryota; kingdom Metazoa; phylum Chordata; class Aves; order Passeriformes; family Furnariidae; genus Margarornis; species Margarornis squamiger. Next base: position 93,581,356 of record JAWWTY010000106.1, read on the forward strand.
AACTGTACTAAGTATCTTTCCTTTTCGTGCACTACTATAGAAGGGAGAGTGTGTTTGTGTGCATGGACAAATCAATATGCACATAAAGCATCTACACACATTCGTCATTACATACATTTAGACTTGGGGTTCAGCAAGAAGTTAGAAGCATCTTCTGAAGGGTTCCATCATTTGAGGAGTTGTTTTTTTCCCCAATTCCTGTGCTGTGTGAAGTAGGATATTGGGGCTTAGTTTAGGGGAGGTTTCTTAACATAGTACAAGATTAAAAAAGGCATGTTCTTCTCTCTGTGCTTTACAGTGTTACTGCCATTTTGCATTCATGAAAATGACGGTCTTTCCTATTCACCTTTCTGCTATTCACAGAGGCGTCATCTTCTTCCGTGCTTGTTTTTCCCTAGGCCTAGAGACACTTCCTTTTGATATAACCCATTGCAAGGAACCCTGCAGTTTTTTTCAAAACACACCTAAAGAGCCACTTAGTTTAAGATATCTGAGAAAAAATAGCAAATTAGTAACAGTAGGTTGGAAGAAGTATTTGGAAGTGAGGAGTACATATTTATGGTCTAAAAGCTATTATATATAGACTATGTACTGCCTTGCCATTCTTTCTGTGTAACTTGTTCCCTTAGCTAGTATACGTTGCGGCATAGATTATGTCCTGCACAGTGGCTGTTCCAGGAACAGAATGAATAACAATAAAATGAAATAATAAGAAAAAATAAACACCAGTTCAATTTTCAGTGTAATCTAGCCAAATGTTAAAAGACATTTTGCAAAACCACCTGATTTTTGTCAGGAGGCGCTTTCTACAGTTCAGACATTTCAGTTCTATGGGCAAACCAGTTTTGGTCTTCATTAGATATGTTGAAATAGAAACTGCAAAAAACTGGTGCAGCACTACAGAACGGTTCAACAACCTGTTCACAATCTGCAGAGATATTATTAGTTCTACAAGAAAATAGCAGAATCCTTTCTGAGAACCACAATTAGATGCTAGTCTGTATTTTTCAAAGAACATGGAATTTGCTCCTGTGAGTTGCTACCAGAATGAGAGACCTGTCTAGTGGATTGGATGGCCCTGGTAACTCATGCTGAAATGTGCTCCAGAAGTCTGGGCTGTTTCTCAATTGGTTTCCTCTTTTGTCTCATCTGTCTTCTATAGCGTAACTTGGCATTTTCAGAATTTCTTTAACTGGCATATGAGTCCTACATTTCGCTACTTGCGTCAAATGTATCAGACTGTCTTGCCATGCGAAATTACTTGCTTCTTGCCTGACCTTTGCTAGCAGTTTTATGTACTAAGCAAATATCTACTTGTACATAATTTCTGCTCTATTTTCTCATCCTTACATCCCTCCTTTGAATGGTATGATGGCCCTTGTATAGAAAAACCTTAATCAAATCTTCCCTGACACCACTGTACTCTCAAAGCTTCCTCAGGACAGAATTTTTGTGACTGCAAGATTCATGATGTTTTCAGAGAGGTATTCCACACTGGTCTGTTCTGCAGTTAGAGAGGACAGTCTGTCAGGAATCCCACTTCTTGAGAAAATCTCCAGAGGGAGAATAGGGAACTTGAGTTGGTTCTGTGTAGAGCATGATGTTTCCTGTGTTCCACATGCCTGTGACTGAGAAGAAATAACACAAAATGGGAGGAGGTGAATTTAAATATGATATAAGAAGGCAGCACTTGATTGTCCAGTTGATGTAATTTAAAGTAACAAAGTCTCAATTATCTGGAAATATAAATATTTAGAAAATTTAATAAATGAATAGTAGTGAGGCACTGGATTGGTATCAATGAAACAACTAATTTACACAGGCTGACAGATCAACATTTGAGGAAATGAAAAACAGAAAAAAAAAATAACAAAGTGTTCCTAGCTCAGTATTAAAAGCAATATTTAATATAAAAAAAATAGTATTGCTTTCTTAAATATTTTACAGGATTTCTATAGCAGTACTTGCATCTGGGTTGGTTGAAAATATTCAGGGAAGTTTCAAAACCACCTCTGCTCTTGTTCATCTAATTCATAATAGCTCTCTTTTGTGGATTAAACACTTTTGTCAAAATATTTCCAGCATGATGGAAATATTTCCAGTATTTCATGAGAATTATTTAAAAAACACAGCCTTCTAATTTAAGGAAATGGATTCAGGTTGTAAATAGTTAGTGAGCAGAGGTACCTCGCCACATTTCCTGATATGCTAGAAGCAGATACTCATACCACCAGTGTTTGCTATTAACCAACTCTGAACAGCTGTGCACTTAGCATGCTAGCAGTACTTCTGCATGCTCATATTATCATCCCATTCTGAGGTACCTGACTTCATTCACAAGACTGGAAAACTAACTATTGTTTCTTCTAAATATAGACCATTTCAGTAATTAGACCTTTGTGGAGGAAGAAACAAGTAATTGTTATGTAGAGAGATTCAAAACAATTTGAAAAAGATGGGAAGTGATAATCTCTGTGTGCTGCACAGTGCTGCACAGCAAAGCAAAAATCTGTAGACAAAGGCTTAAAAACAACCAGGAAAGGATGAAATGAGAAAGCTTAATTTGTTTCTCTGATGTAAGGTCAGAATTACTGGAGGTATGACTAGTGTAAGTTGCTATGGGAACTGTGGAAAAGAAAGAATTTTAGAATAACAGGACAGGGATGGACAGATGTGGAGGTAATGTTTGCTCACAAATTTTGCATCATCTTAAGAAGCATGTCGATATCATGAATCCTAGTTGACTCAAATAACTTATTTCTTATAGACTCTATACTGCCAAACCTTTAAGAATCTAGCATTGTGTGAGCTTTAGATGTTGCACAGACTGTGGCATTCCTGCAACATTACATAGATACCTCTTGCAGTGATCTGAAAAAGAAGTGATGTCTTTCACACTCTTTTTGTGAAGATATTCCTTTATTAACTTGCATATATTGACCATCTGATGTGGCACCTGGACCTGTGAGGTAGGTGATTAAGCTCCCTATTCATTACATGGAAAGAAGAATGGAATCTTGATATGTTATTATATGTACTAGTACTTAAATCAAATCAGAACATCAGTGTTTTGCAAAAGAAATGCAGTTTCATTTCCACATTTTGCTGCTATTCATGTATATATATATATTAAAAAAAAAAAATATTGTATTCTCTGCATTTAGTCCTACCATCCTACCATGCATCTTACATATTGGAAAGTATCTATTAGGCCAAATCTTTCAAAAGATTCAGGAAATTAAGGACTTAATTTATATATTTTAGTTGGACTTGGGCATTAGATTCTGAATCCTGTCAAAATTAAAATATTTGTGCATGGGACTAAGGAACTATGCAGTAGTTGTATAGTTATACAGTTTTGCACCTGCGGAGTATTAGAAGTCATTGTGGTAGAGCATGCAACTCAGTAGGGACTGCTCTATTATATCTTAGAACTATATTTCTGATTTAAACTCCTTGTATCCCCTTTTGCCTTCTTAGATTCCTTATTGAATATGACTTATGGTATTTTTACAGGTGCTTAAAGCCTCACAAGATTCCACTTTATTATTTATTGATATATACAGACAGACATTCACTGAAGCTGCTTTTATTGTAATGTCTTATCAAATGGATTTAATTTATTTCAGAATGTGAGCCTCCCTGTTAATTTCTTTGCAGTGAAGAGAGTTTTTGGCAGAAGAGGCTGCTGCTGAGTTTTCAGATACGTCTTCCCAGGCTTATTGATTTCACTTTTCTAATATTATTCTTCCTATTTCAATTATGTTAGTTAAAAACATCACAGAAAATAAAACCAAATATTTTTCAAAGCAGCCCAATAGTCACTATGCTCCCTTTTCTACATGAGATGTCACAGCCTGAGAAGGTGTTCTGAGTAGAATGTAAGACTGCCAAATAAAAGAGTTTTTGCTTTGGATCAAACCTCATAAGTTCAAACTCACAAGTATTGTTTGCTAGGGATATCTTTTCATATTTTATATGAAATGCAAATGAAATCTGCAGACAGCCTTTTCCAATCAAAAATCTTTATGAGAAAGAATTCTAATGAGAAAGAACACTTGATGGTCAACTCTTCCTCCTCCTTTCTCTTCCCCACCCAAAGATTCACTATGGTATACTTTCTGTTGTTCCCAGAACCAGTGGCACAAATCCACCAAAAAATGATCATGTTTGTGCAAAACCAGAAAGTGCATTAAACGTATTTGGAACAAGGAAAAAGATGAAAATGCAAATGATGCCTGTTTTGTGTCAGCATTTCATGGGAAGCAGTGTATGCTACTATCAAAGAAATTGACAAAATGATGTTACCAATTTGAAGAAGCCCATAATTTACAGGAAAAAAACATGTCCCTTATGCTTATATGTAGTTCTTTCACGTTTTGTACTCCTACGCTCTTTTTCCCTGTATTTAGCAAAAGGCGTTAAATTTCTGCTGTAGTTGAAAAGTGTCGGGGAAACAACATGCACAGCTCTAGCAAGGTTTTATTGAATCTCATACATCACAAAAATCAGAGAACAGTTAAATCATCAACAGAATCATGGTTTTGTTGCAACCACTCCTAACACCTTTAGAAATTGATATCTTTGGGTCGAGTAATCCTTTTCCTTAGTCACCAAATCAACCATGTCTTGCTGACAACTAAGAATGACTTTTTATTTTTGTGCCAACACTGCGGGGGTGGGGGTGGGGGGGTGGAGTGGAAAGGACTATGGCTTAAGTCTGATAAGAGCAAAAAAAAGCTAAAAAGGAAAAAAGTCTATTTTTATATCTTTCTAGAAAAGGAAATCTGTTAATTGATTTTTTTTTAATGTTTTCTCTTAAGTTAATTCAGAAAAGGAACTCTTATTTATGAAGTAAAATTTTATAAGACCTTAAAATAAAATCATAGAATCACAGAATCAAAATCACAGAACCGCAGCATGGTTTGGGTTGAGAGGGACCTTGAAGACCATCTAGTTCCAACCACCCTGCTACGGGTGGGGATGTTACTCACTTGATAAGGTTGCTTTTAGGGTCATGCCCAACCTGTCTTTGAACACTATACAACCAAAATTTATTTCAAAATTTTGCTTTAAAACAATGTTTGCAACATGGTATCTGAAATCATGGCAGAGTTTTTCAAATTTTTTCTTCTCTTCTTTTTTTTTTTTTTTGCCCAGCTAAAAGAACTACATCCCTTACAGCTAGGTCTCTAGATATATCATCTAGGTTTTAGTTAACTAGAGTTTAAGTGTTGTTAAGGCAGGTCAGAATTATAATGAAATCAAAGTTTTGCTGATTTTAATTTTATATTTACAGTTCAAAATTCTGCTATTACAGTAGTGCTCGAAGATTGCTGCTGGGCTCTTTATCTGTATGATTTTGTTGTGCCAGACATAGCTGAGAAACCACAGAGCATGTTGCACTTTTCAAAATCTTGTGCAAGTGGTAAACAAATGTATATCTATCTAAAGAAGGAGAGGTTTTATGATGGTGTACCTTCTGTTAGAAGTAAGCCTAAGCTCTATATTAATTTGTGCCCTATGAATATTACCAGAAATTGTCACTGTAAAATTCTCTTTAAAAAGTATTTTAAAAAATGGAGAAAATGTTTTAAGACAAACTACTAGTGTCTCAAATTTTGAGGTATTTAATCTGAGGACAAAATGCACAGTTCTCCGAGTTTATTTTATTAGAAAACTCCATTACATTCCATTGTGGTATTTTTCGTGCATGGAATGTAATAGTGAGAAACAAGATAACAAAAGAAAAAGTATTTATTTTTTCCTATTAAAATATTAAAATGGGAGGGAAGTTTATCTTCCATCAAAGAACTAAATGCACTCTATAGCAGATTGCAACGAAAAGTTTCATCACTGAATGTACCATACCTTTTTTTTTTTATTTTTTGCTTTTGTAATCAGAGGGCATGAAGATTGTTATTTTGATTCAGTGTATAAATTGAAATAATGCAGGGAAATTGTACTAATTTAAAATTCTAATAATCTCTGATTTTAAGGTTTGTCATGTGAAAGAAATTTCATATTCTTTAATAAAATCTTCAGTTTGAGTATTTCTGTTTGGCTTTCAAAAATAATTCTTAAAATTATTAATAAAGTATTCTTTACTGATTAATCATTCATTGCTATTAATAATAAATCTTAATTAAAAAAAACAAACCAAACCAAAACTGTTAACAATTCTCATAGCTTTGTTTAGAGGAATCTACACTTGTTTCTTTTGAAAAATTTCCCAAAGCATGTCCAGTATTCTAGTGAATCAGTGGGCATTAGTCCTAATTTATGAGATGATATTATAACTCACTTATTTTAAACATTGAAACCACAATGACAATGTACCGAGTTATGTGTGTGAGCAACCTTACTTCAGGGAGATCACATTATTAGGAACCTCTGTTTAGCTAATAGGAGTCAGGCTGGGAGGACTGAGCCCAGCTGTTTATGAAAATGCGCCTGTGATGAACATTCACAAATCAGTTTTATATTTCATACAGTCTTACATTTCTCTTCATAGAGCAGTTATCTATATAACAAATTACTCAGTAGGAAACAAGTTAATTGTATTGGGAAGAATTAAACATTATTAGTGTTTTGTACAGAGAAAAATATCACTCCTTCAGGAGATAATACCAATTCATCGTGTGAATTTAGTCTGGTTTTAGAGAAATTCAATCACATTCCTAGAACTGAAAAGATAACTCCTAGATATACTAGTGCTTCTAGCCATTACAGGCCTTTCCTTTATAGTCCAACATAAAGTTGTTAAATTTCTCCCTTTGTTTTATGGGGAGGCTATGTAGTGACACTATCATCAAGGAAGTATGCTTGTGTTTCTTTGTGATATACAGTTGTGAAGCTCAGTAATCTGTCTGTTTGGCTGGCAGATCACTGAGCAGAATATTAGGGCAGTCTACTCTATGAGAGATAAAGGCTTGAATGAGCTTCTCTAAATTTGACAGGCAGAGATATGTTTTAAATCCCAAAATGTTTATCAGGTGAAAATAGATCTTAATAATAAACATGTCAGTGTTCAGAGAATATACTGGACTCAAAAACACTTCTGCAGTGTTAAGCAACCATTGAATGTACAGAAAATGCAACCAAAAAAAAAGAAACCCACAAAATTTTCAAGTATTTGAAATGCCCTTGAGCTCTTCAGGAAATCCAATTACAAATTTTATCCAAATTAGGTTGAGAAATTAATGTTTGTCTATATCTAAAACTGAATAATTTATCACTGTAATAGTATGGTTTGGTTTTCTTCATGTTAGTAAAACACTGATCTTTGTGATACAGTTTCAATGATCTGTGTCAAATATAATATTTATTCATATATGGCAATTAATAGAAAATGTTTAGTAATGAATAGGATGAGACTTTGGAAAGTAAAAGAGTTAAAAGGTTGTTTCCCTGTAATTGGTAGAATTAACAAAATCCACCTACATTCTACAAAAAAACTTTATGGGACTGATGATGTTATTTTGACTTTCTAGCATAAAACCAAACCAACCAACAAACAAACAAACAAACAAACAAAAATAAACAGGAAGATGCTCTCATGGATTAGAATACATTTTCACCTCTAGTATGCTCAGTATGTAACAATCACAAAGCTTGCATCTGATGGTCAAACCAAAATGGTGATTCTGGCATGGTGATCCTTCTTGCCAGTCATGGTCCTCACTGAAGGTGACACAGAAATATTGTAAATAACTTGATAGAGGGAGGTTTCCAGTAAAATTGGAGAGAAGTTTAACTTGACTGGGGATATTAGATGGAATTTCACATGAAAGTAATGAGATCTGATCAGACTGATCTCTGAAAGATCCCACAGAAACAAATTAAAAAAAAATCCACATATAAGGTTCCCGTTTCAGGCTTAGAAGTCTGCAGAGTTATGATAGTGAAATAGTTATTTGGGAAGAGGGGTGTGGGGTTTTTTTAGACACTAGAGAATTTATACTATAAAACCAAAAAGCTTGTATATAGGAAATATGGTTCCTACAAGCAGGAATTAATACTAATTCAATACTGTGTAAAACGTGCTCACTGCAATCTGATATATATTATTGCTATCACACAAACCACAGAATAATTTATACCTAATATTTTATTAAAAAGATGCTACAAAGGTTATATAGAATTAATATTTTTTCTCAGTTTTTGGCAAAGAATTTCCAGCTCCTATTGGTACTGTTAAATTTTCACTGCCTAATAGCAGTTGAATGGTTGTTATCATTCAGTAGACAAGCTGTACTTATCTCTAAACATAAACATCTTGCCCTTCTTTGAGAAAGTTTTGATCAGTTGATTGTTTTCTCTTGACATTTTATTCTTCTTAAGTTATGTTTTGGCAAAGGACAATAATAACAGCTTTTACTATAAGTGTAAGAACGTTTTAAGAATTCTGTGCTCTTTATATCCATTTAAAATTTCATTCTTAATTTTATCAGTGTGCAGTGCTGTAAATGAAAGCAGTTGTGTATAGTTGTTACAAAAACTACATTTAAACATAAAACGGAAATGTTGCTTGAAAAATCTTGATGTTGCAGTACCACAGGTTGGAAAATGGAAGAGTAAGTTGTTAAAGTAAATAGGTTGCTGTATTTATACAGACAGTAAAAAGACTTTGGTTTGGTGAAAACTTGTGCAGGTATTAAGTTCATTCTTACACTGAATCTAAGGATACTCAGTTCTAAAATCCAAAGCGAAAAAAAACACCCTCATGATGCAGATAGATCCTTCCCTTTGAGAGGAGGAGGCAGTGGGAGGGCTCAACAGCAAACTAACAAATGATTCACAGATGCTCTAGAAAACTGTTGACATAACCGGTCAAAATTTAAATAAGATCTTAAAATGGAAACAGAATTAATGTATTTTTAAGAAAATGGTTTCCATTTTGCCTTTTGCTTCCAGTTGTGGTAGGAACCAAGAAAATTAACATGCTTCTTAGGAAATTCTGTTTTTTTTAAAGAAATAAAAGGAAAAGTGATGTCATTCTTTAAAGTCTAGAGACAGCTTTTAGACCATTTTCATTTTATTCTTGTAGTTCATTGCTTTGAAAAAAATATTTTTCAATTGTATGTTATTTGTAGCAAACAATGGCACCAAAATAATGTACATTAGTATTTTACTTTGTTTAAGTGAATGTATTTCAAAATTTCAAATAACATTCACTTCTGTGTTTTGGCCAGATACAGCACTTAAGCCCTTGTATAAACTGAGTCCTTTATTTAGTAACGTAGTAATTTAGCTTTTAAATAGGCTGCTTTGAAAGTTATGTGCTGATTGTACTTGTGGATCTCTGGGCTGTGTGGATTGCTTGGGCTCAAACCATGGGCAAACTGAGCTGGGTTTGTTTGCTGTTCACTCATGGCAACATTAGCTCACTTGCCAAATGAAAGTGCCAGGCAGTATTTTGAGAATAGGCTTTTCCCTCATGGACAAAAAAAGGTCCAACAAAAACTTTTTCCAGCACTTAAAGCTCTGATGAAATGATTCAGCCCAGACACTTGGGAGCTAGTGGGAATTTTAGTGTTTGCAAAATGCTGACTAGCAAATTCACAACATTACAGTGGTGTGCTCAGAGAGAGGTAGCCTCAACATAGATATGTACCAGAGACTTTTTAATTTTAATTTTAAAAGCTTGAGAGAAGTAACATTGTTAACATATGCATGTTAAAATTACACTGAAGTAGAATCATAGAATGGCCTGGGTTGGAAGGGGACCTTAAAGACCACCTAATTGCAACCTTCCTGCTGTGGACAGGAACTTTTCATTAGACTAGGTTGCTCAGAGTCCCATCCAACCTGGCCTTGAACACTTCCAGGGATGGGGCATCCACAACTTCTCTGGGCAACTGTTCCAGTGCCTCACCACCCTCACAGCAGAGAATTTTTTCCCTTATACCTAATCTAAACCTATTCTCTTTGTGTAAAGCCATTTCCTTTGTCCTGTCACTATATGCTCTTGTAGGTAGTTTCTCTCCATCTTTCTTCTAGGCTCATGCCTCCTACAGGTCACAAATCACCAAATTTTAATAAGGGTGCATTTGTGTTATGTTATAAATACAATGAATATGATGAAATAGAGTTAAGAAAAACTTATAATCACAGAGGTGTTGTAATGAATTATTAAATTAACATTTCTGTAATTCCAAGATTAATAGAAGATGGAAAATGTGTGTGGTGTCATATTTTCCAATTAAGAAGCAAATAGTTTTCAGGTAATGAAAAGCAGATTAGTGACATCCAAGTCATATCAGAAAAGTAATATCCATTATAAGGATTTTTTAATAAGACAACTTAGTCATATCTAATGGATATTATTGAAAATAATTGCAATTTAAACAGAGCTATAGAATAATATGCCAGAAGAGAATACTAAAAATAAAAACAGGGTCATAAACTTCAAATAAATGGCACAATAATGTTGGGCACTTCCAATAAAACCTTTGAGACCTAAAGATAGAATTTTACCTTATAGTTTATATCCCAAGGTCAGCAAAGTGGAGGACTTTGTCCTACATTCCAAAAGTGTCATTTACAGTAGGGAGCCATTGAAAATGACTTACAAGTAGGTACAAGGCTTAGTTCTCATTTAAACCCATTAAAGGAAAACAGTAGTTTAGTAAAGCATGGCATCCTTTTCTCTTATTTAGTAATCCTGTGAAGCATTTATAGTCAAGAACTTCAAAATAATGTGTTGATTTGACTAAGCTTTCTGTCTTAAAGGCAAATGAAAGGCAGATAACCTGTATGGCAAAGAAAATAAGACATAGAAAGTGACTTGCTTATTCAAAGTGCCCTTCAATACGGATAATGAACCTTCTAATATATGAATAGGTTTGCATTGTATATACCTGAGTCAGGATTCAGTTTCTCCTCCTGATTAAGTTAAAATCAAAGGCTTTGAGTCGTTTGTTAACAGCTTAACTCAAAAGAGATAATAATTTCCTAACTCACTGGAACATAATTATCTAAATTGCAGTTCCTGTGGCCCATGGATTTAGCATACCACATAGCATCCTTTCTGTGGCAAAACCCTCCTATTTAGTATAAAGTTCTTAATTTTATATTATACAGAAAGGAAAGTTTGTGATCTAGTGCTGATGCTGATAAAATTCTTACATAAGTCACTGCTGAATTCAGGTTATTTATGCAACATACAGCATAAAGCAAGTTTTATTGCAACTATTAACGGTTATTTGTGAAGGGAGTGTAGATAGAAGATAACCTCTAATCATATTGTCGAATAGTGGGGCCTCATAAGTGTTTTTCAACCAATGGATCAAAATATTCCTCACCCAGATTGGCTGAAATAAGAATAACATGAACTAAGAACACTTACTGGTCAGTAATATGTAATTTTTATTTCAAACTTCTCTAGGATAGAAATATGGAACATAATTCCTGGGAAAAATAAGTTCAGTAATTTATTATATTTGGAAAAAAATCTTTTGGGCTTTGATATAATTAGATTGTAACTGCTGTAACAGCAACATGTTGTGGAGTGTCTCATTTAATTTGTAAAATGAGGAGTCTTGTTTTACTTATGTCATTTGAAGGATTAAGAATTTGAAAATTCATAATCTGGTTTTAACTTTGCAACGTAAGAACTTAATATGATAACCTCACAATGACTTTTAGATTTCTGAGTGTTGACTTAACACCAAAAAAAAAAAAAAAAAAAAAAAATACACTCTGCATGTGTTTATTCTGCACCAATGTCTTCATTAAGAATTAATCTGTGCTGTTCTTTAAGAAGTCCAGCATATACCTGAATTTCTGGTATGCTAAAAGTCTCTTCAAGTCTGTCATTACCTTGTCATGCCTGCTTCTATGAAGCTGTTTTTGTAAGCCACTCAGTTCCTTGAACATTTAAAATTCTCCAGAAGTCAAAAGCCAGTCTTTCCAAATGCAACTGTGCAAAGACAACTCCTGTCTTGTAACTTAGGGTTTCCAATTATGTGTATTTGAATTCTAATTAAAAAAAAAAAAAAAAAAAATAAAAAAAAATAAAAAATTACCTGTGTTACCTATGTGGAAGAGAAGAATACAGCAAACATGCAAATACAATGTACATGTGTGATAAGCATTGTTAGTATAGTGTCTTTGATTTTAAAAGTTTTTCAGGAACTAGGAATTCAAAAGCAGAAAAATATAAGCTCTCTGTCTATGTGTTGCTAGTTCTTGTACTTTTTAACTTCTGTAGCATAAATCATAACAATGTTAGTATGTTTGTGTTTGGCAAGTTTAAAGAGAGATCAATTAGCTCATTTTAATTTTCATTTAATTTTCTGATTAAAGTATGTTTAAAATATATTATAAGTACCCTTGAACAGTGTTCTTTGCAATTCTGATTTTTCTAGCCTAAAATATATGCTAATAATGAAAATTAAATGAAAGTTCTGGTATATTATCAGTGACATTAAATTGAGAAAACAACTAAACCCCATTGTCTAAATAGTCAAAACCCATCAAAGCATTCTGAAAACCAGAATCCCTTGTACTAAGTGTGGAAAATACTTTTAGATTGGAGGAAATACCTGAAGATTCCCACTGATGCAAACTTCAGGAGATACTAAAGCCATTCACAGTGCATCTGACCCACAATGAAAGACAGAAGTGGAAGTGACAGATTGAGATGTTTTCTGGATATTTTGCTAACATTCCTAGCACCAACTTTTACCTGAATTTTTCTTAGAGGAGTGTAAAATAAATAATTGTTATAAAAAGATTGTGACCTGAGAACAAGTTTTGTTTTTCATCTTATTTTAGGAGGCTGTGTTTAAACCCTCTGAAAGCTTGTTGATTTTTATGTTGTTTCAATATGAAGTTATAAAATGCTAACCTTTCAAGTTTGGAGTTCACTGTGAGGCTGCAGTAGTACCCTTTTTATTCCTTTAGATAATAATTTCAAATAAAAAAAACAGAAAAAAAGGCCAAGAGGAACCAACTGCCATAACATCAAAAAACATCAGCTATTCATTATGCACTAGAAAATATCAAGACAGGGAGATGTGGAAGAGGGACTGATCCATCAAAATGTAGAAATTAAGATTTCTTTTATTGTGAATAGTCACTACAGCACTGTGAGAATTTCTTTAATACAACGGTTCAAGAAAGGTAATCTTAAGATGTAAATCAATTATATATTTTCTGTTAAATGTAAGGAAAACTTCTTGCAGATTCCATGCTTAATGAAGACTATCTCTACAAATCAGCTGATAGGAATCAGTATCTCCTCTGCCCAGTAATAACAGAGATTGAATTATTTTTAATAGAATTTAAGCTTTGTTACCCACTGAGCTAAAGAAGAGTGACAGACTGACTATTGAAGTAAAAGTGAGTGTGTTAGCTCAGAAATATAAATGACAAAATTTGAAAACTTTTCTACAGTGTCAATTGCAGATATCTTGGAAGTTTTATTTCTGGTACTATTAGGGGTTGATAGGATAAATTTGTGTATTCAAATGCTTTGTAAAGCTTGAGATTTACTTAGATAAATAATTATTTAGTGTAAATGTTTAGATATGAGCTATGATGCATTGTTTTTACTTCAGCTGGTTTCAGCAGTTTACCTGTTCAGAGATGAGTAATAGTAAGGATAATTTCTTTTTTTTTTTTAAAAACTTTTTGGACTAGCTGAATCTCATGCTTAAGACATGTTCTTATTTGTCAGTGCAACAAACTACATCTTAAAATGGAGTTAGGCACAATGCTGGCAACTTTGTTTTGATAACTTAATAAAAGCAGGAAAAAGGAGAAATTCAACTCATCATGACTGCTTTAAGACATCTTTTAAAATTTTGGCACATGTTCGCTATGATAAAACTTGACTAGAACCACCTTTATTTGTTTTGAAAGAAAGAAAATCTAACAGCACTAGAGTTTATGCTTTGATTTCAAACTCCACTTAGATCTGGTAGCCAGAAAAAAAAAATTCAAATGAACTATCATAGCAATGTGAAAAATTTGTGTGATGATATGATAAAAGATTCTTTACAGAAAATACAACAATATGAGATTTTGATTTAAAAAATGGCAGGGAAAATGGTCATGTGAAAATAATTTTCATGCCGATATAATATATATAACCAGAGCATGCCCAAAAGTAAGGATATATTACCATTGCTATCACAGAACATGATTATTTTATTAACATTTTGATATAGTAAACGCAAAATAATAATAAAATTTTATTACCTTACAATAGCAATAGAATAATTTGAAAATATCACTTTCCTCTTGCTAGTTTCTTCAGATGAAATACAGTGAAAGGCATAGCCCTTGTCTGTACAGAGATGCAGTAAACTTAAGGAGAAACCAGTTGCAAGTGATTTAATTGTTCAGGTATAGAAATAAATAGAAAATTTTACTTAAAATCACTAGGGAATAAGGCTTTTCAAACACATTTATGTTTTGATTTCTGATATTCATTATCTTTTCATCAACAGATTATGAGTAGTAACAGTAGGACCATATTAAAATAATTATAATGTCATAACTTTTGGAATGAAAACTTCAAAAGACAGAGAGACAAGTTACATTATGCCATCATATCTCCAGTACATGTGAAATTTGTCATGTTCATAAAATGCCGTGACATTTAGAACACAGTAACTTTTGAGTTTTTCTCTGTCACTGTAAGTTCTTTGGTATCACTTTATTACAGACTGAGGGAGGTGGGGATATTTGGTCTCACATTTTGAGGCAGCAATGCAGATTTGAAAATCAGTCTCCATCTTCAGGGGAACCACACCCAAACCATGAAACACGCTCAGAATGAAAGTAGTAAAGGTCCAGTCTTCGCTTGGCTGTAATTTATCTCATTATTTATGTGAGCCAGGGATAACTCATTTAAGGTGCAAAATTTAGCCTTTAAACGAAAGACACATTTTGATGTTGTGTTAAATGAGGACTATTTGTTTTTAGCTCAATGGAGTTGCTACTCATTTGTATTGGGAAACAAAAGAGATTCGGAGTCTATTTAGAGTATGTTTTATAATTTCTAATCTCTGTGTATCAACTCATTTGCATCTTATCTACATGAAAAATGCTGTTGTTAGAGTTCATCGTCGCTCTTTTCATATAGCATATTTCCTGTAGTTTTGAAGCAAAAACAGTAATTGAAAGAAACTGTGTAGTGTTCGTGTTGCATATTTTTAACAACTTTGTTGTTAAAAACATGGGGAAAAAAATTGTGTCAAATTATTGCAATTTCACTCTATGTGTTTTCTTTTCCAGAAGGCTCAAACCTATCATGCATTTGTTAAAATTAGCCTAGGGCCTAGGAAATTTGGCAGAGAAATTGTTAGAACAGTATTTCACAACCACCTGCACTTTCCTGTTGTGAATTTTATTCCAATTGCTAAAAATATGCTTGCCATTAGCAGTGATTTTAGAGCTATCAGTGTATCATCAGTGCAGGCTGGAACTCTGATAGAGGACAGCTAAAGAGAAGGGGGAGCAATTATGACCTCCTTGTTGAAAATTACTCTTTTCATCTATGCAAAGTAAATCCTGCAAACAGAGAGCTCCTCTGCCTTGGAGTATTCCTTAGAAATGATCTGCCTGAAGAAGTAAGTAGGAAAATCTGGATAAAACCTGGAAGAAAAGCACAGACACTCCTAAAGCTCATACAACTTTTATCAAAAAGCTAGTTATTTGAATGTAAGATAGGAAAATCAGGTCACAGAATAGTTTTCCTTTAAAAAGGAATTTCACAGTAATTTGGAATTAATAGCGTAACTTGTATGTCATAAATTTGACTTCAAAAAATACTTTTCAGATTAGAAATCATAGTTAAGATGAGGCCTGGAAGACTTTAAGTTAGCTTTAGTAATAAAAGCCAGCAAGGATCTTTCAGTGATGAAATTCTTGTCTGATTTGTTTTCAGTTGGGTGCAGTTTTGTATCCATCATCTTCCCATTCTATGTTACACTGTAATCTTAAATCCTATTTTGACAAAGAGCAAGTGAGTACCTTGCCAAGAACTCATCTCCTTATAGACATTTGCAAATATTTGTAATTCCACGTAACAAAAGGAAATTTTTTAATTCTTAGGAACTCCTGATACCTTTTCATTTCCCAGGGTGGTTCTGTACAGCCATGTGGGCTTCACCCTTTTTGTTCATATCAGTGCTATTTTTGCCTAAGCTGCTGTGCAGCAAAGAATGAGAAATGCTGTAATAAATAGGAATGTGCCTGTTTTGTTGTGGATTCATTTTCCTGAGAAGGCATTGCAGGATTAGCAGCTCCTTATGTGGCTTTAGCCTACCTTTGCGATGCTTGAGGTTGCTAGCTTGAGCAAAAGTCTCAGTTGGGGATTTGGTTATGCCCTAGGTTAAATTAACAAATTCAGGCTGAGAATATCTCTGAAAATAGGTCAGACGCTTTCAATGTGTAAACGAGAGCTAGATATGGGGCAGTACCTTGCTGCTGTGGTTATTGCTACAGGGAAGATATACCTTAACTGAAAGTCTTGAAACAACTGTGTGCATTTCATAGGTTACTTGGGTGCTGCATAATCCTGCAGTTAGGATTTCAGTTGCTGAATTTTTACATGATTCTGCCATACTAAGGAGCAATCATCTGCTTGAAAAACACATAGGGATTGATTAGTCCAGGTGCTGGGTTATGGGACATTTGAGCATTTGTGGCATTGATTTCCGTTCATCTTCAGGATAATGTGTGAACTAGACTGGAAATACCAATGCCTCTAAGATTACCTCTTTAAAGGCATTTCTAAGAATATTTTCAAAGCAAGTTTTTGTGGATTGTTATTCCTGTTTACAAAAACCACTGTGTTCACCCAAAGGAAAAAAAAAAAAAAAAAAAAAAAAAAAAGTTGATAATAAAACAGGAGCTTTTAATCAACTCAACTAAAAAGTAAGCCTAAGGGATCTATACTGTGCCAAAGTTGGTTTATGGAACTTGTTTTAGAACAGAGCCAGTTCAAATTCAGTTCAAATATACACAAATTTATGAATTAGTGGAATTCCAAATGAATTATTTACAAAGCCTAGTCTTCCATGGCCTTTTTCTTCACCTCTCTTTACATAGTGCACAGTCTATGCCCTGAGGCTCTTGCAGAATCATGTAACAGGCATGAAGTTGTGACACTGCCACAGGAGTTTGTTCTGTATGTTTCTTTATATAGTTGCCTATGTAGAAAAATTAAGGAAAATTTGACTCTGTGAAATCAGACCCATAAGATGTATTTTTCTTGAAGAAGCAAGTATATATGAATTTGGACAGAATTCTCTATTATTAGAATATTGAGAATTTGGATGTTTGGCAGGTGTTTTCAACAAGGGATCAAACTGCTATGCTAAACAATATCAACGATGTTCCTTGTTTTATCAAATGTTTTATTTTTAAGGTATTCCATACAAACACAGTTGGTAAAAATAGTATGAAATATCTATTTGTTGTACAGGATTAATACATTCTTTCCTGCCAGTTTACCTGTCTGATGAAATGTCACACTCTTATATGAGTTATGTTCTGGCAGGTAGTGATTATTTGAAGCAAATTTAAAAGCATAAAATGAGATAACCTTTTTCTTCAACCTCATTATGAATTAACTTTTATGAACACTTACTAGCCTAGCAGTTATAAAAGCAATTATGTTTGAATAATAATATACTATGCCAAATTTAAATCAAGCTACCCATAATTTTTTAATTTTTTTATTTTTGCATATTTTATTTACAGTTTCAGACTCTTCGCATGACCATTAAATTAAACGTCTCTAGTTAAATTAGCTCCAGTGTGCAACTGCAGTAAGAAAAGAGAGATTTGGTTTATTGAGGTTTTATTTACTTCAGGGTTGAGAGTGATTAGAAAAGAGAATGAGAAGCAATCATATAAAATGGTGATAATTCAATATTCTTGAAAGCATTAACTTACTGTGTTGTGCCCTTTTGAAATTAGAAGTGTTGACTATGACAGAGAACTGTCAGCCCATGGTTTTTCTTGTCAATGCCAAGAGACTGAAGCAGGTTTAGTGAATGCTGAACAAGCTAGATTCTCTGTTTCAAACTCTAGAAAGTTTTCCCAATACTAGTAATCCTGGTTGAGGTGGTAGGAAACATTTTTATACAACAGAGGGGGTTGTGTTAGAAAAGTGCTTGTCTAAAACATTGTTTATAGTGGGAGATTTAACAAATCTTAAATGAAGTTTCTTAGATGAGTTTTGTCTGAAAACTCACATGGGTTATGACAGATGCAATTTCAGATTCTTTCTCCTCACCTCTAGATGTAGACTTTTCTGAATTTTCCTCTTCTTTATTTACAAAATATCAAACTACTTGGGTGTCATGTGGATGCAGTCTATGGAAATACTTGTAATGTTGAAATATGGTGTTGTTAGAAAATGGATTCTCACACAGTTATGATTTCTGATTTCAGGGACTAAGATATATCTTAATATTATGACACGGTAAAGAGATAACTGTCCTCACATTGGACTATGTTCTCAATTCATATTCATTTTTCCTATAGTGGGCCTATATTAGTGTGTGTTAATTTTCTCTCTGACATAAAAGATAATATTCAATTTGCTATTGCAGTTTTGCAATGAACCTTGATCCCAGCTTTCTCAGTGCTTTATGAGAGTAAGAAGTAGTCAGCACTAGCTGATTTCTCTATATTAGTTATGAGTCAGATTGGAGAAAATAATTTATAACTATTAGTGCAGAGGATAAGGTATATGAAGTAACTTTGATCATTGAGTATTTAGGACTCTTCAATATCTGCAGCACAAACATAGTAAAGTATAGGTCCCTTCTTAACTGACTACAACGATGGTGCACCTGGAAGTTATCTCACAGGAGTTCCATATATTACCCACAGTAGACAGGGTAATTCATGCATTAAATAGAGACCTCATCTTTTTCCTCACTTCATGTGTTTACTAATAACAAGTTACAGCCTCTTCTATCATCTTTGATTTTTTTTAATATTTTTTTTTGGCAGGACTATGACAATGTTTAGTTACATAATTTTTTTCCATAAACCTGTTTGCTTCTTTCTAACTGGAGAGGTCTCTCCTGCCATAATATCTCCTTCTCTGTGATCCCAACACAACCTAAATTACTCCTGAGTATGACCTCATCTCTTAAGTCAGTTTCACGATCTACCTGCATGCAAGAACTTGGACATCTCAAACAGGTCAATCAGTCTCATTTTTGTGGCTTCTAGTCTCACATATATCCTCTCAGAAACTGCATTGTTCTCTACCTTTGTGCAGCACTAAGGAACCACAGAAATCCCTTCACTTTTGAGCAACTGCTTCCTATTTTACAGAACCTTTCTTTCTGAAGTTACATTCTACTCTCTGAATTAGGATATTCATCTTAATTCTAAGCTGTTTTATTTCTGAGTTTCTGTTGCTTCTTGTATCTGTTCTCATTTTAACAGCTTAAACACCAGACTTTTATAGCCACTTATTAACATTTCACAGGCAGTAGTGTATTCTCTTCTTTTCATTCCATTCTGTACTTTTCATGCCATATTCTGAATCACATATTGGTCCAACTTTTTTAGTTTACATTCCCCTGACCTTTTGTATCTTGCCCTTTCCATGAAATGAAAACCGTAAGATTTAGAGCAAGGATGTAAACAAAGTATTAGGCATTAGAGGGGATAAGATACTCCAAATGCTATGAAATGAAACACTGTCTCTTGTTGAGTGTACTTCAGAATCTGTAGACAAAGCATTACTTCCTCTTACAGTCAGACTGTTCTAACACTTAGTTTGAGATCATCTAGGCTTTTCAGTGTTTCATTAAAATCAAATACTTTGTATCCTTATTTAGTCCCAAAGGTGTTGTGCGTGATTGAACTCTTTGATCCGTTATCTGTCAGGGAGGTTGTTTAAAGTGGGCTTAGAATAACTGCATACCTGTTCATGATGGCCTTAGATATTAACACTTTAAATGAGCACCATAAAATTTAAAATGGCAGTGATACCTATGAGGTAAAAAAATGAGTGGAATATCTGCGCTATGACAGCAATAGTTGTAAGTCAAAGATAGGTAAAAAGGTTACAGTATTGCAGGCCATCCACTAATTCTAAAATGAATGGATCTTTATCCCTACAGTCAGGAAAAGTCAGTAAATTTTATTTCTTGCTCTTTTATTATTATATTTGGTATAGAAACTGTTATCACATTTATTCTAGGATCTTCGTATAGAAAATTCTATAGTTATCCATAACTGCTTAATAATAATGACTATACAAATAAAATACAAAAGCTAACAAAAACGAATATATTGTCAAGAAAAATTAAACTTTAAAAAGTGGTTGAAAATATTTTTAATAAGATGTAACAAATTTAAAATTTCACCTCAAATGATGGAACATGTTACAGAAAAAATCCATTATGTTTGTATTAGGAGTATATATTTAAATTTTAGTTATCAAGAAATTGTTTCAAAGTTTTTCACTGAAAGATCTATTTCAAATGTGTTTAGAACCAATTTATCAAAATACCCAACCAGAACAAAATATCTAGAAGAAGCAAACTTCTTAGAACCTCAAGCATGTGTTCAAGTTTACACATACAGTTGTGGTACAGATAATGCCATTATGGGTGAAAAAAAGATGACTGTTATTTAGAAAACTGTTTCGGTTCAGTTCCATGTCTGTCACTCCTATGGGGAATATAAAAAACATCAGGCAACATTGTTTTTACTCTTCCAAGTGCAAGTCTCATAGTACCCACTGGTACAATAGTTTATTGGTTCCAGAGCATTCCTAAAGCAGCAATTGATTATAGTCTGAGATCAGCTGAATTTCTATATTCTTCCTCTACCTCCAGCTTGTTGATCCTGGTTGCCTCTTCTCCTGTTCTAGCTGTTAGCTTTAAAAGGAGAGGGATAGAGACGGAAAGTGCTCCCGACTGTGGGAAAGTGCTCCTGACTGTGGGAAAATGCTCCCGACCCTTGATAGAGACATGGGATGCTTGAAGTCTCTGATGCTGAAAGGGGCCAGCAGATCAAATTTTTTCCAAATGAAAGATCTAGACTGTGAACTTTTAAGGGGACAGGACCACATCCACCAGGATAACAGCTATACCAGTTAGTTGATGGTCTGAACACATCTGCCTCTTTAGAGAGACGTGGGACATGCACAGGTGCTTTCTGCCTAAATTATGGTCACAGGTGAGCTCTCTGCAGTATGTAGGTACCACAACATTTTAAAAGAGGCCTGATTATGGGATTTTATTTCAAACCACCCAAATAATTTGTCCCTGAAAAGCAGACTACTTAGACACAGTGGACCTTATCATACATTTTCGTTTTACACACAAGCCAAAGGTATTTGGAAACTAAAACCATGCAATGTGTCTTTGTGCTAAGAAAACACTGCTTAATGGATATGAATAAATAATCCTAAATTCCTTGTACTCTTTCATAGAACTATTAGAATCTATCTCATGCTTTGAAATAGCAGAATCTTCCAAAAATATCAAATATGTGAACAAAGGATTTCAACACAACAAAAATGAAAACAAGAGACACTTGAATTGTGATCAAAGTGGATATGAAAATAGATGTTATTTTTCCATTAAAGCAATTAATACAATAAAAAATTAGTATCAAACCAACTTTTTCCCAGTGGATTTATAGATGTTTTAATGATTACTTCAAGAAGATTTCAAACTATTGTGGTTCTTTATGCATTCAAATATCTTAGTATTTGAACCTTAGTTCATTGAAGGTTTTCTTAACTCTTGCAGAGGAAGATATAGTAACACTCCAGTCATACCAGGTAGCCTGCTTACAGCAGCCATGACATATATCAAACCATAGATCTTCCCATTTCAACAATTTCAAAACTTATTATGGAATAACAAAAAAAAAACAAAAACAAAACCAAACAAAAAACCCAAACAAAAAAAAAAAAAAAAAAAAAAAAACACAAAAAGCCAAACAAGCAAAAAACCCCCAACCAACCAACAACAACAACAACAACAACAACAACAACAACAACAACAAAAACAGTACTTGAGGGAGATGGGAGAAAATTTTTAATCTGTGTTTGGTAAACATGACACTATTTGACCCTTTTGTTCAGTAAGAAAATATTTTAAAAAGTACTTTAAAGATCAGGGAAGGATAAATCAGGAATAACTTTCCTTTTAACTTGAGTGAAAGAGCTTAGACTTAAAAAGATCAGATGAACATAGCTGGTCTGCAACACGGATTCAGAGTGAACTGTACAGTAGCAGCAAACAATGTATTTCACATATCATGCTGGTTATGGCTGGAGTAGAGTTAATTTTCTTCACAATGGCTGGTATGGGCTTGTGTGTTGGAGTTGTGCTGAACACAGTGATGAAAACAGAGATTGTTTTTCCTATTGCTGGCATCATGTTTAGGATATAAAGTGGGGGGAGGAAGAAAGAAGGAGGGACATTTGAAGTGATGGTGTTTGCCTTCCCAAGTAACCATTACATGTGATGGGGTCCTGCTCTCCTGTAAATGAACACCTGCCTGCCCATGGGAAACAATGAATTATTTCCTTGTTTTGCTTTTCCTGTGTGCATGGCTTTTGTTTTCCCTATTTGTCTTTATCTCGGCCCACAAGTTTTGTAGCTTTTACCCTTCCTACTGGCAGGGGAGTGAGCAAGCAACTGCATGGTTCTTGGTCGTGGGCTGGGGTTAAACTACAACACATATATTTATGTCTTGTTTTGGAATTTCCAAATTAACAGCAAATTTAATCAGAAATTATTCTAAGGCAAGAAAAGATACTGAATGAAGTTGGACTAACTAAAGAGAAGACATCTTTGGAGTACAAGAGAACTTGTGGCTTTCCTGACAGGACAAAGACTTCTGCTTCTCTGTGGTACCAGAATATATTCTTTTACCCTTTTCTTCACTGTATGTCAGTTTAATTTTTAGTTACACCTTTCCATGTTGTTCTTCTCTCTCATCCCTCTGGGAAGGAGATGGAGTCAGTTCCATGAAATTGCACTAATGTCCACTTAGTTCACTTTGGATTGGCTTGCATTTTGTATGTCACAGTTTAGCTGGAAAGCAATTGCTAACAGCCAACAGAGCTAGAGCATGTGTTTTTCATCACGTGAGATTTCATCATATCCTCTCATCTCAGTTCAGATCTGCTGGTAGCTCCATTAGCCTTTCAGTGAATATGTGTCCAATTTCAAATATTCTTGATTGATAGATAGATTTATAGGCTCTATAACACAAGATGAAATTCAAGTGGAAAAAATTATCATGAACTAAACCAATGAGCTAGCACACATGACATTCAGTGGGCAGCCACCACCATTTTTTTCTCCTCCTATGATAT
Source organism: Margarornis squamiger (assembly GCA_035222235.1). Taxonomy (NCBI): domain Eukaryota; kingdom Metazoa; phylum Chordata; class Aves; order Passeriformes; family Furnariidae; genus Margarornis; species Margarornis squamiger. Next base: position 93,604,688 of record JAWWTY010000106.1, read on the forward strand.
TTTCTTCTTTCAAATCTAGTCACCTGTGGATGGCTTGTTTCTGTTTCATCAAAATAGATGGCCTGATTAGATGACAAGTGCAAAATGTACACTGTGATTTTTAACAAATTTACTATTAAATATTTTACCAATTATCACAACTAGAAAGTGGGGGGTTTATGTATAGAAAATCTTAAAGTTCATAGAAAAAAAACCTCTCAAGTCATAAATTATTTCTTTTTTAATTACAGGACTCACTGGTAGTCAAGAATAAGCTCCAAGTATATAGGTGTATGGCTGTTTTAATTCTCTTAAATCTGTGAAGCAATTTGAAAATGTGCTTGTGGAAGACATATTCCTAAGGAAGAAAGAATTTTTATTTTGAAAAAAAGAAATTTATCTATTTATATTTTACGGTAATGTATCTATAGCAAGGGTCTACTACGTGTTGATTCTGTGATATCCCAGGCCGAGCTGGTGGGGTATGTTACCCAAAGAGATTGTGGTGTGATGCTTAGAGATATAGTCCTGGGCATAGTCCTGGGCAACTGGCTCTAGGTGGTCCTCCTTGAGCTGGAGTGTTGGACCAGGGGACCTTCAGAGAACACCTCCAACCTCAACCATGATCTGTAACCAGGAAAAGGTTATGAAAACTACATTTCTCTTGAGTTCTTAAATAGAGGCTTGTTTTTGTTTTCATAGTCTGCTGAAGTGTAACAGTAAGCCTAGACATTGACTGTATATGGTTTAAAATTCTCACATTAATGCTTCCAAGAAAATAATACACAGAAAAATTTTTTAGTCATCTGAAAGGTATTGTGTCAAGTGGACTTGACTAGTGGACTAAGTTTTTGTGTGGTCATTTGGAAATCAATTCTCTGTATTTTACAATAAGACAAATGGTACTCGACATTTTTTTTAGAGGCAGACTATTGACTAAATTTGATTGGATTACTGTGTATTAGAAGGTTAAAATTATTGAATCTTCTCTCATCTGTGTAACAGCCTATTTAAATTAATAACTGCTTGCTAGCGTAATTATTGTTGCTTATAACAATTTGCACATATAGAACCCCTGATAGTTTAGTTAAGAAGGGTTGCTTCTTAAATAATTTCAGCATTGTAGTAAAAACATTTATGGTTATGCCTCCACCATAGTTCTTCATATTCTTAAATACAAAGATCAATTGTGATTGTTTTTCATATGTCTATGATGGTCATTTTAAGGAAAACATTTATATGAACAACTGTTCACATAAATTTAAAATATGACTTAAATGATATTTTTTTCCTATATTAGGTTTTTAATGGATGATTAAGTAGCACTGCTTTAAATTACAATTAGAAGCCCGTTTTTTTGCAATATCTGGCTATTGCAAACCTGAAGTGATACACATTCAGTATATGAGTCAGAAGAAGAGCCATATTTTATAGCATTAGGTAAACTGGAATAATTCAACAACTTTTTTTGATTGCAGAATATAATTAGTATTAATGCTAATAAATAGTGTTTCATTACCTAACTGTGCATTTGCAACCGTTGTGTCAGTTGTGTTTCTGAAGTATAGTTTTATCATCTTGCTGAGCTAAACAGTGAACTAACATGGAGTGTGGGGTCACACATAATTTTCTTGGGAAAGATACTTCAGTCAAATTCAATTCTGAATTGTAACAAGACAGAAGTACACTAGACATGGAGAATAATTACAAAGCTCACTCTAAAATAGCCATCTACATCCTTGTCAGTTACTCTTTAGACTCTCAAGTCTATGTTGTTTTTCCATTGATTACAGAAAGCTGCTGCATGGATTATAGAAGACACCTAGATGAGTTTAAGTGTCTTGATATCCACTGAAACTCTTCCAAATTACTTGTTGGGGTTTTTTTTGTTGGGTTTTGGTTTTTGGGTTTTTGTAGTTTTGGGGGTTTTTTTTGGTTTCTTTTTTGTTTTTTTTTTTTGTCTAGAAGCACCCTATAAACCTATATTTCTTTTTCTAGGGGAAATGACATGAATTATCTATAGCAACATGTATAAATATGTATGATTTACATCTGGGATACCAGCAGAGAATCAAGACATAGGAGACCCTTGCTATAGATACACTACTGTAAAATATAAACAGATAGATAGATAAATAAATAAATATATAAAAAGATATTTTTCCATTATTTTTTCAATTAATCCCATTTACCTCTAGATATTTGCAGTATATATAACTATTACTGATGTCACCCTATGCTCCACCATCAGTCTTTTAAAATTATTGACTGGTTCTAATGAAAATTGAGAGGTAGGACTAAACTGGCTGCAGTGGGGTCTTAATTCAGTGACTTGGAAAGTGGTAAATGAGAAATTCCAAAACAGAAGCAGTGTGTCACAGCATTTACTGCCTTCTAATAGTACAGTGCATTTACTCCTCTGCTCATGATTTAAATATGTATATCTTTCATGCACATCTATGGATCCTGAACTGTTAGGTTATTTCTATTTATTAAAACGTGCCCTGAGCCTTTTTCCCTGACAGTGTTTCTTTTGATCACATCTTTCAAGCACCTAAAAGGGAAGCTCATGAGAACATTCCCTCACCCTGGCATTAATCACAGCAGTATAAAATATGGACCTATTGATTGCTTATAACTGCATCTTTTGAACATTCAGAGCCATTGTGTCTGCAACATGATGAATACACTTGCAGATGGCTTTGTCTGTAGAGGTTGTAAACTTCAGTTAATGGCTGGATTAATTTAGAGTAAATGAATAATATCCTTTTGGGCTGTTCCAAGGAATAAACTGCTTGTTGTGTTTTTTTCTGTTTTGAAAAAAGCAGTCATAATTCAAGCAAGTACATATGTCAGCTTCCCCAAATGTGGAAAACTGCCTTGTATAAATAAAAGGATTTACTTTTAAAGTTGTTATCTGAAGAGTTTCAGAACAGGAAACAAGCTGACATACAGATAAGCATTTCATCTTTTGAAGTGAAAGTAATTTTTTTTTTTTTTTTTTTTTCACATGGATACTATGAAAAATTAAAAGGACACAGCTTTGTTTTTCTGTATTACAGGTGACAGGTTTCAGAAATCTTGCTAAATTTTCTTGAATTTTTTCTTAATTCATCAGTGTAGTTTCCTGGTTTTTTCCCAAAAAAGCAAGCAAAAATCAGTCTCAGAAAGAGCTGAAAGAGACTGGTGAAATCCCACATGGAGAGTTAACTGACTTTAAAAGAAATGAACAATTTACCAGGCTTCTAAATCTAGAAAAAACCCAAATTAAAATCAGGCTTTCTCAGTTTCCCTGATGATTTTGGAGGTCTTTTCCAATCTAATGACTCTATGTTTCTTTGGATGTTTTGTCTCTCTTACCTTTCTTTTTTCCTCTCTGTGAGCTCAAAGGAAAGCAAACACTGAATTGTGACCTTTCAGGCTTTAGTCAATGTGGTTCGTTTCATCCTGTTACTTTACTCCCCATAATTGTTTTTGCAGTACCTACCCCAAATAAACAAACAAATCCCAGTAGTGAGACTCTGTGATCATGGCCCTCCAACAGGCCTGCTGTCCAATGCAGTTTGGAGTAATGCCCTGACATCCATGAGTTTGTGCTGCTGGTTTTGCTTCATTCATAGAACATTAAATGACCTCAAGCCAGTGTCTTGGTGTGGGATGGAAGGGAGAAGCGTGCACTGCAGGATCCCTCCCTTAGCAGCCTGAATGAACGGCAGCATGAAAGGCTGGGTCTGGCAAAATATACTTACAGATGTAATGCTTGCAACTATTTTGATGCAGAGAGCAGCGTTTTGAGCACATCCCATTACGCACTGAACAGTATGACAATTCCAGAGCAAAAATGCTCCATATTTGCTTTTTTGCTCAAGTTCATTATCACTAATCAGTGACTATACTGCTTTCGCAATTGCCATGTGCTCTGGTTCCCAGTATGAGAGCACTGACAACACAAATAGCTGTGGCTGGTTAAATTAGCAATATTGCAGAGCATATTACTGAATGTTGCATCATACTGCTGCTCCTCTATTTAAATGACTGAGAGACAGAATTTGTTTCCTGTCTGTTTCTTGAGATACTTTACAGTTATAAAAGAGGAAGTATGTTAGAAGATATTTATTCCTGTCTGATTTTCATCACAGGGCTTTAAATATCCCAGTATCCCACTATTTTTCTGGCACTGAAGTTGACAACGTGTGCATTCTTACAGAGAATATCAGCTGGGGTCTACTGGTTATACTGGCTAGCATGCTGTGTATTTGCTTTTTATGGCTTGGAATTCTGACGTGAAATCCCACTTTTTGAGAACAGGAAGGAAGGATTCCATTCAATATTTTACATTTGCCATTGACTTCGTTGCATCTAGTAATGCATATTGAAGGAAATTACAGTTCTGAAACAACTGAATAAAGTTAAATATGACTCTGTGTTCATTTATAAAGAGTGATTTATAGTTGGATTACTTTTAAAAAGCCCTTACAGATAAATAGAAATGTGCATGTCATCCCTGTGGGAAAATTTGAGTTTAGGTGAACTAGTAATTGTGTATCATAGTTTAACCCTGGCCAGCAACTCTGCCCCACACAGCCACTTGCTCACTGCTCCCTGATGGGATGGGGAAGAAAATCGGAAGAGCAAAGGTGAGAAAACTCATGGGTTGAGACAAAAGCAGTTTAATAGGTAAAGTAAAAGCTCCACATACAAATAGAGCTAAACAAGGAATTCATTCACCACCTCCCATGGGCAGGCAGGTGCTCAGCCATCTCCAGGAAAGCTGGGCTCCACAACACACAATGGTAACTTGGTAGGACAAAGGGCACCACTTCTTCTTCCCCCAGCTTTATATGCTGAGCGTGATGCCATATGGTGTGGGTCAGTTGGGATCAACTGTCCTGGATGTGTCTCCTCCTAACTCCTTGTACACCCTCAGCTTCCTCACTGCTGAGGTGAGGTGAGGAGCAGAAAAGGCCTTGACTGTGTAAGCACTGCTCAGCAGTAGCTAAAATATCCCTGTGTTTTCAGCATAAATCTGCAACACAGCCCCATACCAGCCACAGTGAAGAAAATGAGCTCTCTTCCCAGCCAAAACCAGCACATTACTGAATGGATTATAGATGAAAATCTGTTTCTGTTACACCTCTAAAAACCACTTAAACAATGACAGGCTAACTCAGCAACACTGCTTTAGATGCTGAAGGAGCTTTAAAACCGTTATTCAGTAGCACAGTCGAAATATATCAGATTAAAAGAATGAAATCTGAACAACTATTAATGAGCACGTGCATTTATAATTAATCGGTCAAAATAACCATTTATTCTTAAAAGTAAGGTGTGAGAGTTGCAATTAATATTTTGGAAGTCCTTTAATAAACATACTCTAGCCTGTTTCATGAGAATGGAGATCCTGTGATAGTAAAGGATGGGATAAAATGTTTTGTTTTGTTTTGGGTTTTTGTTTTTTAACTGAACATTACTTCATTGTCTACTGCATCTTTTGAAGGGAAGGTAGAAGTAAAACTTGCTAATATATTTAAAAGAAGTATTTGGAGATATTTATGGCTCTGGACTATTTTACAGTCTTATCTAGGAAAAATGTTGGGACACAGAAAGTGAACAAATGGGTAAATCTGTGTGTGCCCACAGCAATGAATAAGCACATTGTTCTGTGTATTTAGTGTTGGTGAAGTGGACAACAGAATGACACTGGAGTGTGCAATTTTGAGTACAGGAGTTTTCCAACTTGAAAGTACATATTTCTCAGCTAGTAAGATTACCTTCCTACATGTAATTGGTAATATCATTCATACTAACGCCTTTCTATAACAGCTGCTAACTGTGAGTGCCATGTCAGATATGACATTTTCAACAGCAGCTCCCAGTCAAAGGAGTTAACTGTGTTTCATGGACACCTTGGTTGGCAATGGATTTATATACCAGTAGCACAAGCATTCCAACTTAATTACTGAAATTGAAATACAAAAAACTAGTACATTACTAAAATTGAAATACAGAAACCAGTATCACAAACATTAGCAAAAGGAAAATACAGGCCAGTAATAGCATCTTAAAAAGATATTAGAAATCTGGCTTTAGTATACTCAGAGATTATTGTGACCAAAATTATGAGAGGCTTTAAAAAAAAAAAAAAAAAGAAAGAAATATTAATTATTCTTAATTGACTTCTTGAAATGTTGTGGCTTGGAGGTTTTTTGTTTGTTTTATGTTTTGGGCTTTCTTTCTGTGTTTTTTTGGTTTTGTTGTTATTGGTTGGTTGGTTTTTGTTTTGGTTTTTTTTAATTCAACTAAGAGTAATTTATGTCTTGCAACTCAAATGGAACATTTTATGCTAAGTTGATATAATGTCTTGTTCTAAGGAATCTCAGTTGAGTCAGCTTTCTGTTACTTACCATGTATTTCAGAGAATACAAAAGCAATGTGAAAATTACTTCTAATAACCCCAGTTGCCTTTGAAAATTTGATATTATGAACAATTATAAAGATGTGAAAAAAGAAAAGAATGCAAATCAACCCCTTTTTATTGCTGGTAGTGATTTTCAGCATGAAGCCTACTTTGAGTGCTCTGTCTACTTAAATGTATATTTTACCTTATCATTATTAAGTATGAGATTATTTATATTTATTTTAAAATGCCTAAAAACTATTGTGTTTCTGTTTGTAAACCTTTTTATTACTTCTATCAACAGTACCACAGTTTTCAAAATGGTGAATTCTTTGAGGATTATTTGAGTTTGAGTTATTATTTTCACCATCTGACAAAGCACTGTGGGGTTTTCTTTTGCATATTTTTGTGAATTTTACATAAGTATGTAAAAATATAGATACATATGCATGCACTGAAGTTCAGACTACCCATACTCTGCCAAAATTGGGATTTAGGTAGGTACGTCAACTTGAAAGAGAAATTCAGGATCCTGTCCTCAGACACTGCCTACTCTGGTAACACTTTTATCTATTCAGCTCCTGCAGTTGGACTAAACATCTAAACTTGCATGTGCTCAGAAACATTCAGCTCCAAGAAAATGGGAATCACCTCCCACCTTTAGTCCAATATAGAAACTGAGTAGGAGGAGACACAGACTCCACCTAAATCTCCAATCTCTTAGGCATACTCAGGCTATATTTAATACATGGATAATAGTAAGTTCAGGAAAAAAAAAAAAAAAGAAGAAGAAAGAAACAGAGCTATGTATTCTCATTCAAGCCATTTTGCAGATCTGCTTTATAATTATAGCTACTTCCTGTTTAAGTACTTGTTTTACAGTAATATCTGAGGTTTCAGGTCTTTCTCAGACTGACTTAATTCAGACCCGAGACCACAGAACAAGCAGTGATCAGAAAAGAATAAGGTAATGACTCACATGTTGATAAAAAAGATGCTCTTTTGTCGACATGAGCAATAAGATTCAGACTAAGAAGGGCGAGAGAGTTTGGGGCAACAGATTGGAACACCAATTTGTCTTGTTCCTTCTGTAGGACTATGTGAACTATCAATCTGACATCTCTTGGATTACTGCAGGCCAAGGTGTAAAACATTAAATGAACTACACCTTTTTTTTCAATTTTAAAAAGCTGGCTGGTAATCTGTGATGGATTTGGAGCTGATGGTCCTTCAGATTTTCCTGTGGCTGAGGGTGGACAGACTGTTGAGAGCAGGAAGCCTTTAAAGCAAAAACAGTAAGGGTGGAAGACACCCATGCCCACTTGAGCAAGTCTGTTTTCAAACAAGTCCTCTGTTTCACAAGTTGTTGGGTAGGCATAGTTCCTAAGAATGACCAAAGGCAGACAAAGGGTTGAGGATACGATCGTGGGCTGAATTTTGTGAGCTGGAATTCTTTCCCTGCAACAAGTGATTCTGAGGGGGAAGCTATCGTGCAGTGAGTTTCAGAAATGGACATACAAAACTAGTACAAGAGTGGCTGCTAACCTTACCCTGGATGAAGAGGTGTGATTTACTTGGGCACTGTCTCCAAAATGCAAGGGAAGACTGGGGATACCTGGTGTTAGAGGACACCCTGAGTGCTCCTGCAAGTGTTCCGCTCCACCCCCATTAAACTCAAGGGTGTCTTTCTTACTCACTGTAGAGGTGGTCATCTTGGATTCCAAAAAATGACCCTTTCATTGATTGTCCACCCAAATTAAGAAGAAACACCTAATAAACACAAATGGATTTTTTTCTTTAATAAGTCATCTAAAAGAATCCTTAGAGGTTATTTTTAGTAATAGAGATGGCATATGTAACCTATCTCATGGTTTTATTGAAGATTTTAAAGGATATTTTCTAGTGAGGGATTCTTAAGAAAGATTATTGAAGTCACATGAAATACAGAAGAATTAACCCTCTATACTACACAGAGTATTCTACACTATTTCATATATATTCTGTATATAATATGTGTATATATTGTATGGATTTCAGTTTATCCTCTTTACCTGAATTGCAGTTGAGAACATTCACAAATGCTTTAGAATGCTTTATATATGCATAAAAGAGATGTTTTCTGTAGCTATGTTGGCTAATACTAATTTAAAATTTGGAGATCATCATTCATGTGAGCTTTGAAAGGGACTGTGTAGAAGACACAGCTACTGGAACGTTGTAAGGTGATGCTCTTGGGTGGGGTTACACTGCAGCAGAGTTCTGAGGCTTCAGTGCTCTCCTGTCAGTGTATGTAGATAATCAGATCTGGAGACATCTACTTTCTTTGCTTTCTGCTGTGGGAAACTTTCTTGGTGGCACAAGAAGTGGGAAAACTTCACTGTCACAAGTTTTGTTTTGTTTTTTTTTGTTGTTTTTTTTTTGTCTTTTTTTTTTTTTTTTTTTTTTTTTTTTTTAATTCTAATTCCTCATGTATAAGGACATGAAAAATCCTTTGCAAATGAACAGAAGTCTAGGAGAATACCCAGAATGTTCAGAGTTATCTAAGCATTTGGGAGCGTTTAATCATATTTTATGTATTTTTATAAAATGCCAGTGAAAAAAAGGAATCACTAAGCATATTTTATTTTAATATATTTCTAAATTTAGCATCTGTATAAGCAAAATATTTTATAATGACTTCATAATTTCTAAAATGCTTTTAAAATTCATCTATAGTATCTACATGTCAGATTTGCAGAACATACTCCTCATCTCTGCAAATTAAAGGGCTGAGAATATGGACACTTAGAGTCTGATTTAGTTAAAATTATCCCCTGCAGCAGTGGGTGGGTATCAGTTCTTCACAGCTGAGAATGATTTTCATAATTGTGCAGCACTCAGCAGCTGCAAAATCCCTGAGGATGCATGTTGCTCCTCTTCCAGGAGCAGCCTGGGTTTGCCTGCCTGGCACAAGCAGTTTGACCCCTCATCTCTCTTACACCCGTCTTGGTGTGGGTTTCTGGAGGTGTTCAGTTTCCTCGAGTCTTCAGAGGAAAGTTGTAAAGGCTACGAGAAACGCATAAGAATTGTCTCCTTACTGATTGACAGATCCATTTAGAACGACTCAATGAACCTTTAAATAATGTATATTCTCTATCTGCCTCTGCATTGATGAAGATAATTTTCTGACACATTGCCATCTAGTGGCAATTCTCACATGGAGCTGATTACGGGATGCTACCTCCTTACTTCAGGCTGTATTTTCCTAAATTTTCCTTCAGTGGCCAATAGTGATGCCTTATAGATATATTTGTAAGGAAAAATAAATAATAAAAAAAAAAAAAAAAAGAAAAAAAAAAAGAAAGAAAATAAGAGTCCCGTTTCTAATTTTATGAGAACAAAACAAACAAAAAAAAACAAGCCAGGAAGCATTTACCTGCCTTAAAGCTGGCTTTGTTTCTAAGTAAAATATTATTCACGTTTTCAATTAAATACTAAGGAGAAATTTAAAAGCACTAAAGCTAAACCTGTATTCATATAAAATTGCACATCTATTTTTCTGAAAAGAGCCTGAAGATATGAACTTTTAAATAGATCTGACATATTCCTCTGATCTTTTGGAATTGTGTTACTTGCTTGCAGGCAAATTTTAAAATATCAACTTCTTACTGCTGATGATTCACAGATATGTTTAAAACATGATTAAATAATTGGTTACTCTTATTTCAAAGAGAATTATCATTTTTTCCAGGAGTTTTGACCCATTTGCTCTAACTAATTTAAAATTACATTAACTGAAAATACTATTGTTAATCACAAAAAAAGAAATTTCACTCATTTTAGCAAATACAGTTAGTTATGATGAATATTAGTAACAGAAGCGATAAATCTATTTCATCATAATTTAAATATAATTATAAATGACAGAATCTTTGCACAGGTTTTGTCCTGTGCACAGCTATGCACATTTTATGTGCTTAAATGCACATATACTCCTAATCTCATGCATACGTATACATTATTGATGTTCCTATGCATTGTGGAAATGTCTGCATATTCAATTTAGTAATTAAGATACTAACAATTGTTCATTCAATTTTCATTCTTTTATGAAACAAAAAGATTTATTCCTAATTCCTACAGTAATTCTGTCTGTGACAGCCTTCGTAAAACACATTCAAGTATCAGTGCCAGGAAGGCTTGGTCTGATTAAAAATTAAGAGAAAAATAAAAATTTGCATCTAAATGTAAAGTAATGTGTGGCTTGCTCAGATTTTTAACTTTGATCTTTAAGTGACAAATGTGTTAGAAACCTGGAGTAACTGGGGCATCCCTGCTATACTCTGAATATGTAAAAAAGATTATTAGTAGGTGTGGCATTCAAATATTGATAACATACAGTTGATAACACATTGTTTAATGATTCTGGACTGTTTTCTTTGTTAGCTCCAGGCATTTCTATCTAGTCTTTAAAAATAGGGTATCTGAAAATATATCTATGTGTAGAATGGCATTCCAGAGATTAAAAATTGCTGGCATGGTTATGAATTTGTATTACAATCAGTTTTTGAGGACTTAAGCCCTATCTGAAACCTATGTATTTCTTTATTAACCACTGGGTACCTCACCATGAGATTGTCCTTACCTCTGTGTCAGGATAACAGTAATGTGAATAGCACGCTTTCTCTGACATGGGTCAGGGATGAGAACATTATTTTTGAGTAGCAAAGTCAAACATGAACAGCAGATCTCACCTAATTCTGATCCCAGAGAGTTAGCATGTTTTTCTATCCATGCAGCATCAAACAACTGCATAGATTTTGGCAGAAACATGGATTTCATTTATTTTTAATAGAATTATATATGGATAGAGAGATGTATTCTGATAGATATAGATTATTAATACTTTGAATAAGGTGGCTGTGTGCAGTAACTGATACAGACATGAATAAGATGTGTTTAATACATTTTTTTTAACTAAAAGTATATTTATTAATAAAGCATTCAGGCAGCTTAAAACAAAGTGAAAGTATACTGTCAATATAATGCCAAGCACTCACAATATAAAATTATCACTCATAATTCTAGCCCACAGTAACAGGGATGTGAATGACATGATAATCTTTGATACTTAAAAGGATTAAAATATTTATACTGCCACCAAAAAGCCTTAATATTATTTAGACAACATGCTGATATGAGTACCTTGAAGCTTCCTATTAGCATTTATAGCGATCAATCAATAGTGCCTATCATCCACAGCTCATTTTGGTAAGGAAAATGTCAGGGTGTTAATATGAAGTGACTTAGCCTTGAGTAGTGCTGAGGGAATTATATACTCTCTCTGTAAATACAGTTTAAATCAGGTGAAAATGAGGAAGATGAAAAATGGCTTAAGAAAGGATATGTCTCTGATATAGAAAGAAGAAAATAATTTTCTGACTCATGACAGGTAAAATAGGTAATGGGATACGTGAGTAGGGATAAAGTAAAAGGAGTAGCAGTAATGCAGGCAGTTCAAAATCAAGAGAAAAAGGTCCTAATTTCAATGGTTTGAAACTTTAGAAAGCACATCTGGAATGTAACTCAAAGCAAGTCTAGGAGGTAACAATGGCAAACAGGTTAATTTGGAAGGATTTAAGGCCAAAAGAGAGAATAAATGTGAGGGAATGGCACAGAAACGGAAAACCTGTCTTCCTCATGTAGAATAGGAAGGGATATTATTTGTGAACTTCTGAGAAATCTTCTATTAATGCCTTTTGAAAACAGGCTTCATTTAGATTTGAAGTTCAAGATATTGCAGAAAACAAGGTAACTATGTATCATGGAATCACAGAATATGTCGAGTTGAAAGGGACCCATCAGGATCGAGTCCAACTCCTGGCCCTGTGCAGGATACCCCAAGAAGTACACCATGTGCCTGAGAGCATTGTCCAAAAACTTCTTGAATTCAGACAGGCTTGGTGCTCTGATCAGTTCCCTGTTCCTGTGCTCAACCATCCTTTGGGTGAAAAACCTTTGCTTGATATCCAACCTAAACATCTCCAACTCAGCTTCGTGCTGTTTCCTTGAGTCCTGTCACTGGTTGCAAGAATGAAGAGATCTGTACCTGTCTCTCCACTTCCCCTCACAGGGATTTTGAAGACTTCAGTGAGGTCTCACACAGTATGATTTTGATGTTCTGTAGTGGAATACATATCAGTTGGAAAAGGTAATTGTTAAAATCCTCACTAAGGTGTTGTTTAACCTTCATTTTATTTATAATGGGAACACTAATAGTTTGAGATTAAGAACTATTCTGAGAGTTTGTGTTCCCATATGACTTTACATTTTCCATGCTGTAGCTACTACTTGATTGTGTCTGAAACTATGAATATGTTTTAGGTAATGGGACAAGAGTTGGACAGCTGAAAATTGAATTGAAGAGGAAAATTATATCCTGTGATCATAATCATGCCCTGGGTTAGTATTTGTGAAGAAAGGAGTCTTACAGCTCTATAGCTTTTGGTATTGGCTGAAAACAATGATTTCCAAGGTGACATTTTGAGCTCAGGACACATGATGTTGTGTGTGTGTTCTCAGATTGTCTTCAAACTTGCAAATTATCCAAGTCAGCATGTACTGACTATGCCTGTCCTTTTCTTTCCAAGACCATAATTTTTCACTAGTTCCTTCTGTGCAGTCTATTTGGAGGGTGTTTTAGTGAATTTCTTGCAAGACCCCAATACAGTATTTTCCATAAAAATTTGGAAACAGCATTCCCAAATCATTTAAATCCAGTCAGATGTTGAATGCATAAAACTTTTGCATTCACTCCTGAGAATGAAGGAACAACTCTAACTTCTAGTAGGATCTTGTATAGCCAAGGTGGGTGCTCAGAGAAATGTTTTAAGTGACCATAACCAAATCACTTCTCTTTTATTCCCAAACTCCAAAATTAATCTTAAGATTTTGAGGATTTTCTGAAAGATTTGTGGATCGTGTTGACATGAAAGATCAATACTTCTATTGATCTGTACTCCTGGAAACTTTTCTTCACTTAGCACCATTTCTTAGCTAACTTGTTAAGACTGTGCTCTGAGATATGTTATTTCTTCACTTACTATTGCTATTCTGGAATGATTTTTTTTTCAGGCATTTATTTTTTATTGTTCGATAATCCAAAGGTACATTAATTATTTTAGTTTTAGGGGGTTTTTTGGGTTTTTTTTTTTTTTTTTTTTTTTTTTTTTTTTTTTTTTTTTGCAGTCTCTCAAAGCAAACTATGCTAACCCTTGTATCTATTGGTGAATACAGGACATGGGAAAGAAGAGAGCCCCTGATCTGATGTCAGGCACTGCACACAACTTCTGTAGGAGTATGAATTAGTGTAGTGATAAAACATTCACATCTTCATACTTCAAAAGGAAAACAACTAGCAGTGACCCCAAACCACAAACACAATCAATATAAAGAATAACCTAAATCACTTGAAAAAATATTAGATGTGAAAAACCAACAAGAAATGTTCTAACACCAGCCTTCAACTTATAGATCATTTGAGCAGCAAGAAACAAGGGAGATAAAAACAGAGATAAGAATTAATGCTAAAACTAAAGAAGAGGAATATATACATTTCCATTTAAAAAAAAAAAAGTATTTGAGATATAATGTCACTTTATATGATATAGAAATTTCATTTTCTTCTTAAAGAGATTTCAACACCCCGCTCCCCCCAATATATGCTGAAAAGATGACTGAAAATATTCAGAGGGACAGACAGAAATTACAAGAGCAAATTTGGTGAGAAAAGGGGTCCCTCTCAAGGCTCTGGTTTGCTAGTGCCCTTGTGCTCTTGACACAAGGTTACTGTAGTTCCCTCTTTGGATGCTGCTCAGATCCTCCAGCACTCAAAGCGAGGTTTGCATCCAAAGAACTGAGCTTCTATTCACATATCTGGAACAGCAGTATTGTTATTTTGCTCCCTTCATGGTTTTTTCCTGTGCCAACCCAGCAGAAAGCTACAGAACTGAATCAGAATTGCATTTGGCTTCCTCGGTAATCCTGACAGAGTAGGCCCTGTCCCTGAAGTTGCACTTGAAGTATTGCTCATTTGTGTTCATGAAAAGAAGCGGAGAAAGACAGTCATCCCTAGAAGAGAAAGAGCATTGTACTTTCTACAAGCTTCAGCCATTGGGAAGTCAATTTAAGTTACACAATTTCTGCATACTGTTTTCAAAGATGCTTACACAATTTCTGGACAAATACTTGAAAGTGTTTGAATTAGAGTAAAATTATCTGAACTAAATAGATAAAGCATCTAAAACCAGATAATGTGTAGCAGATGTAGCAATGCATGTAAACAGTGTTCTTATAAATAGTTGTGTAAGATTACAGCTGAAAAAATTGCCAGCTTATGAAGTTATGTTAAAATGCTGTGAAAAATATGACCATTTTTAACATATTTATATTACATACCTTTGTGAACTTGTTTCTGGTTGTAAACTTGTTATAAGCTTTTGAAGGGTGATTTTATATAATGTTTCCCAGAGTTTTCTAAGGTTTTGATAATCTTTCTGAGGCCAATTCACTCTGTAATTCTTCTTTCAGGGGAAAATATTGCCATTTATTTTTCTATAGTTTTCAACCATTTGAATAGAAATGTGGAGGAAGTCTTCCACAGAAATTTTTCTGAGGTGTAATGGTTCCTCTGAAAAGCTCTTTTCTTTTTTTTTTTTTTTTTTTCTCCTGAATAAATGCAGCAAACTATTATCTGCCATTTTGACATACTAGTTGCTTTTAATTTTCTAACACATATTGGTATTCTAAAGGTTCAAGGCAGCCACTCACAAGGTGGCAAAGAGAAACAGATTAATAGTGGCCAGCAGCCTTTCCTAACTTAATTTAGGTTAGTGAATGAAAAATATTGCACCCAGATGAAACAGCAGATTAAATTGCTCAGAGCTAGAATGTTATTGCTTAGAGTAAAATTTGATGAAAATTTCACCCAAAAGTGGGCAGCTTGACACAAGTAGCCACAAACTCCCTTTTAGCTCAGATTGCCATTCATATAATCTAACTTAGACAACTAGAATTTAAGGCAACTAAGTCTAACCTAGTCATCATGAACTCAAGAAAGGTAGTTCTTTTCATTCTAAAGCTGGTGTCTGAAAGAGGCAGATTAATCTCTATAGGTATCTATTTCCTTACATTGACTAATGACCTACATAGACATTTGATTTGAAATTTTAAATTACATTGAATTAACCGTATTTCCAAATGATCAAATGTTTTTAACTATGGAAGTTCCACTAATCCTCTTTTCAGTACAAAAGCTGTATTTGATTTTTTTGGCTATTAAGTAGGGTTTTCTAAAAAAAAAAAAAAATTGTTGCTTCTTTTGTCACTAGTGTTAATGTTTTAGGGACATTGTAGCAGCTTCTGCCTTAAATGCACCAGAGGGCCTTAGGGAAGATGCCAGGTGCTACTGAGCTATAAAATTGGTAGTAGATTGTATCTCTAGACAAAATCTGAGTCAGAGGACAAAGCACAATATGAACACAATGTGGAACAAAAGAATTAAGAACTCTTGAAGATGTGCAATACCTAAGAAACCATATTATTCCTTGAAAAAGATATTTCTGCTAGAGGTTCAGCAATGACCTGTCAAACCTGATTTATGATGGCAACTGATCTTACAGGACTGTAAGTCATCCTTTGCAGTAATCCTAAGGTTTCTTTAGGTGATTGTGCATGTTGGGTTTGTTAGCAGGAAATCTATTTATTTTTTTTCCCCAGCTTTGTACGTAGAGAGTTAAAGAATGTTTCCTCTAAAATATGAATAAATTATGTGAGAATTAGAGAGGTGAAATATAATGTTGCCCTTGATTTCAGATTTTATTTGCATTATACAAGTCTGATATTCATTTGATGACAACCAGCTGTCAAACTGTACAGTATGTCACCTTTGCAACATGCAAAGGCCTTAATTTCACCTGCAAAACCTGGTGCCACAGTTACAGGATTTCAGCTTCAGACTTCTTACAGAAACCATAAAAATTGGTAAAACTACTCAAAACAATTACAATATATAGTCATAGTATCAAACTTCATTTTCTTGAGGAGGGAAGAAGGAGTACTGAATATTGCTAGAGGCTTGAGAAACCATCCTTTATAGTTATAAATAACTTCAGTTTCAAATTCTGTTTTTTTCTGAAAAAAAATTGCAATAATCTTAGTTATAGGGGCACTAATGCTGGTACAGAAGGAATTGTTGTTCCTTACTTGGATTTTGTTGACCTCTTAAAAAAACTACCCACCAAACCAGTGTTTCTCTAAAGTCAGATTTTCCATTGTAAAAGCCTTCTTGACTCTTTCTAATATTTATGCAAATGTTGATTAAACCTATTCTTTAGCATAAGTCCTGTTATTCAGTCCAGTGCCAGTGTCAGCCTTACAGGCTTGCCATTCCTTGGATCTTTTCCAGAACCCTTTTATTTTAAGGCAAATGGCCTGACATTTGCCACACATGGCTATTCAGCTATTTCATCCTTAAGATCTCATAGAACTTAAAGGGTAACTATTAAATTGTGGGTATACCATTTAATCCTGGTGAAGTTCTGCTGCTGATTTTGTCAACTTGTTTTGTAATCTCTTACAGAGTCACTTTAGTTTTAGATGGATACTCTAATGTATCCCTGTGCAAAAAATGGTATTGAGGTGGGAATCTCCACAGTTTTTTCAAAGAGAACATCGATGCCAAGAAGTCATTTAGCTCCTCTGCAATTGCATGTCCTTTCTAAGTGTTCCTTTTATACCCTGCTCATTAAGAGGACCTGCAAGCTCTGTGCCAGGCTTTCTGATCTTGATTTGTTTGAAAAAAAGGAGTTATTATTACCTCTGAATCTCTTTTACTAGCTTTTTCTCAGACTTTTTTTTTTTTTTTTTTTTTTTTTTTTTTTTTGTGGTTTGCCTTAGCTGCCAGTTATTTTCTTCATTTAAACTCAGCTTCAGCTTTTTTGAAATCCTTCCCATATCTAATAACCTTTTTTACCCTGCTAGTTATCTGGGCTTTTCAGTCCTTTTGTGCCTTTTCACTCTATTCTAACGAGATGGTGTGCATTGGCACTATGTTTCCAATGCAGTTTCTGTATCAAAAGTCCATGCTGTTAGGAAAGATTTAATTCTACAGGTTGCCCTTTCCAACTTCTTTTTGATGAGATTTCTCTTCTAAGCATTGAATTAAATATAACCGTGGAATTCCTTGACTTGTTCTTCATTTGCATTGATACAGTGTCTAAGTACATTCAGTACTTACATTAATACACTTTACCATTAGTACTTAGTAATGACATTAATATAGACACTTAAGAAGTTAGCAAAGCAATGTATTTTAACTCAGAGAATCAGAGAATCAGAAAATCATAGAATGATTTGGATTGGAAAGAACCTTAAGGGAAATCTAGTTCCAAGCCTCCTGCCGTGGGCAGGAATAACTTGCTCAAAGCCCCATCCAGCATGGTCTTGAACACTTAGAGGAACGGGGCATCCACAACTTCTTTGACAAGATCCCTCCGGATGGCATTCCTTCCCTCCAGTGCGCCAGCTGCACTGCACAATCTGGTTTCATCAGTAGGCTTGTTGAGGGTGTACTCAGTCCCACTGTCCATGTTACTGACCAAAATGTTAAACAGCACCAGTCCCAATACTGACCCCTGAGGAACACCACTCATCAGTGCTTTCCAGCAGACATTGAGTCATGGACCACATCTCTTTGTGTCTGACCATCTAGACAGTTCCTTATCCACCAGTGTATCCAAGTCCATCCATGTCTCTTCAGCTTAGAGACAAGAATGTCGAGTGGGACAGTGTCAAATGTTTCGCACATTTTCAGGTAGATGACTTCTGTTCCTCTTCCCTCATCCGCTAATGCTGTAACCACATCATAGACAGCCACCAAATTTTTCAGGCACAATTGGCCCTTACTGAAACCATGTTGGCTCTCAGCAATCATGTCCTGCATAAACAGCACTGAGAAATAACAATATAGTTAATTACAGAACTGTGGCATGCTTGTCTCATCTGACACAAAGGATTTCCATAACTGCAGCCTTTCTTTCAGGTGTCAAGTGGAATAACATACTATTGTGTCTCTTTGTTTAACTTTTTTTCCCATTATAACCTCCTGTCACAGGTGATTACTGCCTGATTGATTGATGGATTGATTAATGGTCAATCTCAGATTTGTCCAGCAGACCAGAGGAGATGAGGAAACAGTCTTGACAGGGTGACTGTTGCCCTCCCATCTTTTCCTCTCTGAAATTGATTACATCTCTACTGCACAAATCACGGTTTCTAAGTCCTCTGATCCCCCTCTTCCACTTCTGATTATAGTTTTCAATTTAGTTTTAGCTTAACAGCCTGTCAGCCAAATTCACTGGCATGTTCTTGAGGCTTAAAGTGTTTTCAGCTCTTGGCTCAGGTTATCTACTGAAATGGTCAGCAAACAGCTGAACTGAATAGAACTCCGCAAGCATGCAAATGCATGAACTAAAAGATATGTGATTGAAAAACTTGAGCACCCTTTGAGGCACCTGAATACTGGTGTTTGTGAGCGTTTGAACAAATTACAGCACAGTGCTAAAAAACAAGCAAGTAAATTGCCTTGAAAAAAAATAATGTTTCCCATAATCCATTTTTCATAGCATTTTAGCAAATGAGGGGTAAAGGTCTCTTGTATATTAACTATAGCACCATGTGACTAGTATTCTTTATCAGTTGCTGAGCAACGGTCATACTCTGAATTTTTAAACTCATTAGCAAGCTGAACAGGCTGGCATTTGGCAGATGTTATTTGATTTTGTTTGGAGGCAAGTCAATGGGGGAGACAGGAGAGACATTGAGCTCATTGTGTTATCTTGCTTTTCTTATTAAATTCTCATGATATTTTAAACACATCTAAGGAGACTGAAAGGAACTTCTTAGTTTTCAGGTTATTCACAGAACTTTTATGTGATTTATTTAGTAATATAAATGAAACACAGGAGCCAAATTTTGTTAGCTTCAAAAATGTTTTAATCTGTACCTAACATTTTCTTGAAATGTTTCAGTCATTAGTAATGGCTGAAGTAGCTTTATTTGAATCTTCCAATCATGCAAGCATTTCTTAAATAACTCTGCCAGTGTACCTTGTCCTTGACCAGGAATATATTATTTTTGTGTTCCAATTGTAGCCTTTTTTAATAGAAGAGCTGCCAATTGTCACATCTTTCTGTACTATGTGACAGCAATGTGATGTGGCTGTGCATCCACAAAGAACTCACTCTGCTTGGATTTTAAGATACTGATGGCCAAACCTTATAAATCCTGGCAATGTGCCTAAGTAAGCTTAAACCACTACAACTTTGAACTAATGAGTTATAAGCCAGTGGGGGACCTCTGCAGAGCATAAGCATAAGGGAAGTCAGATACTGGCAGATTTGTAACACTAATGCAAGAGCACAAATCTCCAACTCAAACAGCCAGTGCCAATGTACTGTTTTGTTGACTCATTAATGACAGTTTTAGCTTGGCTGTTTTTTTCTGACCATCTGAAACTGATTAATGAACTGGTGGAAAGAGAGTAATACTAATCCTTAGTTTCTAAGGGTTGTCTTGAGTATCTTCTTTGTCTAAGGACTCTTTACTCAAACCAATTATTTCCATGTGATTCAAAGGATCATTATGAATTACCACATTATTATTGTTAGTTTTCATCTCAGTAGCACACATGGGGCCCAGTGCAGGTTATTCACAGTTGGCATTATATACAAATTTACATGAACAAATTACTCAGACTGACATCTGGAGTACATGTTTTTAACTCCTACAACCTTATTTAAATTACAAATTCCTCATAGTTTTGCAAGTAGGTGATGAACAATTCGGAAAACTAATATTTATTGACTTCTGGGTATTTTGGACTTTTTCCAACCTTATTTGCCTGGTCACAGATAGAGTCTACTTATCTCAAAAACAGGTACTACTAATATTGTAGGAAATGAGGTCTATCAAAAGTATTGGTTGGCTCCTAAGACAAAAAAAAAAAAACCACCACCACCACCCAATAAAAAAAAAAAAAAACAAAACAAACAAACAAACAAACAAAAAAAAAACCCACACACAACAAAACCCCCCCCCCAAAAAAAAAAAAACCAGAAAACAACCAACCAACCAAACCCCAGCTGAGTAGACTAGTTTGCTTCAGTCAGTAACACATGTCAACAAAAAAGAGTGTCAGAGTAATATCCATGAATTGCAACTAGGAAGAAAAAGGTATATAGGGAATATTGGCTCTAGTAAAATCACCCATTTTGTTAGAAAAAACTTAGTGAACATAGACGAGACTCACAAGTGGGGTGAAAGTTTATAACACACAAAAAGAATGTTCTGCATACGATGTGTAGTTGCTAAGTTAACTTCTTGCTGAAGGATGTTATGGATGCTAAAAGTTTACATAACTGCAAAGGAAGACAGGGTTCATAGGAGAGAAACCTCTTAGGGCCTTTGGATGAGTAAGCTTCTGAACTACTAGTTATTGGGGTTGAGAATGTGTTTAACATACTGAGGAAGTCCTACTACCTGCTTTCTCTCGTATTGTACCTTTCACAGGTATCTGGTATTGGTCACACATCCTTTCAGTCTTACAGTTTACAACCAACTTTTATGCAGCTATTCATCATTAATTCTTAACATATTAATCTTATAATACCATAGAGTTGTTTTTTTTGGGGGTGGTGGTTTTTGTTGTTTTCCCTTGTAAGAGAGAAGCTTGTCCCTTCATCTTTGTTACTCTCCACTAGACACACTCCAGGAGCTCCATGCCTCACTTGTCCTGTGGAGCCCAGAACTAGGGACATTTCACATGCGATCTCACTAGGGCTTTGTAGACAGGCAGGATCACCTCCCTTGACCTGCTGTCAATGTTCTTCCTAATGTACACCAGGACATTATTGGCCTTCTTTGTCACAAGGGCACACTGCTGGCTTGTGGAGAGCTTGTTGTCCATCAGGACTTTTTTTCAGCGGAACAGCCTATACTGGTGCATGGAGTTTTTCTTCCCCAGGAGAAAGACTCTGCATTTGCCACTGTTGAATTTCAGACAGTTCTTCTCTGCCCATTTCTCCAACATGCTGAGGCCCTTCTGAAGAACTGCACAGTACTGTGGGATATCAACCACTCCTTCCAGCTTTGTGCCATCAGTGAACTTGCTGAGGAGGCATCTGCCCCTTCATCCAAATCACAGATGAATAAGCTTCACAATACTGGACTCAGTATGAACCCTTAGGGGACACCACTAGTTACAGCCCTCCAACTAGACTCTGTGCTGCTGATCTTAATGTGTGCCATTTAGCCAGTTCTCAATCCACTGATTGCCTCCCTCAACCTACTCACAATGCTCTTCCCCATCCATCCCAGTTCACCTTCTTTTGTGCCAGGGCACAACCAGAAGTTGCTGGCTCACGTTCAATCTGTTGTCCATCAGGACCCTCAGGTTTTTTGCTGCCAAGTTGCTTTCCAGCTGAGTGGCCCTCAGCATATTCTGGTGCATGGTGTTGTTCGTCCCCAGGTTCAAGACTTGACACTTCTTCCTGTTGAGCTTCTTGAGCCTGTCAAGATCCCTCTGTGCGGCAGTGTGACCCTCTGGCACATGAGCCCCTCCTATAAGTTTGCAAACTTGTTATGCGTAGACTCTGCCTGACTATGCAGCTCCTTAATGAAGATATTAAAGAGGATTGGACCCTGCATTAACCCATGGGTACAACAGTCATCACTGGCTTCCAACTAGAATTTGGGTGGCAGATCACCATACCCTGAGCCTGGCCATTGAGGCAATTTTCACTCCACATCACTGACGGTTTTTTCAGCCTGTACTTCATAGTTATGGTTAAGTTTGTGCAGGAAAGAATTTTACAGATGGTGTTGGTTTAGAGACATTGATTTCCTAGGGATAACATTAGATGCAAATTTTTTTGAGCCAACCTGACTAACAGTATCCCAAGAGCTTAATTGTCCCACTTGTTCTCATTCTTGTCAACTGAATTTTGAAATCTAAGCCTAGCTGACCATTCTTGGGAGCACTACAGCCCAGCTGTCTTCCAAAAAGGAGTTGTGATTCTAAGCATGTATTGGTGGTTATGATCCTGATATGAGTGGGAGGACAAACCTATTTGGTTTATCAAGTTAAAAGAGAGCCATTAAACCTTTCCTATGCCTTAATATGCCTTAATGCTTTCTTAGTTGGGTTACAGAGAAGAAGAGTGTCATGGGTGCTAAAAAACACTTGCTTGAGTTTTGTGCGTTATCACCGTGGAAGGGGAAAGGGAAGGGCTCACTTGCTGCCAACTGTAGCCAGGCAGCTGAGGGAATAGCCTGTGATGAAGCCAAAAGAAAAGGGTAGCTGATACCATCCTAAATACCAACCTTATGGCTTGGGAAAGCATTTTGGAGAGGGAAGTCTGAATTTGGTGAGGGAATGTTTTGTTTTTTCTGGTCACTTCACTTTTCCTTGTCTTGGGGAGTGGTGTGGATAAATTCACAAATTCTTTCTTTTTTTTTTTTTTTTTTTTTGGCTGTTTTCCACTTGCCTCTGGTCCCATTGGCTTTGATGTCCAGCTGCTGCTTTGCTGGGGCTCATGGGGGGGGTCTCGCCTCACCCCTCACTCCCCACATCCTGTGTTGTCTACTCTGCGAATTGCCAGAGCCAGCATTTTGGTGAGGGAGCCTCCATTCACACCCTCGTTAACAGCTTGCTTTTCTGCCTGCCCATTGCCGTGGCTGCTGTTCCCCCTGGATCAGGGAATCCAGAGCAGTTGTGTCAAGGACTATGCCCACAGCCCCAGAACGGGGGAAGCCCCTTTGTGCTGTGTGGTGAGCCCAATTTGCCCGCAGCCCTAGAGTGGGCAGGATCAGCCCGTGGACACCCCTGCCAGCCACAGTGAGAACTGCAGTTTTTCCCGGAGCGCCACAGCGCCCCTGCTGTTTGTGGCTGTAACTGCACCGAGAGACAATGGGACTTGGGCATTTCAAAGGTTTGGTTATGGTGTTGTTGCTTGTTCTGTTTCTTTTTGTTCTATATATTTGTAGCAAAGAAGTGTTATCTTCTTTTCTACATTTTCTGCCTAAACTCTCATAATTTCAAAGGCTGTAGTGGCTTGAGGTGAGGGAGGCTTTTTTCCTAGTCCAGCAGGATTCCTCTCTTGCCTTGACAAACATATTGTTTTTTTTTTAAAAAAAAACTGACACAAAGAGGCACTTAGTTTTCTGAATCTGACTTAGTGGGTGGAAGAGACAAAGAGAAGCCTAAATCGTGGTCTTCACTAAGTTGTGCAACACTGATTGCTAGTACTGTACTCAGAGGATGCGAGATAAAAACTTGGGCTTCTCGACTAGAACCCTGTCACTCAGTACTTAGCTGGATGGGCAGAGTGGATTGGATAGTAGATTTTAAGATTTCTGTTCTATATCTGTGTTTCCTTATCTTAGGTAAATCCATTTCTGTTTGTACATACTTTGAAAAAGGAACATTTTGGGAAGCGTGCATATTATGTAAACATGGACAAACATGCTGTCAGCATGCTACTGGCTGAAAGCTTAAATTACCAAGCATACCTGCTTTAATTGCTGTTGAACAATTTAGGTGTCTAGAAAGCCCTAGAAAAATTAAAAAAAAAAAAAAAAAAAAGAAATATCATAGGTCCATATTTCCTTTGAAAGATACTTCTAGGTATGTTTTTTGTTTGTTTGTTTGTTTGTTTGTTTGTTTGTTTCTGCTCCAGGAGAAAATGCTATGTAGAAGAAATCTGCAATTTTAAGAGAAAAATCACAGGGACTTTTTAAATTTTCCCAAGTTTGTGGAGAACTGAAAAAAATTGACTTTCTGCATAGGAGACCTAGCAGCAAAAATTATTTGGGTAGTCTCACCTTGTCTTGATTTTTTTTTCACAGCCTATAAAAACACTGCAAATGTGATATGATTGGCAGTCTCTGCACAGGAGAGGCCAAGAACTAGAATAACAAGATAGTTTGCAGGTCAAGAGAAAAGAGTAAATTAGTAGAGTTGGAGTAAGAAACTTGCACAGCCCAGATCCTCTGTTTAACTCGGTCAGTGCTGTTAGTCTTGTACTTTGATGAACTTTAAATTCACTGAGAAAAGACAGAAAAGAAGTAACAGAGGAAGAGCTGAATGGATCCAGGAGTGGAAATGTGTTAAAGAACCTTTCACCTCAACTGTTATTTCACAATGAAGCAGACCCTTTAAAAAGAAGTTAAAGAGAGTTTCTGAAATGAATCTAGCCAAGGTCAGAAATTCTTATAATTCTTATTATCTATTGACTTTTCCATGTTCTCTGAAGAATATACTCTTGGTCCCACTTTATGATGGACAGGTGCAAAATCACCATCCTCTAACACTTTTAGCAAACTTATAGAAAAGTCCAAAAAATAAATGTAAATAGATAGTGAAATAAATCCAGTAATAATTCTTAGGGCTGAATCTAGTTTTTGTTGTTGTTGTTTGGTTGGGTTTTTTTCCCAAGTTTAGTGTGCCATTGTCAGTTCATCTCTTAGATCATTCAATATAAAGGTTGATATTTTCCAGTGCATTACATCTCATTTTTCTTTAAAATATTTTTCCTCCATTAACTATATTTACTTCATAAGGAAGTAAATAACACAGTTCACATCACACATTTCAGACCAAAGTCTATATTCATTTCCTCAGGGCAGATTTATTAAGCAGCAGAAGACAAAATGTTCAAAATAATTTTAAACAGAAATTTTCTTCAGGAGGGAGGATAAAAAAAAAAAAAAATAATTTCCGTCTTTCTGTGTTCTGAACACTTTCTTCTCACTCACTGTTACTTTTCAGTCTCATCTGTTTCTTTTGTGGCATCTTTGGCTCAAAATACCTACAGTCCGGTCTTTAGACAGTTGTCAGAAAATTTGTCCTATTATTTTTGTGTGGGTTTCCTGTGTTAGCAGTATGGTGGATGGTAAAGAAATAAATTAAGACAAAATGTTAATTTATTAGCATTTGGAAAGATCTTGCTTTTTAAATAATGTCCCTAACTATCTTAATATATGTTGAGTAACAACATAAATAGGGGTTATACGGAAGTTAATTCAATAATGAGTCTGTTTACTGCAAGAAGCTGACACTGCAATATTTCAAGGTTCATTTCTAACACATAACTGTATTAATGATGATTTTTTTTTGAAGTTAGAACTCCATTTTTAATGAAGTAGTTATCCTGCTTGACCATATAGAGCTTTAAATTTTATTTTTTTTTCCATCAATTCATCTATGATAGTGAAATGAACTTCAAAATAATATATAAAATAATATATGGTCCTAACACATTGTAAATGAAATAAAAGGTGAGCTAAAGAAACGGTAACCTAAACAAACAAACAAACAAACAAACAAAAACCAAACAAAAACCTAGAATGTCAGTGATCTTCAAAATAAGCCTGTACAGTAACAAGACCAAGTGTGAAAGTCTTTTTAATATGTTACCAGTAATGCAACATATCATTAGCTCAGATAAAAGGTAGGTAATTTCTGTCTTAATTTCATGATATAAGCAGTTATACTTGGAAAGCATTGAGGTAATTTGGATTACACAGTTTTTGTTGCAAAAATAGTGTTTTTGCAGTGATACAGCTTTGCTGTCTATCTTGCAGAATAAATATTTAACTTTTGAATACATAGGTAACTATGGAAATTAATAAGGTCAGATATAGAACACTTCAGTCTGCCAATGAGGCATTTCCTTACACTCCTAGGGCTCTAGTTCTTTAAAGGATTTACTGTAATGAAATATAATACAAAATCATAGTTATAGGAATTGAACTAAGAAAAAAAAATACATAATGAACAATGACAAAATTGACTAAAAAATCTAAACATGAGCACTATAAGAACTTCAGGGAACACATACAGATATGAGTTAGTCAAGCATTCAAATGATTAACTTAGTGATACACTTTTATTTTATCCTATTTTAGACCTTGTGTGGGTGGACATACAAACATCTTTTGCTGAGTTTATTCCTTCAAACAGGCAGATGACACTTACATGTTACAATGAGGAAGCTGAGAGTCACGATTCTTGAGAAGGAAGTCCTCATCCATGATTCAGTGTTTCATGTGCTGTTCACATGTGAACATTGATAACAGCACATGGATTTGCCACCTGCCTATTTTACATGTTGGAGCATTCTGAGCATTACTCACTTTCCTGGGTACCCCAGGTGTCCCTTATGTGAATGCTCAAACCACTTAATATGCCTTTATTTGTATTTCTATTTACTTTAATCAGCAAGCAGTAACTAGGCTTCTCATTTAACCACTGAACCCTTGATTACCTAGTGCTATATTTTCTTGCTGAATTAGGAATTTTGTACTACTTTTCCCAAATGCGCATTGTCTGATTCTGCTCTTAGGGTGAAGACTGCAGTAGTTATGCCTGAACAAAAGAGAGGATGAATAATTTCTGTTGACCTAAGAAGTTCCTAGAGCTTTTTTAGTTCTTAGGAGTTATGTCACCTGGTATAAATACTATAAATAAATCCTAACAGTATTATATACTGTTAATATTAAAGATTTAAGTCACCTTGATGATGCTTTACTTTGGAGTGGTTATAGACTGATATGCACTGAACATCTTACAGTGCCTTATAATCATACTTATTTCTGTGCCCTCTTTTAAATGTATAAAGGTTCTTCTTAGAAGAGAACTTATACTCTGAGGGTTAATTTAGCATAATTTAAGTACCAGAATCAGACAGGCTATTAAGGTGCCTTGGATTTCACTGCAATTTTTCACTTCATAGTGATATAGCTAGATTCTGATTGCCTTCACGCTGATCTAAATCAAGATAACACCACCAAGAGGCTTGGACTTGGTAACTTTTTTCATAATTTCTGTGATACAAATAGGGCTACTGTAGGACAGGGCTGTTACTGAAACAACACATTTTCTATGAGTTTCTTAGCTAGAAAGTGACAGTACTATCGGAGTTTGTTAGACTTTTTTCTCCAGAATTGTGCACCTGTATCTGAATTGAGTACCTGTACTGAACTACAGGTGTTCTTGTTTTTTTGTTTTTTTTTTCTTCCCTATCAAGTTTCTCAAGCAATTTCTTTAACAAGCCTGAGTACAAGTCTCTATGAATGAAAACAGAGTTGAGAGTAGGATCTGGCCTAGTCATTTTAAATAAAGTGCACTTGGGAACTCTTAAAACTTAATCAATTAAGCTGCTTATCTTCTGTTCTAAAAATACCAAATACTTTAGAAACCTCACCTTAAATGCAACATTCTCTCTGCCAAGGATAGGGGTAATTCTTCAAAAGGAGTATAATTGCAGCTCCCAAAAAGGTTTCAAAAAACCTTCACAGTAGGAAAAGTAATGATTATTCCACCAGAGTAAACTATTAAGACATGCCAGGGAAGTGGGAGCAGTAAGATGTCTCTTGCAAGTCATTCACACCAGCCCTCACCCTGTTATTCTTCTTGCTCATTCTTGTTCAAATCTTTTCATCTTCAGCTGAGAAGACATTGCTCACTCACAAAGGTTATAGGGCCTTTATATCCTTGGTGTGTGCAATAGCTGTATGGCATTGGGATAAGAGCTTTTTTCTAAGGAGTTACATTGAGATAAAAAATTAGTATGTCCAACTAACCCAGACACACTAATTTGACCTTAAACTGCATGTCCTGTTCAGTCCAGGACAGAACAAATTTGTATAGTAGCCATGAGGAGGTGGAGCCTGGAGGATGTGGATATGGCTAGGAAGTTATTCTATACCACCACCTCACGTAAATTTCCAGGGGTGGGGCAGGGGACTCTCAGCTTCTGAGAAGAAGGGCATGATTTTCCCATGGAACAAATTGTGAGTGTGGGGAATCTGTCTGCAATTGTTCAATGTCTCCTGGGGTCCACAGTGAGCACTTTTGCATGGGAATCACCCTTTTTTTGTATATTTTCGTTATTAATATTGTTGCTGTTATTGTTCATTTTCTTATCTTGTTGCTGTTTCCAGTAAATTGTTGTTATCTCAACCTGTGATCTCTGCATTTTGTGCCTCTCATTCAGGGGGTGAGGGGAGCAGTTCATGGTCTTTTTAGTGGAAATACTAAATCGGGGAATACAATTCGTAAACCATGACATTGCAGATATCTCCTGAGGTCAGATCTGGACAGCCTGGGTGTGCTGTGCTAGTGAGAGCATGTATGGTTGCTGTCTTCACTTCCATAGGTACCTCTCTGATTAGCAGAGCTTTGGAAAACTTGGACCAGGAACAACCAGGCCAGATCTCAAGAAATAATATTACTCAGGGCCTGACCTGCAGTTTGTGGAGAAGGATTATATAGGAGCTGCTGGTTTATCTGTCTAGCTTGGGATAAAGAAAGGGTTTTCTAGTCCTTTTCATTAAAGGAATTTAGGAATAGAAGGCCATGGAAGGAAAGCAGGAGTGATTACTTGCCCAGATGACAGTGGATTGTGATGTGCAGAAAAGCTTAAGGATGGTTTTATAGAGACTTGTGTTTTTTGAGATGTTAAGCAGTATGGAATAGCTGTTATGCTGTGGAACATTCAAGCTGACATGCTGCATAGACATGACCTGTCCACTCCAGAAGCCTAAAGGCTATATGTTTGTGATCCAGGACATAGCTTTTGTCAGAGGAAACTGGAGCAGTGCAAGTTGCCAGGGTACTCTCTAGTAAGGCTGCATGAGATAGTGTGGAAAAATCTAGTTGTTTTACTTTTAAGCAGACAATTTGCAGACTTCATCCACTCTTTCAATGAGATGAAATTTATTTCTGTGAGAGAATCAGTACATGGCCTGTACACCATATGGGGTCTACTTAGCATCTTCATGCCCAAGTAGTTTACTGTGTCACAGTATGTACTACTTGATGAAATCAGTATGACATCTCATCCCCAAACACTTCCTAGTGTAGGCAAATTATTGCATGAAACTTTTATAGGCATGTTTTGCCCTTTTCATTGTTATTTTAAATACAAAATTATCACATATCTTTTCAAAGGTGAACAACGAGGAATAAGAGTCTTTTGAACATGAGGATTTTCATTCTTCTAATTAAGTAATTCAGTTTCTACTTAGCCATATAAAGAGCAAGTGTGTGAAAAATGGTATCATATGGACAAAGAACAGACAATGCACTACTCTTGAATTTTTCATTCTCGGAGTAAGGTTACCATTCTTTTTTCTATCCTGAAGAATGTGAAAACACATGTGGATTCCTCAAAAATAGTATGATCCCTATTATAAGAATGCTTTTGATTTGGCCTTATGTTTTAGTAGGCAATAATGCTTCCATAATTTGAGATTAAAAGATCTGAAAAACTTACATAAGAAACATGCTAAAAAAAAAAAAAAAAAAAAAAAAAAAAAGCATGATATTTGGGTATTTTCCCCATAACTGAAGGATCTAAAACATACTTGTAAGGATTCTCATATACTTTAAAAAAGTATTACAGACTTATGAAATTATTTGCACAATACGTCTAACGGCAGTTGATCACAAAGCACATAGTTTCAAAGGGCCTTGTGAATAGTTCAGTAGAATGCAGGCATTGGGAAGACCTCTTTTAACCCCTAATAAATAATCTGTAGAGGTAAAGCATATCAATCTCAAATGTATTGAATCTCATACCGCTTTTCAATAAGTTCAATTTTATTTTGGATCAGGAATGCACTTCTGAGATGACTCTTCCTATTATACACATGTACAGAGCTTTCCTTTGGTTTTTGGAGTAGTCATAAAGCACCCAAACTATCTTCAGATGCTAACCAGATTAAACTGCTGCTTAACTGTTCATAAGCATTTGATCCACCAAACTAGGATAGAACTAGTTATGAGTAAATCTCTGCAAAAGCCTATAATAGAGATGAAACTGCTTTCTCAGGTCTGTGAGCAGTTCTTTTCCAGGACTTGCTCCCATACCCTCCCCTTGCTCCCCTGTTGCACAGACAGACATTCCACATGTAAGGAAAGACTTAGCTTATGTAAAGTAGTTACAGTAAAGTAACTCTTTTAGGTTATTGCTTTTTTTTCTTTTGTAAGCCTGTCCTGTTTCCACTGTCCTTTTCATAATGAGAGCCAAATAAACCAATGTATTGATGCTGACATAGTGCTTTAGCTGGTGTATCTTTTGAGAAATAATATTAAGGCAACATATTTAGTTATTTCTGCCACTTTATTAAACATTTTCACATTTCTAGAGGTGCTCCCTTGAAATCTCTATTGACTTACTTTTCAAATATCATACTCTATTTAAAACACTATTGGATTAAAGTCTGATATTTGAACTGCAATTTGGTAGCAACAAGAGAATGGAAAGGCAAATCTAAGGTGGCCTGATTGTCTTCCATTCAAACCGGACTTTATTCTATTATCTGTGAAGTTGCAGTCTTTTAACAATAATCAGAGTTAATATTCTAGTTAAAAAATTAGTTTCATCACTATAATTTTTGAAAAATATGATCTTAAATGATTTTATCTAAGTTTTCCTTATTTTTTTCTTTAGTAAACTCTTCACTATACACCATATCTTTCTTTTAATTTTGATGACATTGATGTAGTGATTGCATTCTCCTTGTAATCATAGACTGAAATGTGCCTTCTAAGTAAAGACTAAAAAAGTCTGGCTGAACATATTTGAAATTGGATATCATTCTATTTCACACTGATGATAAGTGTTCATGCAGTTGACATTTATGTATTTCTATGAACACATATATATGCATGCATAAGTGTAGAATGTGGTTTACAGCTAGAAACATAAGCTTCTTTTAGTGATTGGTGAAATGTATCCCTTTCCAAATGTACTGCAGAATTACCTGTTCTGCATAGAGAATTGTTAACGGACGTTATGCATATTAGGTTAAAGAAATCTAAGAATAGGGAACAGAGTATCTATTGTTCAGCCTTTTTTTATTTGGTTTGTTTATTTTTCTAATGCAACATGACTTTTATTTTGTTAAAATCATTTAGTTCAACAGGCATGCCATCCTTTCTTATCATTAGAAAGAATTATTTGTGATCCCTTCAAAAATCTTTTTCAAAACAATTAAGAGCATTTTTGATACACTTATTTTTATTAAAACTATGAATAATACTGCCTAATAAGTATTAGTTGTAATACAATTGAGTGAAAATACAGTGTGTGATAGAAGCCAAGCTAGAAAGGAAAATTACATGCTGGAAAAGAATGTGTTTTATCAGTCTCTTGGAGATTCAGATTTGTAACACATAAGGTTGGATGAATGTTCCTATATATGCGTATGTTTTGTGCCGCATAGTTTGATTCTGGAGCCTGTTGGGATACCTAAGACAAGAAGACTGAAATTCATTCTTCATTGATGCCCCTAAACTTCCTTTTCTGCCCAAATTGAAGGTATTACTTGTAATTGCTTATTGCTTGATTAACTGTGCAGGGCATTAATTTTAAACAGGTTTTGTCTTCTCTTAGTCATCAGTTAGTAACTAGCAAAACACTTCTTTTCTTTTGTAAATCAAGTTCAGAGAGATTCTCATGGTTTGTATTCACAATAGTACATATTTCATGACCTTTCATATTTCATACTGAGATAAAAGTATTACTGAATTCTCTTTTGCACTTTTATGGTCATTTGTTATAAGCCAGCTCCTTGAGCAAATTGAAAGGCCTATGGAAAGTTTAATAATCTGTGACACATCTCACGTAGAAGTACAAATGACTGCATATATCACAAGACTGTAATGGGTGCCTGTTTTAATGTGAAAATCTATATGAAACTGAGCTAAGTATGCTGTATGATATAATTGGCTCAGTACAACCTATTCTTGTAAAAACATTCTTTCTATAATTAAACTAAGAGCTGAATCCTAGTGGGTGATAATTTCCTCTGTGGTTAGAATATATTTTGAATCCTCTTATAGATATCGTGCTCCAGATTTTTTGACTGGATTGTGAGTTGAGTGATACACAGTATTTTTCTTAAAGCCTCTACTCTATGAATCAAGCTGACTTGTTGGAATCCCACTAGTTTTCATTTTTTAAACAAGAAAAATAAAATTCCACAAATATGCTAGAAAAAATGGCTAGTTGCTGAAAAGGTTTAAAGAAGCACATTAAGTGAAATAAATAAAAATTCTCAATTCATTACCTCATTTTGGATAGATATATTTTGACAGTTTGGACCTTGAATATTAAATAAGCTTTATGACTCTGAGCCCCATATCTGACTAACATGCTTTAAAACTCTACCAAGTGTAAAGTTAAAATAGTAGATGAAATACCAGTTACTTTCAGAAAACAAAAAACACTGAAAAGTATCTTGATGTTCAGATAACTGTTTAATCAATTTATCTGTTTTATTTTCATTTTCAAACAATGTATATTAAAATTCATTAAAAAGCCTATATTTTCTACTACTGTAGACCTAATAGATTTTAATCTTGATTTGAATTTTACTCAAGGGCAACACTGAATAACGGATATTCATGAATTACATCAAAATTATGTCAAGTACTATTAAGTGAAACAGTATAGAGTTGTAAATGTAAACCTGCAATATTTCTCGATGCTACTCTTAAATATACAAAGTATTTAATAAAATTATGTCAAATGTAGCACTAGACACCTCTTCCATTAATATGGCAAGTATCTTCAGTCACATTTGATAGTCAAACTGTTCTTTTAAGAAAACTGAGACTACTTAAACGTTGTTTTAATGAAAAACTCCCACATCTGTCTGTTCATATTGATACAACAGCTTGTGTATGAGTAGATTGAGCCACAGATTTTAAATGTGATTTCTGTCAGATATATTCAAATATTCATTGGAATATTTGTTTTTACCTAAAATACCACCTAACTATTGTTACGTATCTCCACAAATGAAGCTGATTTTTATAGCTCAGAAAACCTCATCTAATTTTACTTTTTAGTAACTATTCTGGTATCTCATAATATATAGTGTATTTAGTAAATATTATGTATTTATGCAGTATCCATAATAGGTGCTTTCCTGCCACACCTATTCTGTAAATAAATATACTTTTTCTGGAGAAGGTTTAAACAGATTCTGTCAATTCATTCAAATATCATTCTGCTTTTAATATATGCAATAGTTACTATAATGGTCATAGCAGACACATGCATTTTTTCCTAATCTCTTTTTTGTCTAAATAATTATTTAATGGATTGATTATGTAGACAAATATAAAACATGAAATGACAAGAATTTCCAAGTATATGCCTAATTTTGTTTATCTGGTATTTGCAAAATTTTAGGTTCCTTTGGAGCAGGGATTGGATGGGGCTGAAGGCTGAAGCAGAAATTGTATAAGCAAAGGGTCATGCTTTCCCCTCCCCTCATTAACTGCTTGCATCTGAATGAAGATGTACATATAAAACTGCTCCACTTGGCTTGCCCACTTCTCCTTGCCTTTTTTACATGCAAGCATACACACTGTCATATCCTCCTTTATGCTGGGAGAAAGAGTAGTCCTCAACCTTCAATGTGAAACCACTTTTTGTGGTGCAGCGACTGACAAAATTGCACTGTTAGTCTTGTAGGGAAAACAGAAGGGGGAAGATAGTTTCACAGTACAGTAGTTCTTATTTCTAGGGATGTGTAATAAAGATGACTAGTACTCTACATATTGTTTATTCCATAAATAACATAATTATTTTATCCTTACAAGACAACATCATTATCAGGATTGTAACAGAGAGAGCTATGCACAGTTGAACAGCTGCTGAATCAGTAGAACATGTAAACCTGTGCTTATGTTTTGCTTGCTTCAAAGGGATAATGTAAAGCTTCATTTGAATTTCAGCAAAACTAGTAAGACAACAAGTATTAAAATCCATGCCTCACAAATATTAAGTCTGCATCATTCTTAACTTTTTTAGAGCACTGAAACTTCAATAAAAGCTAGCAACATGGCCCCTCAGCCAGAAGCCATGCCACTGCCAAATAATTATTTTGGTAACTAATATTCTTACATAGCTTAAAAAATATAAATTTATAACTCTGCAATCTTTAAAACAAAACAAAACAAAAAAGAACAGTATTTGAAAAAGCAAGACTGCATTGACTCAAATAGGACATTTTAAATATTGCGTATGGTAGCAGCAATATATTCAAAATAGGATATGGAATTGGAAGTGTTTCTGAAGGTTTTTGGTATTTGTATTTCCTATTGATGCCAAATACCTAGATTGTCTAGCTATGACCAGCAGTCAGATAAAAGATTTTAAATGTTTCATAAGAGGGAGTAGAAGGCCAGTCAATATATCAGTAATACTGTGTTTAACTTGTGCTAACAGACTGTCTGTAGATTCCTGGGTAAGTACTAAGTAGGTTTAATAAGTTTGTAGTTCCAAGATGACAGGATGCGTATTGAATACATGAATATAATTTCCATTGCCCCTCTAACCCTTGTCTTGCTGTTAAGGCAAGGTTAATTAAACATTTTTTTTTTTTTCACCTGAACGCCCCTCAGTGGGACTTATTTACATGACTTCATGTGGATGAAGTCTGCAGAAGGGACATTTTCGTGGCTTATGTATTCAAGTATACCATTACTCACTAGTAAGATATATAATACTTTGTTGCTTAAATGCCTCACACAGCAAACCATTTTCAAAATATTAAGCTAGGTAAATACAGATATTTTCATAAAATAAATATTCCTCGACAGAGCAATTTTAAAATTTCTTTGGTTAATATTTGTTAGTAATGTAGACTAATTTTTGAATTATCATATTAATTTATTTTTAATCAGTTTTTCTTAACTTACATGCAAATAGCATCAGACACCATATGAAACACATCCTGTGGAGGGGTTTAGCTAAATGGCTTTTTGAAAATATTTCAATATTTTTTTGTGCCTATGAAGGTTCTCCTAAATTTTTTTTATAATTTCTGATCAATTCTAATCAAATACTTATTGACTGAAGATTGTTCTAGTATGTGTTAATACAGTACACTGAGGTAATCAACTTTTAAAAGACAAGCAGTAGCTATGTGGTTATTAAGACACTAATATACAGAAAATAAGTGAAATAAGTGCACCTATTATTTTTTTCTTCTGAAAAAAAATAGAAATGTAGATTAAAAGAAGGAAAATCATCACCTTTCTGTATCTATGGTGCATAGGGAGATTTTAGGGTCTGAAATCAAAGGCACTGGTGTTAACTGAAGTATTTTTTTCCAGGAAAAATGGTTTAGTAGCTGGCAAACCAGATAAGAATTTTATTGAGAAAAGGTCTAATTCCCACTTTTTCCATTCTACGTACATTTCTGTAATTTTTTTTCTGATCTAGTTCAAAAAAGAAAGTAGTGTCATGAAGACTAAGGATACATTTTTCTAGTTTGATATTCTTTAAATAAACGACCTTCACTTAAGGTGGAACACAGGAATTGACAAAACATTTTTGTTTTATTAAGAAAACACCTACTAGCTTAATCAGAGAAAAATGTGCAAATATGTTTGCCGTCTGCTTTTTGCACTTGGTAGATAAATATAACTTGTATACTCTATACACAAAATATGGGGAATTACTTTTGAAAAAGAGTAGGAAACTACAAACTTTTTGAGTGGTACAGAGTGCAAAATTGTGGATGACTAAAAAGGTATTCAGCAATTCACGCAAATATGCATGTTATTAAATGCTTTGTAAATTCACATTTGTAATGAAGTTAAATGAATCTGTATAAGTTTGTCATTCACAAGAATCAATAATAACATAAGCAGTAATGCAGAAAGCACACCGCTGTCCTTATTTAGAGCTTGGCGTCTGGTACTTTGGCTTTGTCAAACTGCTGGCATGATATCCAGTTATAAATCTTCTGGACAGTGGTATTGAAAATTTCTCAGTATTGAATTGAGCTAATCTTACTTTATTGATCGCGGTTATCTATCTTTCCTGGGATTCAATAGAATGCAAGGGAAACAGATGTGTTTTGCTTAAAATACTTGCATAAAATATCCCATGTATTCTACACTGAAATATTGTATTCATTGGTTTCAGCTGCTCTGAATATACATGACTAAGATTACTTCTATTGATTTATGGTGAATATCAACTAGAATCAAGTAGTGCTATGTCATACTGTGTTTTAATGATTCATGTGGACCCATTTATTTTTTGAACAGACATTGCAAAATTATTTGGTTTTGACTGAGAGTTTCAATTAGATAGTTAATTACGTAGCTGAGAATGTTTTGTGTGTGTGTGATACTGCAGTTTTCTATTAAACAAACAATTTGCTTGAGTTCCTAGATGGCTTTTGTCTTGTCATGAATGCTCTTTCTGTATCATGCAACACATAGTATATAATTGTTTGGAAAAGCAATGTATTATGAATATCAATGATAATTCACCTTTACAGTGCTATGGTAAATGAAAGTGTAAAATTTATATTGAACATGAATTAAGAAGTGGAGGAAATATTTTTAATGTTTTTTTTGCCATGTGTTATTTTGTCAAAGTAACAGCACTGTTAATTTCACTTTTAAACTGGTCATACTTTCTGGGCACATAACTACCATGCTAAGCTGTGTGATATATTAGCATATGAGGAGAATAATGCAGTGTATTATAATTCTAAAATAGCTTGGCAGCAATGATGTCTTCCTAGAGAGGGTAAGTTGAAGAAGAGATTAGGTTTTATACCAGTTGTACCTGTAAGCTGGCTGTTCCCCACGAAGGCTGTGCTACCAGTCATGGTGCAGGGGTTCAGAGAACACTTGAGTTACTTGGCTGTCTGGCTGTTTTGCAGTTGTCTGGATGGATCTGCTCGCTTGACCGAGAAGTACTGTGGCATGTCCCTAGTCATAAAAAGCAGCACCAGTACCTGCCAAAGGGACAGTGTGTTTGCTGCTGTCATTTCCTATTTTGCTGACAGGTCAGGTCTTGCAGTCAGAGCTCCCACAGAGCAGTGTCCAGGTCCTGTCCTCGTGAACATATGGAGAATATAGACATCAAGGGGGAACCACTCAGAGCATTTGCAAAGCATACTTGAAGTTATAAAACCACATCCCCTTTTTTCAAGCCTTGCAAGCTGTGTTTAGCATGTTTTGATCTACTGAAAATGCTATATTTCACAAAAACAAAACAAAACAAAACAAAACAAAACAAAAAAACCACAAAACAAAATAAAAAAAAAAAACCACCAAAAAATATTCAAGTGTTAAAACCCATTGTGGATTTGTTAATTAAGGAGAAGTTTTATAGAAATTACATTATTAGTCTTCTCACTGCTCCAGTTGATTTCTAAATTAAGCTTAAGATGACTTTTTTGGCATAAAAATCCAGGATGGGGTTGCTCTTTATTACAAAAGCAATCCATTTCTTTTTCATGACTTTATGACAGATTCTTTCATCCCTTTTACTTTGAAAGGAAAGGAAGTTTGCCAGTCAACTTTTTAAAATCTGAAGTATCAATATCAATGCTGAATGCTGTTTTAGATATTGACAGTGCAGATCATCAAAGCTTTAATTACATAGCCTTTGTTGTTTCATTAAAGATGACTTTCAAAGAGTAAACAATGAATCCCAGCATTTTCCTCTTCTGTCTCATAATTCCTCAAAGTTCTTATTGCCTCTGACTGCCGCTCTATTACTTTATTAATATTAACCTTCCATGGCAGGGTAAGCTGGCATCAGATGATCTTTAAGGTCACTTCCAACCCGAATCATTCTATCAATCTATGATTGAAATGCACCAGAAAACAGCTTCTGAAGCTGTTCTCTGGCTTTGAGACCAGCTGGTACTGTGTGGTATATTCCATAAAGCTAATCCACATTGAAGCTACCTTCTGGGAATGTTCCTTTTCTTGTATTAACACCTGACCTGGGGGAACACAATTTGGAGACTGCTATTTGACTTGTGTCAAAACTGTGCTGGGACTGTGCAAACGAGGAGAGTGAGCGTGTGCTTTTTTTTAGGCCTATTTAGACATTTTTAATTTAGTAATGCAGCTGTATTCTTTTATAGAGAGTTGGTTCTGGTTTTGCTTGGTTTGGTTTTCCTTTAGGAATTCTGATGTAGTATAAGAAATTCTGTAGCTGTGCCTTTGATCCGCAGTTAGCTTGAGTGATTTCCAGCATCTGAGTGTAGCTTGTAGCTGTGCCTGGGTAGGAGTATGCTTAGAATAGATATGTGAAAGCGGGTCCTTGTAATTACTGCATGCTCCACCCTGTGTTACACAAACCACTCCAGAATTGTTTGTGTGGAATAGCTGCAATAGTTTCTGCTTGTCAGGTTTGTCAATCACAATATAAGGTGTCTGATGAGTTTTTATAGTAAGAAATCTGTCATGCAGATACATCCTAGTATCTGCTGGTAAACTGCTATAATTTTAAATATATGTAATTCAAGGGTAAAAGTTGAGCATTGGGATATATTTAGAGAGATAATTTCAATTTGCTTTTGTTAATTTGGAAGATCAATTGCTAATTTTTAATTTCCATTCTGTGTTTTCAGGTATTTCTGTAAGGTAGATGCTAAGAATACAAATTTTCAGATGACACCAAAGACTTCATTGGGTTCAAAGGAATCATTCTTCCTCACTGCCCAATAATAAATATGGCAAAATATGACGGTACTAGC
The DNA here is from genome assembly GCA_035222235.1 of Margarornis squamiger. Classification (NCBI taxonomy): domain Eukaryota; kingdom Metazoa; phylum Chordata; class Aves; order Passeriformes; family Furnariidae; genus Margarornis; species Margarornis squamiger. The sequence goes on from JAWWTY010000106.1 coordinate 93,643,701, forward strand.
TTAAGTATTGCAAATGTAAAGGGGTTTGTATTTGTACATCAGTTTCAAGATGAAATGTGTTATGGCTTGCATATAAGCAAAATCATGTGCATACATATTCAGAAAATTTGGTTTCCATATGCATATTTAGTCTCCCCTGCTTTCCCTCTCAAAATTACACATATTTTCTAGGTGTAACAGTTGCAAAAGGATGATAAATATCATTTCTATATTGCTACCTCACCTTAAAAATGAAAATAGTTAAAATTTATATAGGTTAGAAAAAATAAACCGGTCCTTTCGTTTGAAGATGGTCACTTAACATTGCCTGATTTTGGATTTTGAAATAAATACACTAGCTATGTCTATGAGTTTTAAAGTATGGACCTGCTAATTTAAATAATACATGAAGCCTCACAAAATCCAAATAGGTTTACCAGCAAACTACTTGATCACAGATAAATCCTTTCTTGTTGCTGAGATTATGGTATTACAACTGGCCTTGATGACAACTCAAGTCTAATTTAAAACATCAAGTCAAACATTGCCTACATCAATAGTATGCAGGAAAGTCTGCCTGTAAAGCTAGTTACCTTGAAAAAGTTTTGTTCTCATTTATATCGAAATTATTTTTCTCTGAATTAGACTTGTTTTAAGACAAAAGTTCTTTTCAGAGAGTATTTTACTATTCAGTGATTATATTTCATTTTCATTAATGTTAGTAGGTTATTTACAGGCAGTTTCATGCAAATAAATCCCTTTCCTGTTGTGCAGTGAGCTTGATGGATCTGGAGTCCCTTTCTCTATGTTTCCATAGTCAGAGTGGTTACACATCAAGCTAAAGGACTAAGGAGCTTTCTTGCATCTTTATTCTAAGAGAGTTCTCTTCAATATTTTCTTTTGGTAAATCTGAGGACTCTAAAGAAGAAAATTTTTTTGGTCTTTCTCTTTTATATCTCTAGGAATCTGTGATATAGTGATATTTTTCATGCCTCACCATCATTCTTTTTCTGCTTTATCATCTATTTCTCATTTCAAGGCTTTTCTAAAGGGTTGTGAGAGAAGCAAATTATTAGTAAATTCAATTTGCAGACAACAATTTTTGAAAAAGCAACCTAAGGGCATCCTGTATGAAATTACACTTTTAGTAGTTCAGAAATAGTGAAGTGTAGAATTTCAATAGAGTACATCTCATTTGTTTCCTGTGTTAGAGGCAGCCAAGCCTGAATCGTTGGTCATAAGAAGGTCAATAAAACAGCATTTGTTACCTGGAGAAGTGATGCAGGGCCATCTGTCAACTTCACCTTTTAATAAATTTCCCAAAAGGAGACACACTGGGGAAAAGTAAAAACAAACGGAACTAGATTATTTAGACAGTTAGAATGACCCTCACAGTAACTTTGTCTTCATATTCCCTGGGATGTCAGTCACCAATTTGCTCTGAGGCTGTTTGTACACATTATAAAAAACATCATGATTAAATGTTTTTTTTGGAAATGCTTCACTTGAATTTAACCAGATTCCAAAATGAGTAAGGACATAATAACAAAAGTCTGCAGGATCAAGTCTTTTTCTAGGGAAACTAACATATATTTTGGTATGTGAAATTCCATTCTCTCTCTGCTGTAGGACTTTGCCTTTAAGAAAGTTGTTCATGAAGATAAAATAATTAATACATAATTTGGAAGTTATTAATCACAAAGCTATAAAATATTGCACACAAGACTAATTTGCCACCTCTCCTGTTGAAACTCTGTGTTTGTGTGTTGAAGAATACGAATTTAGTCTGCTCAAAAGAAGGTCAGTGATTAGGGCTCATGGTTGAATTTGTGCAGTCTTGAGTTTTAGCCTTTCCTCGCTAAAGCTTGTCTATATGACTGCTTTTTTATGTGGGTTTGGGGTTAAATGAAACTACTTTTTTTTATTTGTTTAGACATATCCCCCTAGATTTCAATTTTGTTGCATCTTGGTTTATGATGATACCAAAAGGAGTAACTATTTAATCAAGGCTATTTTACTGGGTTCTGTGAAGAAAGAATCATCTAAAGACATTGTCAGATTCAAATCTAGTATATCAGCAGTATTTTTTCATTGTTTTTTGGGGCATTGTGGGGGATTATACTGATGGTATAGTACCTTTATTTTAGAATGCAAATAAGGAGGGGCAATATATCAATTTGTTAACTATTGTTGATTAAATCCTGGAAAAATTATTTTTCCTCTGCCTCAGTTCTGTAAAACAATGATAAATAGCCTTTAGTTAAATACAGAGATGTTCTTTAAGAATCACTAGATTTTAAATACTTTGAAAATGTAAAATGTAGCCCCTGAGATAAATTGGTTGTAGCAGAAGCATTTTTGTTTCTGTAAAGTATTAAAATTAAAAGCAGCGCTCAGCAAGAAACATGAGTTACATTTATAAAGTATTGGTTCTCACATTATCATTTATTAAAGGTACATGTTTGCCCCAGCATGACAAATTTAAAACTGATATACACTCTTATTAACAAAATCATCATATTTAATCATATACGTATTATAAGAAATCTGAAATATCTCATCTGGTTGACTTTCTGCCAAACCCCCCTCCCCCCCACCCTCATCAAACAACCCGCAAAAAGTGTCCAGCTGTTGAACTTGATTCTTGCAGGAATCTGTACAGTGTCTAAGAGTAAGCATCAGAACTGGATCATTTGTATTTGATCCCCAAGAATAAAACTTTTAGTTCTGTGAGATCACTGCTAATTTCATAACATAAAGTACTTCATGCTGTGCTGATTTATATAATCTTTATGACCATTTTTAGAACACAGATCCTTTAGTTTACAAAAGTATTTTATCCAAATCCCATAAAGGATGTTTGAGACACATCCATTCTTTTAGGAACAACATATATTTCTTCACTTACCTTGCAATATGCTTGCAGCCCTTCTGCTTCACATACTAACAACTTTCAATTTATTGAAAGTATTAAAAAGTATTAAGTATTAAGCTACAAGTATTAAAAAAAAACACCCAAACAAACGATTATTAGGCTGTTATGCTCTGTCAGTCTCTTGGAATACAGGTTAATCATTGCTCATAAAATGAAAAATTTCAGGATGTTCAGCATTATATAAGCACTATAAACTTTACAAATTTAATTTTTAAATTTTCTCAAAATTAAAAAAGAATGAATTTTTATAATTTGAAAAAAAAAAAAAATGACACTAACCTTTCTTAATAGTTTGTTTTGAAAGATGTTTCAAGATACTTACTGCTGACACTTAGAGAGGACTGGTATGATTTAGGACTTTTGGGTTCCTTTCCATATTTTGGAAGAAAATGTATTCCCATGGACACACACTTCAAGCTAAAAAATCCACATATTTTATAGTGTGTTCAGAACATTTAGAAACATTGCATGGTGCCTTTTAGTTCACCTTCAGAGAAGATATTTTTGAAGTTATACATACTCCATTCTAACTACTCTCTAAGAATGCAGAGACAGAGTTTGAATAGCACCTTTGGAGCAATTAATGAATCAGTCTTTGAAAGACCTTTTTAAGGTCCAGCCTTGGTTCAACAGAGCATTACAGATGCTGGTGGGCTAAGGAAGGAGGATGCAGCTTCTTCTCTGTCTCCTTTCTTCCGCTGGGTGCATTTTATTGTGATAATGACAAGGAATGCACTTTCCCTGTAGAGTCCTACCAAAAGTCCAGTTACACAAGGTATGGAGTATGGCTGTGGAGGTGTTTGACATCCTTCTATGTCTCTCAGATATTCAGCATCTGGTCTGAAGTAAATATACTAAAAATTATGAGAGATGTGATAGAACTGGGGGAAATTATGGGGGACGGAAATCACAGAATGGCTCACCTAATAAATAAATCTTCAGAACTCTTCTTTTTACATGCACCTGATTTAATAATGACTTAAAGCATTGTTCCCTTCATCCAATCATTTATAATTCAATTTTAATGGTTTGACAGTATATTACAATTGTGTGATTTGGAAGCTGTGTCTATAACGAAGAACCACATTAGTGAATAGACATTTGTGACAGGTCATGGTACAAATTATTGAAGGAAAAAACAATGTATTGCATGGATAGCAGTCACGAGGCAATCTGTTCTTGGCTTCTTTCTTCTTCCTGGGCTGTGCAAAAACTAGTTACTGCAGCCCTAGGGCAACAGCCTCATGTTATCTGTGGCTCCAGCACTACGGATGGGAGACATTCCCATAACTGATAAATAAAATATAAACCTGCTAGAGTGCAAGGGAGGTTTATCTTTTCCGTTGCTAAGGTTCATGATGAGTCTTCTGCCCCTGGAGAATTCTTTATTTCTCTATACTCACACAGAGAAATGTAGGTACTGAATCCCCCCAGTCTTGCCATATTTTATTTATGTTTTTTTCATGGCCAAAATGCATTGGTAGCATCCTATAAGTAATCTCTCTCAGTCTCATTCACTGCTGTATGTTTACAAAATTTGTAAACTGTAATACCTAACACTTTTCACAATGGCAGTCTGTTTTTTAGGCAGCCACTGAAGTTTTGTTTTGCTGTGCACTTTTCTATACTTAAATGTTGCTTAGAGAACTTAAATTACCAGTGGATTTTAGAAGACCATGATAATCTAAATGTCTCATAACCCACAAACTATGCTAATATTATTGCAGACTGAAAAACTCTTCTGCTTATAGGAATGGGACCTGCCAGTTTCCTTCAGTTAAAAGCACTGATATTTGTCAATGTGAATCAGTATGTTTTGTTTTGTTTGTTTGTTTGTTTGTTTGTTTTTTCTGGTAATTGAGTGTTTAGGGGCTGACAAGAGAAAAATACATAAGAAAGAGGAGTGCCCAGGAGAAGTATTAGAGAACACACACATTTTTTTCAGGACCAGGCCCATCCGTGATGAGCTGATGTTACCAGAACAAGTGGTAAGGGCTTCCTCAGTAATCATCTCCACTCCAACACAGAGGCTCTTACTTGAAAGAAAATGAAAAAGCTGTAGTCGACATTCAGGACAGCACAGCTTTAAATATTAGGAATATATTTGTAGTCAGACAAAAAATTTGTCATGACATGTCTGTGCTTGAAACAATGTATGAGGATATTATTAAGTATGGTGTATCTGAGACAGGAACCTCCCTTGAGTTACACGAGTTTGGGTTGTTAGGAGTTAATCTAATCTCTGAAAAATATTTGTGAAACAACTCTGGGGTGAGGTATGCTCCAGGCCCCAGCTTAAGTCACACACAGTTTTTGTCCTCACATAATTAATTTACTAACTGCTTGCTTCATCTCTCATGTGTTGCTAATCTCTTTTTGAATTTCCTCAATGAATCTTATGCACATTTAAAAATTATTTGTGTACAAAGCATTATTAAAAAGGCCCATCATTTTCAAGTGTATTTCAAACATTGCTACTACATTCAGCTAGATTGTGTGCTTATTTTAAGGTAACATATAACTCCAGAAAAGAGAAAAAGAAAAGGTCATTATTCAGAAAGTCAAGGATATTGAAACTGGATGAAGTTAGCTTGGAAGAATTCTATATAGTATTTTAATTTCTCCTGAAAAGGTAATTTATTTTATAGTGTAGAAGACATTTCAAAATTAACTTATGACTTAATATGATGGTAAACTCTACTACCTACAGTGTGTCTCGGTAATTGTGTTTAAGGAAAACTCGATTATTCATTATCATAGTGAGCAGACCCTTTCCATTTCAAAAGTCTGAATTGTTCCTTGGTCTAATAAAGAACAAGACGGCACGATGGATTGCGGGGGGGAGGAAATTCTGCTTTTACTGGCCAGGAAGGAAAGTAGAATAATTGAAAGAAGATAGATGTGAAATGGGAAATTAAGGATATCTGGGAAAGAGTTTGTAGTGCACTGCAACTGACTGCACTAGCGGTATGTGACTATTGACTGTGAGGGGCTGCAAGCTCACTCCAGGTCAATCTAAGCTTTCTCTAAGCAAGGGAAGATCTTTCTGACCTCATTAGGCTTTTCACCTGCTTTAGTGAGAAACTTAGATACCCTGATATTAAACTCTAGGTATACAACTCTGAGGTGTGGAATTCATAAACAGCTATTTGGACCTTGATTCTGTATATGATGAACAAGGTTCAGTATTTTACTGAAATGAAATTCAGAACATATAGCACTTGAATTAGAGATGATGGTTCCAATCAATAGGAAGCACTAAAAGGAATACATAAATAAAATTCTGAATTACATACATATAGGTATCTATATAGAGGGATTTGTGTATGTAGGCATGGTTATGTTTACATCCCCAGAGTGATCATACTCTTCTTTGACTGCATTGTGCCATCTTCCCTTTCCCTTCCTGACATGTTGTGTGCTCTGATGAATCCAAGCCTGTCTGTACACATTAGGTGTACTGTGAGAAGTCCCTCTGGGGATTTAACTTTCAGGACACTGAACTTGTGAAACCCAGCTGGGACTAGAAGATGGGGGAGCACAGGAAGCATTCCAGTCACTCAGGAGAGAAGCACCCTAGTCAGGTATCGGACGCTCTGGAAAAAGCACGTACAGCTATACTTCTCAAATGTTTGCGTAGGAAATGTTTTTCCTTACAAATCCACTACTACATTCTGCTGAATTAGAACTATGAATGGTGCCTTTAATGTTTAATGATTACTTTAGTTTACTAGTGCTGGATTACAGGGAAAGCTGGATGAGGAAGAGAAACTATAAAACATAAAGTAGGAGAGAAAAAGTTAAGAGTTATTCATAATAAACTGATAAACCTGTTAGTGTTTTTAAAGCTACTTTAATTAATTTCTATGGTCAGACACTGCTCCAGTTTTGATGGAAGGCAAATCCAAGTTCTGAAAAACTGCAAAAACAATACAAGCATTTATTTCTGAAAACATGTCAGTGTTGTGATGATTTCTACTAGTTGGTAAGTATATGGAACTTTGATATAGATTATCAACGAAACAGAAATGCTAAACTCTTACTTCTGAGTTAGGTATCTGAATACTTTTTTAATATCATCAAGAATCCTTGTACTTTATTTTTTCATGTCTAGAATGGCAATAAAGTTGCTTGATTACCTCCAGGGCACCCATGAGCATGCACACAACACACACACACACACACACACACACACACACACACATTTGCTTTCAAAAATTGCAATCTATGATAATAACTGTAATAAAGAAGAAATAGAATAAAAGTAATTGAAAAGGTTTGACTTTTTTATATTTTTAGAGGAATCAATGTAAATTGTATAATACGGTCATGTGTATGAAAAAGTTTTTCTTTAAGAAATGAGACATAATTACCTGTTTAAAAATCAAATACCATTTTACAGCTAATGATGTGACATATAAAAATACAAAAATAAGTTACACTAGTATAAAAATAGAATATAATTTACTTTTTAATTCAGAAGGTTGTATTTTTAATTACATTTACTCTAATATTTTAAATACACCATCCTGTTTTCTGCTGGTAGGCCTGTTACTTAAAATAAATACTTAGTTTGCTCAATATGGGAAAAAAAGTCATAAAACACTGACCACTACACACTTCTCTGAGACAAAACAGTAAGCTTTTCCAGTGAGTGCACTAACTATGTAATAGGCTTGGTGTTATGGCAAATGTATGTTTTTCTTTCCAGTATATGTGAATACTGAGAGCTATACTGTTGGTTTAAGAGCAATTGCTCTAGCTTACCATGTATTGCTCCCTAAAGAGCTGAAAACTAACCTGAAATACCTCAGTTATAACTATTCATTAAGAGCTTTGAATTATATAACTGAATACTGCAAGAATTACCTTTAATTACTCTGAAAAAAAAGTTTAGAGTCAAAATAAGATTTAGGCTCTAAAAAACTTTAAAAAAAGCCCGCAACAGTGACAACAACAAAATCCCAAGTTCCTTATCTTTGGACATATACATAGTAATAATAAATAGATCAGAATAGACCATGCAGTGTGACCTCTGCTACTTGTTTTCCTACCCAGTGGTTTCTCAATTTCATTATTTTTAAAAGATTTCAGGGTTAATCTACTCAAAAATGCCTAAACATTTTAACATTCTAAAGATCATTCTACATTTTCAGGTAACAAATCAACCATCTGCTATCCTAATGCCATCTAAGGGTACAGATTTCATGTGATTTGATTTGGTGTGATTTGGCTGAGGGATAGATGGCAGGGTATATTCCTTTTCCAAAAAGTACAGTAAATTGAGTCATTGAGGGCTCCCACTATTATGTTTGTTGTTTTTTTTTTTCTTGTGTGTTACTGTGGCCTTTTCACTATGGTATTGATTTTGTTCTCTGATTTTATATGGTTTTTAGAAATACCTTCAGATTTTTACATGAAAATAAAGAATGCACAAAATTGCACTTGATCTTTGAATGAGTTTATTTAAAAGGATTTGGAAAATAGTAGTTTGAAAAAATATATTGCCCTTCAAACTCTTTGCATTTTATGAATTGTTATTTATGCATGCTAAGTGAGAGATTCTGAAGTTGTTTTAGTCTTTCATATAGTTGGTGTTTCTCAACCTTGCTATCTTTATAGATGATGAATCCTTGCAATTCAATGTCTAAACAAGCTAAACACTTGCTTCTCATCAGCACTGCTAAAGTGACTTGGTAACTACAGTAACCTGCTGTATTCTTTCCTTTTCCTGCAGTTCAGTAAATCTTTTATGCAGAAGATCTTATGATGAAGGTAGGAATCCTAGAACGTTATGTGAGAGAGGTGATGAAATCCTTTCGTTGAATCTTTTAAAAATCTCTAAATTTCAGATTTCCAGCAGGCCTTCTGTCAGTGTAGGGCCCTGTCCTCCATACCATTATTTTCTATCTTTATTACAGGTTTATGACACTGACCAGATATATCTGTTCTCCTACCCAAACCCGTATTTATATTCCTTAAAGAAAAGAAAACCAACGCACAGTAATGGATGTTTTTTAGTGACATTTTTGTAAAGTGGTTCACAAAGATCCTCTCTTTTTCTCATAAATGTGCAAACTCATACCCAGGGCAACTTCTTCATTAGCAGTGCTAATCAGTGGGATGAATGAAACATCCTCTACGTTTTCATGCTGAAATAGAAAGACAGTTCCCACTAATGAAGTTTATTTATTTATAATAGGAGAGGAACAAATTAAAATGAAGTTTATTTCTATGTTTTACTGATAAATATAATTTAGTCTAATTAGACATACATAAAACACTATGAAGACAGTATATGAGTACACTGAAAATGTATTTACTTATGTTTCCAAGACAGACATTATCTCACACCTATCATATGGTGGAGAACATAATTATTGTTTTTCCAGCATGCTGTCTTTTGAACAAGTTGTTCAAAATAATAAGACCTAAATTTGGTGCATTTTACAAAATTTTCTTGAAGCACTAGCAAATGCTAATTAGATAGGAAAGACTGAAAAAATCTGTTGAGATGTAAAACCCACACAGAGCTTTTGTCTGGTAGGCAAGATGAGTCCTGGACTCCTGTGGTATATAAGTCATGAGAGGAAGACAATTCCACCTGCACTTCATTTTAGAGGGTAATCAAAGACCCAGTGAGACATTATAACTTGGCACTGACATGAGATAAACGAAACTTGAAGGTTTTGTCATTTTGACTTCCATCTACACTCTCTTCTAAAACCTTAGAATCCACTGTGGCATTGGTTGTACTTCATCACATCATCTTGAAAGGTTATCTAAAGGAGATTACAATAATATACATCATCACCCTCCTTTTTTCTTTGTCTAGAAATGCAGAGTATAACACTGTAGCAAAAATTACATTGTTACAATTTGTCTTTTCTACTTTGTATCAGAGTTCAATACTTTCTGCCCAGACTCCTTTAGAAATTCCATATACAGAGTCTTTAATGTTTAATACCAAAGCTACTCATTCAAAGTTGCTTGACATTATTTTGATTTAGCAGAGTGACGTAGCAACTCACTTAAATCCTAATGTAAGTAAAGAACCTTCTACAGACAGGTTTCAGGTATATGTTACAACTATCAGTGTTCTGATGGAGATCATATGACATCACATTTTCCTTCAAGGAATGAAGATCAAGGGTTGGACATAGTTCAAGCCTCAGTTTTTATTGAGTTACTCCCTTCAGTGTCTACATCATCCCTTACTCTTTTTCCTTCAAGAAACAGTCACCCAGAACAATTTCCAGTTGAACGCTTAAGCACAACCTTGTCCCCAAGACTTCAACAGGGTTTTGCCTCTATTTCAAAAAGAATCTGGGCAGCTACTGAACCGATTATGAATGGGACATCATAGAGTTTGTTGATTACTTAGTGAATTTACAACTTCCCACAAGTGGGATCCTCTCCTGGACTTACTACAAATTCACTCTCTTATAGCTATTATTTTAGTAGTCTGCTCCACTGATCTACTGTCCTATTGCTTTCAGGTTGTAAAGTTCTTTGTACATTAAGCACACCATTTGTATTTTGCTCTTGATGAGATCTGCTATAAAACTGGGTTTTTCAGGACAAGTAGCAAACCATTGATTTAGATCCAGCTTGTTTGGGATAGGCACTCCCTCTACCCTGACTATTTTTGAGTCTGTAATAATGTATTTCCAGCCTTCTGGTCCTCATGTTGATGGAGCACTACACAACAACCTACTTGTCAAGTTTCCTGAACAGATTCTCAAAGTGTTGTCCTTTTGACATGTGCCCATTTGCTTGAGAAAAACAGTGTCAATCTAAGTTATTTTTTTTTTGTCAGAACATTCTCACAGGCCTTGCATCACAGCTCATTGAAATAGCTGTGGGGCCAAGACACTTCCTTGCAGGTTTCAGTGGATTTGCACGCTGTATCTAATCTGCACTACTACTCATGGGATGAAGCAGTAGCAGGTCCTGCTGCTTAAGCTTGGTCCTGAACACCAGCTCTCCCAGTACAGCAGTGGGTAGCCCAGGCAGTGGCCACTACATTAATCGTTTGACTAAACATTTCTGCCAAACACACATGCACTCCCCAGATGCGCTGTCTGGAGGGTGTTTGCCTTAGTATATCTGCGTGTAGTCAAAAGGTATTTTGGTTTGGTTTAAGCACCACTGTGGGCTGAAGTCCCACCCTAGAGCCTGGTGTTTCTTGTCCCCCATGCCTGCCTGTGTAACTCAGCCATGTATGTTCCTTTGATAAACTCAGGGAGAAGTATTTACACAACCAGTCCATCCCTCAGTGGAGATCTAGCCATCTGGGAGATCTAGCCATTAATCCAGACCAAAGTCCCCTGGGTGTCCTTGGCATTGAACTTGGCTCCCTTCACGGCAACCTTTTCTTCTCCATGTCCTTCCCTCCCCTTGCAGCTTCCTGGCACTCTGTCACCAGTCACATCTTCTTTTTTTAAACCATCCAAAAGCTTTTTCTTTTGCAAAATGTGGTGAATAATTGGTTTGTACAATTATGGGTCATCTCTACTTTATTCATCACAAATTGATGCAGTAGTTAAATGCAAAAATAGTTTTCAATATTTTCCATTTGTACTTTGGCTTTTTGGTGAGTCTTTTGTTTTAATAAAATACGGAATCAGATGCAGTTTTACCAATAACTCACCCTGTTTCAATGTTAATGTATTTTCTCTGACCACCCTAGTACCATTTCTATCTAGTCTAAAGAATCACAGAATCAACTAGGTTGGAGATCATCAAGTCCAACCTATGACTTAACACCACCTTGTCAACTAAACCATGGCACTAATGCCACATCCAGTCTTTTCTTAAACACATCCAGGGACAGTGACTCCACCACCTCCCTAGGCAGCCCATTCCAATGCCATATGACTCTTTCTGTGAAGGACTTCTTCCTAATGTCCAACCTAAACCTTCCCTGGTGCAACTTAGACTGTGTTGTCTCATCCTGTTGCTGGTTGCCTGGGAGAAGGGACCAACCCCTACCTGGTTGCATCCTCCTTTCAGGTAGTTGTAGAAAGTGATAAGGTCTCCCTGAACCTACTTCTCTCCAGACTAAACAACCGCAGCTCCCTCAGCCACTCCTAACAGGACTTATGCTCCAGGCCCTTCACCAACCTTGTTGCCCTTCCGTGGAGACACTCCAGTGCCTCAGCATCCTTCCTAAACTGAGAGGCCTAGAACATGAGGTGTGGCCTAACCACTGCTGACTACATGGGAAGAGTCACTTCCCTGATCCTACTTGCCACACTATTCCTGATGCAGGCCAGGATGCCATTGGCCTTCTTGGCCACCTGGGAACACTGCTTGCTCAAAGTAGAGACAGAAAACTTATTAAAAAGAAATAAACCTCTTTACAGGAAATAAATAGCTAAATTGTAACAATAAAAGAGAAATTGTGTTATTTCATTCTATTTTCATTTGTATTTTCATAAAAAAATGAAAACAGAGGACCATATTTTACTATTTTAATAAATAATGAAAAATAAAATATTAAGATAATGTAATGTAATTTTTATTGCTAGATTTTTTTTTTTTTTTTAAAAAGAACAAAGCCAAAACAAAGCAACTTCAACATATATGTGGTTGGTTTACATTCAAAGAGTTTTGTTCAGCAGGATAATTATGGGTAATTTTCTTCCCACATGTTATACTAATAAACACATTTGGGTTTTTTCAGACCATCTTGCTGCTATTTCATCCTAGAAAAATGGTTTTCTGGTTCTTAACAAAACCTGCAAGTTTGATGAATTTGATCTGCAACTGCAGCCTGAAAAAGTGATAAAGTGAGCTCTGCAATTCTAATTGTGGAGTTTGAGAACTAATCCTTATTGGTTACCAAATTACTCACCAACTGCTGAGATAACTCTTTGGTAATCAGAGTTTAAATGGAATTGCCATTTGAGGGGTACTTAAATAAGAGTAATACCTTGCTGGCTTTAATTGCCGCACCTGTAAATGTCCTTACGTTGTGCAACAGTTTTAATTAGACTGTATTTTGTGCTGTTTCTTGACTTTCAGAGTTCATTTGTCAGCATATGTGCATGTTTTTTTGTTGAATGTATCATTAGCATAAGAATTCTTCATATTTTTATTTACATAGATTTTAGCTTTTTTATGTAAATGCACACGTAAGTAAAAAGGCTGCTCTCTTCAATAATACAGTTCTTGGACCCCAAAGTCTGTAAAAATTTAACGTAATGGATGCCATCAGCATCAATCCAGCTTTTAAATAGCAGATAACCAATGAATGACAATACATTTATGAAGAATTGTGAATGATGGATGTACACCACTGCTAATGCACGCTACCATCATGATTAAAAGTTATGATTCATTGCAAATCTCTTCAAATGCCATGCTGGTCTAAATTAATGCAGAAAATGTTTCCCCATGGAAGGAAATAACTTATAAAATTAAATTACACTTCTCAATTTTAGAGCTACTATTACAATTTAGAATCATATATATATATATTTATGATTACATTACATAGAGAACCATGATTTCTAAAGACAATTAAAACAAAACAGCTTATCACAGCTTCAGTCTTAGAGTCCCTTAGCAATCACAAATAAATACAGTTATAAATCTGTAACTCTGAGATCTGGTTATATTTTTCCAAATGCCATTCTTAGTCAACTTTTTTTTTTTTTTTCTCATTTGTAACAAATTGTTCTCTGACACACTTTAAGAGATATTAGGGATAAACTTCATGCTCATTTTCTCTAGAGAAAACATTTGTTTTCCCTGACCAAATCTGCTGTCCTAGACTTTATCTGGTCCCCTGCTTTGAAAAGGACAGGTTTGCCTCTCTTCAGTCCATTTCCTGCTCTCCCCCAGTCTTCATGTAGATATTTGCACAGTATCAGACTCTTGTTTTCATTTAGGCTTCAAAAATATTCCACTCTCTATTCCTTTTTCCTCTATTATACTTTTTCAAGCTATTGTCCCAGTGAAGTTATTTGTCTTTATCACAGGCATTGTTCAATCGTTAACTAAAGTAAGTAAGATTAATTCAGTATTCTCTCAAATCTGAAGACTGACTCACATCGTAGAGACAGTGAAGGATTTTAGACATGCATGGAGGCATTGACAAAATGCAGAATTTAATTCTGTTGTGTGTATTCACACAATAACTACCAATTATCCACTTTTTCAGACAAACAAAAAATACCAAAAAGACGCTTTCCAAAAATACATTATATGAAACTAAGAATTTTTAAATGTTTATTTTTCACTTTCATTTATTTTATTACTAATTGTGTGTAATAACATAATACTCAAGTAACTTTTTTTAGTTTGAAAGTGCTTCTTTATTTATGTTGAATAGTTTAGGGTGAATACAGAACAATGAAGAAACTTGACTAGATTGAAGGAAGGTAGTCCAGCACATGCATCTATTCAAATATGAACAATAAATTTCACAGGGAATACTAATATTTTTCTACATCAGCCCATTCAAGTTTATTATGTATTCTCTCCTGTTATAACTGATTAGAAATAAAGGCACTGAAAATCATTTTCAGTGTAATTGGTTTCTCTCCCATTGAAAATGTAGGGGAATATACCTACAAAAGCAGCAGCTGAACTTGGGTCTAATAGATTTCTCTGCTAGATAATAAAACGAGACACATACTAGTGTTTCCCCAATGGCATTTATGTTGTGCTATATGAACCTTGACAAATATTCTTGATTTGAATCGTCAGATTACCTTTTTCACTCCTTAGGAAGTAGACATAAAGAAAATTACTTCTCTGAAAAATAGAATAAAATAAAACATAACGTTGATACTTGATAAAATCGAGCCATTAGGGATAGATCTAAGAAGAAGAATGCTTAATCTACCAATTATGGATCTTTTGGATATGGTGGTAGCCATTAAAAAAGCAACAACAACAAAAAAAAAACAAACAAACAAACAAAGCCACAAACAAACAAAAAAAACCCCAAACATGTCCATCATACAGTTACCACTATTTGTTAACAATGATGTGTAACAGCTTGTGTAAAAACATTGAAGAGAAATTGTCAGTCAGTATGATTAAGACAGTGTTACTTTCCAAAGGAAGTAGAAGTTGCTTGTGTTATCAGGACAGTTAGTTATAGTGTTCAAGCTTTTACCATGTCAGCATTGGCACTGACAGTTGTTAGCAGATCCTCATGGGCTTAATTTTTTAACTATAGTTTATTCTGAGCAAATAGCATCTATGGGCTATATAGAAGAGACATCCTTTATAAATATTTGGTCAGTGGCAATGATCCAGATGCAGCAAAGATGCAACTCAGAGTTGTGTATGCTCAGGCAGCTGTGACAAACCAGCTTTTCTCTTTGTGAAAGGCTGACATGATTGTGGTAAGCTCTGCCTTATATTACATATTAAGGTTGATTCTTCACTGTACTAGAAAAATGCCTAAGCATCTTCATAACTGGATCCTCAATATTTTTTCTAATTAATATATATAGTATATTTGCTGCTAGCTTTCCAGAGCACCTACAGAGACATAACCCACTTTTGAAAACTGCACAACCAAGCATCGCTGTTAATAGTAATAGTGTTATTCTCTACATAGAGACCATGATACCTTTCACAGCTTTGGCATGCACCCCATTTTCTGTCACCTTTTTGGTGTCATTGGAAGTGAGCTGTATGTTTAGATCCTGTAGGCTTCTTCGGGCCTCTCTAATAGAGCAGAGAGGAGATTATGTGGCAATTAACATTTTACTGGCAGCAGAGACAGTAACCTCAGCCATTTGTTTATTGGAGGGAACTGGAAAATTCTACAGGTTGACTTTTCCTAACTCATTTCCAAATGGGTAGGGAAGTAAAAGTCACATAAAACATATGCATATATTTGTAAAACAAATTAGATATAATCAAAGAAATTATTCAAGTAGCTGTGTTGTATGAAGCTTCTGGTTTGGAGTTTTTTAATACTTGGAAACAATCTAATGCGATTATTTCCGTAATGTAATTCTGCAACTAATTGAAATAGACTTACTAAGCACAATACTGAGATCTCATTTTTCAAAAAATTAGTATTGTGTATATAAACTAATTAAAGTCCGTTCTATGGGCCTTTACACTCACTTAGTTTTAATTGCCAGATTATTGTTTTAAAATGGAAGTGGTTTTGTTTTCGTTTGGTTTGTTTGGGGTTTTTTTTGTGTGTTTTTGGGTTTTGTTGTTTGTTTGTTTGTTGGTTGGTTTTATATTTCTCAATAACAAAAATATATAGAAAATAATTCAAGCAGAAAGTGATTACCAGTTAAGCAAATTCTACTCTAGATCTATATGTCACCTGGAGTCAGAAATATTTTAAATAAAACTGTTTACAGAAAGAGAGAGGTGTTTTTTTCTTTATTGAGATTTACCAAATAGAAGCTAATAGATGAAGTCTTGATGTAGTGTATGCATCAAACATTAAATCTAGTGAAACAGAGATCTGAACACCTATTCCTTTATGTGGAAAAGGAGCAGACCTCACTGGCAGGAATCTGTATAAAAATTCAGACCTTCTAGTTTTGCTGCTGGTTAATACGTGATTAACTTCCACTCTATTTCCAGTATGAATAAAAATTAATTTAATAATCTGCTTCAGAGGTGTAGAATACTTTTGTGCCAGTATTTTACAAGCAGCATTTCCTGAAATTCACATTTATCGCCATCTTATCATTTCAAAACAAAATATTTACATCTTTCTTCTAGGAGACTTACAGTGTTCATATTGTAGCCACTATAATTATGTAGATACTCCACTGCTCATAAACTGGGTACTTCTTTTTCCTTCTTGCTGTGGGCAGTGTAGTAGTAGAGAGTGCTGAGCTTCCTCTGACTTCTGAGTCAACCAGCTCTGCTACCAAAAGCAGGCCAGGGTTAATTAGCTCTGTCATGTTTTCTTGCTATTTTGCTTTTGCTATGTGTGAGACAGGTTGTTCAGAGCTACCTCAATATGTCTCATTTCATCTACTTCACCACATACTATTTTTGAAGCTTTATAATAATGTATGAGGGAGTCCTTGGTTTAAAAAAAAAAATAAAAAAAGCAGAAACTAGAAAGGACTGTCCATCGAGTTCTTCGAGGACTCGAAGTTACATACCTGATTAAATAACAAACTGATAAGATACAAAAATGTACTAATATGCATTAGACTGTGATTTTCCTGACTTCAATGCAACTGCCTTAACCATAACCCTCCTGTGTCATTTTTCTGCTTGTTCTCTCATTTTTGTTTGGTTTTCTTGTTTGTGTTGTTTGTTTGGGGAGGTTTTTGTTTGGGTTTTTTTGGGTTGTTGTTTTTTTTTTTTTTTGGTTGGTTGGTGGGGGTTTTTTTGTTGTGTTTTTGGGTTTTGCTTTCTTTTTTCTTGTTTTTTTTTTTTTTTTTTTTTTTTTTTGCCTGTGTAGTTATAGAGTTTCAGTAAGACAAGTGACAGGTGCCCCTAGACCCAGAGTACTCCAAAGCTGGGTGTTTAAGACTGCCTTTCTCATGAGAAGTATGGATATCTGTGCAATTAGGAGCAAGCTGAGCTATTGTACTCTGCATTTTTTTTTTTTTTTTTTTTTTTACTGTGCAAACCATGGAGTCAAACTAGGTGAGTCATGATCTCTGCAGAATCCTTCATGATCTATAAAATTGTGTAAGTCTCATGAAGCTTTCAGTTTAAAATATGATGAAAGGTTTCACAGTGGTTTGCAAGATATTTGATGACTGACAAAGTTCTGCAATCCAAAATATTTAGAGATAGATAACCCACATTTTTGTATAAAAGTATGGGACCTAAGAGGCTCCAGTCTTCTCCATTTGCCAGATTGGAGCATACCCAGGTCTTTATGGACACATTGCAGGTGACTGCAGTCTGCTGCCTTAGATTGCTCTGTAAACCATTGGATCCCAACTCAGGCCTTTTGAACTCTGCCCATTCATTGTGGAGCAAAACTTCTTATATCCAGGCTCCTGGTTCTAGGTTCATACCCCAGAAAACATGCACCCTTTTTAGTGACCTGACATTTTGCCATTTAGTCTTCACCTCAGTTACCCTTAGACATGAGCAGTACAGCTTAAATGACCCTAGAATCACCTTATATTCAGTTAAAAATGAAGGTATAATTCATCCAACTTCAGATGTTTGCCTCAAGTTAAGAGGAATAATATTAGGAAAGTGCTTCTTTTTTTTTTTTTTTTCCATTGCCTTTGAGGAAGTTTAGATTAATTTACATTGTGCACAACAGCCTTTAATCAGATGTACACCATCCCCTATTTCCATCAAGTAGTGAAAACACCCAGAGGCAAGTATTTACTTGGTCTGTAAGCTATGTAAGACAAGGTATACAGATGGTAATAAATGAGGTCAAGTAAAAATGTGTTGAATATGTATTGTATATTCATATTATAGAAAATGTGAAACATTGCAGAAAGCTGCAAGATGCAGTGAGTTATAAAACGCCGTATATGCTTCAGGCTAGGGAAAGAGACTTTACTATGCAAGTAAGAAAATGGAAAATTTATGTGGTGATGTGAGGGTTAAATCTTTATATTAAATAGCCTATTGCCTTCACTAGGGTAACTCAGGCATGAAGTCCAGGGAATGACATTACAGGGCAGGGCATTATTCAACTGTTAGAACAGAGCAATGTGACAAAATACTGGTTGTCACACAATTATCCAAGTAACCCTACTAATGTCCTGTATTGAATGGATCATGTCTATATGGGCAGTTTTCTTACCCCAGAGAAAAGGACATTCTCATAGTCTATGCTTAGACTGAGTCCATTTAATGTGGTATCAAAACTGCTTTCTTCCTTTGTCAGAGCTTTTTTTTTGGAATTACATATTTCATTATAGACTTTAATTTCCTCTCGTTTATCTAATTTAACAAAAGAGGTTAAGAGAGGTACTTGTTAATAACTCTTTTTTCCCCCCTCTGCAATGTTTTGGAAAAATGTTTTCTGCAAAATTGTACTCAGGAGTGAAGAGATATTAATAAGTATGAATTGATTTACATAGAAATAGGCTAATTATTGTGTTGACTGAATTAAAATATTCATTGTTTAAAATTTTAAACTCTGGTTTGTATTTTAAGGAAATTTTTCCTGTTCTGTAGAGTGCCCCTTAGCCTAAAATTCAGATATAAACATATTTTATTATTTTAACAAGAGATAAAATCTGGGTTTGTAATACATATTAATTTTCAATTGATTTTAAAAAGGTTAAGGGTAATCTTTTTGGTGCCACCTATCTTCAGATAAAAGCGGAGAGAGAATTTTGTAAATCACATCTTATTTTGTTCTTTTATAGCATTATCTATCCTATTTTTTTTTCCTTCAGTCTCCAGTATTTCCATTTAATGTAACAATTTCCTAAATGCTTTGTTTTCAAATAAAAAAAAAAATAATGTTTGGGAATAGCTGCAGTAGTTCATCTGAAGTATTGCTCCATACACCAAAATATAGTATGTGTCCATTACATATTGGCATTGGCTCTTTTGTGTGAAAAGAACAGTAATACCTTGTGAGCACATTATCTTGTTTCTGTGAGATTTTCGTTAGTATGGCATCAAAATTCCAGCCATTAGTTTTTTTAGTGTAAAGGTCATCTATTTAAAGGATGTACAGCATGTGTGTGATGTAACTTCTCTTGTCTGAAAGGATCAAGCCAATAGGGAGCTCACTGCTGCTGTGCCTTCACTCCATTGCTGCAGACTGGGCTGGTACAAAGGGAGGGATAACAGGCAAAGACTGAAGGGCAATAAGCCCAACTAAATTTAAATGCATTTAATGCTACATATCCAGGGTCAAGTCCGAGTTATGCATTTAAAGTTTTTTTTTTTTTTTTTGTATGGTTCAGTTATATTGTCATGGCATATTGTTAATATGTTATAATTACATGCAGTTCCACTGCTGCATAAAAATAGTACATACACTCTCAATAATTGAACATAAAATCCATATAACAAGATTAAGTTTCAACATTCTCTTAGGAAATTTTGGAATTACAAACAAAAAGTACTCTGAGTTTGTTCTTTCTGCAAATTTTCCTTTTATGGGTACTCTTAGAATTTTGATTTTGCTCATTTCTGACTTTTACTGAAAGGTTGCTAGTGTAATGGCTCTACTTTGCAACTAGTGTGTATCTCATAAACCATATTATCTGGAAAAAAACTTTACTATCTGACAGCAATATCATATTTTTTTTTATTTTTTTTTTACATAATGAGTGGTTGGTCTTAAATGCTTTGAGACATCTATAATTACACCTTAAAATAATGAAATGATTCAGTATCTGTAAGACAGATGGCTGTAGCACAGAAACCAGCTTCACAATTGGCACTAATTAGCACTCTTGTTGGAATCTCAGCAGTGGCTAAAATATTGAATGTGTATCAAAACTAAATTACTCAGCCAGAGAGAGCTTGTCCAAGTCGATGTATTGATAAGAGATGTGAATGCCTTAATTGCATGTATGCTTGCTCATAATTATTTTCTGAAAGCAAATAGGTGACTTCAGATTCCTGTAAAGATAAATATTGTATTTTCTATTAAATTAAAATCAAAGTGTTCAGTGTTTGTGAGAACCGAGAGAATGCATTCTAGAAGCTAAAAACTCCATGCTGTTAAGAAATTATTGCAGAAAAAAAAATGTTATTGTGAAAATAAATGTATACTACTTCTAACTATGTCCATATATGGCAATTTCTGGAGGCAAGTTCCAGATGTTATGGCTTCATAGTATTTATTTCTTCCTGTAGAAAGAGTTAGTTTTTTTTTTTTTTAATAAAGAAATGCATACACATAACAAATACTATAGCATAGATTCTTGCATTATGGAATGTGGATGATAAAAAATGCTTTTAAGAACTTGATGAGGTATCAGGAAATATCCAGAAATATTTGCCATCAGTTTCTCTCAGTTTAAGCTGGAGAGCTGGTCTGCATTCATAGCAAAAACAGTGAGATGAAGGGCCACAGCGGTTCTGAAAAGGTAATGGCTGCAATCTGAAAACAAAATTCTTCCCACATCCTTGACACAACAGACTATGATATCCCTAGTGATACATAAATTACATAAATATATAAAATTTGAAGGAATTTAGGACATTGGAAATACACTTTCAATTAAAATATATGAATATTTTTAATTTATTCTAATTACGAAATAAAATATAAAATGCCCACTCAATTCAATACAATGTAACAATAAGGATATGCTTAGTCCATTTTACACTGAATTTACACATACTTAAGGGGAGAGGAAAGGGGAGAAAGTAGAGAGAGAGGTTCAGTCGACTTTAATTCTGCCATGATATTATTGAAGTACACAACAAAAGAAAAACTTCTAAAAGAAGACTCAGTTACTTATTTCTCTTATTTTTGTTCCTTTGTTGATTTACTTGGAGTGCTCTATTAAATGACTAAGTTATCTTGTTTGTCTCCCTTCACTTGTCCCGTTTCCTTGAAGTCTAACAAAACTCTGAATTTCTTCTAGTGGAGTGTTGCTTTTTTTTTTCTTTTTTTCTTTTTTTTTCCCTTAAATATTTCTGATTTAAAAAAAAATATTTTCTTATCAATACTTTTATCAAATTATTTGCACTTAGAAGAACATTTTTACAATAAAAGGGTTCATAATAACTGAGTTATCTATCAAAGGTGCTCAACTGGCATTGGAGTGACAGTACTGTAACCTGGCCAGCAGAAAATTCATGGTGGTAGCAGCAGTTCACCATTTCAATAGTTTTCTTCAGCCCTTTTATGAATGGGAATATCATTCAGTTTCATTACTGGTAAATGAAGCTTTTAGTGGTGTAAATGAGGATTTACTAATGATTTGTTTGTTTGGGGATGTTACTTCCAGGTAGTGTGTGAAAGTACTTCACACCAGCTGTCCTTGCAGATGCTAACAGTGAATGTGGAACGGTTTGCTTAATTTTTAATATTTGAAGGAGAAAACAAGTTTGTTCAGAGTCTTTTAAGAAAGTTAATGAGATACCTGTGCTATATAGTTTACTCACTGAGCTCATGTAGTTCTGAAATCAAGAGGCTTAGCTGGTTCCATGTCTTGGAGAGAGGTAGAAAGCAGTTCAGAGCCCCTACCTTTGCCTGCTGATTAATGCACTAGCCCTCAATCAGTCCCTTGCTTTGTTAATTCAGGTTTCAGGTGTGCTAATGCCTTACTGGCAGTATTCACAGAGGGAGTTAGCACACAATCACTAGCAAAATGTAATTCAGATAAGAAATCTTACTTTGCACAAACCTGCCCATGCAAACTACCTGTAAGAAGCAGACCCACGGTCATTACTTCCATACTAACAGACTAATGCTTGCCAGAGGCAACCTGCAGTCCATACTCAGTATATTTTAAAGCCAACAGTAATGCTCTACTCAAGGGTCTCTTTTTTTTAAAAATTTTTCAATATTTAGTTAAGATTTAATCTGTATAAAAAATCCAGACTTTGTCCATGGAACTTTATAGACTGAAAGGGGGTCTAAAAGTCACTATAAAAGTATTACAAAAGAACCCTGATGAGTGCTAAATACACAGGAACTACCTGTGACTTAGGAAGTCCTGGAGCAATTGCTGGATTTTAAAAGGAAGTTTTATCGTTGAATGCTTGTTCTGTTCCTACACTTCTCCCTAAATATCTGTTATTGGCCATTCTAGCCAGAATACTGAAGTAGTGGGTGGTTGGCCTGATCCAGCAGAGTTTATCTCTATTAGCTAAAATGGCTGTGAGAAGGGAGTAGGCAGAGTTGGCTGGTTTTAACAGATTGGCTTGAAAAATGTTGCCCACATGCTTGTACCAATAAGAGCTGCAGTAAGAATGCAGTCACCTTCATGCTGAACCAGAATTGATTTTGGTGTTTTCACAGTAGTTTACTCCTACACTGATATGAAGACAAGTCTGTGCTTAAGGGGTATCAGTGTACTGGATATAACAACAGTTGCTAGACCAGCTCTTACAATACAAGAAAAAATAAATAATAATAATAAAATTTTTAAAAAAAAACACACACACAAAAAACCCAAAAAAAAAAACACACACAAAACCAAAAAAAAAATAAAATTTATTTATTAGATTACTCATATGCAGATGCACTTCCATGTTATTGTTATTAATGATGGGATAGGAAACTTACAGTTTTGGGTAGATATCTTTTAAAATTAGTATTTCAAATGAAATAAGAAAATAAGAGATTGCAAGAAGTATATGATATGGAAAACCAGTAGATACTGTTTTAACTAAAATAAAAATAATGGAAAGCAGTGCCATGGATAGGGACCTGGGGGCCCTGGTCGATGACAAGTTGAATATGAGTCAGCAGTGCCCTGGCAGCCAGGAGGGCCAACCATGTCCTGGGGGGCATCAGGCAAAGCATCACCAGCTGGTCAAGGGAAGGGACTGTCCTCCTCTGCTCTGAACTGGGGCGGCCTCAGCTTGAATATTGTGTGCAGTTTTGGGCACTGCAATATAAGAAAGGTATTAAGCTGTTAGAGAGTGTCCATAGGAGGGCAAAAAAAAATGATGAAGGTCCTTGAGGGGAAGGAGGTCCCATTACATATGAGGAGTGGCTGAGGTCACTTGGTCTGTTCAGCCTGGAGAAGAGGAGACTGAGGGGAGACCTCATTGCAGTTACAGCTTCCTCATGAGGGGAATAAGAAGGGAAGGCTCTAATCTCTTTGGTGATGAGCGGCAGGACCCAAGAGCATCACCTGAAGTTGTGTCAGGAGAGGTTTGGGTTGGATATTACAAAGAGGTTTTTCACCCAGTGGGTGTTTGGGCAATGGAACCAGTTCCCCAGGGAAGTGGTCACAGCACCAAGCCTGACAGAGTTCAAGAAGTGTTTGGATGATACTCTCAGACACATGGTGTGACTCTTGGGGATGGTCCTGTGCAGGACCAAAGTCAACTAATTGAAGAAGAGGAACATAGAGAACCATGATTACCAAAAGTAAACCAAATATCTGCAGGGGAGAAGTGTGACTTAGAGGAACAGATAAAGATACTTTCTCACCAATGAAAGCAGGGGTGATAGATTAGGGACTGCTTAATATTTTGTGGGATCTCCTTCAGTAATGTAAATGATTGTAACAGAGATCCCTTATCTTATGCAATTAGTTCTTTCCACTCTTCCAGTGCAAATTCAAGGGTTTGATTTCAGCTGTAGGCTGGTAATAGATCAAAGGTATTTAAAAAAGTAACATGAGAACCTTATGTGATCCTTTGCCATATTTTTTCTGGCTTATTACAGCTCTGAAAGCAATAGGGTTGGTCACTGATTGAATGATGATCCAAACATGCTATTGAAAGGGAACCTGTGGCTTAGGGCTTTGTCATCTGCCATGGAACTTGCATTCCACTGCCTCCAACTGCGACTTGTTTTTTTGTGAAGAGCCTCAGGGATCTGTGTGAGACTCAACCAGTAGGTGCTCCTCAGCATGGTGTGATTTAGCAGATGAAAAGTGTGCAGAACACAGTTTTACTTTAACAGTTTCTATAGTGATCATTTTCCTGTGGTGTTCAATTATGCATTCCCAGTAGCAAGTATCTCCTGTTTCTCTTAATTCTCCTGCTTTGGAGACAGTCTCTCTGTTCACAGGTTTTTCACTGAACTAGAAAAAAATAACATTCACTATTGACCATTATAAATTCTTACACAAAAACTGAATTTATTTCCTGCCTCTGCAGGCTAGAGGTATGGGAAGACTTCTCAACATTTTGACGTTGTTTGCTTCTGTATGCTCTCAGAACTGTGCATTTAGTACTGTGATGGAAATCCTGAAAGACAGGTTCATCCAGATCATATATTAACAAAAACCTTACTGCTGCAAGATGAAAAAATGATCAGCTGAACTTCCTTTCAACTAGGAACAATCAAACTTTCAACAAAGTTTCAGTAAGACATTGGTTTCTGCATTATAAAGAGATAGAATGGGTTTAGAGAAATAGGTTCCATTTGTATTAAAATGGGGATAAACAATATTTCTGGGACCATTAACTTGTAACTTCAGTTGAAAAAATAAATACTTTAAAAGATCCTCTTAGTATCTGAAGAGATGTGATGGCATAACTCATAATTAAAAGCAAAGATATCGGAGGAAGTTGTGAGCAGCAGAAGTGTTATACTGACTGCTCCGGGCTTGCCCTGAGCAGTGGCTGTGCCCTACCCAGCCACTCACTCACTTCTCTCCTCAGTGGAATAGGGGGCCCAATCAGAAACATAAAAACAGGTAAAGACAAAGCACACAAGAAAAGCGGTACTAGGAATTCATTTACTGCTTCCCATTGGCAGGCAGGTGTTCAGGAAAGCATGGTTCCATTAGGTGTAACCACTACTTGGGAAAATAAACACCTTAACCCACCACATTCTCATTTCATCCTACTCCCCACTCCCCTCTTCCTCCCCATATATGCTGGGCAAAACACCATATGGTGTGGGATATCCCTTGGTTCAGTTGGGGTCAGCTGTCCCACTGTGTCCCCTCTCAGATTCTTGTGCACCCCCAGCCCTCTTACTGGTGTTCTGAGATGAGAAATAGAAAAAGACATTCACTTTGTGTAAGTGCTGCTCATCAATAGCTAATATATGCCTGTGTTATCAACACTGTTCTCAGCCCAAATCCAAAACACAGCACTGTGAGAGTTGCTCTGAAAAAAAAAAAAAAAAGTAAATTTACTCTAGCCCAAACCCAGTAGTCTGACATTTACATTTCAGCATTAATAACAGTCAGTTGAAAGCTTCTGATGCTGATAAATATATTTTTTAATGCAAAGCAAATAATATATTGTAAATTTGTAGTTGTGAATAGGAAGGTGACAGTCATAAAGTGGGAACTCTTTAGATTTTACTGCCTTAGGCAAGTCAAAATTAGTTCAGTTTTGCAGTGTTCAGGTATTAAATAATTTTCATCTAGATTTTCTTGCTTGGGGCAACTACCTGCATGTTAAAGTCAGTCTGTGATCAAGGGTCACAGACCTATCAATAGTCTTTTTTTTTTTTTTTTTTGTATATACTAAAGTCAGTTATTTAAATATCACAGAAAAGAACAGAATAGAATGAAGTAAAACATACAGGAGAATAAAATATTTATACATATATCTAGATATAGATTGCTTTTAGCAACTGAATTGCAGTTTTCTGAATAGATGTTGATAATTGGACAATTAGAATGCTGGATATACACTTCCATTAAGTGCGTCATTAACAAAGTACGGTGTTGCTCATACCATCTCAAATAATTTTGCAGTAATAAAACTTAGTACTTCAACAGACAGTAAGCAGCTTAAAGGGCAAGAATACAGAAGTTTATAGAATTTTTTGATGTTTCTTCTTTTTTCTTCTGTGGAGAGAACAGAAATCTGACTTTCTCTTCTGAGCTTGATTTTCTTCTTGAGTTTGTATAGAGAAAATATGCCTTCAGCCAAAATTACATATTCAGGCATGTTTTAGAAAACACTCTCATACTTAGCTCGAAACAGTTCTCTGAAGTATTGCATTATATTTAAGTAAGGTTTATTCCTTATAACAAGTATGTAAGATGACATCAACCTTAGGCAGCTAAGTGCAAAAGCATGATCACTCTGCTGTATGAGCCAAAGGACATGCCAGAGGGATGCAGTGTTTTACCTTCCCTCAGGCTGCCCAGTTTTCCCAGGGAAATGAAACAGCAGCCTTCTGCCTACAATCTGAGCTCCCAAGAAAGAGTGTGGTTAATAGAGCTTCATTATACTAAGGTGGGAGGTGTATTTCTCTGTTAAGAACACACAAATCTGAAAAGCTTCTGGTACATACTTGTTTTCATAAAGCTCTGATCCAAAGCATTGCAAAGCATATGGCCCTCGTACATGACTGCACATTTAAACACAGTTGTGAAGCCTATCATTGGCTCTCCTGAACACACTTTCCAGCTGACATGTTGTACTGCAATTTATAGTGCAATGTCAGTCAGAACAGTTGAACATTTTAAAGTAATTCTTTCTATATTGTTTTCACTTAGGATTTGATAGATTTACTAAGCTATTTTAAAAATTGAATAAGGGACTTTTAATAAATGTTCCTATTTCATTTATATGTATTTGTATTTATGAAATTTATTAAGAATGCGCTATTTGCTGCAGGATGTCTAATTAGTTTATAAACATTAATTTTTCAGTGTGGCTTAGTACAGGAAATGATCACAAATTCACTTTGGGCATTGCTTTGTACTTCATCATCTAATCATATTAATAAGAGTTCATATTAGGAAATGCATTATTATTTCAAGCAACACATGGAGTATTGTTATTCTGATGTGACAGTCAATTTGGCATTAATAATAGAACTTAAGTTCTGCAGCTTTTTATGCCCTTCTGCCTGAACCCAGTGATTGGCATATTTAATGTAATCTTGCACTGTGGCATGGTTGACCACTGAGAATATTTTTAGCCTCAGCCTTCCAATTAAGTATAGGGGAGCTGGGATCAAAATCCATCACAGTCCTCATTTGGAATTAACTGCAGCACTATTAGAAAAATCATCTGAAGAAAATTATTTTCTACCATATAAAAATGACTGTTCAGAAAGATTGTTAAAATTAGCTTTCCTTTTGTAACAGTGTTCCTTGAAAATGTAGCAAAGAACGGGAATCCTGTGACTAAGAGGCCTCTGGAGCTGCACACACATACAGAGCACTATTTACCCCCAGAAAATGGTTCTCTTGCTCAGGCTTCTGCTGTTTGCCTGAACAAGGCTGTCATAACCCCAGTAGAGCAGAGCTGCCAAGGTGTCCTATTGAACCGAGAAGATAAAGTGAACAGCCTCCTGGGAACTCAAAACCATTGTTTGGTGTCACAGAGTATAGACTCTGAGCTGTTAGTAAAAGGAGTGCTTTTATAAAGCAAGCTAATTTATAAAAGACTTGTGTTAATTTGCCACTTATCTTGAGTTATTATGATTTTATGCACCATTATCCTTTTTTACGTTTGTTTAAATATCTAGTATCTGCTAACACATGGTTTCAGTCCTTAGGGGAATGCTTGCAACTGGAGCTATTTTGTTCTCTTCTCTGTAAATCCTTTGATGCATCCACTGAGAAAAGTTCAGTGTTCTGATTTACAAATGAATGATGTGGTGCGGTCACTTCTGGTTCTGCCGGGTTGTGGGAAAGGACAGTATCGCTTGGGGTGCCTGGGGAACTGAGTGAGAGGGGATGGATCCTCAGAAATGCAATACTGACAAAACACTGCTGTCACTGAAAAGAAAGAGAAGCTCTTGATTGAGCTCTATGAAACCAAACTTCTAAAATGAGTTTGGTATACAGAAAGATTATGTGTACAGCTTTAAATTTAGTGCAAATAAAGTGATTCAATTTATCTCTGTCTATGTACAATGTCTGTATGTTCTGTTATATGTAGACTCTACACAATGGAAAAACTAAGGTGTGGAGTATGATGACTGTGACATAAGGTTTTTTTGGAGTACAGGTCACTTGTGCTCAAGGCTTTTAATCTGGTTCAGATGAAGGATCATTAAAGCAATACTCTCCCAGCTGCTGGCAGCACTGAAAATCATTTCATACAACTGTGCTTGAAGCAAAGTTCATATACAGTCTGATAAGAGGGGAAAGAGACTGAAGGGAATGTGAAAAGTGAAAATGGAAAAAATATAACAGGAAGAACAGACTGTACGGATAAGAGAAAAGGGAGGGGAAGGTGAAAAGCATTCAGCCTTGAGGGCTGGTGAAGGAGTATGAGAGAGTATGGAGGAGGAAGCAAAACAGAAGGGCAGGTTGGGGAATGCAAATATTCAGCATGAGACTGAAGAGATGTGACACAGTTTTGGATACAAGAAGAAACACAATTCAACTTTATATGGGCACATAAGAACAGGACAATTTGTATTTTGAGTCTGCATAGGATATATAACTGCAACTTTTTTCTGTAGAAACGCATGGTTTTAATAGATTTTTTTTTTTCCAATTTATCAGTGTTGCTTGTTGATGCCATTTCACTTATAATTTCTTAATAAAGGTTATCTTGTACCAGACTTAGCTTAATTTGAGTAATCTCTGTGAACAGCAGATTGGTAGACTCAGGTGAAACATTAACATTTTCTATAGGAATGGTGATTTCTATTTTTCATCTTAGAATACTTTAGTAAGGACAGTGGTACGCATCTTATTTAATGAGCTCAATTTTTTTGCCATTCTTGTGTAATCTTGTAAAAAATCAAATGTTAAAATGAGTGACCCATTTAGTAGAACAAGTCATTTCAAACTAGAAAACCGTATTCTTAAAAGAAAAGAGGGGAAAAAAGCAGAATAAACTAGGAAAATTATTTATTTATTGTTATATCCACACTCCTTTCGACGGAGTAAAATGTTATGTTCTCCTGCATCATGAGATAAAATAATTCATTTTAGGAAGCTGAAAATAAAAACCACCCAAAAACCTAAAGAACAATGTGCAGGGAATTGCTTTACTAAATTATCAGTGATGGGCATACAGTAGTCAATAAACATGGACAGTATTTAGATCAATTGGTATTTAAAAAGTGTAATGAGAGCAAAGGTGTCTGTTCTGTAACTCAGTAATTACTCTTGAAGTGTTCCTCTTCCTGTAGATAAATGATAGATGCAGAATGAAATGCCTGAGCTTATTTTCCTGTGTGTTGGAGAGGTGTAGAAGAAGGACAGCAAAATAGTGAGTAAGCTGCAAATTTAGTGAAACTTGATTTCACATGCAAAGTTATGTGACTTAACAGAGAAAGAGCTGCTCTGCTTCTGCTCAGCTTCCTTTCCAAACTGAAGAAACCCAGGATAGGTAGGACAAGATGTTGCAGTCTGTGTGCCAAGCTGTGTGGTCCAAGGATGGTTGACAGCACCACCTGTGCCAGTTCTTCCCGAGGAACCAACATGCCCAGGCAGTGAAGTGGTGTAAGCAGGATACCAAAGCATAAAGTCATCAAGGGTCCTGCACACTTCTAGATGAGAGTGTGATTAATGATCTTGCTGCTTCATGATCAAATGAACAGAAGCAAAGTGGATCCTTGTCTTCACTGGGGCTCCTTACATCCTGATGTCAGGAACAATGTTTTCTAAAAAGGTGTATGAGATTCCCTGGGATTATGAAGCTGCTCCACAACAGTGAAATTAAAAAGATTAAATATAAACTTAGTTGTTTAACACAATACATATTTGAAGACAGTAGACGATGTATAGTGTAAACTTTATTTCTAACCTCAAGTGTCTGAAGAGAGATCTCCACAGAGCACTATCTCTGTTCAATTACTATTTCACTGCAATCATTACTGCCTGGGAGGTATTTTTAAATAATTTCTGAGTGAAGAATTTACATTTTGAAGACAGTCTCAACAACTCATAAACCAACGTCATAAATCCAAACTGAACCCACCAGAATCTTGTACTGCATAGAGCAGAATATAGTAATTATTGGCAGGATGTGAGGAAAAAGTAACTGAAATTACTTGGTAATTTGGATTGGCATCTGTACTAGTTTAAAGGTAAACCAGCAGGAGAAACGAACCCAACTCAAAAATTGAGATTGCAAGTCAGAATTATGATTTAATAAAAAGATCACAAGTATAATGATGCATGGGAAAAAAAAAATAAAAAAAAAAACCTGTTTGATCCACAAAAAACAGATGCACCACTCAGCACCCTGGGGCATGAACAGAATGGAGCTCACCAGCCCCTGTGCTGAGCACCATGTGGCCCACCCTTACTACAAAGTAAAAGGAAAGAGAAAACCTGTTGCTGAGGATGATGTCCACAGTCTGGTCAAGAGTGGCAGTTGCAGTCCTATTGAGGTCCTGGTCCTCCTCTGGATCCCACAAGTGGTCCCAGAAGTCCCAAACCCCCAAGGTTATACATGCTTGGGCTTGGATGGGAGTGCCCAGTACTTCCCCTAGGGCGAGGAGTTTCACAGTG
The DNA here is from genome assembly GCA_035222235.1 of Margarornis squamiger. NCBI lineage: Eukaryota > Metazoa > Chordata > Aves > Passeriformes > Furnariidae > Margarornis > Margarornis squamiger. Next base: position 93,674,547 of record JAWWTY010000106.1, read on the forward strand.
GATGACTTACTCTATGAGTCATGGGATACTCCTTGATGGCCCATTAGCAGACATGACCCCTCAGGCTGGGTGTGAAGGTACTAATGACTCCCCGTAGGGGAGTTATCACACCTGAGTTACTGGTGTGAAGACAGGAAAACTTCCTTATCTCACAGAATTCCTAAACACCAAGCTTGTAGCCTGAGGGGCCAGATGTGCCCTGGGCAGCTGCTGCAAATGATTAATTGTTAGCAGTCCATGAGAAATTACATTGAGGGTGTAGAATATAAAGACCTGGCCACACCCACATAGTGACAAGCTGGTCCCGGCCACTATAACCAGGACAGCACCACTGAAGACTGAACTACAGGTCTGCTCCCATATATGCAAGATCTCAGGCCTGACTAGTTCCAAATTTAAACTTCCTTCAAGTTACAGTATCAAATTACCTTGCAGTGAATGAACATTGAAATACTTTCTAGTATTTTTTTTTTTATAGAATTTTAGTAGGACATAATGCCAGTTCAGTACTTCATGATGTTAAAAATAATAAAAAAGCTGCAATACCTTAATGCACTGCTGTGTATGAATTATTCATCTGCAAGCCAATTTCTCCTAAAAACTTATGATTCGGCAAGAAATATATAGGTCAGAAAAAATTACTAGGATATGAGGCTAATGTCAACAGTGGATGCTGCAATGCATGAATTTTATGTACTGTATTATCTTTTTCCTGCCTGATGCCTGTCATTCCCATTAACTTGATCATAATCCAGAAAATGCACTCCTCTGCCTAAATCCCTGAGTTTCCCAACTGGATGTGTCGGGATTTTTAAGAGTATGTGCAGTGCAGAAGATTCAGTTGCAACAGCTTTCTTTTAAAAGACAGGTAGAAAAGATGTTAATAATGCTCCACTTTCATCTCACTTTAGTTGAATTGTCTAAAAACTCAATATTTAGTAAAGCTACCTGTCTGCATTCTTTGTACTGCTGAAGATAGAGAAAGGATATTATTAGGTCAAATTTGATATATTTAAAATGGTAATAAATAATAAAGCAGCACCACAAGAAAAAAAAACAAAAGCTTTTTCCTTTAACTGTTGGTAATTTTAAATAGCAAGCAATCTCTGATATCTCAAGTGTAGTTTAAAATGGTAAATCAAGGAATTCTTTTTGTGGAGTCTCTGAATTATTGTGAAATTGTGAGTTGACATCTCCCCTTTCTTAATATAATTAAAAATATTCAGTGATCATAATAAAGCTCTGACAAATGGCAATTAGATGAAATTACTGTGTGATTCCTTGGACTAATTTAGCAAGCTCTTCTTTAACAATACTTATTCAGGCATGAATTGCATATAAACACAGCAACTGCTGTACTGCTTGTAAGATAGAAAGTTGGTAATTGCCAGTGGCCTTATCTTTGTAGCATAAATCTGTGGGCATTATATGAAGACCTGACTGATGCAGACAAAATGGATATGAATGAATTTCATATTTTTCCTGCACAGTGTAACATCTTCAACATAAGAAGCAAAAACTGCCAACAGCTCATTTAAGAAGTCAGCATTGAGTACTATGGAAATTGTTCAAATTCTGTCACGCAGAGGATAGAATAAAGTGTTTTCCATATCCCATGGAGTGCACACATCATTAGTTCCTGAATATCAAGAGAGGGAGCACAAAAGCCACTGCTATGCTATCATTTTGTTCAGATTTCTTAGTGGTTGGATATAGCATAGTTTATGGATACACAACTGAGTTGTGCAACCCTATCAAGGCTTGAGCTCCTGAGCCTCCTGCAAGGTTAGATGCTGTGTGTTAAGCAGCATCTGCACAAAAAGTTTTCAGGGTCAAAATTAGAAAGTTAGCTGCTCAGATTCCATATGCTCCCCTGCTAGACATGGAGCTTTATTTTGTCTGTTGCTTTTCTGCAGATGATTAAATACCATTTTCAAAAGTGATATTGACTTAAATTCCCACATTATATTTACCTTTTCTGGGACAGCGGTAATAACGATAATAAAAGGATCAAGGGCTGTTGTGGCAGCTATAAATGGCTATAAAATCACAAAAGAACATATATAGTGTTCTTGCAATTTTGGTTTCAGCATCGGAAGTCCAAAAGTTGTTTAGTTTCTTTCACATTTCACCTTTTCAGGTGAAATTTACATTCATTCTACCAAAAAGACTGAAGTATCATACCCAAGGTATTTTGGAGCAGATTTACAAATCTACTTGGTTTTTATATATATCAGTAGTCTGAGTTAATTTTCAAAAAGCAATATGCCAGGAAATAATTTGCATGACAGAACAGGCATTGATTTCTTGATGAAAATAGTCCTAAAATGTAATTATCTTTCATGGACTCGTTTCCTTTTTTGTGTATTTGTTCAGAGGTTTTTTAAAGTTTGATAATACAGTGACTGTCAGTTACTGAGATCTGTGAGACTTTCTAATGTGATTTCTCAGTCATCAGCTCCAGGAGTTTTGCAATAGGGAGAAACGTAAAACTCATATGTGAAAACCATGAAAGGCATCCCAGAAGAATTAAACTACTTGAACTTCTAGACTGAATGATTCACTTAACTGTGATATCTCCTCCAGTAAAACATTTTCTTCTTTTCCAGTAGTTAATTTTAAAACTTACAGAAGATCTTATGAAAGCTGGAGCCTCCTGCTGGAGACTTTTGCAGAATTCTTCTTGTACTGGTCTCTTGCACAAGTGTTGGCCCAGTGACATTACTCTGCCACAGAAGGGATGATGAAGCAGTGGAATAGGGTTTCCTGCTGCTTTCCCTCACTTCTGTGAATCACCCAAAAAATACTTGTTTTGCAAAAAGAATAAAGAGCAAGAAAGTGGCTGGTGCTGATCTTGTGCAGATGACAGATGCAGGAGCAGGATTTGGTTAACTGAAAGAAATTCAAAGGACAAAAAAGACTCTTAGAGAACAAGGCATTTTCAGTGGAAATGTGCTTCAGGAAAATGTTACTCTGATCTCAGGCAGAAGCTATGATTACAGCATGGGAGTAAACATTTGGGAAGAAATGAAATGACAGAGACACTAAATAGGATCACACGGTAGACAATCACATTTTTAGTGTAAATGAATTATATCCTAAATGGATTTTAGTGCTTTGCATGTTATTCTGAAATTGCAGTTCAAGACAACTAGCTGGAATATTGCAATATATATTCCAATATGTGGCTTAAAAAAACACAGCAGTATTGAGGGGATTGTGAAATTGTTAATGGAATGAGAAGGGAAAGAGACGAAACAGATATGCCTCTAAAGAACATTTCCCTACAATCCCTGACCCAAGTTAGGGCATTTTGTCTTGTCCTTGCTCACATATCTAAGTCTGTTTTCACTCAGACATCTACTCAGAAACTTTCTTAGTATCTTCTTAGGTTGACAATCAGTTTCGTTTGACTTTCATAATTCCTGAGTATATGCCTGGCCTGGAGTATATCCTGCACCTTGAAGTGACTTTTGTTTTAGTCATTACTTTAAAAAGGAATTTAACTGCTTCCTCCATTGACATTCTAAATGAAGGGTTGCTAATCACTTTCAACAAAATTTTGTCCACTTTCCACTGTAACACTCTGTAAGGCTGAAAACCATAGCGCTATACAAAGTAATCTATTTTCATAAAACATATTACAAATCTAACTTGCTCAACTTCAGGCATTAAAATACATAGCATAGTCAGAAAGTGAATGTTGTGGAATTTCAAAACATCACATGAAATTTGGATTGATTGTATTTGAACAGAATTTTAAGATTACGTAAATATCTAAATGTTTCCCTGTTGCTATAAGATCTGAGGTGAAATAAAGCTTGTAAGAAATAAGCCTCAGAAGATAGAGAAAACTTCACCATAAT
>JAWWTY010000106.1:93678512-93701053 GCA_035222235.1 Margarornis squamiger
GTTAACCCTTTCCCTACCCTCTGTCCCTCACGGTTCAGGATGTGACATCACTTCCCCCTGGGAACCCTATAAATACCCAGACCTCTGGGAATAAAACCTCTTTGCTGCTTGCCTCCCCGGTGTGTGGTCCTCCCTGCGCCATCTGAGGGATCCTGGTGACCACGTGCCAGGAGGGGGGAGGGGTGAGGAGCATCCATCCAAACTGCCAAATTTCCCCATGTTTCCAATATAAATTGCAGTTTGACTGGAAGATACAGCTAAATCAGTAACATGCAGAGAAAGAGTCTTTGGACACTACTATAATAGAATTCACTTAACTGGGATGCATATAAATAGACAATTCTCTTAAGTGAAAATTTTTCTTGGAACCAACTTTCATGTAATTAAATTCAATTGACTGATGTAGTTTATTCATAGTTGCTTTGTTCATTGTACATACAGAGGTAGGCATTTCAGCCTCACTGATGCAGTGTCATCTCCGGAATGAACTTTTGGTGGGTTTTTTGGAAGTAATTAGAAGGTAAAAGGAGATAGGGTTAAATATGGGTACTTGTATATCTTTCTATAGTTGATGAAGCTACTTCAGAAGTACTTACATGAGAATGAGCCGTTTCTAGTGTTTATTTGTTAGCATTCTGATAGCAAAGATCACTGTCATATAATGGCTCCTTTTTGCTTAATGTAAAATATGAACTGGTAATTTAAAAGACATACTTGCTTAAAGGGCTTATTTTACTACCTCTCAGAAAACATTTCTAATTTATCATTTCTTTGGTTCACTTTCATTTTCTTGTCTTGAGTAATTTCATTTGGAGAACAAATAGGAAGATGGTTTCAGATTTATTTTTTATATTATCAGATTTAGTCACAGATACACATACCAAGAGCTACTTACATCAGTAATAATATGAATGTACTACAGGAAAATAAAACTATCCCTCTTCAAACATAGCAAACATAAGTTTTCACTTATCACCTTGTGGTTTCTCTTGGCACTAAACAGTATGGGCATACACAATCTCTAATTTGGAATCCAGGAACCACTGTCAGGTCCTCTTTCCACCTGTAAGCATGAGTTTACGGTGCTGGCTTCCGGCACAAATCACAACCATAGAATAATTTAAGTATGAAGTGATCTCTGAAGAACACTCTCCACACAAAGTAGGGGTGGATTTGAAAAGAATTTGCTTCATAATTTTCCCAGGTACTGAGGTGAGACTGACTGGACAGTATTTTCCTCTTAATGGGAAGCAGGGAGTAATTTGTGCTTATTCACAGTCTCAAAGAACCTCCCTCTGTTGCTGTGATGCGTCAAAGTTGCTAAAGGTGGTCTCGCAGTGACAATGAACAGCTCCTTCAGCACACTAGGGTGCATCCCATCAGGTCATGTACCCTCCACGACTCTGTCTTTTTCTACTGAGGATAATGCTTCACTACCAGAGACCTCTCTAAGACTTGGGGAACTGGAAGGCTAGGGGGCAGACAATTCCAGTGAAAACTAAAGCATAAAGGCCTTTGAGTATGTTGGTTTTTCATCATTCGATGAAAGACACATCTGTGTCATAGAATCATTAAATCTCTCATCCTACTGAACATTGTGCCACATACTCTTTAGTATATAGATGTACAAAGTCCCTCTTTCCCCATTTCACCTCCCTTGCTTTTTCCAATCCAGTTGTACTACGATTTTCTTAACTCCATCTCTGCCTGCAGTGTAACGTTTTTGTATCTGTCATAAGTAGTATATCCCTGCCCCATCTTCTGGTCATTTAATTTTGTCATTTAAACTCAGACAGGAGGTCATGGTTTATCTTTGCCAGCCTTCAGCTATGCTTGCTCTGCTTTCCGCATGTCCGAATGATAGTATTTTACATAGAAGAAGTTGCCCTTGGAAATCAAGCAGCTTTTCTGGGCCTCTTTACCTCCCACGCTTGCTGGCAATGGAATCCTGCTAAGCAGATCCCTAGACAATTGAAGAACAGTGCTCCTGAAATACAGGGTTGTAATTCTATTTATAATTCTACTGTTTTTCTTGGTAATTTTCTTAAAGAATTTAAACTTCATAATTTCATAGTCTTGCAGCCCATGCTGCCCTTGGCTATCACAGCCTTGACCAGTTCTTCTGCCCTGTAATTAACAGGTCCAGCAAAGCATCTCTCTAGTCAGTTGTCAAACATCTGCATCAAGAAAAATTCATTAGCACACTGCAGAAGCCTCCTGGATTGTTTACACCCAAGTTTATTTCCTTCTCAGTGGATATCATGTTGGTTGAAGTTCCTTATCAGTACCAGTCATGATCATGAGGTTTCTTTCTGCAGTCTAGAGAAACCTTTATCTGATTGCTCTTGATCCTGCAGTTTACGGCAGACATGTACAGCAATATACTCCCTATTAAGCCTTATCCAAGGCAACAATCTGTTTATTTCAGCCACTGTTCAACACAGAACACAACTGTTTCTCCTCATCTTTTCAGGACTATAATTATTTTATACTGTGCAGATGTATCATTATCATTTACATGCAATCAACTTCAGACTTATTAAACTTAATTCCATATTTGATCTGGGAAAAAGTACAAATTACTTAACATTTATCATGTGAACATGCTAGATTATTCCTTTCATAAGTAACCTTCAGTTTTCTGAACTAAAACCTTTTTGGGATCAGAGTGTAAGAGCATAAAGTTGTAATTGAATAATATCAAATTTTGATAGATAACATTTTAATCTCATCATAAACCTGTAAGGCAGTGGTGTTATTCTTGCACAGAAAGGAAACCAATGAGGGCTTTTGATAACCTCTATGATTTATTAAGCATCCTGCAGTCACCTGTGCAATTTTAAGCAGAGCCAAAAGCAGACAATAAAGAAGCAGAAAATAGAACTTGCAAAATCCAGTGTTTTTCACAGTGAAATTCATTGGGCAGAAACATTCATTTCAGTGTAAATCACATAATTTATTAAATTCTTATCAATTATTCTATTTATCTTTGTGTAGGTTATTAGCATTCAGTATTTATGTGCTTAACCACACATTGAAGTTTATGAACCTTTTTGAATACTCTATGCCAATAGACACCTACAAGCTTAGGTGGAATGAATACCCATTAAGAGTTAGGTTTAATTTGTCTCATAATCTTCATTTTTAAAATATACATCAGAGCTGTACTTTTGTGAAAACAGAATCTGGAAATTCCTTTTATCACTTTATGAATGTTAGGGGTTTTCTGCTTATTTCTTCAGCTGTGAATTCATGACATTTTAATAAGCCATGCTTTCACTTAATGATTAATTAAAATATTCCATTAAGTTTGAGTAAAAAAAAGATAGTCTAGGATCACAAGAGACCAAGGGAATTTTCAATTTCGGGTAAATAAGAAAGTCATTTATGAAAAATAATATATTTAAAATTATTATTATTAGTATTAGTATTTAATCCCACTAGTGCATCAGGGAAAATATGAAACCACTGTGATGTAAAAGAAGCCATTTTACTCAGAGGAACAGTGGAAAAAGTGTGGAGATTATTCAGATTTCCTTCTGTAGTACATCACTCTATCACTCTTATTTTCCACCACATTTATTAGTCTGCTTAAGAAATTAGTCAAAGTCAATTATTTAAAAGAAACTGAACTGGTGAGCTAGTCTGTTTGTAACAAGATATTCAGGAAAAAAAAAAAAAAAAAAGAACAGAATCTTTCTAACTAAAAGGTAAATCAGATAACCTCATATGGCTGGCCTGCCACTGCCCAAATTCTTGGCATATTACAAAAAGTGAAAAGGGTGCAATCATGAAGGTCTGCTTCTGCTTTTGCAAGTTAAATGCAGAGCAGACTGCAGTATAAATCTTGTTCGTGGAGTTTAGGTACCTAATTACACATGAATTTAACTTAGATACAGATCAGGGCCCAATAAAGAAAAACCACTTCACCTTGCCTCAACATTGATGTTTAATAATATCTTTATTTATTTCTTACAGATTATTAAAATTTCATTCTCTTGACAATAGAAGCTCTTCTTTAGTACTGATAAAAGAAATTTATTGCTCTGGATTGACAAAGTTAATTCAGCATTTGTTTTTTTCTTGTTACTACAGATTTTTTCAATGAAATTTGAACAGCATATATGTGATGTTTAATGTGCTACATTTTGGAATTTCTTAGTGAGACCTGAAACATAGATATAAGAAAACCAGAGGTGCAACCTAGCAAACCTAATATGCTCTGGAAAAAAAAAAAACAAAACAAGGGAATACTTTGTAGGTATTTTAGGAATCTCTGAAGTGCTATGTATGGAAGAACAACTGATGAAAATCAAAATTTTTTATTATTATACTGTTGTAGTTAATGTGAAATTAATATTTCAATGTTGAGGGAAAAGTCACAAATGAAAATGTTTGTTTTCAGAGGAAATAAAGGGAAATAAAGAACTAAAGGCAATTATCCTAAACAAAATTCAAGTCCAACCAACTTAAACATACACTTATCTATAGGTTATTTTCAGAGATGGTAAAGTTGTCTGTTTAGATCCCAATATGTTACTGACACAAAGAGCAAAAAAACTTCTAAAACTTTGGATTAATAGGTTGAATAGAAAAACATTTCAAGCATAACACATTCCAAAGAGTGATCCCATAGAATACAGAAGTTTGTTACTCCCAAGGAAGTGTGTTTTGATTTCTAAACTGTTACAATCTCAAACTCAGTTTCTTGTCTGTTTAAGACAATAAGAAAAATGTTGATCTTCTGCCACTTTTAAAAGTACTGCCAGGACTTCTGTTGTTGACAAAATGACAAGTTGCTCATAGCTACCAGAGCAATAACTCACTTAAATATCTGGAGCTTGATCAAGAAATGAAGTGGCACTAGCTATATATATTCAGTAAGAAACTTTGAGGATATCAGTATGTCTCTAGATCTTGCCACTTAATCTTGGTTCAAGTCTGGATAGCCTACTTTAAAAATAAAAAGAAATGAAAACCTTTGTACACTTGAAAAAGTAAATGAAGGGATAATTAGGTTTAGGTTTTATTCCAGTTCAGGTTTGAGATCTCAACTGGGTTCTTAAGCCACCTCAAGCATTTAGAGGCAAACTAAGTGAAACAATGCAAATGAGTGGGAAGGTAATAACTGAAGGATCATTTTCATTTTGTATATGCATACATTGTGTATACATGTATACATCTAATTTCATATACCTTGTGCTATAGAAATGCACTAAGCTTTTGTTTAGAATGTGAATGGTATATATGGCAGAAGAGCATTTTGTCTAAACTGGAATACTGATTAGCTTGGTGATCCAGGACAATGTGTAAAAAGGACCCTAGTGCTTGTAGCATCTCATGACACAATGGTCTTTTGTGTTGTCTGCAACTGTAGACTCAAATGTCTTAATCAGTGGCTACTCTTGCAGACTTGTGAAAACGAAAGTGAGAAGAGGGGTGAGGAATTAAACAGTATTTTCCTAAATCTTTTGAGCAACAGATGTGGCCTGAAAATACAACCTGCAGGTTGCAGTTATGGCTAATATCCCAAAATTACTTGATAGGCTCAAAAAGGCTCAAAAGTAACTATTCTTATTTCTGGAAGGGTTATTAACAACAGTTAAGTTATATGCTTTTCAAAAATCTAAGAATATTTTAATTTTTCATATAAATGACTTAATAAAGGGAAACTCTTGCTCCTTTCATTGAGAGTGTTTCAAAGGACTTGATAGAGAAGATAAAAACACTGGTTTGTGTCTAATTTCAATGGGCAGCAGGAAAAGTGTCTTACACTAATTGCAATTATTTCTTCTGGTGACTGGCCAATTCTTTTTATTTTTCTTTTTTTTCAATGCCAAACTTTTAGAAAATCATTTATTCATGACATAATTCATCCCTGCAGCTATTTCTGTTACCTTTCACAGTTCAGCAGCACTTTCCTCTGCTTTTCTTTATTATCATATGTGCATAAGCCATTTCTATAAAGTACCATAATTTTAACATTCTTCCATAAGTTTATCAGCATCAGTTTTAACTTATATTCAAAGGATAAATCCCCTATAGTAAAGCTGCTCTCCAAAGGAATTCAGCACATGAAAGCAGAGAATTTCAGACAGTAGTTTTAAAAGAAACTACAGTGCAGTACGAACGAGTTCAAATTTAAGACACAAGGCACATGAAGTCAAACAAACAAATTATAAGATGGAAATGTATTTTCAAGGTTTCATGGCTTATTTTTCTTTCCGTCACAAAAATCATCAAAGAAGGAAATACTTTTATTCTTGGAAAACATGTAATTGAAGTCGACATATAAAAACAAATTGTAGACAACTGGCAAGTTTTCCTTAAACAAGCACGTAGAGGCTGGTTGAAGTTCTGTGGCTGTTCAGTCTCCTTAATTATTTCACCCAATTTTCTTACACAAAATTCTGTAGTTCACAGCAGGTAAGTCTGTTTCTGCCTGGCACAAATGAAATATGTGGCCAGTCTAACAACCCTCATTACCCCAAAACATGAATAAGGAACCTATCTCCAAACCTACTGGAAAATTCCGTATCAAACAAATTTAGAATAACATTACCAAGTTGCAACAATAGCCTCATAATATTGGGAAGATAAAATCAAAGCAGTAGATGTGAAAATTACTGTGAAGAATGTATATTAGTTGTGTGACAATACGTCCTTTTATCAAGCCAACAAAATTAGTGCAAGAGCCTTGCAATCCATCATGGAAAAGGGCAATAGTAACCAGTGTTAAGTGCAATGCCTGCAGATGATCCATTTTGCAGGGCCTGCCTCATTAGCAGTCACGTGATGGAGCTGAGAATTCCAGATGTTTGTTGCAAAAGCTGAAATTATTTCTCTAATCCCCATCATTGCCTTCCTCTGCTCTCCCCTCTACTGGTGTTTTCATTAAAGATGCAGGTATATAACCTGGCAATATATTCCAGATTCATCTGAGGGAAGCAAGTGTTCAGTATCTGATAGCTCAGTGATGGGATTTGGGGTCTGGAGGGTTTAGACACAAGGCAACAATCCATTGCAGGTTCCTTTTCAGTTATCATTTTAATCTTTGTTTAATCAAGAGATTAAATATAGATACACTTCACTAATGCGATGAGTCCAAGGAAATTGTTCCTGATTTAAGTCAGATAGCCTTCCTACTTCCGCATTCCAGATAGTGGCAATGTGCTAACTCTAATTTCATTTTTGATCAAAGGCTTTCTGGCAGTCAACTCTTTTTCTGCTTCTTTGTGTTATAGCCCCATGCATGAATGGGCTCTTGTTTCCAGATGTGGTCGGTGTAGCCTCCCTGGCAATATTTTAAATGACGGAAAAGGGGTTGAGAAGAAAAATTCAGATACTGGTATTGGAAATAGTAAATGCAGGATAAGCTACGTTTTGGATCATCTGATTGTGCTTGTAGGTTCATCTTTAAGGTATACATTTGAGTGATTACTTTTTTCTGGTTTGTAAGTGATTTTAGTGCATATGACTAAGCACATTGCATGTTAAGTGCCTATATGACAGTTGCAAACATCATGTAAATTTATATCCAGCTAACTTCTCTGTAGTGACCATCTTCAAGTCCTGTTTTAGCTGTGTGTTGTGTTTATGCCACCTATTCCCCACAGATATATCTGGTTGCCTTCTTAGTTCCAGGGAGTATCATTTATTACTGATCTACACCAGCACAGCATATCTAATGCCCTCTACAAAACACATTGGTTCACACAGCTCAGTCACACAGAGGAATAAATTGATCATCTAGGATGTGCCCACTCTTTCCTCTCACTGATCTCTACAGGAAGGGAAATAGGACCACAGATGCTGCTTTCCAAATTGCTTTAAGGCAATCGTGTTAAGTCAGCAAGAGGGTGCCTATTACTGCATGGTTTCCTTGCACAACTAGGTAGGAGAGGCATTTTCATACCTGAGTAGTACTGAATAGTCTTAATACTGCTTATACACCACCTTTCAGAACAAAACAATTACTAAAATAAATGCATGATAATCACATGCATTTTCTATATCTAATTATGTAAAGAAACACTCTAAAATGAAATAATGTTTATTCATTTTTCAGGTCATATGCCTCACTTCATATTTATAACATAACTATAGGCAATAGCATGGAAAAAAAAAAAGATCATTGCAGAAGCCAAGTAGATGAAGAAATGTTTTAAATTGCATAGCTTTAGAAATAAAATGCTAATGCTCTCTCCCTCTCAGCAGAACCAAAACCTCACTATGCATTAATGTTGACATCAGAGTGTTATAAGGAATGTTTCATCAAAAGATGCACTTCATGATTCCCTGAAATTCACTTTAATCTCATGTCATAGTTAACAAGCTGACTGGAGAAAGGCTTAAAAATGAGTTAAGCTTATTTTCAGAGAACAGCTATGGACCTCTAACCTCTGCTGCCACAATGCTAAGGGTAGGCAAGGTATTGCTGTGAGGAAGCATTAGTGCCATGCATGGTGTGCCACAGTGTACAGGCTGCCTTTTCTGATGACTGAGATTCGAGTAACCTTTAATGGGCAGATATGGTGCGTTTTTCTCTCAGGATTCTTGTTTTCCATCTATTCTGTGGACTCAAATTGTTCATGATTCACAACTGGTAAGCAGAATTGACCACAGATAAAAGATGCTTTATTGTTGTTGTGTTTAGTTTTGGTTTTTTTTTTCAGTAAGACCTTAGACCATTGGATAACCATTCTATAACTAGAAAGTATAAAATAATTCTAGTCCATTTTAAAAATAACTGCTTAGGAAGACTTCTATTAGTTGTTACAATCAGTGAGTATCGTAATGGGTTGCCATGAGAGTCATTCAGGTGAAAATGATTTATACTGTTCCAAGTTCCTCATTTATTAAAACAATCATAATACTGACATTACAGTACATTGCTCCTGTTTTGATTTATTTTGTTGTATGTAGAGACACAGCCAACAGAAAACCTTTCTCAGTTCACAGTAGCTTTTAAATATGTTCTGGTGGCAGATGATGGTGTATAAGAAAGGATTTACAATGAACAGTTCATGAAAGAAACAGAACTCACTACTTAGAACAGTCTAAAAAAGGCCAAAGAAACTTTGAGAACAGTAGAAATGTATTCCATTCCTCAGAATGCCTCTGGAGTCATCATCAGTTTGACTATTTATTTTTATTGTCCTATATCAGGACTCCATTATATAAGGCCTGTACCATGACTTGAATATAAACCTCTCTCTCTGTATCTATCTATTCTAAAGACCTTAAACTGGAAGTAAAAAGCACTAAAGGAAAGCAGGGTATTTCTTCACTGGTAGAATTAACTAATCGGATATGTGGAAGTTAGGGATTTTTTTTTCAAGTTCTTTTGTGACCTTGGATGGAATTTGTATAGGTTTCTCTCTAGTTAAAAATACAGAAACAACACCAGGTAGATTTTTTGAACACCCTTGGAGAATATTGAAAACTTGCTATGTATGACTTCTCAGATGTGGATACATAAAGAGCCATCCTGGTGCACAAATAATGTCTCTGTGTTCAGTCTCCTAATCTGTAGGTTTAGCAACCAGGATCCCCAACAGCTCTACAAGATTACAAAAGAAGGGTTCTAATCTCTGAATCCTGAGCCAAGAAAAAAGCCTAAATCCTGAATATACTTGACTTAAGATCTAATGTATACATGTTAGGTAGCTTCTGTTGCAGGATGGAGGGCTATTTGGTAATACTCAGTTCAGAAAAACGTATTCTTGTCATTAATTCTGAAGGAAAACTCTGGAGGAACTTCTTTTCTGAAAAGGAAAACTGATACGGGATCATTTTTGTCTTTTGAGAGCAGCCTCTACTACTGTTGTTGACTGCTACCCTTGACATTTCGGTGTCAATACTCTAGAATTGGCCCCAGTGCCAGAGGAAAAAGATTTATTCTCCTGAGGAAACTGTGCAGCATTCAATAAGACTTGTATTCAATAAGACATGCAGCATTGTAGAGACCACATTTATCAGCTGGGTTATTTTAACTATGGTAAAGAACTGAGTATATTTGGAGGATAAAACAACCTGCTTTGTTTTGCCAATGAATAAATACTTAATGACAAAGAGTAGAAAGGAAAGGGAAAGACTCTATAATATGCACAGACATACTACTGGAAAGAGTCAATAGTATGACTGGAACAGGCTCCCCAGAGGTGTGATCACAGCACCAAGGCTGCCAGAGTTCAAGATGCATTTGGATGATACTCTCCAGGCACATGGTGTGACTCTTTGAGATGGTCTGCTGCAGGGCTAAAAGCTGGACTTGATGATCCTTGTCGGTCCCTTCTAACTTGGCATACTCTATGACTCCGTGATTCTGTGAAACCGGAAAACCTGATTATGAGTAGAGACCCTACAAGAGGATGAGCAGTTAGGGTGCAGACATTTCCTAGAGTGGATGATTAGTTGTAAACCCAGTTTGTTGGACTGTGTGACAAGATAAGGATAAGATCAATGTTAATAAGCTGACATTTGTGAGACACTGGTGCTTGATCAGGAGACATTTTCAAAAAGAGGTCTCAAATGTCTTGATTCTGGGGTTTGGTACCATATTTTAATTATTTTCCATGCTTCAGGGCCTTTGCTCCTCACCTGCTGACACCAGAACATTTCATTGCTGTGGTTTAATCTTTCTCCTGAGCTTTTATGTTTGGCTGGTTGATTTGGTTTGATATTGTTCTTTTATTTTTCTCTACTTGAAGCCCTGGAGAGTATTGACAGCTGAAAATGGGATGCGTGGTGCTTCTAGAATTGTTGCAAAACCTATTTAGTGCTCAGCTATCTTTAGCTGTGCTCAAGAAAGGAGAGCTAGCAGTGGACGGGATGAACAGAAACTGGAAATACTGAAATTGTTTGCCTTTTTCTGAAGAATGTCATCTTTTCTTTCCATCATGAAGAAATATTAACTAAAGACATGCTTTAGGACATTAACCCTCAAATGTACATACCTGAACTTTTCTTCTCTCATCCTATTACCTACTATTTTTTCTGTCGTTTCTGATGTTTGATGCTATAGACTTCTGCTTGATCACAGGAAGCCCTCCGTGGACTCTTCCAGGTTAAATGGCCATTGCAGTGATACTTGTAATTGCAAACACCAAAAATCTTTCCTGAATACCCTCCTGATTCTTTTTTCTCTTCAGGCACGTGTTCACCTGGAATTTTTTTGAGGTCATAGATGCTGTGACTGTGCTAATGGGGGACGCTGGACCTTTTATACCCCTACAGATAGACAAAGAGTATCTGAATTGCTCCCTGAGAGGCTTTTAGGAAGCTCTTGACTCAAACAGTCCACAGTGCTAGACTTTGGAATTGAATTTATTGCCACCAAGCAGTTTCAGTTCTTAGTGATAAACTGAAATTGAATCATTATCACCAATCACTTCTGTGGTATGTCAGAGATATGGCAATTTGATGTTATCGAGTGGTTCACATAGGAATTAAATTCCAACATACAGTTGCTGGCTTAAAACAGGAATATTTTATTTATTTGCTGGGTCACTACTACTATATGAACTACTATTATGCAAGAAGATTTCTCAAATGAAAATTCCTCAGACTGAAAACTATATTCTCTGTCTAATGGGTTCTAAATTATACATAAACTGTGCAATTTTCAGAGGTGATGCAATTTCTTCTGTCACAATGTCTTGTAATATGGAGGCTGTTTCCATTAAATTGACAATTCTATACAGATGGACTACAATACCTTCATTTTCAAAAACATCCACTTGTAGTGCTATCACATACCAGATAAGATTTTTTAAATATTTCTGCTTGTCTTTATCTTGACTAACAGCAATAAACACTGTTAGAAAAGAGTGTACTCTACTATTCAAAACACCATTTCTTAGCAAGGTTTATATAACAAGTGAAACACTAAGTATATGAAGAGCTTGCCATTCAGTTTCATGAATTTATGTATTGTCTGCTTTTTGTTGTTATTTTGTAACCTAGTAATTTTTCTACATAACTGTGCCAGAATGTGGCACCGTGGGCAGGTATCTCCTTCTTCCACATTGGCACAGATGCAAAACTACTGCTGACAGCTATTGGCATTATCCCCCATTAAAGGATAAGAAACATGGACATTTCATCTTGGATTTCAATTAAGTCTTGAAAAACAAAACAACAACAACAACAAAAAAGCCCCCTACCTTATTTAAGTTTAAACAGATTATCTGAAAATGATGCTTTGATTTTTTTTCCCCCCCGAAATAATTATGACAGGCTCAGTAATCTGCTCTGTTAACAGATCAGTGAAAAGTTTTCACTGTGGCAAGTGAAAACTAGGGGACTGGTTCTTTCTTAGTATAGGTATACATGGGAAAAAATACCCGGCCACAGACCAGTGTAAATTACTTCCCTGAGCACCAGTCTCCGAAATAATAGCTTTGTCCAAGGAAAGGAAAAAAAAAAAAAAATAAAATTGGGGATTCTGAATTAGCCTCAGAACTGTATGTCTGTAACCCAGTCATGGCAAGCAGCACCCACATACTGCCTTATGGTGACATCCGCAAGCAGCATCAAATAGGTTTGTTCTTTCTTTCCCTTCTGTACACTCTGTAAGTAATTGGGACTTGGGAAACAAACAGTTTTCCCAGGGACTTCTCAGGTGCTGTTTTATCTGTCCTATACTGTTCTCAAATACAAAACTAAATGGAATCATTGTGAAGCTAATGCCACTCCCAGTATGGAATCCAATGAGTAATTCAGTGTAGATACAGGAAGAAGTGTGATCTAAAGGATACCTTGTTCTCTTTGTGTAGGATAAAACTGGTTATGGATGTCTGCTGTGAGAATAAGCTGTGAAAAACTTCGGAAAGCAGCAATCTATTCTCTTTTTCCACATCACCTGAAAAAGCACACTTAAAGGACTGAGAATGTAGAAAACGTAGCTAAAAGTCACTTTTTCACCCTCAGCTGTTGACTGTATTTTAGAAACTGGTGCCAATTTCAGCACATTTTTTTCTCTGTACGGATTCGGAGCATTATGTACTCTGTTTTAGCTATCTTTGTGCAAGTTGAATTCACAAGAACCTGGTGAATTTTTAAAAGAATCTTGGCACTGAAACCCCTCTGGATATGTGTTCTTTGGCAGATACAGGTCTTTAAATCATAGTTTAGCTGATTTAGTCTGATTTTAAAATGGCATTCTATTATTCCAGTACTTTAATGAAATCTGAACTATAAGCAGCAGTTCAGGAGCTGGAGGGAAATGATGGAGGAGTACAGTACACAGTGGTAAACTTCTACAACAGGTTATTAAAGATAATCTGGCTCATTTCACAGTACAACTTTATCAGGTTTTTTTTTTAATTTTTATCTTCCTTTGATGGTGATTTGATACTGACATTGAGCTTTTGTGTGCTGACATATCTATTTTTGTTTATATTTACTGAAATTCTTCACTACTTTTATTCTTAGGCACGTGCATCTATTATTAACAGCAGATGGGATAGAGTGGAACATAATGACATCACTCAGCAGCAATGTCTGTTTAATCAGTGGTGTCTGATAAGGCATGCATTTCCTGCATGATTGCACTGTCATGTTTGACACAAATGATGGATCACTACTAAATATGCTACTAAATTGTACTTTTCTTACATCCACTCATCAAAAAATTCTGACCATAATTATAATTGAGCCAGTGATATCTTGGTTCTAAAACTGTATATATATCGATTACTTTATAGTCCATTCCTCCTAGGATAGCTGATGTATCAGTTTTAGTTTGTAATGACAACCTCATATGAATCTACTCTTGTAAACTCTCACTTAATTTGAGGCCCAAATAAGGTATTTTCTGCTGACTGATATATTTCTATTATATTTTCCTTACAGTGGAGATGCTTTTTTGATGATAAATGGTTACTAAAAATAGAATTACCTAAATAGATAGGCATTTTCTGTTCCTCCTGATTTGTCAGATGCATCAGATTCCCATTGAATTTATCTGAGGTGTTTGATTTGATTTCAGAAATGTTTATCACTCTTTTATATTTTTTCCTCATCATTGAAGTATAACTTTTTTTTTTTTCAAAGCATACTTTGATTTCTTCCATTTCAGATGTATTTAAATATAGCAAAAATAAATTTCATGAACTTTAGAGGCTATGTCTATACCACCAAATAAATCAGGCAGGAGTACAACTTAGAGCCCCAAGGACAAGTGGTGTGACATGGCTCACAGGATGTACAGCTAAACTGTAATCCCCACCCCTCCAGCAGGGAGGATTTGCACACAAGCTGCCTGCCGGGGAGATTCTTTCACCATCCACTGAGCTATGTCCAAGAAGAGTGCATCTATACTAATAAGTTAAGAGGTGATATTGCCAAGGCACTGGAGCTCAGTCACTTAAGCTTTTCAGTGACTAGATTGGTCCCTGGCGTAGTTTTGTCACAGTGCTCTCCTGGACAATGCCAAAGTATAGTCTGGGAAATCCCCCACACTGTGTCCTGCTCCCAGCAGGCAGCCTGAATGCTTCTATCCTGGAGTCAAGGCAAATTTGCAGTCTTGTTACATATATACTGCAGAGAGCAGATTCCAGGGCCAGATTGCTTCAGTGCCTCAGGCAGTACCCTGGCCCAAACCCTAGTGGAGTGCATGTCAACAGCTTAGCAATATGGTTGTCTGTGTGTTAGTGCCTGAGCCAAGGCAATACACAAAAAGTGGTGAAGCAATTAATAGAGATTCCTGCTGTGTATGATTGTAAAGGAAATGCAATGGAAAATTAATGTGCTAATTAAGATGCTTAATATTCTTTAAGATGTAAACCCAAGAAACTCAGATGTGATCTCTTAAGATCTGCATAAACTTGAAGCTTCAATTACTTCAACATTGTTCACTTGAAGTTTATCTTAAGATTATTTACAGTGGAGAAATGTATGATGGAACATCGTGTTAGGCTGGACAGGAACATCCCAGTTTTTCTTAGGAGCAGTGACTAAAAAGCTGTTTAGCTTATTAGCTCTGAAATTCTGTTTATTAGAAGGAAATTAAAATATAATAACCAGATATATGGAGTGAAGCAAATGGAAATAAAAGGTGTGAAATCAGCTTCCATCTTCCACTCCTCTTTTCTCAGGAGTTTCTCAGTTCCCACTTATCCTGCAGATAATTTCTGCTTGTTGCCTCCTAATCTTTTTCTGCTTGCTAGAAACTCCTTCCAGTTGAGCCTGGTATTTTCCTGAAAACACTTCAGCAATTTTTTCATGTATGAGCATGCTGAATAGCCAAAGACTTCTCAAACCATGAGAAAGCAAACGAAATGTGTTATCTATCACAAATAATTTTCATTTATCATGGAATTGTGAGATGATGGATGAGTTAACTTTGCAAAAGAGAACACACATTATCAAACAAAACCAACAAAAAACAACAACAACAAAAAGAAGTAGAACAAGAAGAAGATGGCATTAACTTTAAAGGAAGAGAAACTGCAATGTCACAGAGTTTTGCTAGAACATCAAAGTGTAGATGATAGGTGTGCATAAGCTTCTCCAGAACTGTGGAGAACTTAACTTCACCCCAGCCCCTGTTCCTTCTCAGGCACAGATGAGCCAGCAGGTAAAAAAAAAAAAAAAAAAAAAAAACCAAAACACTTTTAAAATGTGCATAAGGAAGGACATGATAAATGGGAAGGAGGGAACTCTAATTGAGTGTTATGTTTCATACAATGCCTAAATTCCTGCAAAAGACTCTCAAAACAACATTAGTGGAGATAGATAGACAGATAGATAGACAGATAAATAGATAGATAGATAGATAGATAGATAGATAGATAGATAGATAGATAGATAGATAGATAAGGTAGCCCTTTTATTGAAAGCTTTCAAGGCACACACCAAAAGCACGTGCATGCATGTGAACTAGATGTTACAGCTTTTATAACTTTCAGTAATCAACATATATAGTATCTATAGCCAACCTGTGGTGCCAATTCCCCTGGTGCCCACCCTCAGAACTCCTCAGAACTGCCCCTTGGAGTACCTCCAAGGGCTCTGAGCTTAGTCTCTTGTTTTGACTACAAGCTATATTATTGTCTCAATTGGAGTTCTTGCAGGTGTTCTTCAAAACAAAGTGTCCTTGGCAATGTGATAATAAAGTTCAGGAATGTGTGAGAAAAGTGCTCAGTGACTTCTAAATACCACCTAAAATGTGAGAAACCTAGGAAAACTTATTCAGCTTATATAACTGTATAAAAATCTACAAAATACACACTAAAATCCTTAGGCATCACATACATGAGTACTTGAATCAGGCCATAAGGACAAGCCTAAGTACTTTACCTCCTTTTGTTTACTGAAGAAACCAGGGAAGAATTAGTGATAATGTGGTCTCATTCTGTTGAGGCTTTTAGGCTGTGATAACAGAAAATGATTAAAAGTGACAGTGGACTTATTGTGCCATAATTGATCATGATATATGCAATAGGTACTGGCAAAGGCCTTTTGAAAAAAGTTTATTATTTCAATAATACCTATTTCTCTTACTGCAGTTTGTGCATTTTTTTAAGTGTATGATTTATTGAAGACTCCATTAGAGCTGAGGAGATTTGTGCAGCTGATGGAAGTGATTGTCAGATATTTCAATAACTGGCATCAGGCAAACAAAGTATGTGATTCCTTGAAATTCTTTTTATAAAGCAACATTTTGCATGGTACTTCTTTCCTACTTTTGTCTCAAGTGTTTTTTATTTTCTTCTGAGTGAATATATTTTTACTGTTAAGTATTTCACCTATATTTTAACTTTTTCACCCATAGCAGGTGAAATAATATCATTGTATTTTATGGCAGGACATGACATGACATAGCCCAAGGGTAGGAAAAGGTTTGAAATGGTTGATCTCCCTTGAACTTTGTGCAAAATAAAGGAATTCTGCAGCTATACAAATGTAAGAGCTACTTCAATTTACAGAAATTACTTATAGAATGTAGCAAATTATTATTAGCAAAGTTTACTGTGTCTTTTTCCCTCTCTTTCACTGTGATTAAGCTTAGTAATGAGATAAACTTCAAAAAAGAAATTAAATTATGTGCTAGCTAAATTATTTTTACATTTAAAGTATGTGCATCGGGATAAAGTATATATAGTAGGATGACTGTCCAGAGACTGCGTTTCTAGAAGATAGATACTGGGTGAAGATGGACACCTAGGGCTTATCTCAGTACCAGTGAATTAAATGGTGCAGAGACCTCAGTACTGAGTCTTGATTGTCTGTACAGTTAGAGTGATACAATGGTCCCTTGGGTGATTTCTGGCTCCAGTCAAATAATTCCTGGCACAGTTCAAAAGAGCACTTCAGAGGCAGTTCGGAGGTTAGAATCTTCTTTTGTAGTGTGCTACTTAGCTTAAGGGCCATAAAAATAAGCTTTGGCATGCTTAATTTACTTGTATATATAGCCCTTGTAGTATTGGAAAGCACTTAGCTAATTCCTAACTTAATATTCTTCCATTCTTTCTGATTAGTATTCTAATAAAGCTACAAGATAATGAAGGATTAAAAAAAAAATGTCTAAACTATGTGAAGGAGCTAATAAATCTGAAAGACAGGTCTGGGTGAGCAGCCATTAGAAGTGAAATGTACAATTCTAGGAAGTGGGTGCTGCTTTTTATAACAAGTTTATAACAAGGTGAAAGTGTTTTCAGTGTTTCAGCAAAAGAAACTCATGCTCTAGATAGGTCTTACATTAATCTTTAAATAGATACCAAGACTTATGTACAGTATGTAAGGACATGTGGCAGATGAGACTGTTTCACTAAGCTTATATGATCAAGGATCCTTTTGATGATGAGGGGGGAAGTGATAAACAGCACAGAGACCCAACATGAGGAGACAAGGGAGGCAATACCTAAGATCAAAAGTCTCGAGCTACTAACTGAAGGGCCATCAAAAATAAATAAATAAATAAATAAAATAAAAAAAAAAAATACAAACAGAGCTTTGGAGAGGGCCACCTGGACTTTGTGACCCATAAGAAGGTGCAAAGTAGGAATGTGAGAATTTGGGATATTCAGTGATGGCTTGAGCAACTATGTAATATTTAAAAAGGAACATTTAGGGAAAGGGAATCAGGGAGGTACAAAACTGGGGCAGGCAGAGAGGTGTATGAAAGACCTGATCTTGTAGGGGCTGGGGGTGGTCAGTGCACTTGTGTGACAGCCCCATGTGAGATCACCACAGGCTGTCCTCCCTTATTTAAAGACTCTCATCTCTCTCTCTCTCTCTGTGCATTGTCTCACCCTCCATCTTGTGTGTTTGAGTGCCAGCTCCTGGAAGGCTGGCCTGAGTGCACTGGCTACCAGCTACTGGAATTAAAACAAGGGTTTGGGTGCTCCTATACTATGGTCCAAGCAACTGGGGATGGCGGGGGTCTTCCAGTGGCTGGGGAGGAGCAGTGTGTGTCCTGAAAACCAGATACTCGTGGGATCAGTACAAGTGAGGAGGTCATCATTGATGGCTTGAGTGGGAAGCAGTGATGGCTTGAGTGGTACCCTGGGCCACAGCCTGTGCACCTAGTGCTAGCTGCAGGGTCAGAGTGTGTCTGTATCACTGACCCAGTTAGCTGTTTGCCAGAAAACTCCAAGCTGAACTCAGCAGGCCTTGGATTTGGGAAGGGGTATCAGGTGGATGGAAGGTCTGTGCTGGTATTTGAGGATACCTGCAGGTGGGAGGGGTGTCTATCTGTTGGCAGCAACCACTGGGCAGGACCGACTCATGAGTTGGGGACCAATGGGGCAAGAGATTGTTATATGTAATCCCAGGAGTACATATAACAATGTACTTGCCCCATTGGTCCAAGAGGAGGAGGGGATGGGGCTCTTTTTGTTTATGTAAGTCCTGGTAGCGTTAGGCTGGGCTGTGACTGCCTTCTCTGTTGTATTTTTTACTTGTGCCTGGGGCATATGCACTTGTTTTTCGTGCTGGCTGAACCTGCAAGTGGGAAAGGAGCAGCCATGTCCATAGGTCCAGGACAGAGGGACTCCTAGGTCATGGAACTTCTGGAGGCAGCAGCAACTTATAACATCCTTTAACACTATATGTTTCTTGTAAAAGAGGAAGGGAAGAAAGGATTAAAAATGTTGTTACTCTGGTTAAAACAGATGTTTGAAAATGGAAAGGTTACCAAGTATCCATTTCTGTTTACTACTTTGATGAAAGCCATGGAGTCCAACCTGTAACCAGGTAAGGGGTTTCATTTTTTGGAGTGACTAAAGACTTTGATTGTTTGTAATAATCATGAAATTAAACTACTGAACTCAAACAGTCCGGCTTGTTCTTAAGAGCATTCAGATATACTGCAAGGTTTTATAAGCTTGGTTGCTTTGTTTGTTTGGACCTTTAAAGGTCCAAACAATTAATGTGGTGCTATTTTGTAACAAAATAAAATGAGTGGAATGTTGAAAATGTAACCATTGAGATAATCCAACCAATCTTGGTATGCCAACCAAGATTGCACTGTAGCCTCCTGAAGAGTTGACACTTTCAGCAGTTGAACCTCTCGGTGTCAGTCATCTGTTCAGCAAAGAATGGCACTGCATGACTGACAGTTCTCATATCGGTGCGGGATTGACCATGGAGCATTTTAAAGATGTTGTGACAGAAACAATCTGAGCCAGCTTCAGTGGGGTTCGAACATTAAATTACTGATGTCAAGACTCAGCATTGACTACTGAAGAAAGTGTAATGTTCTTGTATGGGCTTCATATTGAGGAGGAAACAACAACAAAAACCCCCAAACATGTCTTTGCTGCTGCCATTCCCTCTGTGATAAGAAATAAGAAATTAGTGAATATGCAATCAAGAGAAGGGTCTTTCTACCTTAGAAACATAAGATGCAATATTAAAATACGCTGGTACTCCACTAAGTGAATGAAACACTTAAATTTTATCAATATGAAATGCTATTGATCTAAAACTTTTTAAAGAGGAGTGGTGTGCTGATGTGGACCTCTTGCTATAAACAAAGTGCTGGCTCTGTGATTGGGTTTGAAGAGAGCCAGTCTTCTGGCAGTAAAGAACAGGCTACAGGAATGAAATTGAAGGATAATTTGGTTTCAAGAGAGACTCAGGAGAGACTCATACACATGTGAGACAAGATCTGAGAATATAGCTGTAAAATTAGTTAAACTTCTGAATTTTCCCAAGTGTCATTGATATCTTACCTAAATTGGCTTCCTTAAGGGGGGAAACTCCCCCCAAACCAAATAAACAAAAAACCCAAACCAACCAACCAAACAAAACCAAGGTGGAATAGGGGAATACACAGATCCTAATCCCAAACAAATCAGAGAAAAAAATTCTTGGGAGGGGAAACTCTTCAAAGGGTTTGAATAATTTGTAATCTGAAGTGAGCCAGGTGGTTTAGTGTTGCTGGGGAGTGCAGTGGGAGTGCCAGCAGAAGGTGCTCTGAGATGATGGGCACCACCTGTCTGTGGAGATGTTGAAGCTTCTCAAAACACTTGCCTGAGCTAGGCTTCCTTTTGCACAGAGCTAGATCCTTTGGAGAAGTCGTGAGTACAAATTCGGTTTTGGGTTGTGTTCTGAAAGATTTTTGGATCCTAAACTCCAGACAGTGTATAAGAATAGATGAACACCTCTGTATGAGATTTAAGTCACATGCAGTTGGGATACACATCTAAAACAGTCCCCTGATAAAACACAACATGTATTCAACACTTTTAAAGAGTATTGAGAAAAATGAGTTCAGCTGGTATGCAGAATCTTCTCCCCAGTGAAGAAAAAATTATCTAAACTGTGATCAAGACTTGTTCTTTTATTTCAAATGGAAGTGACTCCACCTATGTTGTTCTGCTACCCTAAAGAAAATAATAGCTCGTGCAATTCATTTCTTGCTATACGTGTTTGAAGCTGTTCAGGCTGCTTTTCTCAGCTGTTAGCAATCTCTGCTATGTCTGAAGCTCAGCTGGTCCTGCCTCTAAAAATTCATTTTAAACCAACCAATAAGTGAAGACAACACTGCACAAGTAGATGTTCTTTAGAGCCATGCTTTTGGCACTCTCTCTTTTCTTCTTGTACTACTTCTGCATTCACTTTTGCCATGTGACAGTGATTTGGCAGGAAAAGCTGCAATTATCTTTATCCCAATAAAGGCTAAATGACTAAGTAAGGCACTAAAATTGAATCCACTCCAGCTCAAGAGAGGCTTGAAATTAGGGGATTTAATTTCCTGGAAGACTCTTTCTATGGACAAATGAAATTCTACAGTATTAGGATTTGTTTTTCTAAGATTCATAGGCAAGTTTTAATTTAAAAAATATAAACTAAAATAAACATTTTGTTTGGAGCCCAGTGGCACTGTGACTTGTTAGCCCATCCTAAGGCATAAGTATAGAAATGCCTGGTTTCTCCATTAGGCAAGGCAAGTGAAGAAGAAAGACTCTAGGCTGCTTATATGGGCAGTTGTATACATATTTGGAAATATGACTTTAATAGGTCTAACAGGACTTTAAAATCAATCGCAGAGGTAACTGCTGAATTTTATCTTTACAAAATAAGTTATTTCACAGGGTATGTTTCTTTTCCTGATGATTGGCAGCACTCTCTTAATCCTGCTCCAAAACAGCCAGGAAGCTACAGTGCTCAGTCCAAGAGGTGTTCTTTCTCATGACACAGTAGAGTAGTAATAATAGCCATAACACCCATGCCTGATGTAAATCTGTGCCATCAAACAAGTGGTATTGCCATGCAAAACATTCCTGGCTTTGTTAAAAGTTTGTGCTAAGAACAATTGTTGCAGAAGAATCTCCAGTTTATCTCTGTAGCTCCATTTCTGTTTTCAGCTAGGTTCAGTACAAACAATAGAAATAAGAAACCCAACTTATCCTTTTTCTGTTTTGAGAATGTTATAAACTGCATGTGCAGTTGCAGACAAGCAAATGCAGCTGCAAGTTGGTGCTTATAAGAAAAAGATGTTTTCACTTCAAGCACAATTCACATTGTATAAATAGTGGGGTTATACTGTGAAGTTAAGAGACTGTATTGGTAAGCAAAACAATTTTTTATCACTAGGACGTATTTCATTTTTAATTTGATTTCGTGACTAAATAGTAAGTTTCACATAGCTTGCATGTTCATAAAATTTACATTTGAACCTATTCTAATACCAGAATATTCAATATTTCCCTGTATAAATCTACTGTGATGTAAAGGAAATAGTCACACAACAGATTTTAACATAAATAAAAGCAGGTAATTTAAATGAAATTTTAATTAATTAGTTAATTAATTAAAATAAGCAATGGTTCTTTCTGCATCTTCTACTGCTAATGTTGAGTGGAATAAAATGAATATATGGGTGTAATAGATTTTTCTCAAAATTTTTGTACAAGACCTCAGTTGTGAAAGGCTCTTAGCTATTTATTAAAAATTCTTTAATTGTATCTATGGCTGTTGCTGCAACTAACCCTCTGTTACACACCAGATAAGTTATTATTGGGTCAGAAACACCTTGCCAGGGTCCATCTGTGTGTGGGGGGGAAGGGCTGGGCTGGACCTTCTGA
>JAWWTY010000106.1:93701153-93767552 GCA_035222235.1 Margarornis squamiger
ATGTCACTTTGAATTGCATGGAGCTTGTGTCTGCTGGGTATAACAAAAGTTCCTTGCTATAGCAATGCTTGCTAATCTGTTGTAGTGCTTTTTTGAAGTTGTGTGCTATCTTTGTAAAACCTTTTTTGCCAAAACACTTCTTTTCTTACCAAATTAAAAGAAATCTTTTAGAGAAAAATGTGTAGTTATTCTCTGGATGTTATTTCAGGGTACCAAAGAACCAAAGGCTTTACAAGAGTGTGTGTGAGTGAAATCTCTTGAAGCTTGAAATTAAGATATACACCCAGTAAAGTTGGACTGGGTTGTAACACGCTCTTGTAACCCCTTCAGGATTTAATATAACTAGACACCTTGTAGAATCTGATTTGCTTTTACAAAAGCGTATGCATTTCCACGAACTTCTCTTTGGTTTTGAACATGCAATCTTTGATTCCTTCCATGCAATTAGTCTTGGCCTAGCTTTCAATTCTTTCTTAGTGAGAGAGATCCTTTAGCATTTGTGTTTGTTCCTGGGTTTATTGCATATAAGTTAATTTGGGACATGATTTGCTCTGAGCAATCAAAAGCAGGGAAATATGATGTGCTGATTAGAAATGGCATGATAAGGATCCACATCGTTATATTCTGTCATGGGTAAACATTGTGTGGGGAACCAAACCCCCCAAAAAACCTCAAAAGTATCTATGCTTGGGCCAGCTCCATTTTTTCTAATTGACAGAATAAGTCAGAGCAAACATGCATGACACCTTGCTGTGGCTTAGCCATTGCTGGCAGCCAAGCCCCACAAAGCCACTTTTTCGCCCTGATGGGATGGATAAGAGAATTGGAAGAGTACCAGTGAGAAAACTCATGGGTTGAGGTAACAACAGTTTAATAGGGAAAGCAAAAGCTGCAGTCACAAGCAAAATAAGGAATTAATTCACTGCTTCCCAGGGACAGGCAGGTGTTTGGCCATCTCCAGGAGAGCAGAGTTCCATATGTGTAATAGTGACTTGGGAAGACAAACACTATCACTTTGGATATTCCCGCTCCTTCTTCCCCCCATGTTTTCCTTTCCTCCTCTCTATATGGTGAACACAATGCCATATGGTATGGAACATCCCTTGAGTCAGCTGGGGTCAGCTGTACTGGCTGTGTCCCCTCCCAACTTTTTGTGTACCCCCAGCCTCCTTGATATAGTGTAAGAAGCAGAGAAGGCCTTGACTCTATGTAATGCTGTGCAGGGATAGCTAAGACATCCCTGTATTATCAACACTGTTTTCAGCACAAACCCCAAACAGTCCTATACAAGCTACTTCTAAAAAAAAACAAAACAAAAAAAAACCCCAACAAATAACTCTATGCAAGTCAAAACTAGTACATACCTGAAGTGAAAGTATGGGTGTGGAGATGCTCCTTAGTGACTTTTTTTTTCTACTTTAGGTTCTTTTACTTTAAAGCTCACAATACTACATCATTTTTTAAGATTGGAAATGTGTATGGCTTTTTAACCATAATTATAATCTGCTGAGCAGTTAGATGAAATCCTGGCTAGATATGGCGCTTCTGCTCTATCTGTAACATATTGGCCTTGTTAACATCCTTTTCTTTTGCTAATTTGTACCTTTTGCCTCAGAAGTTCCTTAATCATCTATCTTAGATTACAAGAAATACAGTGAAACTTTTTATTTTTCATAGCTTAATTGGATGCTCTGTTAGTATGCAAAGAGAATTCTCTATTGGTAGAGCTCTCAAGAAATGCTGTTGCAGAGTGAAATACCCTGACTTAAATCTTTTTCCTCACTGAAGTCAGTGGGATATTTGCCTTTGCATTAAGATTTATTTTTAGGGTATTATATAGCAATATCGAAATATTTAAGAAATTATGGTAGAAAGACTTTGAATGAACAGGCAACCTTTAATGCAGAATGATTAAGTGTAGGGGAGGGAGTCCTCACTGGGATGTATTTCTTGCTCCCAGCTGCCTCTTGCAAAGTTCTAGTTTGTGTAGGTCTTTAATATCATTCTGTCTGATCTTGATACCACTTAGTAAAGGAAAAGAGCATTCTAATATAGTTTGGAAATTATATTATGACATATAAAATTATTTATGTAGTGCATTTGTTTATAATATACAGTGCTTATAATAAATATACAATGCAAGCTTATTCTGATATCCAATTAAATTTCATGTCACAATTAGTCTCTAGCATAGGAGTATATATTTTTTCTATCAATTTTACTTGAATTTAGTAATGTATTCTAAAAATCTATTCTCAAGAATGTTTAGTTGGGGCTTTTTAATATTAATAATAGTAACAACATTAAAAATGCTCTCTAAATAATAAAGACACCAAGAAGTTGTATCATCAGAAGCCTGGAGGAATGTTGTTCATCCTGAGGTGGATAAATTACCTCCTTTCCAAATTCTCAGAGGCATGGGGAACAAGGAATTTAATTATTTTCAGATGTATATCCTCTGAGTATTTTGCTGTATTTAGGATTGAGAAACAGGGGAACCAATTTCTTTCACTTATTCCCCACATGCTTAGGAGGAATACGAAATGATTTTTGGTGAATGTTATCTACCCAGACTTTTTGTCAACATAGAAAATAGGAACAAATTATGTTGATCAGTCTTCAGTCAGTATCCATCTCTAAAATTATGCTATTCTGATATGTCAGAATCCCTAGCTGACTTTTTCCTGACTTTAAACTCTTTCAACATCTTTTCTTGAAAATAACAATGAGCTTATAATTCATTTATACTTATTGGTACTATCTTTGTTGAGAATTGCATTTTTCATCCATAGCCAGCTATTTCAAATCCTTTGTTAGCAGTAATATTGTGCAGGCTGTGTTGTGCTTCTTTCCACATTCCAGGAAAATCAATGACCAGCCCCTTTTTAAAGCATGGTAAGATATTTGCCTAGAAATTCAGTGCCTGAAGGCCATATTCCCCCTCAGCTGCAGGGGTCATTGTTCACAATGGCAGTTACAGGAGTTTAACTTTCAAAGACATAGGAAAAATACAAAATATTCAAGAACATCTCAAGTAAGAAGAGATGTCTATTTACTTGATTATGATTATGCAATTATAGGAATTATCTGATAATTTTCTTCCAATCTTCCTCCACCTTTGATGCTTACATCTATCTGAGCTAAAACGTTTAAGTAAATGACCATATTTAATGCACAGTATGTGAATTCCCAATGAAAGAAAAATTCTGAAGCTTCCTCTTTTCCTCTTGTTCCTCTTACTCTCTTCCCCACCCCTTCCCCCTTTTTTCTTTCTCCCCTTCATTTTTGAAGAAGATAACATGTGGGAATGGGAAGGAAAAAATAAATTTACACCAAAAATTGAAAGTGAGAAATGGTGTTTTATTGCTGAATTGAGCTTGGGGAAAATAATTTGTCAATCCCTTCCCTTCAAATGCAGATGCATCTGATAGAATGATTTGATTAGAAAGCACATGTACCTTCAGAGAGGAGACAATCAAGGATTTTTATACTAGCAGAACCTCTGCAAGAAATAGTAGCTGCAGAATATAACTAAAATAGCAAGTACTAATCTACATACACGTTTTAACTAAAAGGATGATTAACTGCCAGAGTAAAAAAGCAGTATGCTTTATGCCTCTTATAAGATGCCTCTCCATTTCTGGGAGTTTTATTTTACTATACAAATTGTTTGGTTTGAGTAACTACATAACAATTGATACTGTGATATTTGATCTAAAACATGTAAGAGTCTCCTAATTTCCTACTGTAATCCTATTTTTCTTATTTTTGGAAGAATTTAAAAATCCTGTAAGTGAACCTATATTTTCCTGATAATAGCTTCTGACAAAATCTACAAGTTCTCAAGACAAATTCTAAGACCTAAAGTACTGCAACTAAGAAAAAGTGTTTTGAGGTTTTTTTGTTTGTTCTGCAGTGTCCCCTGTGTCTCATCCAGTGTGTCAGCCCCATTCCTCGCCTTGTGAATATGGACTCCAGATTGCAAATATCTCAAAGGAGCATTAGAGGTCCTCCTAAACTCCTCTGAAAATTTCATCAGTGACTGTGTATATACATGAGTAATATATGCACAGGC
Source organism: Margarornis squamiger (assembly GCA_035222235.1). Lineage (NCBI taxonomy): Eukaryota > Metazoa > Chordata > Aves > Passeriformes > Furnariidae > Margarornis > Margarornis squamiger. Next base: position 93,705,229 of record JAWWTY010000106.1, read on the forward strand.
AGTAGTAGTTTATACACATGACTACATTGAAATAATCTATGATGTCTGCAGCCAGCTAAAAACTCACTGAAGGACTAGAACTTAGTTTTCAGGTTTATTACATTGTCTTAATGTTGGCACTGAGTTATCTTTCTTCCATGCTGGGCTTGATTAGATTGCAGTTATGTTGGATCATCTCTTGCCACTGTTTTGTGGTACCCTTTACTGCTGTTGAGTTTTCTTCCCTCTTGTTGATTATTTAAACATGTTAATACTATTTTCAACCCAAACTCACTTTAAGCACAAGGAACATCACAATACTTTCTCAGTACTGTGCAATGAACGGGAGTAAGAAATAGTCATCTTCACGCTGAGGAATTTAGACAATTATCCAACAAAAGACAAAGGTAAAGGAAAGGCAAACAAAAGAGCAGAAGAAATCTAAAGTATCTTATAAGCAGTATACCCTCCAGTTCTTCTCTCTGGCTACCAGTGGGGGGCTGGGGAACAAGAGTGTGGCCTGTGGTTTTGGAGTCGGGGGGGAGAGGGAGGGCGGCAGGTACTAAACTAGGGAGTACCATTTCTAAACCACGACAACCAGGCAGAAAAATGGGGGGGGGAAAGCTAGTACTATGAAAGCTTTAACTCCTAGCTCTCAGACTTTATGAGCATGTGGCTGTGGGTGAGACCTCTTGTGGCTTAGGGACTTGTTCTACCCTAATTCTGATGAAATGCAGGGAATAATAAAAATGTTTCAGGGTTATTAAATTTCAGCACTAATCTCTAAAAGGGACTTTCAAAAAACCCTTTAGATTTGTGTTTAAGTTAAATAATTACCGTTATGTGGACTATGTCTTTTGAGTTTTTTTTGTCTTTATTTCTATTTTTTGTCCGTATGATTCCTTGTTTATTTAAATAAGAAGGTAAGAGGTCTTGGAAGAAATAAATTACCAAAGTAACATTCTGCAATTAAAACCTGTAAATAGTGATCAGTAAGACAGGAAACTGTTGATGTTTTCCATCCCTGTAAAATTGTCTCTGGCCTTGTACACCACAAAAAGCTCCTATGTCTTTGTCCTCCAACAGCAGGGGAAAATCAGCCTGGTCTGAAGGGCAAGGAATGACAAACTATCTTTTATGCAGTGCTGCCCTGCTTAGAGCTGTAAAACTGATGAGTAAAGGAGCTTTCCTCCTGTGAATACTTAAACCATCAAATGCATTTTAAACTTTACAGTATATTTTAAAACAGTAAGGTTACTTTTTGTAGTGCTGGAAGAAATCCCAAGTTTCCTACGTTATTTAATGCCATGTAAAACACAGGAAGAGCAAGTTAATTCTACCTTTTATAAAGAGTAAACAGGATCTACCAAGTTGCTGTTTTGAGAAAAGTCAGCCCAAGAAGATCTTATACAGTTTGTATTCAAAAGGAGGAAGGAAAAAAAAATCTTTTTTATCACTGTAGTGTACATATATGCCCAACTTGTAATGGGACCTGCAAGCTATGAATCTGTCCATTGGTTATTTGGATTTAAAAGAAAAAGGGATCCTGATTTACCTGTAAAAGCGATCTGAGTTATACTGAGCTCTCCCTTACAGCTACCCAGGTGACTCTTACTTTCTTTATTATAATTCATCCACTGTTGTTCTTGAGAAGAACAGTCCTCCTGTTTGAAAGCTGAAAAAGATATTTGATTTTTACAAAATTAATCGTATCCCCTGAAATAATACAAGTTGGTTCCATTATGTGTTATTTACTGCAGCAGACAAGTCAAATCATGTGTTTGCCCACATCCTTCACAACTGTTAGTTAAACTGATAAACAAATCCTCAAAGACATCTCAAACCCATGGTGGAATTGAAGGGGAAAAAAAAGCCAGTTATAATTAATGTTATGGAAGATTTGGAATAGAGTATTGCTTACTTGGTAACCATTTAATTTAATATTAATGTAATTTTTTTTGCTGTTTCTGTAGTTTGATAAACAAGGATTACCCCACTTCCAGGCATTCTGGTTGATATGCAGTTTCTGATTGACACAAGTTATATGTGTTTTTCTAAAATAGTCTAATTACATCTCCTCCTATATTTCATTTCACAGATTTGTCAAAATTGTCATCACTGTGTTATGAATATTTTTTTATTTTCATTCTACTTCACATATTGACTCTTGAGTGTCATGCTCCCAAAAGAAGTGTGTGTGTGTGTGTGTGTGTGTGCTTACGGGGAATTTAATTCACCTTTGTGTGTTGTCTACTTAGGTCAATACCAAAATTGTTGTGGTGGCAGCACTGTTGTACTTGTGATGGTCAATGGATATAAGCCAGGCAAAATTTGTGGGCAGCAAGTAAACTAAGTAATTAAACTATGTCAGAATTGAGAAGATGCATAACTTTTGGATATGAAGCACTTTTGCAGGTCAGGATCTTGCTGAGCAAGCCTTATGCTTTCTGATTATACCAGCTGATCAAATGAAAGGGACAACTTGTTTCCATATGCTTTGCCTCCTTCATTCTAAAATGGTGTTTTTCTCACTTTGCTATGTGGAAAAATACTGAATATTTTCTGTTACAGTATAATAGGTGACATAGGAAATGCTGGAAGCCACAAACAGTGCCTGGAAATGTAGATATTTTTAGTTTTTCATTTTTTTCCTTCTCCATATGCAGACCCATAGTCCAGGTGCGTGTACCCAGCATACAGCAATATTTAAGCTCTGTAAACCAAAGCTTTTCTTTGGATTTGTATCTCATAACTTGTATCTTCAAAATTTTTCAGGTGTGAAAGCTAGAGATTGAGTTGCTGATATTACCCCAGTGTTACAAGAAAACCAATGCTGTAAGGAGCAACCTACCTTGTCTTGAAATAGTTCTTAAGTTCTTCTAGAAATGAAATCAAGCCAATTTCATGTATTCCTAAGACTTGTACTGTGGATGCTATCAGGGGGCAGCAAGGGCCATCTGTGCTGCATGGATGGCCAGGGCAGGGCTCTCACCAGCAAGGGCCTGGGGGGAGCAGGACAGGTGTGAGGGTGGTGTCCCGGGACAGGCCCAGCTCTGGAGAGGGTGACGGGGCTGTGGGAACGAGCACAGACCCAGGGTGAGTCTGGGACATCAGCAGCATTGATGGAAGCTCTCTGGAAAAACCCCCAGGGGAAGGGGACAGCTCTTGCCCCTGAGCCCCAGCAGCCAGACCTTCTGGTGGGAATGTGCTCAGTGCCCCTATGCTGACACCTGAAACCTCTCCCTTGCTGGGCAGTGTTCTGCTGGGAAGGGTTGGACTTGTTAATGCCCAAACTCCATTATTACAGAAACTTTAAATCTCAGTAGTGTTAAATCACCTTTATCTGCAGGAGTGTGGGATCACTTGGAAGAAAATACTTTGATGCACAACTCTGCCTTGAAGTACATTGATTTTAGTGCAGCATTTATGACCAGCTTCTCTGTCCATTTGTGTTTCATTTACACATGAAAATGTCAGAAGTACTTTGCCCAAAAGGAGTCTGTATCTTTCATAAGGAGACCTTTTTCATAAAGACCATCAGTAATAGTAGTGCTTTGATAAACCAAAATACTGGAAGAAAAATGCCCCCTTGATTCTTAACAATTACTTTTTGGACTATTTTATTTCTTTATAAATTTTATTTGCTGGTTTTAGACATCTAGTCTACATATAATTTGAATTTCTGGCTGTGAGTTCTTTGACTAAAAACTTAGGATTAAAGATAAGCATGAATAGAAGTATGCCACTGCATTATGACTTATTTGCTTCAAATAAAGGACAAGCCTATGAGATTTCTAAATCTCATGCTATGGGATGCAGAGGCTACACCTCACTCTTTTGAGAAAAAGTTTCGTAATTGTGAGATACAAAGACTCAAAATGCTTTATTTTCAAATAAGCTATTTCATGCTATTTAATTGTGCCCATAAGATCATTGCACAACTGAAACTGAAATTCTGGAATTTTCCTTCAGATTTTGGTATGTCACGTAAGACCAAGCAAAATATTTGTGCTGTTATCCACTTGTGTCAGACCCAATTTTTTAAACTGCTACCACACTGGTTATGTTCCATAGGAGTAGTTTATTTCAAAATACATTTAATAAACTGTGTTTTTAGCTCTTAGTGAAAATATTTTGAGGAGATATTAAATGTGTAGTAATTCTTACATCATTGCTAGTATACCTGTATTGCTTCAGTAACTGGCATCTAAAATAAGTCCCAACAAATTCTAAACCTGATTTTCCAACTGTCAGAAACTATGAAGATCTCTTATACCCACAAATGCCACGCATTGGAAATACTGAAGCATTTTGTTGGTTTCCTAAAGACTTATTATATTGTTGGGAGGTATTTCACAGGCAGCCTTGGAACCACATTAAAAATGTAGGTGAATGATGAAGGCACAGCGTGTTTTTGTCTCTTGAGATGTTACCCATCACCTTGACAAGCTCTTTGTAAATGGAAAACTGGTTTAGTGAAAAAGAGCTGCTGTGATTACTGAATGAACATAAAGCTTTCAATTCTCTGTCATTTAACAGCTGGCAGGTTACAGAACTGCTTTTTGGGGAGAAAATTTAACAGATTAGTATTAGCAGAGAGATAAATAAAATCACTTTCTCTCCCAGGGCATATGTGAAACAAATTAATGTGTCAGGCTACACCTTAGAGGGGCAGTGTGGCAAGAACTGGTGCCTTTCAAACTTCGGAAGCCATACAAGGCCATAGGTAGTTATTCAACAGGCTAAAATCTCCAAGCAACAGAGTTGCATGAAAGCCTTAGGGGAAAAAATCCACTAATCTATTTAAAGTCTTTTGAATTTGTGTAGATATGATCCCTGCTATCAGTACAGTGCAGATTTTATCCTTGCTTCATTCTTTCATATCCTGTGGTGTTATATTTTGGCTGATTTTTAATTTTCTTTTGTTTGTATATCCAAGTGGTATGTTGAAAACAAACCCAAAAGATTCTGAGTTTTATGTGCCATCAGAGATGGCAGCAAAGATAATTTGAAGATTTCACCCCTGGAATAATCATTGTAATGGGGAAGATAATCTTAGCGCTTCTTTTTGCATACTGTGGGATGTAGCATCAAATTATTAAAAAGCAAAACAGGAGTGAAATGTTCTCTGAGGAGGAGCAGCAAAGGGATAAAACAGTGATCACATAGCTATCCAGAACTTTAGTTCCATCTACCACAGTAGATGCTGATACTCTTTTTGTTCGTTGTCTTGGATGAGTGATCAGTCAATACAGTCCCAGTGTCTTTGTCTACACCAGATTATTACCCCGTCAGGACATGGGCGGGGGCATTAAGAGCTGTCTATGCTGTTGTTAGATGGATCACGCATGAGTTTTGTTTGGGCCAAGTAGCACTTTCCTGAATAATTCTTGGGGATGATTCAGAAGTTGGTATAGTCTGCTGAATGTTCCAAACAGGCAATCTGGATGCAGCCATCCTGTTCTGCAGGCTCAGAAAGTTTGATAATAATGTGCCAGCTGGCCTCAGCTCCATTCAGTATTAGTGTATAGTGTAGTCAGCCTGTCTCTGTATCCTGCTCTGGTGACTCAGTCTCTCTTCCAGAGACTTCTCTATGTGAAGTCTCTGGAAGTGCAACACAGTGTCCGGTGGGACATGATGTCTTCTGGGGTGTTGAGAAGGGTTTTTTTGTTGTTTTTTTTTTTTTTAAGATTTAGAGATCACCCTTACCCCTTGCACACTTGTAGTACAGAGACAAGTGTGAAATTAATGAATTCTGGGACAATTTCGGTAGTAAACTCTCTTCCATTGCTTCCAGTAAATGATCATTTAGACAAGTAATAACAGACGATCTCCTTTAGCTGCACATTGAACAAGTATTGCAGTAAAGTAAGCTTCCTTTGAATCAGCCTCACAGATGGCTGCATTGTTAAAATAGCCACAATACTAATTTTGTTGTTGAGATTGTGATAAAACTAAGATGTATGAAAATATGTTCTGGTGTCCTGTGTACTGTTTTGAGATTAGAGTTAAAATAGAGGATGGCAACCAAAGTGGACAGAATATCATACTACATAAAAACATCACAAAGAACTAGTGAGTTTCTTGTTTATTTTATTTTTTTTACCATGTTGGTGGTGTTGGAGTCCCAAAAGAAGTACAGCTGGAGAACACAAAAAAATGTTTTTAATAATGTCTCTCTGCAAGTATCAGTTATAGCCACAATCCTGTAAAATGAGGTAGATGAAAATCTAGTGTCATCTCCAGATTAAAAAGTCCTGAGGGTTAGTCCTCTGCAAAGTTCTGATTATACCATTACTGAACAAATAACAAATTGGACTTATACTGACTTCACTGTAGAATGCTGTGTGGACTCTGAAATGTGAGTTGCACCAAATGAGTTTGAAAATAAGATTTAAAGAAAATAAGAAGTTGTGATTTGTAACTACAATATAGGAAATCTTCACTCATTAAGAGTCCCTGAGCTCTAATATAAATCAAATTCAGGCCTTAGGAAGCAAAGTGCTTTAGAAATTTCAAGGGAATTTTACACCAAGTGTTTCAGAGGAAATATCTAGAGAAATCTGTCCACTCTCTGCCACTCTCCAATTCCCTGCAAACTTATTACTCAGTAAACACGTTAATAGGTTTCACTCTCACAGTCTCATTCTTCCCCTGGGAATATCCACAGGTCATCATAAGATTGAACCTGTGACATTTGTGGTTTAATCTCTTTCCTTTTTCTTAATCATCTGTTTGGTTAAAGGGATGTCATGCAACTTTGCCACTCATTGTCTTTTAATATAGAATGGAAACAAAAGGAAGCATTTTTAACAAGCACGACACGTAATTTAGATTTGCAGTGGATATAAGTAACTTTTTTTTTCCTAGACCCCTTCTTTCTTATCCCATCAGTGCAGCAGGATTTTTAACAGTGTGCTTACATGTAATGAGTGTCCATACTGGCATGATTCAAGCCTGATGGCTTTTGAAGGAGCTTTTAAAGTTTCTCATGTAAAAAACAACTACTAATAAAAACCCAACAAACCGAAAGCAAAAACCACCTTAGGATGGATTTGCATGATGGACCAAATAAATTTTTCTAGAAATGTCAGATATTGTCACCTAAAAAATACATGCTAAAATATGACAGCATTCCAGAAGTTCTGAAGATGACACTGCATTTTACTGAGGAAGAAAGTTTAGGAAAAAACCAAAAGAAACCCCAAAACAATTTAAGTTTCTCTTTATTTAGTCACTAAAATCCTCTTTTTCTGATTAATTAGGATGCCAAAAACAACATAATGTAAAATTCCATACGTCGGGTTTTGCCCCTCTTGACTGACTTGTTTCTCCTCCCCCTCCTATTTGTGCATGAGCCCTTTTACCTGGTATCTGTTCTACTTATTGTGCAAGGATGTTACATTATAGAAAGCAGGGGTCGTTAAAAAACTTTTGATCATGGTTTCATAAGGTGGTTGCTTTTGGTATCTGTACTTGTTTTCTTCTTGCTGCTCTTCATTTTTATTCCCACACTGCAGTTAACCAGCACCCCAGTGGTGTTACGTGCTGCTGCTTAGTCATCCATCCAAACATGCAATTACATGTGTGGTGGAGGAACTTTTTTTTCCTTTGAAAGTCAGGTCAGTTCTCTGCCATTGTTCATAGATGTATTCATAGATTCATTGGTTGTATAAACCACTGTAAGAAAGAAAGACGAGGGCAGCACAAGGCAGCACAGAAAATAAGCAACAGAAAATCATATTGTTGTGTTGTAAACAAAGGTTTGGTGACAGAATTTGCTGTTTCGCAGAGTGCTCTCTGCCTCACCTTGTCTAGGTAAATAGAAAACATGTGTTGCATATTGTGAAACACATAAAACCAATTAATTTGGGAATAATTTCTTCCCTCAGAAGTTATCTTGAGTCATGAAATTTTATAAACTCTCACCTCCCTAAACTCACACTAAAAACTGGTATTTTCATCAAAACTATGCTAACTTTTACAGACTGTAGCTGTTGAGTGCAAAATACTTCTCTGTTCCATTTAGGTACACAAAGTGCTGCACATTGAAATGTATGTTACTTGAGGACTTCTCAGGTAGCAAGCTATTCAAAATTCTCCTCTAGCTAAAGCTTTTGAGATGGCAGATTCTTCTCCTACCCTTATACTGGTATTTATCCATATAGACAAAACAGGGAGCAAGTTATTTGACACCCTTTTTGAAGTATCAGCCTGCAAATGCTAACCAGACAAAAGTCTGCATAACTCACATAGCTCTCTGATGCCATTTCTATGAACAAATGGGGACAAAGTTGAAAAAGGCACTGCAGAATTTCTGTTACCAGAAGGATTTCTAGCAACAACAAAACAAAGTGTTGAACTAAGAGAGGGAAAAGACCCAACATTCCTGCAGGAAACTGGAAGGACAAGGACTGCAGGGGCTTGAGACCTGCAGTGCTGTCATCCATGGATTTTAACCATACAGACTTCTGGCATGATCTTAACCTGTGTCCAAGACAATTCTTAGCCTTGATCAGGGAATAGGACAGGACGAAGACCTTTTTCCAGGCACTGTATCAGTAAGGGATGAGCAAAAAGTTAGTTACGTGGCTATGACTTTTGCTGTGCTACATCCTCAGGACACATTAATTCCTTTAATTTTCAATTACAGACATAGACAAGAGGTTTGTACATCATACTGAAATTCTCTTAAAAATTTGCCTCATGATTGTTTGTAAACAAGATGTTTGATGTTTTTGGTAGCACGAGTGCGAGTTATGAAAGCATTAAGCACAAGAAAATAGCCGTGGAAAGCTTGTGAGACCCCTCAGTCCTTTACACAGCTTTACTATATGTCACCACAGTGCCAGAAGTGGGGGGAGTGCCTGAGCTAGAGAAGAGAGAGCACTCCTGGTGCTGGAACAAATTGTTCTAGTGGCTTTTTTGTAATCTCAATAAACAGCAAATCAAGGTGAAAGAAAAGAGAGAAAGAGAGAAAAAGAGACAGAGGGAGAAAAAGAGAAAGAGAGAAAAGCAAACAAGTGTTTTTTTGGGCATATTGCCTTACCTTAGTCAGTAATAAGGGGCTGCAGATATGACGGCAAGCTGGTGATAGCTGAAGATGAGCCTCTATTAAATCATCAGTAGTGTATCTATAACTGAACCTGATATTTTGCGAACTTAATCTGCCATTATTTCCTTTCTTGTCTCTCAGTTTTATAAGGTTTTCCCTGACCTGTAAGTAGTTTGCTTTGAGAACAGAATTGTAGTGTGTACAAGGTGTTTCATAGTTTGTATTTATTGAGTAATACTTGAGATGGGGTATTTTGTGTTAGGCTTTATCTGTTAAGAGTTAAAGAATGTTTCTTCTTCAATGTATTTGACTGAAACATAAAGCATTTTGATTATATTAATAGACATTATTTTGCATGTATGTATGATATTTGTATACAAAGTTATTGCAACTTTAAAGCTTAGAGGAGTAAGCTCGTGCCTTATTCTCTTCAAATTACTGTCCTTATCTTGTATGGCAGGTCTTAATAATTCAAAATTTGATTTTATTTAGTAGCAACATTCATTGCAGAGGATATTGGGAACAACAGAGAGAATATCTGTGAAACCTCTCTTTCCAACAATTTTTTTTTTTTTTTCACAACTGGTCTGTATAGTTGTAGCATGTATCTTGTCTTGCTATCATTAAGCATAAGCTATTATCTCATCATAGTACAACAATTCTCAACCTGGGTCAGACAAACTCATGTTTCAAAGGATTTCAGGAAAAAAAAATAGGAAAAAATAGTCTTCTGATTCCTAGATGTATAACATTTATATATATTTGGGTAAGATAAATGTAAATCTTTTCACAGTCCACTACTTTTTTGACAGTAACAAGAATATAAAAATTTTTATTGTGCAACATATTTTGTTTCATCATGTTAGTATCCCAATATAATTATATCTTGGTACACACTTGTCTTCCATCTTGAAATAAGTGTGCATTTCCATGTAAAATCAGAAGTCAATGAACTTATTCTCTGACAAATTCAATTTTTTAAGCATCTTAATGAAAAGTCACATCTGTGTTGGTAGGCTGACAGGATAGGAGGTGTGCAAGTGTTGTTTCTAGTTAGGTCAGCCAGATGAGGAGAGTTCTTCACTCCCTGTTCAGACTCCTTAAAATACAGGGACTAACTTTTATTTAAAATTAGTCTGTAAATTAAAGTCAGTTTCAGACTAGTCATAGTCCCCCCCCAGTCTTCTCTCTCCATATGACTGTGTGGAAACTATACCATAGTTTAATACTTTGTTTAGAATGCTTCCCATTTCAACCTGCTTGTAATTGTGATTTGTTCATACACTTTCATTTTTTCATGAGCCTTGAATTCAGATGGTATAATATTTCTTATGATCTGGTGTTGCCTTCCAGTGTCTTCATAGTGAACTGCATTTTAATCTTCATTTCTTTGATTGTGGCTGGAAAAGTCTTCCAATATCCTCTTAAAAGCTCTCCAGCTCTAGATCACTTTAGTAGCCCCGCTCTGCATTTTCATCATGTTCAATTACTCTTATTTGAACATGGGTAATCAGATATGTATGCAGCCCTCCAGAAAAGGTCATAGCAGTTTTGTGTACTTATATTTTTGCATGCTAAGTACCTTGTTTAACACATGGAGATATTGATGTTTTGACTCTTGTATCCTTTGGGCTTTCCAGAACAGGATGGACTTGTTTTTATGAGTGTAGATCTTTTGCCTAATGCGATCCTCAAAAGCGGCCGGGTTAAAAAGGTATTTTCTTGGGTTTATTATCATACATGAGGTGATGAGCAAGAGGTAGTCTTTAAATTACGTCTTTCTTGTTGGCAGTTTGGAAGTAATGCTGTGGAAGGATAGTTGAGAAAACAGGAGTTCCTTCATTGCAGAGGGTCACCACAATCTTTCTCAGAATGAGAAGGGCAAATGCTGCACACACTTGTGATGATTTACCGACAAACTGAAAGACTGACCACAGAGTATACTGACCTTTTTAGAGGAGATGGAAGGGCATTATTTTGATATTTTTAAAACAATGACTAATTACTTTTGATCTCTGATAGCTGGAAAAGTTTTCATTTCTAAATTTTGCACAGCCTCAAATACTTTTTATAGCCTTGGCCTGGACAGTCATGCTTCACTTGTTCTCCTCCTCTTTCAAGAAGAAAGATCTAAAAGCTCGAAATATTGCTTACTGATCTCAGTGCATCTAGGAAAGTGTGTAGTACATCTGAGGCAAAATAAATACAAGGATATAGAAAGTTTTATCTTTAACTTCAGATTGCCTTCGCACTTGAGACTTTTCTGGCATTGTTTGTATGATATTGACTTTTATGGTCTTATAACCAACAGCAAGACATTTATTACATAATAAAAGTAAACACACTAAAAATAAAATCCATCAATCTTTGGTTATTACCTGCAAAAGAAAATTAAAGTATCAATCTCAATGTGAAAGATGTATTAAAGTTTTAAAGTTGCTGCATACTTCTAAATGATTTTCGTAGCTTTCAGTTCAATACAATTTTGTACATCCTTAGAGATGGACAGACCCAGTTGGGTAAATGCTTGTAAAACAAGAAAGCTATATCTTTCAAAAGTGATACAATCCAAATATTTTATCTAGGAAATATTGCAAAGATTTATGTGTGCACAAATATAGAAATTAGCAGGAAAGAGATTTCCTCTTGTCCTGGGATTGTATGAAAATACAGATTTCTATTTGCTCAAATAGCAATAATAAACATAACAGCTTGACTTCTATAAACCAATAAGTCTGTGGGTTTCTGTTTGTTTTTTATAGATTAAGACAAAAAATTCACAAGTAGGCCCAACAAAGACAGACTGAACAAAAAGGTTGCCAGGAGGTAAATAGTGGGCCATGTTTGATGTTGCAATATGTACATATCTGTGCCATATAGACTCTTGAATGTCACATTTGACACTTTTAGTGTAAATATAGCCTAATTATCAGGTATTCCATGAACTGGCACTTTATATGTTTTTGTTTCTGAGAGTTAACTTTTCCTTCCCCTAGAGTAAACTTGATGAAATCCAGTAATTTTTGATGACACAATTTTTAAGAAGGATGTAAATTTGTGATGTTAGATAACTTGCAGACCAAAGCTTTCCCAGCTTAGTTGTGTTTGCATGGGTGTGTGCATGTGCACATGTGCCAACCACAAACAGCTCGGTACTGACCTTCTAGCAGTTCATTCTGATCGTGAGTTTTTTTGTAACTCTGGATGGGAGAAAAATTTCTTCATTTGGTTTTGGGGTGAATAAAGATGAAAACTCTTGTGTGTGATTTCCCCTTAGTGACTTCATTTTAGCTCTTCCAACCCACTGTTGAATGGAAAGTTAAAACCTGATAAGGATACTCAGTTTGTTGGAGGCCTATCACTGCTGAAAGAGAAGAGCCGCCATTACTGGGCCCTGTGGTTTCTAATGTCTTCATTAATGACTTAGATAACATAGTGTATGCTCAGCACGTTTCCAGGTGATAGAAAACTTGAAAGAATGGCTGATATACCAGATGGTGGGACTGCTATTCAAAAGGATCTTCACTGGATGGAGAAATAGGCAGCTAGAAATCTGATAAAGCTCAATGAAGGGAAGTCCAAAGTCTTGTGTCTGGGATTGGCACTATGTCCTTGTGGCAAAGAAGACCAATACTGTTCTGGATTGCATTATGCAGAGTGCTTTAGCAGGTTGAGGGAGATGATTGTTCACTCCTCCTCAGCACTGGTGAGACCAAACCTGGAGTGGAGTAACCAGGTCTGGGTCCCCAGTATGAGAGAGAGATGAAGTGAAAATTCAGCAAAGGGCCACAAAAATGGCTAAGGGCTTGGCACATCTGACCAGATCTCCTGAGAAGGAGATCTGCGATTGTTCACCCTGGAGAAGAGAAGGCTCAGGGGAGCCTTCTGAGGTGTGTAAATCCCCTTCTGTGGAGGAGTAAAGATATGATGCAGTTTGACTTTTCCCAGTGGTGGCCACTGGCAAAACAAGAGGCAACGAAGACAAAATGAAATATACAAAATTCCATTTAAACAGAAAAAATACTTTTAAATACTAATAACAACAACAATAAATTTATTCTGTGAGGTCAATCAAACACTGCAAAAAGTTGCCCAGGGAGTCTGTGGGGTTGTCTTTTGAAATACTATAAACTGAACCAGACATGGTCTAGGCAATCTGCTCTAGCTTTTTTTGTCTCTTTTGCTTTCCAAAAAGTGTCACTTCCATGTAAACAAGTTTGTAAACCATGTTGCTTTTGAGAATAAAGAAGATTTTCCCAAAGGGTTACACAGAGCCATTTCTGTTGTGGTACTGTTCTCTCATAAATGACCTACGTGCATCTACAGTGTTCCATGCTAATGTAGAAATCAGACCTAATAGATAATAAAGTATTCATTGTCCATAGCTCTTGGAAATAGAAAGGACAAAGTTGTTTGATAAATTGACAGTGAAATATTACATACTTTTCAATTGATTTAATATTTGCAATTATTTAAAAAAGAAATGTCAAAATCTACCATAATGGGGTTTAATGTAAGGCATTGGAAACTTAAAAGAAATCAAATATATTGATTTTTATTTTTTTTTAGTCTTTTCCTAGATATAAATGGCAAGTACAGTTTTAAAGAATTCTCTAGAATTAGTTTTTCAAGGCAAATTTCATTATTTACATCTTAGAAAAAAGCCATGATATTACTTCAAAAATAGATTTATTAAATACTTTTATATATATGTATAAATATCTAAGCTCATTTTCTGTGCACTACAGCACTTTTTCTATTTTGAATGACTATTAAGTGTTCTTTTTTCCCCTGAATTCCTTTTGAAATGAAGCTGCTTTTCAGTTGGAGCTGAGACTTCAGTTTGACTTTCATTCTTGCAAGAAAATTTAGGCTTTTTTCATCTCCTGTTTTTTAACTTATTTTTTCTCTGTTTATAATGATTATAGTTGTTGCCCTCAAAAATTTTCTTCTTCTGTGATTCTGTAAATACCATTCAATGTATATCTTATATTTACGCATGAAACCAGTAAATGCAACACTTACTGTAGCCATGTGGACAGGGTATCATGGGCTGGGCATCACACCTATTGAACATCTTGACATATGCCCTGAAATTTTCTGTAACCCTGCTTTTCTCCACAGAGTTTCTAAAGTTCCTCCCAGTGTTGTAATTTCAAAGCTATCTGACTTCCTCCTAACCTATACTTTTTCCTTTGTGTTTGGTTTTGCCTGCGGCCACCAATGTAAGGTGATGTTAGAAGATACATAGGGTACTGTAACAGTGGGACTATGGAACAGCAAAAAGTCAGGAAGCTTGCATTTGCCTAAACTTAGGGGCAATGTGGAAAACTTTTCCAGCTGTTTCATTAAGAGCAGGAAAAGGAACAAATAGAATATCCTTGTAAAGCTGTATAAAGATATTGAAATAAGTGGATGAAAAACATTCACCTTTTTACTTCCTTTGTTCTTTCCCCTTCCTGTTTTTCTTAATTGGTGTTAAGCTGCTTTCTGAATTGCTGCTGTCAAGTTCCAAGTGTTGTCTGCCCTAGAAAAACTGAGCAACTGGTTCACAGAAAGTGTAATTTTAACTGACATAAGCAGTGTGAGTTTTGTGCTGTTTCGGCCTCTAGGCAATCTTTGCAATCTAGTTGATGATTGTGACATCTGAGAAATAAATCGATTATGCACTCCTGAAATCATTGTCAAAACTGAGCCTCTGAATACTAACCTCAGTAAAGGTTGGGATGCTAATTTTCATATTTTTTATAATTTATTTCAAATCCAGCTGCCTTATTCATGTAACAATTAATAGGACTTGCAGTGCCAGAGACTTCATATCATTCAGAATTTATCAGAAAGTATCTTTTTTTAAAGTGACATTTTAAACCAAAGTAGAAAATAAAACTTACCAAAGCAGGACATTAATTGCCAGTAGTTGTCATGATGACATGAAGAGTTTGAAGTGAACACATGAAACACATATAGGCATTGCTTATTGCATATTTAGAGACTCTTGAATTCTAGTGTGGACTCCATAGTAAGAAAACTTCGGTGAAATAGAACAGTCCTTCACAAGTTTATTCAGGTCAGCGATTTTTTTCAATATCAACCACTGTTGTTTAATTTTCGATGATTTCTCTGTTACTGTAAATCAGAAAAGGATAGATGATGAAATCTAACACATACTTAAAAAAACCAACCAACCAACCAAAAAACCCAAAACAAACTCTCCTGAAGTGAAAGCACAGGTTTACTATGTTTAAGGTGCTTGTCAATATGCTTTCAAGTGGCCTGTGTTGCAAACATACATGGAGTTTAGCTTTAGAGAGAGTCTTCAAAAGGCTGTGTCAGTGAATACTCTGATACACACCATCTGAGAATGAGTAATTTGTTAAAATGGCCTTCATATATCGTCAGAAATGGTGCCATTTCTCAACTCTTTTTTGCAGTCCTGCTGTGAAGTAGCCTGTTGTTTCTGTCTGATTATGAATATTAGTGTTACATTTTAGGAAATGGCTTATAAATTTTTAATAGTTTTATAAAAAATAAATATGTAGCATGCACAGTTTAAATAGGGAGTTAAACCTTTGACATTTAGCTAATTGTTAAATTGAATTATGGATTTTGATCATGTGCATTTTTTAAACAGTTTGTCTAGGAAAGTAGAGGTAATGTATTAGGAAGACCCATCTTTTAGCTTTAGTTTCATTAATAAATCTTAATTAGTAAACAATGTTTCAGATTGATCAGTGCTAGGGAGTGAAGTCTACACAGGTTTTTATGTCTGTTGTAATGGTGATGATAAACACCTGAGGAGGAAATCTTCAGAGATGGACCTGCTTGGCAATCCCTCTGTGCATATTTTTGCTAAGACAAAATACTAAGACTAAACAGATTCTTTTTCAAACACTTTAATTTTTATTTTTATTCCCCAAATCTGGAAAGGACTTGGGTAAAGAAAAATGAGATGAAGCACTCTGAGAACACTCTAGTGTTAGTTCTATATTAAAAAAAAAAAAAAAAAAATCTATTAAGTGTTTCTGTGTAGTATAGTTCATAATTGTTCTCAATATACAGTGAACGTCATATTTCATGAATTAAGCATCTGTGACTGGAGATTCTCAATCCTAATGACAGTAGACCTCAGTAACACTACAGACAAATATGGGTCTTTTACTGAAAACTTGGCAATTAATTTAAAGCTTTATGGGTGTGTATGATAGCTTTGGTCGGCTAGACCTCTCATAATCCAAAGTTTAAACTATTTTGGTCACTGTTAGGAACCTATAAAGGATAATTTGTCTTAGGTCTAGACTAGGAGCAGTAAAGTCTGTGCAGATGAAACTGTGCAACTACTTCAATATATTTAAATAAAAGTTTTAGAAAAGCACATAAATAATATAGTTGAATGCTTGATCTTGACAAGTGGTGAAATCCTGTGAACTATATGCATGTATTATTGAACATGGTTGTCATTCTCAGATCACTCATCTTTTACTGGGTTTTAGGAGGTTGTGGTAAAATGTGTGCCAGTTTCAGGATGCCAAGTACCACTTTTTCTTGAGTTCTTGACAGATGTAGTGGTAAGAAGATGCAGGTAAACATCATATTGTAGGAGACCTTCTTTACACAGATAAAAGACTGATTTGCTGCAATAAAACTTCAACTGTTTGGCAGTGACAGTTGTCATGTATATGGCAGATGTAGATTTGCTGTAATGTGCTTCCCTTGAGAATGCAGCTTATCAAAAGACATAATAGCCTTGAAAATAGCCTTGAATAATGTTTTTGGTGGTTTTTTTTTTTTTTTTTTTGTTTTGTTGTTTGTTTTTTTTCTGATAGCATACCCACTCAAAAAATAAATGCTGACTTTTGGATTGTTTTCATTTTTGCTGTGTGCATCAGATCTTTTGATGAAACTACTCCATTTTACAATGTTTTGTAAAAACATTTTCATTTGAAAATAACAAAGAGCTTCTTGTTTCAAATTCAGGCATTTTCCTGTGTCAAAGCAGGTAACAAATTTTTATTTGTTTGACTTGTATTGCACAATTGCCTCTGTTAACCTACCATGACTAAGGCAGCAAAAAGGGGAAAGTTTGCCAAGAGAGAGGTAGCATTTTTTGTCATGCTAAAAAAAACATGTAATAAGATATAGCAGTATATACTGTAACTTACAATGCACAACTTTTTCAATTTTTTGAATCTAAATCCATATATTTAATTTATTCAAATTATTCTGATGTCTTAAAATCACTTTCTTTAATTTATTTTATATGTATTCTTTGTCATAAATGTGAATCAAACACTGACTTTCCAATGTAAATGAGTACATCAAAATAAATACCTTAGTCTCTTATCTCTGCGGAAACAATACAAAATAAGCCAGGTATCATATTGTTTGCTTCTGCCTTTGATAGCTACTCCCACAACAATCTTAAGTAGTTTCTGTAGTGCACAGAAATCTTTGATCTGCAACATTAGTAGAACATATGTCTAAGTCATCGCTCATTAGAGTGTTATGTGGCTTTTGTTTCCTTGCTAATATTTATAGAATATTTTAGTATTTTTCTTATAAAATGATGCTGTAAGTTCTTTTTTTTGTCTTTATGATTTTTGACCTTTTCAAAATTCTGTTATATAATTTGAATTGTAAATTAAGTGTATTTACTATCATTTATATGCCAATGTGACTAACTGTTTGAGTAATGAAATAAGGGTGTGCATTCAGTAACTGAACTGATATGGTGTAATGGGGCTAATTAATATTGATATATTGATATAATGCTTTAGAACACTCTGCATATGACTGTATTGAGTAATTAATCCTCTCAACATGCATGTTAGTGAGGTTGGTATGGTTATGTTTATTCTGCACATAGATAGAGTAAGGAAAGAGAGGAGTATGAGGTGAAAGAATTTGTTCATGGAACATGAGGCCCCCTGAATGCTATCTGAATTACACGTAAGCTGGCAAGCTTTTCAGACCACCATTTCTTTGTTAAGCATGTTTATCTTCTGTGCTCTGTTCACGACCCATTTCAGCCTTCTGCACTTATTTATTCTTCTCTAAAGGAAATTAAAGAATTTTAGTTTGCACTACTTGAGTGAAAGGAATGGCATGCCATTAGTAATTTTCAAAGGAGTTCGAGAATTAAAGCAGTTCTGTTTTCCTCTTCCCCTACACACACTTGTTTTTCAGAGATGGAGGAGTATAATCTTTAAAATAATTTGTTCAGACAATCTCTTTCAAATAACTAATGTTTACAAATGGTACTAAGTTTCTGCAATAAAAAAGGAAAATATGTCCATTCATATCTTCCCAATGTCACTGCTTAGTTCCCTTCATATTTCCTGTTTCTTTTAACAAATATGGACTTAATTAATTTTATAGAACCTGGACTAATGTGAAACTAAACAGAAAATCCAACTTTTTTTAAATACTTGTGACTTTAATTTACTAGTCACCAAGACCAGTAAATTGTATTCTTAAAAATTGCTGTTTCACAACCTAAATGAAAACTGCTTTATACTGCCTGCATCCATAATTTTGTTGTAGGAATATTTTTTGCAATATTTACAAAACAGAAAATTAAATAAAAAGTTCTTTTACTTAATTCAAAGAAAATCAGCAAGATTTGTAGGATGCTTTTCTTGAAAATAGGTCTTTAAGAAACTTCATTGAAGGACTGTTAAACCAAGAACTGAATCTGAATTTAGCTTTGAAAATGATGATGTCTGTTATATACTGAAATATTTTGCACAAATAGGTTCCATAATCTAATTTTGCCTTATTTGTATAAGGAATATTGTTTAAAACAAACAAACAAAATCAAAGCCAAATAGTTAATTATAATTGTTGGACAAGTATTTATTACTTAATTCTGCAAATTTTAACTGTAACATATTTCATTCTTTCTTTTGACAGTGTTACCTAGTCACACATGTGGCAACCCAGGAGAAATACCTAAAGGAGTACTTCATGGAACAAGATTCAACATTGGAGATAAAATCCGATACAGCTGTATCTCTGGTTACATCCTAGAAGGCCATGCCATGTTGACATGTATTGTGAGTCCTGGAAATGGTGCATCATGGGATTTTCCAGTTCCTTTTTGCAGAGGTAAAAATGAAAGCATGAAATGTCTTTTAAATATTAAGACAATATTTAAGCAGCAGATTAAATAAATTTATTTAGAGATGGTTTTGTTTTTTATTTTCTAAATGTAAGTGTACTAATGTCCTGTCTAAAAATCTACACCATTTAAAACCTGTAATAACAAAAGCAATAATTCTCTAGATGTTAGCTCCTTATCTTTTTTTTTTTCTTTTTCATTTACATGGGACATAACTACATCAATTTGATGGCAGAACCTGGAAAATGATTTTGCAAGTTCCTGCTTTGGAAACTTTCTGCCAGGAAAAAGCTTCAGTGATGTAAACTTTGAAGGGTGATCTAGTCTCTTTGAGTTCCACTCCTGCTCAAAGCATGGATAACTTCAAAGTTTTGTCAGATTGCTCTGTGTTTTGCCCAGTTGAAAATTTGATATCTCCATGGATGGAGATTCTAAAGCCTTTCTGAAAACCCGTTATGGTGTTTGGATGCCCTCATTCTTACGCCAAATTTAAATTTGAATTTTACAGATTATATTGATTTCCTCTTCTTCTGTTGTGGGTCTGTGAAAATATTCTGCCTCCATTTTTCCTAAACTGAACAGTGCAGTAAGATTTTCACTTAACCACCATTTTTCCAGGCCAAAAAAAATCCATTGCCTTCATCCTCTCTTTTTCATACATCACATTCTTCAGCATCTTGACAATTTTAGTGGCCCTTCTCTGTACTTGTTCTAGTCTGTCAGTGTCAGGATCCCTTTAGTACTGGAGAACCCTGCATTGGTCAGAGCATTCCAGATGGGGCCTCCTGAGTGTCAAGCAGATGAGCTCTAACTCTCTCTGTTTAGCTGCTGGCTATGTTCTTGCTCATGCAATGCAATATGAGGTAAGCTTTCAATTCCACGGAAGTGCACCACAGAGTCAGCTTCTGTTTTACGAGGATTTCAGGTCCTTTTTGTTAGAACTGCCACCTAGCAAATAATTTTTGCATGGGATGATGCTGTTCCAGGTATAGGACTTTGCTTCTCTGTTTTGTAATGTCATGATAATTCTGTTATTCTTCCAGTCAAATTCTCTCATAAAAGTCTGTCTCAATGGCAGTCCTGCCCTTCAGGGTGCCATCTGCAAATGTTGTCAAGGTGTATTCAATCCCATACTCCAGACTGGTGAATGTATTATATAAATTCAACCCCAGTTTGAATCTTCAGGAAGTGCTTCAAATCGCTGACCACTAGCTTGACTTTAAACAGTTGGCCCCTGGTGTCTCAGGCTGATGGTCCAGACATTTACCACTCACATATTAGTCTACCCGTCCTGTCCATATGCCCTCAATTTGTCTACAAGGACATAGTGGAAAACTGTATTGTGAAAACTTCATTGACATCAAGCTAAATCCTTTCATAAAAGAAAGCAGGGAGATAGTCAAGAATGATTTATCTTGGCAAAGGCTGGCTGTCCCTGTTCACCTTTTGGTCCTTTGTGTGCTTGCGAATGGTTTTCATAAACATTTTCACCATAATTTTCTGGAGGTCTGAGGTGAACTTGACAGATAGATAGTTGCTAGGAACCTTGTTTTTTTTGCAAGTGAAAAATAAAGAATTTTTTTCTGGTCATGGTGAATCACCCTTGGATTTTCACAACCTTTCAAAAATGATACAGCTCACTGTGGCACACCTCGTTACAATGCAGTCAAGTACCATGAGCTTGCATATGTCCTGTTTATTTATATAATTTCTTCTATTGTCTCTCATGTGCTGTGGCTAGTACTTTCCTTTATAAAACTCAATTTTATTGCAAATTGGGAGGCCTGAGGGCAGCCTAATGAAGAAAGATGCAAAGGGAACACTGAGTGCCCCAGTCTTTTCTTTGTTTTCATCCCAAGGTCATTTACCCCCACTGACGCAGCAGGTCACCATGTCCTTCATTTTACTTTTGTTGTTGATCCACCAGAATGGTTTCTAGAACGACTGTTCTTCCCATTCCTTGCCCGTTTCATTTCATCTGAGCTTTGTCCTTCCTCCTTCAATCTCTGCATTCCTAAGCAACATGGTTTAATGGTGAACGTGGCAGTGGTCCTAGATTGGCAGTTGGACTTGATCTTAAAGTGATTCTTAGTAATTTAAGGATTCTATATCCCTTTCAAGTAGCTTGTCCCTGTTTTCACATTTCATACACTGTTGGGGTATTTTTGTTTGTTTGGTTTGGTTTGGTTTTGGTTTTTTTTTTCACATTTCAGTGTAAACACCTAAGTCAGGAATGTCCTGCTCAGCCCCAGCAGACTCCTGCTATGCCTTTGTATATTTACATAAATAGATGCATCATTCTTGAGCTTTAAGAAAGCTGACCCTGACGTCAAACAAGCTTTCCTGGGCCCTCTAGCCCTTCAAGACATCAGCCCATGAGATCTTGTTTACTATTTCACAAATAAGTTGAAATCTGCTTGGCTGAAGTCCAAGGTCCAAGGAGTTGATTCTATAACTTGCCTTCCTCACTTCCCTCCAGATCTTCTGTTAATGCTTACTGTGACCAAAGCTTCTGTATATATTATTATTCAAATATCACTTATTTGAATGGCTCTTTGCTCTTACACCTAGTTGGCCTGTCCCGTGCCAATAATAAAATCACGCGCCTCTAGCTCTCTTCACTAGGTCAACAAAACCTGGCCGTGTTCAGCCAGGCAGATCCCATGTTTCGCCTCCTGTACTCATTCCTTGAAGAGAACACTGTGATCAAAGAGGTCAAAGCCTTGTTGCCCAGCACCAGCTCCTTAGTCAAGCTGCTTTTCTGCAGGGATCTGAGACTCCTATCCAAACTTTTTGCCTTGTATTAAGGCCTTGTATTTGCCTCCGGTCTCCTGTGCTCTTCATGCTGGTCTCATGCCCTGTGGGTGCATTTCAGTGCTCACACTGTCCCTCGGCTGTATTAGTCGAACCCATATGGATGATCAAGAAAGGGAAATGATTGTATCCTGTAATAATTTATAAAGGTTACTTGTGTCTGAAGGGTCTTACAATGTAATTCCTTGCAACAAAAAAAAAAAAAAAAAAAAAAAAATGATTTTCTGTGCTCCAGAAAAAATACAAGGATTAATAATCAAAATCCGACAGAGATTTTGATCATGTTCACTGTTGGTATTTAGTTTAAATCAGTAGTTAACAGAGATCTTTTACTGATGTTTCAAAAGAAAAAGAAACCAAAAATTTTCTAACAATTTGATGTCTGATCTTACATGTTGTTTTGGGCTTTATTTTTTCCTTCTAATAAGAACTAATAAACAGGTTTTAGAAAAATATACCAGTGATAAGTTCATGGTGTCGTCATCATCTGTTAATTATTTGTTGTATTTCCGGAGATACTGCCTGTTTTGGCAATATTTGCTGCATCCCAATATCTTTACAGAACTGCAGTTTTGGTCATAATTTGTAACTCTCTGAATTGAATGTAGTAATAAAAAAATCAAGTGGGATCAGAACCATAATAGAAAAGTTACTTAACACTTATTGATTTATGTGAGCTTAGCCGTTCCCTCAGTGGATTTTTAAAGTTTGTGTGGAATGTGGATTTGATGAGAGGTTTTAGACGTTCCATATTTTATTTAATTTTATGAGTCAGGAACATATGCCATGAGGTATCCCTTTCCGTTCACTATGTCTTCAAGCAAGAAATGTTCCCCTATTGTTTCTCTAAGAACCTTGATCTTTTCCATGAAAGTGTCATTTGTTACAGTTTTGTTTCCAGATGGTATTTTCTTGTCATCATAAACTAATTTCATGGCATACATGCAAGATAATTTAACAGACTTAAATAAAGCTACAAGGTTCATATAGTAAAAAAACTATAACAGCCTTGTTCTCTGTGGTATGTTTCCCTAGCTTTGCTAATGCAGAAATGATTACTATTTTCTGCAGTTCTGTTGCTTAATAATTTCAGAAGCGTTAAGAATCTGATGTCCAATAATTTATACATCGTCTAACTGTACAACTGCTGTTTTTGCTAGAAGAATTCCTAGTGAATTATTAAGCCTCCAGGAAGATGTAGGGAGCATTGACTCTTGTATCCACCATTTCTTTTTAATCCGGTTGCTGCTCAGTTTCAGAAGTTTGCTTTTTAAACTACAGTGAGAGTGGCAGAGCTGAACTGTGCTGCAGACTCATGGATGGTTTAGACTGAACTCTGAACAGAAATCAAATGAGCACTCATTACCATTTTTAGAAAATTTAGAGAATTTGACTGTAAAGACATTTGTTTTGTTTTGTTTTGCTTTTTCTCTGTTTGCTTTCAATAAAAAAACCCAGATTTCCCAAAATAGAAAAGAGCCCCCCCCGAAAAAGTTCAAAGATAAATCCTGAAAGATGAGGTAATTTTTAAAACTTAGTCCTGTTATGATAAATAAGAACCGCTATGGACTTTTCTGCTATTATAAGATAACCAGAAATTGCCACAAAAAAATTGTATAGATGGCTTACAGAAATATTCAGAGAGAATCAATTGCCCACCTAATTCCTGTTACAGGTTTATTCCTGATAATTAAAAAGGTCTCTGTTGTCTCAATTGCAGCTACCATAATAGTGTCACTGAAAACGTTTGCCTTCTGTGTCTTGAGGTTGAAATACTGTGTGGTACAAGTCTGAAACATTTTGAAAGTTAATTTCATTCTCTTCAGTAGTTCCACTAATAGCTGATTTATGATATGTGACTACTTCTAAATGAACTTTGTATAATTAGGTTCTCAATTCTCAGTAATTTTGAGAATCCCTAGTTGATTATAGTTGCATGAGTTGAGATTTTTATGACGCTAATATTAGGAATACAAATTGGATTAGTGATATCACAATGGTAAGCTTTTTCTCACAATGAAAATAGCTGTGAAGGGAAGAACATGTAATATATTATCATTAAAAAGACATCCAGTTATTGGAGGGAAAATAAAGAAGACAAACCAGTAAAAGAGATCATATGTCAGAAAGGTCCAAAAGAAACAAGTTATAATTAATCAGGTTTCAGATTTAAGAAATATTATTGGAGAAACATTTTAGTGGAAAAAAAAAGATATTTTACATATATATATATATATATACACAGACATACATAGGTATATAAAATGGAAAAGGTATTCCTAGAAAAAAGGAGAAAGGAATAAGAGTTTATGATTCACTATAAAGTAAAATAACCTGAATACGGAGAATCAGAGCTGATATTTTTGAAACAGCTAGCAAAGAGAAATTGATGATTTTGGTATTATTCATACTTTCTAAGGTAGCAAGTAATTCTCTGATGTAATTTTTTTCTCAGCCTCTGAGGTTTAGACAAATATGGTTTTATGACTTTAAGGAGAAGAAAAAAAAATATCCTGATCCCATTATTTATCCATGTTTATAATTAAAAACAAACAAACAAACAAACAAAACCAACCAAATAGGAAAAAATGAAACTAAACAAAAGACAAAGGAAAGAAAAAGGACATTTCCCCATAATTCTGCTTAGTGATGTTACATTAAATGATAAAATGAATATATTTTACCAAAGCTAATTTTTAGAGTGACATGGCCAATTCCTGTCTGAGCAATTTTGTTCTCTTTTAGAATAACCTAAATTGGTGCAATGTTTACATTGAGATGAAATTTGGAAAAAACTTCATTATGACTATTCAAATAAGAAGTCAGAGAAGTGTTTCAGAAAAAGCAGATAGAATATACTGTATAATTTCTTACACAGTAATGCAGGACTGACTAGATCACACCCAATGGAGATATGGACACAGCAACAAGTAGTCATTCTTCTATCTGTGTGTGTGTGTGTGTGTAAATGTATGTAAATACTTACACGTACATATATTTATGTTTAGGTGTTCTAATGTGTGTCAGTAGGTATGGAGGGACCTGATAAGAAAATAAAAAGATGCCGGGTCAAAGCTTGATCTGTGAAACAAGGTGCCTGGGAGATGGGAACACAGGAAAAAATGAGGCATTGTACAGTGAAAACATAGCAGAGATATCCAGAATGATACAGTAATTTTAAAGAATAAACCCCAAAACTTCAGTCTGACCATTAAGTATATAAGCACAATTAACATCAGAGCAAGACTCATTTACTAAAAATGAAAAACTAACCTCAGGGCAGTCATAAAAAGAGGAAGGATTTGATAACTGAACATAGACTTCTGGGAATAACTGAATTAACTTTTCTAATTATTAAAAAAACCTGTGAAATTTGCAAGAGTTGTTAATGTGCTCTCAAAAAATTCAGCCTTTTGTCTTTTTGCTTTAAAATTATGGATTTACTATTAATTTGTTTTAGACAGTTGCTTTAAGGGATCGTCAGTGTTAAAAATATACTGTCAAGTGAAGAATAATCATATGACTGGAAAGCAGCTTAGGATACTTAATTGAAAAAAAAGATAATATTTACAAGATATCCAGAAGACTGATCTTTTATTTCTGTGGGAGAGGGAGTATGAGAGTGCTGCTGACTAATTTTTGAACTTCTTAACCAAAAACCAAGTTTTTGCAAAGAAAATGTGGCAGAGTTGAAGTTTTGATTTTAAGTTTGCTCAAGTACAAATATCAGTTAATAAATTAACTTTTCTGCCAGGTTAGCAAGTAATTAGTTCATCACTATTTCTGTGTTATTTGAAATAACTTTATTGACTAAGAGGTCAGATATCCTGTCCAGAGTGGATGGAGCAGAAATAGGTCTTTGCAATAAAACTGCTATAATGGAATAATTAAAGGTTACTAAATTAAGCACAATATTTGCAAATTAATAATGACCGGTACAAGACTACCCATCTGAGTCCGATACTGTCAGGGCCCATAAATATAGGATGACTCTACTGGGGTCTACTTAGATCAAGCTCACTGAAATCTCAAAAAATGTTTATTTTCAGTTGCAGTGGTTGCCCACAGTTCCCTAAATACATTGCAACAATTCGTGTTTCTATTTGGTAGACACTATAAACTTGATATGAGAAACCTGGTTACTTATTAGATGTGAAATAGACACTGTTTTCCTAAACCACAATAATTTCTGAAATTTTCACACACAAGAAAAACCCAAACCAAACCAAACCAACAAACCCCCCCCAAAAAAAAAAAAAAAAAAAAAAAACAAAAAAAAAAAAACTGCAACAAAACAACCAAAATAAACCAACCACAAAAAAAAACCCAAAACAAAACAAAAAAAAAACAAAAACAAACCCAAACCATTCTACTTGGAGAGCAATCCAAATTATTTTGAAGTGCCCTTTGACAACCATGGAGAAAGAAATAAAATTAATCTTAGATGCATGGTCTAATGAGTATATAATTTATGTGAAGTTGATCAACAGCAATAGAAGAAATTGAGAAAGGAAGGCAAACTGATTAGAGCACTTATCTGGGATGCAGTACATCTAGATTCAAGTGATGTTATGAAAAAAAACAAACAACTTCTGACAAGTTTCGATTTTTTTATAACACAGAAAAGAAGCACAGGTGTTGGCTTTTATCTATTCAAAATAAAGTCTGTAAAAAACTAAAATAGTAAAGATGATAAGCAAGTAGAGGTGTATATTTTTATGGTTAAAGAGCTGGCCGGCTGTTAGAACTAAATTAGGTAAATGAATTATCGATGAATGTGTAATGCTGATGCTACACCATTGTAACAGTTTCAGATGGTTTTGGTTGTTATAAATCTGGCAGTTTAGCAGCTTGACAGTTGGTATTGACATGTTAAAATTTATTTTTAAACTTGTCATTGATATACATGGCTTGTTTTTAGATTTTTGTCAGTAAGACATTTTAAAAAGGTAATTTTAAAGTCCTATTTTAAAAAAGTCATTTAACTAACTCCTCATATTAACAGTTTCCAAAACACATACGTGTTTATGAAAGTAATCATTCATGATTATTTCATAGATGTGTTCTCTATACTGAAGAATTTTATTAAATGAGGTACAATTATCTACTTTTTCACAAACAAACTACAGAAAAGTGCCATCATAGATTCATAAAATGTCTCAAGCTGGAAGGGACCCCTAAGTCCAACTCCCTGGTCCTTGCTGGACTACCTAAAATTACACCATATGACTAAGACCATCATATGTATGCTCCTGGAACTCTGACAGGCATGGTGCCATGACCATTTCCCTGGTGAACCTGTTATAGTCACTAACCACACTCTCAGCAAAGAACCTTTTCCTAATGTCCAGTGTGAGCTTCCTCTGACACAGCTTCATTCTCTTCCCTGTGTCCTGTTGATGGTCACCAGAGAGAGCCTCTCCTCGACGAGTCTTGCCCTCGAAACCTCATCTGTGCACACTCTAGTAGCTTGATGTCCTGCTTATATTGAGACATCCAAAACTGCACACAGAGGCTGAGGTGGGGCCGTATCAGAGATGGGTAGTGGGACAATCCCATCCCTTCACCGGCTGGTGATTTTTTGCCTGATGCCCCCCAGGACATGGTTGGCCCTCCTGGCTGCCAGGGCACTGCTGACTCATATTCAACTTGCCATCGACCAGGACTCCCAGATCTCTCTCCACTGAACTGGTCTCCACTCTCAGTAAAGAACTATTTCAGTGATACTTTTAATAAGGCATGATAAATAGTTTATGCCCATGGTTTATTTAGAAGCCTCTAAAGCTGCAATTTTCTTTAATTGATGAGACCTATAAAATACGACTCAAGATGACAATATGTCGCTTGATGACAATTTATAAAATCTCACTGAAATTTTAAGTTTCATCCATTCTATTGTTAATGGTAAAGAGGTAAGGTAGTGACTGTTAATGACATAAGAAAAAAAACCTTTATTACTATGAATTTTGTACTTTAATCACAATTATGTTTTTGGCAGTTATGTTGCATGAATAAAGTGCGATAACCAATTCTAATAATTTACATTCAAATTCTAAACGAATTTAGAAAGGTTAGATGGGTTTTAAGGTTTGAGTTTGGTTTTTGGGTTTTTTGTGGCGTTTCTTTTTTTAATTATGCAATAAACATTAGTTTAGTTGTATATATATTTTTTTATTTTTTTTTTTAAAATTTAAAAAAGCTATATGGAATACAGAACATTGCACTCTGGAAAGCATTTGTTTGGTGAGAAGAGGAAAGTCCAGTAAAAATGATTGAATGTTCAAAACATGCCCAAAACAATTTAAAGGAAGTTATCTAAAAATACTGGTTTTTTTCTTACCTTATGCTTGCCTATAGGCTTAACACGGCTTGCATCTCATTTGTAGCAAGACCTCATTTATGCAAAACACAGTTTATCAAAACCATCAGATTATTATTTTTGGTGAAATTACCCTTTCTAGTTTGAAGAGAAATGACAGGTTTTTCATTGACTGCCATAGTTCCTCAGTGGCACTTTTGATTTTTTGTATACATAAACTTGATGGATATATTTATCTGTTTTCTCTAAGCTACACATCTATACAGTATACATATTTTTTGTCAAGTGGTGCCAGCTATATGTTTTGCATGTGTACTTTATATGAAATGCTTATTCTCTACATTCAGAGCACTTAATTCCCGACTGCTGAGAGATCCAAATGTTTGTAGCTTTATACTTGAAGTAGTCATTTATGCTGATACAAACAGCACTTTGTGCAGTTGCTTACAACTTGAAAATAACCATAAGTGTTTGGAATTAATTGCTAGCACATTTTAAAATGCAATTTGTAAATCACATAGAATTTGAATTCACAAAGCCTCAGGCACTATCTGCTGTCGGATTACTCCAAGCACAGCAATGCATTAAGATTCCCAAGCACTGTTCTAGCTCTCTCAAAAGCACAACATAGAGAAGGCCATGGTCAAAAACAGTGGTCAGTCCAAGGAAGCCAGTTAGCTCTGGGACCAGCTGGTGAAGTCAGCCTGAGTCCAGACCCACCATCCTGCCCACCTGTGCTCACTCTTAGGCAATGTATTATGCTTTAGTATTTAACAGTGTGGTTGCCTTGGCCTGTGTGCGACTTATGATGAAGGAAATTCCCAAAACATAGGCTCCTGGAACGTGGAAAATATGTCAGAGAAAAAAAAACAACAAACAAAACAGAACAAAACCATCAAGCAGGTGTTTTTACTGGGGTCTTCCCTTGCATATCCACATATGTCAGGGAAAAAATACCAACTCTTTCATTCTAGTTGGTTTCTGTTGCCTTACCCACCTAACTAATGTTTCCTTTCCATTTCTGTGCTAACTTGGTTTCTTGCAAACATCTTCAAAATGGTTTTATGAATAGATTAAAAAGCTATGCATCCCTCTGGGCAGATATCTGTAGTAGCCTGAGTTCCTTTGGCTCTCATTGGTATAATATACAGTGTATAAATTTAGATTTTTTTGCACGTGGCTTCCAGAAATAATAAACTACTTGTCAGCTGTAAAATTCAGAGCATTAGAACTCAAAGCTTATTCAAGGGCTCTGCAGCAGGAACAGTCAGTAGTATTGTAATTACCGCTAGCATGTTACTTAATGTCAGTATAAACACACTGGGAGGTGGTGTAATTGAGAATGCTGTCATAACAAAATTTAACAGCAATGGCTAGTACCCAAGACTTATGGCTGGCTTGGGATTTTGCATATCTTGCTGGTTACCCTGGGTGGGAAAATCTACTTGTTGGCTTTTAAGAATACAGGTAGAATTGTTAAGAGCTAGTAACTGAAAATTAAAAGTAGTGGCACGGGATGCATGAAGATAATTTGTGGGGTTTTTTGCTGGGCTGGATGATGATATAAAATGAAGCACTAGAAAGCTATTCAATTAAAAATCAACAACAAAAAATGCCAAAAAGGGGTCATTTGAGATATCAGTGGGTATCAAGCTTTGATTCTCCTTTCTGATTTATTATAGATTTACAGTAGTTTTCAATTTACTTTGATATTTGCATATATAATGCACCAGGAAATTTGACTCTGATTCTTCAGCTTTATCCCTGGTTCTTTAATTTTTCACCAACTAAAAGAAATCTCTTAGGAGAGTAGATCTATTTCACCCATACTCATTCATTAAAAAAACAAAACAAAACAAAACAAAAAACCCACAAAAAAACCCACAAAAAAACCAAACCAAAAAACAAAACAAAACAAAACACCAAAAAACAACACCACAAAAAAACACCCAAAACCCCAAAACTAAACAAAAACCCCCACAAAAATATCAGGGTCTAGAAAGTAAGATATGGAGTTTATTGAAAAACCTGCCCTTCTCTGAAAAAGTTTGTGTTCCAGGAAATGGAATCCATAAGGCTTTGGTAGGCTGGGTTATGTTACATTTCTGTATGTCAAAATTTACTTTGCATGTAGAAGAGTAAAGATAGATACCTGTTTCAACCTTTCTGCAGCTCTCTTCTTTTTAGTCAAATTAGTGGTCCATAGATTACTAAAAAAAATATTGTTTCTCTCTTTCTCCCAATCCTTCCTTTTATTTCACTCAATTATTAGCTGTTTATCCTCTTCTAATAGTCTCCTTTTTTTAAAGTCCAGCCACAGTATTCTTCCTTTGATTCACATGAATCCTTTTCCTTTCAAATCTTCCTTTAAAACTCACTTTCACTGACAGGCTTTCACTTGTGATTGAGAAGAGCAGCTCTACTTCTACCCCTCTGTTGTTTTAATTAGCTATTCATTTATTATCCTAATTAGACTATAAATTCCTTGTGTTATGCACCTTGCTTTGTGCTACCTTGCACAAAGTTCTTTGTTTTCAAATCTCCACATGCATGTATAGTGTGCGTATAATGATAATGGCAGTAACTAAAGATGATAAAACAGATAAATATGAAATGCTTCTCTTCTGATCATTCACCTACGCAGAAATATTTTTAATTACTATTGCTTTAGCTTTCATAGCCACATTATCAAACAGCGAAAGCCACTTGAGGAATTTTTAATTTTTTATGCCAATGAATTCTATGGGAGACATATTTTCTTGGGGGGTTTTCAGTATATGTTTTAATACCAACTACTACTAATGATCAGCATATTTTTAAAGGTTTACATGAAACCTTGCTGGACAACAAAGGTTACAAGAAGTTTGCTAAATCCTTCAGCAAAATATTAAACAACATTCAAAACTTAGCAGGAAATTCCTATATTATTTTTTTAAATTTGTTAATAGCCATTAAAAATATATATTATTAACTGATGATGCATGAACGTTGGAAGATCCATCTGGCAACAAAGCCTTTTTGCATTCATTTGCCATTTGTAAACATCCTGATTCAGAACAAAAAAAAATCTGAGAAAGCATAGTATGATTTTATTAATGCTGCCTAGTTTAGGAGAGCATTTTATAAGAATATTTTTTTCTACAGTTGTGTATAGTTATAAGAAATGAGTGAGAAATATTTCTTTAGAAAGAAATATTCAATATTTTAAAATTTGTATCAGAGAGACTAACTGTATTTCTGTGATTCTGTTCCCAGTTCGTTCTTAGGCTTGTTCTGTGCACACTTTCACAGAGCCAGATTCTCCATATCGGCTTGTACTAGGTGTCTCTGCTAACCTTCATTCTTATTTGGCCTGATGTTAAAGTGACATCAAGAAGGAAAAAAAAAGTCAAAAAATCCAAACCAAAAAGCTTTAAGCTTAAAGGCAGCTTAAAGGCCAGAAAATGTTCCATTCCATTCACCTGGAGAATATTTTCTTTCTGTGTGTGCTTATGTTTATGGGTACTCTACGCAAAGAGAAGAGTTGGCTTTGCTATAGCAGAAGCAAGGATGATGGTCACATATTTAAAGTACAGCTTCACTAGTAATTGATATTCTGTTCATCAGCTGAAGGAGCTTGTGGAGGAACACTACGTGGGACAAGTGGAACTATTTCAAGTCCACACTTCCCTTCTGAGTATGAAAATAACGCTGATTGCACCTGGACCATATTGGCTGAACCAGGAGATACCATTGCTTTGGTCTTTACTGACTTCCAGTTAGAGGAAGGATATGACTTCTTAGAGATCAGTGGAACAGAAGCACCATCAATATGGTAAGTCAGAGATCTTGTAAAGATGTCACTTTATTGTTTTCTTTTTTTGGTGCCTATTTTGAAAAGCTATTAGAGGACATTTAAGATATTTTCTACCTGTTAGTAATGACCCTTTTTATGCATTTTCTTTGGACCCCTTCATCTTTCAGAACGAAAAAAAAAAACAACAACAAAAAAAAAAAAAAAAGTAGTTTTCTTCTGTTTCTTTCCACATCCTGATGCTTTTCCTCCATGTTCAAGAGCTGTATTTGTAACATATCTTATCAGTGATCATTTGTTGATGTTACACATTTGAGCTTGGTATAAGAACATTTTCTGATGTTGTTTCTTGAAGAGCTTATAATGATGTTGTACTCCAACAATGAAAGTAGTGAGCAAAAGGCAGTCTCACAGTAAAACAGGAATATATAGACACCTAATAGATGCTGTCTTATTCTAAACAGACTTTAATTCAGTCTTCCTACATGTACTCATGTATGCAAGTATTATTATGTTAGCTGATGTTAAAACTTTTTGCTTAGCAATATTAGGGCTTAGTAAATATAATACTAAACCTACATTCTCTGTGCTGATTAAAAGGCAATAGTTCTGTCTATGGGAATGGATTAAATTGCCGAAGTTTGTATTATGATTTCTCTGCAGGCCACATATGCAGGTTTTGCATTCTTTTCATCTCTTGAGAATGTCTTGTGCTTGACATACGCACAATTGCTATAAAATGTAGCCTAGGAAAGAATGCAGATCTGTTCACAAATGACTGATGGTTATTATCTTCAGAATGCCTTTCTGGAGATAGGAAGCAATCTCACTATTACTTTGATGTCATAACAGGCTATACATTGCAATATACTAATAATTGTGATGTTCTAGGTAGCATCTGATCTGCTGAAAAAACTATCAAATAAAAATGTGTGGTAACTATTCTAGACAAATATGTAAAAACTTTGTTTTGAAGATATATGTATATCAATATTGTAAGATTACTCTCCAACATTTCCACTCAACCAAAAGTTGTGTAATGGAGGTCAGTGAAGCAGCTTTGTATCTAATTAAGTGCTCATGTCTGACTGAAGCACAACATGTGAGTATCCCGTTGCCTCTCTCTCATGCAGAGATACATGTACAACAATCATCAATGCCCAAGTTTTCTTCTTAGGGGTTCTAAGCTGAAATCTGGAAGGGGAAGAACTAGTGCCATTTTTCTGCAGAACATAAAAGCCTGTCCATTTGCCTTTGTGCAAGAAACTCTACAACATATTTGTGCTTTTGTTGCAAGAAATTGGTATGTTACTGAAGTGTAAACATAGAAATATAGGTATAACTTTACATTTACAGACAGTCACATAAACGTGTCTGTTCTCCGAAAGATTTCTGGTAGTATATGAAGTAGAAGAATATGAGCATAAAGCAGTGGAGACATATTCTGCATTGATCTCATATGATAATATACTCAGTGTTACTTTGGAAATCAGAGCTATAGTAAGTATCTTATTATATGTATCTTATTTCTCCTACAATTCTCAACATTTCTTGTTTCCCCTGATACTTGTTTTTCGGGGGTTGGAGATTTTATTTTCTTAATAATACTAAACTCTGATTGTTAAAAGCAAAGAAATTTATTATAAGTTTCCCAGATCATAGAATCATAAAATAGTTTGGGTTGGAAGGAATCTTTGAAGGTCATCTGGTCATACTGCTCTGCAATGAGGAAGGACACCCTTAACTAGAACAGGTTGCTCAGAGCCTCGTCCAACCTGACCTTGACTGTTTCCAGGGATGGGGGACCTACTACTGCTCTGGGCAACCTGTGCCAGTGTTTCACCACCCACCTTGTAAATAATGACTTCTTTATATGTAGTCTAAATCTAGCCTCTTTTAGTTTAAAACCACTACCCCTAGTCCAACGGCAACAGGCTCTGCTAAAAAAGTTGTCCCATTCTTTCTTGTAAGCCTTCTTTAAGTACTGAAAGTCTGCAATAATGTCTCAATAGAGCTTTCTCTTCTTCAGACTGAGAAGCATCTCTCAGCCTTTCCTCAGAGGGGAGCTGTTCAAACCCTGTGATTGTTTTGTGGCCCTCCTCTGAACTTGCTCTGTCTTTCCTGTGCTGAAGCAGATCTGGACACAGCACTTCAAGTGGGATCTCATGAGAGCAGAGCAGAGGGACAGACTCACCTCCCTCGACCTGCTGGCCACACTGCTTTTGCTGTAGCCCAGCATAAGATTTACTTTTGGGCTGCAAGTTCACATTGCCAGCTTATATGCAGCTGTTTATCCACCAGCATCCCCAAGTCCCTCTGTTCATCCCCAGCCTGTGGTGATACCAAGGGTTGCCTGGATTCTGGTGCAGCACCTTGCACTTGGCCTTGTTGAACCTCGTGAGTTTCCCATGGGCCCACTTCTCAAGCTTGCCCAGGTACATCTGGATGACATCCCATCCTTCGGGTGTGTCAACATCTTGGTGTCATCAGCAAACTTGCGGAGGGTGCACTTGATCCCACTGACTATGTCACTGGTGAATATTAAACAGTACTGGTATCAGTGATATGGGATAGCATCAGGATTAGTACAGGACCACTGATGAGAGTTTGGAGAAACTATGGGGAGTTTTGTAAGAAATGTTTAAAGGATTATTGGATAATTTGGAATGAAGCAACACATTCAGCTATATTTAAGCCGGAGCAGTTACCATAGCGACATTAGAGCCATGCTAAATGTAGTGCATGCTGTAATCTGCTAAAATCAGCTGTGTGTTTAAATGTGAAGTTGTTCCATACTTAAAACTAATGGTCTAGACGCGTATCATCTTAAAATGTGCATTTTGCTTAATTGCTCACTTTTATTGTACCTGGCATCATGTCAACAGCTCTATACTTTATTCTGTATTAGAAGAAACATTCCATTAATATGGTCTGGTAATTATGATTGCTTTTTCACTTAAAGGAATATTTACTGTAAAATAAGCGAAATATTATTCTAGTGAAGGGCATAGAAAGACGCATATGAGCACTGCAAAAGCTAGAAAGGCAGTAAGAATGAATAAAATAATGTCAGACTGATAATTATTTAGTGAGGGTATGATGCAATAGGATTATCCTCTCCAAACATCCACAAGTTTAGAAGCAGTTCCAGCATGATTGCAGTAAATACTGGATGGACTTTTTTAAGTTAAACAATGGAAATGCTAGAACAAGTAGAATCTAAATGCTGAGGTAATCTGAAGTATCTATAAAATATGCATTAAGAGATTTTATATTATAGTAATTATATAGATTATTTGTCTTGTTCCTATATAATAGTACTATTAAATATATGATATTACTTATATGCTTTACATGTTTGTAAACCTTGAAGATGTTCACTTATTTCCACTTTTTTATTATTATTTGCATGTTAGGTAAAGCTGGGCAATTCACATGGGCATAGATAGACCCAACTCAGGCTTTTTCAAGTAAATGTGGCTTTGCCACAATTTTTACAAAATCTTTGGATTATCTTAGATGGTTGCATTCTGCATGAAAGGTTGATACCAAGAATAGTTCTGTAATTATTATTTTTTAACTTGGAACCTTAATATCAAACACGTTTTGTTCAAAAAAATTTTTCCTCTTTTACAATACTAATTTTACCTTACTGTGCTTCACTTTAAACCCAAAATTATTATCCTTCACATTTTTGTCAGTATTTGCCAATGCAGAAGAATGAACTACACTTCATCCTTTTTAGTCTAAATTAATTTCCTAGTACTATTTAAAAATACCTTCAAGACTATTCTGACTTCCTTATAAATCACCTCAATATCCTGGTGAAAGGCCATAAAAATGTATGTGGATGTGAGAGTGATTTGGAAGCAGCAATAATGAATTGCTATAATCTTGGCATACAATTTGACATAAGTACCTAGAGTCATATGAAACTCACTTATTATTTCTATGTTAATGAATAATTCTTATAACAGCTGCATACTATTTTGTTTCTCTTAGATAAATACACCAGTCCAAACACTTAGATATATTTCAAAATAGTAGGATTTTGATCTGAATGTTTCCTGTCCTGTTTATCGATATGTCTTATTCTTAATTACCACCCTTATTGTGAGAGGTCTATAGCAAAGTAATGCATGAGATAATGGAGTGGTCTGTGACATTTTAGATAGACACGTGTAGCAGTAGTTCCAGACATATGAGCTGAATGTTTAGCTCAGAATTACATAATTAGACAGCTAAAGAGCACCATCTATCGGTTTACTGTGAAAAGATGTGTCACTTGTGGATGCACCTTCAATAAAGAAAGTAGTTATGCACCAGAAAAAGGCTTGTGACATACCTATATCAATATAGGGTGCAATTTTCATTTCCTTCTACATCAGGCGAGAAAGCATATGCCATGGCAATGGAACAAAAGGAAGGCAGTTAGATTCCAGCTTTTTCGTTTGAGAACACTATTAGATTTTTATTAATTTATGTGTAATTGCTTCCTTGGTTTAGCCTCCTTAGAGATATTCTGACCACCATCTTTTTTTTTTTTTCACCAGTGAAACTCTGCACAGTCATATGCTTGTCTTGGAGTTACTGGTAAAGGGTTCTCTTGCTGTCTATTAGTTTTTGGAAGCTCTTACCTTTCTTTAGCTTTTAACTAGATTTCCCCAATTACCTGTTTTGGTTAGGAAATTGAGTCCAGTAAGTATAAGCTTTTCCACTGGGTAACCTGTCCATGTGACCTGCCATGAACTACATTTCATTTTTATTTGTTGGAAAACAAGTTGTATAGTTACTTTCAATTTCTTTCTATTGACTTTCATGTTGCAAAGTTTTCAGTTACGAGGTAAAAAAATCACATAATATATCCCATTTGAAAATATCAGTAATGCTATCTAGCACTTGAACCCAGCCTATCAAATACAGTAACACGAAGATTTTTTAAAGTGATAAAGCATTGTTCGGTTCCAAACCCCCAAGATACATTGGAAGGACAAAGATATTTTTAAGGTGAATGACAAATGTAGCATGTGTGTCTTTATGAACAAATTTTTAAGACTGAAAAATGCACTGGTTGTGGCAGGATGTTAAGTGTTTTCAATTCATAATATATTTCAATTCTAATCTACCTGATTAGAATTAACATTTGGTTAATGAAATACATTTTTTTCTAACAGATTTCTTCCATACATCATTAGTTTAGACTCTTGCTACAACGCGCATAGTCAGTAGGTGTTTACATATAGAAAATATGGGGAACACTCTGTTTCTTCAAGAGGCTCAGTGGAATACATCTTTTCCCTGCCTTTTAGTCCTGTCAGTTGCTGCCTTTGGTACTGGTGCTTCTCCCTTCTGGTTTCTCCCAGATATTTTCTGTTGGAAACACTTATGCTTCCACTGCTCCCTTCCCTCCCACCAACACACCCAGAATATTTCTGCATCCTCCTTCAGCATTTCCTGCCATGTTCAATGGTTTAAGCTTAAAATCTGTTAAATTTATGTCAAACAAGCATGGACAATTCATAATTGATCTTGGTTTCTAATAGATTAAGAGTTGAAAAACAGAAGTCAAGCATGTTGTATAGTCATAGTGAAAATGGTGTATCAAAAGTTTGCAAGCAATGTGCTGAACTTGACTGCCTGTGGAGTCCTGTAATCTTGGAGAGAATATCTTTCTGGTTTCAGAGTTGTTAAACGTAATCTCAGAAAGGATTGTCCCACTCACAGACTAGGGAATTTAGAAAGAAAATTGACAGAGTGTTTTGCATAGGACACCACCTATGTATACTAAACATGTCATACAGACAACTAGTGTGCTCTGCTTCTTAGAATATTGCTTTCCAGAGTCTTTTAAAATTCCCTGAGTGGAAAAATGGCGTGTTTTAATTCAGTATCTAGAGCCAGTTCTTTTTTTCATAGCAGTTGCTAAACTCAAACATATGCAGATATACAGCTTCTTCACTCCCACAGTTTTCCCATAATAAGGATTAATAAGATGATATCATCAGCGATATATCTTGTACTTGGCTGTATTTATCAAAATCATCATGTTCCAAACTGGATTTTCTTCAGGCATTCAAATACCTACTTGAAAAAATGAATTATCCACAGTTGTAAGTAAATTGGTAGCAGACTTGGGAAATATACAGTGAACAGTGCTCAGTACCTTTGGAGTATATGGAAAGAAAAAAAAAAAATAATATAAAGGACACAGGTAGCGAACAGTTTCCCTTCCCTAACACTTCTGTTGGAGAGATGAAAGCTGACTACAAGTTTCAGAAAGCAAAGCTGTAAAGAAGTTGATACCTTAAGACAGGGTTACATCTCTTTCCGTCATCCTAGACATAGCCTTTCTTTTCCTTTCAGCATCCATATGGCAATCTTTTTTGTTGTTTTGATACAGAGTAAAATATGTGAGGTTTTTGTTTATTATTTAAGTTTATATTCAATACTGCAGTATATATTATAAGGAGATGGTAGTTAGGAGATGCTCTGGTAGTTGTGATGACACACCTTCAGATTCTAGTTGCTAAAATGACCATAAGGAAGAGTACAAAGAGTACAAGCAGTGGTTTAAAAATAAGCTGAAATGTAACATCTAAATTTATATGTCATCTCTGAGTTGGTGACGTTGAACTAGAAGAAAGGAGGTATTGGAGGGAATAAGGGCTTTCAATTGGGGAGTCAGTAGACAATGAATCTAACATGAAAAGACTTTTTTTGAGGCATCCTATGACAGATTTTAAAGACTTGGTAACATTCTGGAAACAGTTTTGGACTGCTTTGGCGGGTCAAGATAATATGGTGGTCTCAGTCAGAAGAGCCTTTGCAGAGTGACACCCCAAATGAGCCTGGGAGGTGTGCTTGAGTCAGTTGTCTCACTGGCATAGGATGAACAAAAACATCCTAAACCCACGGGAATAACACTGTCACTTATGTTGTCACTTTGACCGCACAGATATATTTCCTCTCCTTTCCTCGTCCCCCAGACAGAACTGTTTTGGTACACTGACATTTGCTCTGTAGGATAGCAGTGAAGCCTGGCCTGCCCTCTTCTTTCCTGGTAAACACATGGTAACTCTATCCATATTCTGTGGTCTTTACCCAGATACTGGCGCATACAATGATGGCAAAGGCTGAAACAGGTATATAGTGCTACTGAGAGCTCCAGGTAGAAATGTAGCAATACACTTAGCCATTCTTCCTTTTGGACCACAGCTTTCCTCTCTCTTATTTGTTTATCATGTATTTAATCTGATAAAAAGAAGATTGTAGAGTCCTGCTGCAAAGACAAACCTATTTAGGGCTCAGTTAGTAAATATATTTAGTTTATTATCATATCTGACATGGAAATCTTGCCAAAGATTGTCTTAGACTTGTATTTAAAGAAAACATATCTAAAATGCCTTGCTTATCTCTAGTGGTATTTTCATGCTAAATAATATATATATAAATATATATTAGTACCTGTATCCATAAGAGTACATTGGAGGTTTTGCAAGGATTTTGACCCTAAAATAAATATGATGGTAAATATACTTCATGCTAATAGCAGTGGCTAAACCCATACAAACTCTTGTCTGTGCTAGCTGTAAAGACGCAGAGACCACTTACCTATTAACACCAGCATGTGAGTAGTGTATGAAGTGAGAAGTACAGAGGCAGTAAATTGCTGCTTAATTCACAGAACAGTATTGCTTTCTTTGCACCTATTAATTTACAGCCTACTGTGCTGAAGAGGTATAAAGGCATAATTCATAGCACATCACAAACTGACAGGAACATAAGAGTGAGAGAACTCACTTAAGAAAGCACTGTGACCTATGGTATAATTTTCCACCACATTTAAAATAACACGAAAAGCACTAGATTTTAAAATTAAATACATTGGCAGAGAGCTCAGATTGCTTAAAATTCAAATAGCTTTACTATATTTCTAAACAGATTTTTTAACCCTGGGCATTGAGTGCTCCTAAAATTTCCTTCTACTAGGTCTGTTGCATTGTTCTAAAATACCTAGAGCATTAGCTACATCTTCTTGCAAAAGTCTTGACATTGGATTCAGGAAAATATATTCTATTGGTGAAACAACTCATGCCAGTCTATTCAGGCTAGAAACTTTTCTTAGATATATTTATGAATCACTGTATTTCTTGCTTTTACACACTATCTATCCATTGCAGTTAGCCTGTGTGAGTAGTGACTTCTTTTCCCGTTAAGATCAGTGAGGATGAAAGATTTACCAAACTGTTCTCTTCTAAAGCACTGTTGTATTTAAAATATATTAGAATTTTAATACTTTCTTAAAATACTGTTCTTAAATATAGAGGTTTCTTTAATACATGTTGTTTTTTTTTAAGAGAAGAATAGAACTTTAGAATGTGAAAATCAAGTGTGAATATACAGGTCTGTTTAATTTTTTTTCCTGGCTGTACTGAAAACTACTAAAACATGGTACATAACAACTTTGTTATGCGGTTTGCGTTGTTTTCTTTCCAAAAAGATATACAAAAGATATACAAAAGACAACTCTTCCTGAATTTCCACTGCAAACTTTTTAGCCCAACTACCCATTAGTTTGTTGCATGTTTTTTCTGCTGAGACTGGTGCTGTGATCTACAGCAGCTCAGAGTAAACCCATCAATGAACTGTTCTTACAGTTAATAAATACCTTGGCCCTTGGTATCTCTGTTTGATTAGCACACAGAATACATTGATTATTTCTTTGACTCTAAAACAAAGTTAAATTGAATTTAAATAACATGTTTATTGATGGCTACTCTTTTTTTAATGCCTGCACAGTAGGCTGGTGATTGAACGTAATGGGTTTTCTGCAGACGTCTGCACTTAGAAAATACTGTGCTGTTTT
The DNA here is from genome assembly GCA_035222235.1 of Margarornis squamiger. Taxonomy (NCBI): domain Eukaryota; kingdom Metazoa; phylum Chordata; class Aves; order Passeriformes; family Furnariidae; genus Margarornis; species Margarornis squamiger. Next base: position 93,746,172 of record JAWWTY010000106.1, read on the forward strand.
GTATCTCTGATGCTTTAAAGCAGTTGTTATAGCACAGAAAGTTTAGATATGATGTGTAGCGGTGACTGAGATATTGTTTCTGTTTATGCAATCTCTCAAGTGAGTAAGGGAGAAGACAACCTGCAGAGAAAGCAATTTGCTGTGAATAAAAAGAAAACACAAGGATTTTGCTAGTTTAGCCAAGCTTGCAGCAGCATCACTATGAAAAGTAAAGATTTCAAATGTAATCCATCTAAAATAAATAATGGAAGTACTAAAGGCTACCTTTCATACACTGGATGCTGAGGGATACATTAACTGAAAAGCTATTTAGTAAAGCAAGTGGAAGAGACAGGGAAAAAAAACAAAAAAAAGTTTCCTCAGCAGGAAGCAAGAACTTGTATTAGAAAAAAAACAACTATTTCTTTCAAATGATATGACCCTATTATTAAAATCTTTTGATTAGAAAAAATACAGTGAAATATTATCTGAAGGTCAGAATGATATGATGGAATTCTTTAATTTTAAGTTTATACAAAATCACTTGTAGAGATATGTGATGACCTGCACTTGGAGGAGACGATGCATATGGTTTTACTTTGTATTCAGAGCTCTTAGAGATTACGGATAAGGTATTGAAAAGAAAAGCTCTATTTCAGTTATTGTTCTATATCAAAACAAAAGCCACACTTTGTTTAGAACATATTCATTTTTGCACCCTTATTTTGAAATTAGAATGACAGGACCAAATCCCCTCAAAAACCTTTTAGAAAGCAACATGTAAATTAATTCAAATAACTTCAAATTAGGTTTATAAACTGCATATTTAATTGGCACAATAATCTACAGTTGTCTTTCGCTGACTGAGAGTAGTGTAGTGTCTAATGCATGCCAGAACAGAAGTAGAATGTATTCTAGCAGAGCATATCTGCAGATTTACTGGACTGTCATTTGTCATCTTTCCACGTATATAAAAATATTGTTAATATTACAAAGTTAAGCACTCAAGAATAAAGAATACTATCTTTAGTTTTACCCACTTGTACATAAAGGTTGACATAGGTTTTTAATTATGCCATCAAATGCTCTTATATCTTACTGTACTCTGAAACTGAATTACTGTTGTGCATTTAAAGACTCAGGCCAATAGAACTGTTGCTACATATATTGAAATGAGGAGATGAGTGCATTATCTGGGATATTAAAGGAAAAGAAAGGAATGTCTCATGATTAAAACAAATTGAGTACCACTTTAAAATCTGAGTCTTTTATGTGCTTTATTCATAGAGTTTCTATGTCATGGTAACTATTATCTTCGGACAAGATTTGTGTGAAGTTTTGCTGTTACTGTGATCCTCATTTCTCATATAGTTGGCTTAAAATCTTTCAGCTCTTCTTTCAGCTGCAACTACCCTGAATGTTGTATCAAATTAATACACTTTCAGTGGTGTTTCTAAAATTCAGACTTTAGTCTGTGTTGGGTAAAAATCTTTAAAATATCAGGGCCAAAGCATAGGCTCGATGTTCAGAAAATGAATGTATTTTAAAGGCTTATAGTTATTTTCTTGTGCTGTAAGAATAAAATAATAGTGTAACAGTATGTGTTCCCACATTTTGCAAACATAAACAAAAAGATGATTTGAGCTTTTGAAGTACTGTAAGGGAGCACATTTAAAACATTTTACCTTTTCTTCTTTAATTGCTTAATTATTTAGCTTCAGTCTCATTTAACCAGATAAATTATTTTTTTTAAGGCAACAAATTAATTTGAATAATTTTCATTTAAAAACTCAACCACTTCACAACTAGAATATTCATCTAGTAGTTGTACCATAGGAATTTCTCAAAACTCTTCCTTCTGTAAACTATGTAATGCCAGCAGTTTCTACAGAAGACTAAGAGCTGCATCTCAGTTTCATAAACTGAAAACAGTGCTTAGATGTACCATTTAAGAATATAAATGTTCCTATTTAGTCATCTTCACTCTTTGAGGGGAAAAAATTATTCTTTTATTTACCTTTGAAACATGGTCATTTTTGATAGAAGAAAGTGTAGCATTCCATGTTGGTAGATAATGATATAGCATAGATTATAATAATCTGTTATTATACCATATAATTATGGTATATATATATCTATAATTATACCATAGATTATAGTAATCTACATATATATATATATACACACACATACACACATATATATATGACTGGAGTTTACACATATATAACTGACAGCACATACACACACATATATAACTGACAGCAGTTTTCCTTCCAAGAGAAACTTCTAAAACCCTAAATACATCTTTAGAAAAAAGGTGAAAGTATTAAATATCACCATTACCATTTTCTGTTTCTGACATCAAAACTCAACATTTATGGCCAGCCTGTACCTCAGAACTATTTAAAAGATGTTAAAATGTCCTTTTGATATTATCTTGTTGAAGATGTTAGGACAAGTGCTACCTACCGCTTTGATGTCATTCCCAATACTCCAATTTATTTATCTTTTGTTCAGCCATGATGAATACTTAAAGAAGGCCTTTTCTTGAAAGAAAAATGAAGGATGAGCAAAGAACTTTCACATAAAGTGAATTTCATTTCAGGGCAATTATGTGTTTTTAAAATTATTTAGCTTAGTGATAGACTGACAAATTGAAAGAATTCAACTGATATGAAAAATACTTGTCCTCATAACCTCAGCAGTGATAGCAGAGGAAGAAGATGCTCAAGAAACTCCTGTGAGTCCCTATTACATGGTTCTCAGTACAGCATTGCAATAAACAGTCCTTTGTTAAGCATATTAAAAGTGTGCATAAAATGGCATTAGACCAAAATTAGAACACTGGAGACAGACTCTTTACAGGTTTAAAAGGATATTTGAAAATAAGGTTTGTAATTAAATCAGAATTAAAGATGATTCAAAAATGGATGCTTGTCGCATCTGAAAGCAGTTTCACAGGTAGAGACTTAGAGCATCTAAGTACATCCATGCAGAGAAATGGGTCATACCTAGCTAAAGAAAGCCAGGAAGCTATGGTTAAGACAAAGACATAGAATATGCTTCCACAGTTGAAAAAAGAGAAATCTTGATTTCTTGGAAACTGATGTACAGATTTTCACAATAAATATTTCGAATTAGCACACTGCCCCCTGGGTACCAATATGGTAATAAAAAACATGGGTAGTGTGTTTGCTTCAGCTGTGGTGTTTGAAAACAGTCCACTAAAATCCCATTGGGCTAGATAAAGCTCTTAAGAATGTTAATTTTTCTGTGTACAGTAAGTAGCAGTAAAACCCTGCAAATCTGCATAGACTTCAGAGCTGAATTAGTAAGTTTTGTTTATACTAGGGATTTATTCACATTTTAAGTGGTTCTTTACTGGAAAAAACTCAAGTCATTGTCAAATTTTAGATGCAAACAAAAATTGCTTACAATTTTTTTGTTAAACATTTTTTTTGTTTACAGAAAGTCTCAATTGTTTTGTTTAAAACAAAAAAAGTATCCTTAGAAAAGAAACATAAGGATTTTAATGTTTCTCAGAAGACTGAAAGATGATGTGTTTGATATGAAAATGTTATAAAGAGTCTGCAGATCCTGTTTTTTTTTCCAAATACGGATATTCTTTCAGAAACTTTTACTTCTCAGGAATGCAGTTTGTTCAAAGTATATAGAACAGTATATATTACCCTAATTTAGAGTTTTCCAGTCCTTCAGAGCATTTTGTAATCTTTTCTAATGGTTAATTATCCTCACTGTTAAAAACAACCATCTTATTTCCAAGCTTGCACATGGCTAGCTTCAGGTACCAGCCACAAAGTACTGCCTTTGTCTATAAGACTGAAGAACTGTTACCACACTCCAGTTCTCAGAAAGTGCTTGCAAAATGTTATATCACAATTTTCTCTTTGATAATATAAAGAGATCCTTTTTCTTTTTTTTTCATTGGTTTGGTTGTTTTTTTTTTCCCAGGAAATTACATACAATTTTTTAATTATTCTTGATTTTTTTTTTGTTCAAATCCTCTGCAAATAGCGGTGTATTCTTGTCTGCAAATTGAAATTGTGAAATGGAAAAAGCATTTAAGTAGCAGATGTTTGTTATTTCTTTGCCACCACCAGTGTTAAGCAGGCTACCTATTGGTCCCCATGTCACTTGGTCCTATGTTTGATTTTGTTTGGGTTTTATTTGGGTGTCCTGGGGCATAGCACAAGAATGTTGCTTGGATGGAAACTGATTGATGTAAAGTAGAAAACAAGCATAAATATGATATGAGTTTGTGTTTTCTGTGAGTTTTGTTAAGTTACAACTGGCTAATCTTACCTTCTGTCAGCCCAGAGCACTGAATGCCACATTTCTTGTGATCGGACTTTGTCAGGAATACCAGTGGAGGAGCTGTGCCCAGTGAATCCTACGAAAACTCACCCACTTTGAAACAGATACCAGAGGGCTCCAGTCAAGTGAACCGAAGGAACTCCCTACCTTGGGATGCACTTTTGTAGACCATCTTTTTTGAAACGTATCTTTGTGAGAATCAAGAGCAAATGTCTCTTTTTCCATTTCTGAGATGGATTTTTATACTTTTTTTCTTGGACTCTCACTGCATGAAACTTAATATTTACCAGTATGAAACAAGTCCAGCTGCCCTGTAGGATATTTGAAGGGCCTGGGGGAAAAAGACACAAGGGTAAATAGATCAAGAGCAGATTCTTGCAGAATCTGCTAAGAAAACCAAAGATTCTTTTCCAGAGCATGAATTTATATCAAACAGAGAGGTAGAAAAGTACAGAACAGCGTGGAGTTTCCTGTCCTCTTTGTTATACAAAGTCAGTCTGTCCCCAGTGAGCTTTTCCTGAGACATTAGAGATCTAGTGGAAGATTGTCTAATTTTGTGGCTGAGAGACTGTCAGAGGTCAGTTTTGGGGTACGCAGCTGAAGAACAGCACCATACCACTGACAGCATGTGGTCTCAAACATGTAGCAAAGCTATCAGGTTAGGTACACATTGGGAGGAGCTGTTGACTCTCAAGAGAGCACAAAAGCCCTGCAGAGAGAGTGGACAAATGGGAAAGATGGGCAATCACCAGCTGTATGAAGTTTAGCAAGAGTACCTGGGATGGGGCATTCCATTTGGCATTCCTGGGATGGGGCAGCCCTGATTGTATGTACAGACTGGGGAATGAGAAGCCGGAGAGTGGCAATGCAGAAAAGGACCTGGGGGTCCTGGTGGATGGCAAGTTGAATATGAGTCAGCAGTGCCCTGGCAGCCAGGAGGGCCAACCCTGTCCTGGGGGGCATCAGGCAAAGCATTGCCAGTCAGTCAAGGGAGGTGATTGTCCCACTCTGCTCTGCACTGGGGCGGCCTCAGCTTGAATATTGTGTGCAGTTTTGGTCAACACAATATAAGAAAGGTATTAGCTCTTAGACAGTGTCCAAAGGAGATGATGATGAAGGGCCTTGAGGGGAAGCCGTGTGAGGAGCAACTGAGGTCACTTGATCTGTTCAGCCTGGAGAAGAGGAGACTGAGGGGAAACCTCATTGCAGTCTTCAACAACCTCACAAGGGGAAGCACAGAGTCAGGTACAGATCTCTTCACTCTGGTGACCAGTGACAGAATCCAAGGAAATGGCCTTGGAAGCTGCATCAGGGGAGGTATAGTTTAGATATCAGGAAAAGGTTTTTCATCCAGAGGATGGTTGAGCACTGGAACAGGCTCTCCAGGGAACAGGCTCTCCACAGGACCAATTCTGATAGAGTTCAAGAAGTGTTTGGACAACATATTGTGATTCTTGGGTGGTTGTGTGCAGGGCCGGGAGTTGGACTTGATGATTCTGTTAGGTCCCTTCCAATGCTATCTATCTATCTATCTGTCTGTCTATCTGTCTATCTGTGTGTCTGTCTATCTGTCTGCCTGTCTGCCTGTCTGCCTATCTTATCTATCTATCTATCTATCTATCTATCTATCTATCATCCATCCATCCATCCATCCATCCATCCATCCACGTGGGTGTATAGTGATTTCTATTCTAAAACACACCCACAGAGCCCCCCACACTTACACCACCTGGTTGGCACATCAGGTCTGCTGCTGACTTGTCTTCTCTGTGTTCCGTCTCGTGCTTGGTTTTCTACACCTTGTATTTAATGTCTGTGTAAGACCTGAGGGTCTTTTGGTTTAACATTTTATAGTTTTCTACATTAAATAACTGTCATGAGCTGTGAATCACCTCAGCCCCTGACCAATTTCTGAACAACCAAACCTGACTGGCCTTCTACATGTGGCTTGAATATAGATGGCAACATTAATTTCTGTCAACATTTGCTGGTGCAAAGGAGCATGTTTTGCTTTGGAAACACTCAGCTGTGGAAGTGCAGCAGTAACACAGTCATTCCTTGCTTACGATGAGTGGTTGACAGACTTATGCATAGCAAGGAATTGTTTCCTTGTTAAGGTGAGGTGCTCACAGAAATAGTCATATTCAAAGCATTTTGGTTTCAGGATGACATTTAGATCAGTACAGACAGGTATTGCTCATCTGCAATGAGCATGTGTCTTCCCTTACACTGAACATACTGAAAGGTGCCAGTAACTGCATTTTTGTTCATATGTGACTTGGTTAAAAATGCTTAACCTGACAAAAACCAATAGTGTAAAATATAGAATACTGCTTGTTGTGCACATATGGCATTTTATATCACAGCTGGGAAATTATTCTGAATTTTTTAATTGCTGATTTTGGTGCGTAACATGGTGAAAGCTGGATTGTTTTGTATTTAATAGATGTAGTCAGCAGGGATTTACCTAGGCTGTGTTGTAAAGAAGAAAAACCTTTGAAAATATAGCGTGACTGCTAGGTTTTTTTAGTAATACAGTTACATTCACTCTATTTTCTTTCATTTAAAAAAAAAAAAAAAACAAAACCAAAAGAAACTCCAATTTGATGTAGCTTCATATAAAAAATAAAGCAAATAGTTTTACCAGTTGGAGGGCAATGCTTCGGTGGTTTCTTGGAGGACTAAGCCGTATTTATTGGATGAGCTGTACAAGATACAAAACCTCCAAAAGGTGTGGAGAAAGTAAATTTTGAAAAATAGGGTATGAAATGTTAATGAACAAATAGTCATTTTTATTCTCAGCATGTTACTAGAAATAGAGTACATCTGTCCCACCCAGCAGCTGCATCATTTAGAAGCTCTTCAGAGGGCTTGTGGAGGTGAGGAGAATATAAATCACAAATTGAACAGTAAAAACTAGGCAAAGAGACAGAAATGCCATCAATAAGTATCTAAAATACATCAGTAAAAAAGGAATGTGGGAACTTTTTATTCCATTTTGTAAGAAGTAATAGAAACTGAAAATCTGAAGAGTTTTTAAAATTACTTCTTTTAATTTTTAATGTAATACTATGATAAAAGATTATTAGAGAGAACTTTCTTTTCAGAGCCAAAGCAAAAATGCTAGAATTTTATCTTAGAGGTATTTCCAGTAAAACTAGGGAAAAATCAAACATTTCTTTGTTCAAAGAAGTTGAAGATAATTCTTGCTAAATGAAATGTACCATCTGTATTTATTTATTTATTTTTAATATTCCTAATTATTATTTTCCTATTTATCTAGTCACGCTTAAGAGAATTACCAACATGAAGCTATCATGCTGGAAAACATCCCATTTTGACTTCAATTTAGAATTAAAGATTTTCATTCACTGATACAAACTAGTATTTATTTTTCTAAAAGTATTCCCTTAGCAGTCCTCTTTCAAATGACTTCTTACAAATAACAGAGGGCCCCATTCAGTATCTAATCACTGTCTCTAGTAATTAGCCTTAGCTCCATTACAATAGAGTAGTGCTTGCTGTGCTTATTTTGTTTTAACTATTGATGACTTCTTTGAAGATCTCACCGACTTGCTTGTTTGTTTCTTTTGTTTTGGTGGGGTTTTTTTAATTGCATTTAGTTAGGGTATGTTTCTGCGTGAACATTCTTTTTATCAGCTAAAACATGGAACTTCATTAGTTTTATATTCAATTATTACATCTTCTTATAAAGAATTATATAAAAAGAGATTCTATAATTTATAAGATTTCAATTGCAGACTCATTTAATGTCAATTCTTCTTTTTATAAAGTTGATTGCTTGTTTACTTTATACCTGCAAATAAGTAACAAATGAGCCCTTCTTGCTGACCAGTAAGCTTCAACCATGAGTCTAAGGACTATAAAGTGAAAGCTTTATAAAGAGTTCAGTTCCTATAAATCACAGAGATCAACACTCCTTTATTGCCACTGTTTTGATTTTTTGCAGTTTGATACAATTTACAGGAAAGATACCCAACTGGCAGAATAATATGTTGTTTTTCCACTCTATAACATCTTTATAGGTCGTAGTTTGCACTATGATAGCAGCATACCTCAGATGAGTGCTCACCTTTTCACCTTCTCAGCTCTCTGACTTCTTATTTTTTTAAAAAAAATTAAGTAGACAGATCTATAGCATTTAATGGATCTGCCTTTTAAGATTCCTAGCATGAGTATGATGAAAATATGTCAACCACTGAAACACGAACCAAATAGTGGAACTTTGATTTGGCTCAGATTTATGTCTTCAATGAGTCTGAATATTTTTTTTTCTTTCTTTGTTTTTTAATAATGAAGAATAAATGTGAATGTAGATCATGAGAGTACAACAGAACATCTTCATAATGAAATTTTATATTTATGTAAAAAATGCAAAATTTTGCACTGCATCACAGAGAAAAATGTACAGAGAGTAAAGATGCTTATGCAAGACTCCCCCTATTTACATTCTGCCAGCAATGGGATATCGAATACAGGGAGATTTTTAGTAAACTTTGTATGTTTCTAAATCACCAGCAGTTTTTGAAGACAAAATTTAACTTATAAGGAAAACAGTGGAATAAATGGAACATTTATCACATTTTAGTCATCTTTCATTAGGAAAAACATATTATAAATATTACATTTGGTAAAGTTATCACCAAAGTGCATACTCTCTAATTTTGAAATACAAGTTATATTTAATCATATAAAACAAAGAACCATTTTCAGAAGAAATTTTAAGCTACTTGTATCTTCTTGTCTCTGAATTCTTGAAATGAAAGGAGCCTGATATGCATTATTTCCTGGACTTTCAACTAAATAATAGTATAGGGAGATTACACATAAGTTCTTATATATTAAATATTCAAAAAGAAAAAATATAGTCTAGCCCTTCATTTTTTCTAAATTATAGTCTTTTATTTAAATTTAGTTTTGCAGTGTTCAGCAAAACACATCTTTATGCTTTTGAAAATGTCAGAAAGTGTCGTAGATGAACAGTAAAAATGCTTGTCTGAAACGTATATCAATTTCTTCATTGTTCAGAGATATGCATATTTCTCAGTCAAAGCTAATTAGTTGTTGTGCTTCTGCTGGCATAGATTGTATAGGACTATTGACATACTCAAATCCATAAATACATTTCATTCATCATTTTTTCGGGGTTGTACAATGACTTGGTTCAATGGCTTTATCAATTGGTAGCATTTAATCTCCACTGTTACTTCTGTGTGAGTATGATCTGTCAACAGACTGGGTAGCAAAAGGAACTGAAAATGCATGTGGTTCTGCTCTGAAATCCTGGGTTATGTTCAGATGTAATTACTGACAGATTTTTACTACACTTCTGGGGAAGAAAAGAAAAAAAAACACTCAAAATTGATCTAAACCACAGATTTAATTCCTTTTGAGCAATGATAAATATTGTTAATTGGATAATAATCTAGCCAAACAGGCTTAATCTGGCCAAATAGAGGCTTTGCAGTGTCATAAAAACCCAGAGCCATATTTCATACTCTTCAGAGAAAACAGATTAGTGATTTCTGAGCTGTCTTGACAGTCAGCTGCAAACAGGTAATTTGATGACTGCAGTTTGGTGTAGCTAAGGCTGGCAATGGCTAAGGCCCAGAGCACCCTTGAACATCCTACAGATGATTTCTGCAGCACCTGCAGTTAGCTTCCACAACATAAAATGTGATCTTTGTGGCACTTTTCCCCCTTTTATCCTCTGATGCCTATACCATTCTCAAATTAACTAAAAAAGCTAAATCCATGTAATCTATACACTATATACAAAGATACGCAAATAGAAGTATTTTTAAAATATACAACAGGCATGTCTGACGGGCCAATGTCTACTAAACTTAGACAAAAACAGCATGTTGGTTGGAATAAACAAAGAACACAGGGAAAGATAAAGGTATATGAGAGGGGACGAAGCATAACATTATATGAGAGGGAACGAAGCATATAGATATAGAATTCTGCGTAGGAATATACTGTGATGTGTGTCTAGAGTTCTATATCAGTGACAGTATATTTGCACCAAAAATTCCTTGCCGCTTTGGATGGGACAGGTTTCTTGGCTGCTACCACTACCTGTTGTTGCTTTGCTTTTTGGTTTTCTTTGGTTTTTATAGTAAGGATTGAAATACTGCGTCTAGATGTTCATCTGGTGTTCCTGATGCTATGCTGATTTATGAAACTCTAACATCAGTGGCTTTCGGTGGATAAATAAAGAAGGTTCTCAGTAAGGGGTAATATCTTTTATTAGGCTAACTGCTAGTGCTAGATAAAATATACAAACTTGTGGGTACCTAATCCATTCTTCTGGAACGAAGTGGAAGAGCAAAATGCGAAAACTGAGTACAGGGCAGCTGTTCCATTTTTTCTTTTTTTTTTTCCCCACTTGCATACTTTAACCATATAAGTGACCCAAAGCAAAAAAAAAAGCTTAATAGGTACTTGTTGATCCTAAATATGTATTAAAAAGGAAAGAGGTGATAAGCATGTCAGTTCTTACAAGACTGGGAGAACATAATTTTGTGCAACATTAAGGGATTAGCTGGAAGAAAATTGCAATAAAATCATCTCTCCTCTGAATCTATGATGTTTAGTGTTCTGTCTGAATTATTAATTTTAAATTCCAGACTTGGCTTTAGAAGGTGTCTTGTGGGTCTCCTAAGAGAAACTTGACTGTAGAATGATTGTGCTGATTTAAAAAATAAAAAAAAATAAATAATATTCTGCCATTGCTGACTGGATTTTTCTTTTCCCGTTAGTTATCTGCATGTTGAATTCTTCCAACCTGGTATTCTATGATGCTGTTTTTCATATGGCTGTATTTCATATTTCTTATGGACTATCTTCTCAAGGACAATGGAGGAACAGGAGTTAGGATGTCTGGGAAGTGAGATCTGAAAGAAAAACATTAGTGTCCATTATTACTAAAATTACTATAACTGCAGATTATTTTATTAATAGCGAGTTAAAACAAAGGAAAACTAAAACCCACCCACTACATCTGCCAGTGCATTATGGTAGGTGGTATTTTGGAGGCATTCCCAAGAAGGAATTTTTACATACTTCTAGTCAGGGAATGAAATACAAAAACTTGTCACATAAAGTAAGAGGGCTGGAAGGGAGTGGTTTTTGCCTGGAAGCTTCATGGTGTCTGCCATAGGACCAGGGCACTTCCATTAGTAATGGGCATAGAGTCAAGCCATTTGAGACTTGTCAATGGGACAGAAAAAGTCACAGTACAAATTCCTCAGTCTTATCCCGTGACTTCCCCTTGACTGTATACAGACCAGTAGAAGGTTGTCCAAAATGGAAGTTAGATGTACGTTTAGAACTCTTGTATGTAATTGTCAAGTACTGCTTAAAAAAAAAAAAAAAAAGAAAATCAAAACTAGAACTTCACAAAGTTGATAAGGAAGCAAGAAGCAGGTGTTTAGTGATGCAATATCTGGTACTTTGGTTCACTGACTTGTGCATCTTGATTGTAGTGCATAATTTGCAAGAATTACATCAAGTGTTTCTGAGAAAGATAACCAAAATAAACAAGTGGAAGTTAGTCATATGTTAGGTCTTCCTTGTTATTAAGAATATATAGAATGATTTCTTACAAATCCTCCTGCTAAATTGAGCAAAGAAGGAAATTCTGTTAGGCTTCTCTTGTGCTTTCATGATTCTCTGTCTCTGTGGTATTGGGAAAAAATATTCAACCAAGTACCTCATACCATGCTATCGATGAAAATAATTTATGCAAATCATGAATTCTTTTGTGCAGTTTCTCAGCATGTCATGTCCTCCAGTATGAATGGATGCTTCTTAAATCTCACTGCTTGAAGAACAAATTCAAAATCAAATAGAAATTCAGGTATGAAATAAAAATGCAAAGCTGTTCCTCATAGTAAACTTTTATTCTGTGATGAAATAAAACATAGTTTTCTGTATATTTTGTTTTGTTTTTGTGAAATAATGATATGAAGTGAAGTCTTCTTGGTATGATTTTCTTTTAACTAAAAGTTGCTGTAAGTGCAGACACCAGAGTATTTGTCTTTGAAGCTTCACTATTGAAACCACAGAGATACTTCTAGTACAAAGAACTGTACCGACGCAGCCACCTGACTGTCTATTTAAATTGTTTTAATGTGTACTATTCATAAATAAAATGATAAATAATTTATCTCCATCTGTGCAGCTGAATTTTACCACCGTGTTACTCTGTAACTGTCAAGTCTGTAAGCTAATGTGCATGAGGTAGAAGCTAAACCAGGGAGATTTGACATAACTTTCTAGGTCTTTAAAGACAAAATGCCTGGTGAGACAATGTTTTAAACAAGTACTCAGTAATGCTTAATTGAGTTATCTATCCAGGAAGGTATTTGAAGATTGTATTACCGAATGAGGCTTCACTAAATGCATTTTCGCTTACATGCGTCTTTAGTTGATGAAAGGGTATGCAAGTCAATGACTTTGATTTCATTCCAAACTGCAAATTTTGCATCTATCTGCCCCTTCTGGTGCTATTTACTGAATTTTTTCCATAGGTTGAGATATTTTCTTAATATTTCAGTTAAAATAGTTACCATGAGAGAAATGAATTCTTTAAGCCTTAATCACTACAAACAAGCACATGTTTGTTTATATTAAATTGATCAGTTTTAAAACACAAGAAAATTAAGCTAGTAAGTCTCAAATCTTTCTCATTTTCTTTCAGAAAAATGAAAAGCTTGTTGCATGATTCTCCGTATGCAGTACAAGTGCACTGTGAATGGAAATGCAAATGGCTTAATTTCATCAAAGTACTTTTATATACACCTAAATAAGACTGTGTCATTCTGTTTGATTTACATGGAATGTTTAGATACTTGGTCATTTACCAAAATATCATTGTAGACACATTTGTTTGTGTAATTTATATATATGACATTTTAAATCCATGGTTTTAAACACTTATACGAAAACCATACTGGTTTTGTTCTTTAACTTCAGTATGTATATTTTTTTTTTCCCCCATGTACCTCAAAACACCACGAAAGCAAAAACAGTGTAATGCACATGGCACTTTGAAGGAAATTCAGAAATAAGAAAAAATTTACAAAAAACAGAAGGGAAGAAAAGGAAAAATTGAATCCCGTTGGCTTCACTAATGAAACAAACTCCCAAATGTCTTCCTCCTTTCTCCCTACTTCTACATTATCAGATTTTTTTTTTTTTTTTTCTTTTCTCTGATTCCAGGGAAAAGTCAAAGCTTATGAATGAGGCTTTCTTTACTGATGGCTTCACATGGGCTTTGCGTTAGTGTGTCTGTTTTGGTTTACACGATGGACCAATTGATTTGTACTGCTGGTTTTGACCTTGAAGTATTCAAACAATAAGCAAGGTCCCAGGGAAAAACTATTACTGGTGAGCCTTTGGATCTCTGTAAAAACTGAGCAAGGACTTTAAGAGTGACACATCAGGCAAGGGCATGCATTTATGATCTGTTCCTCTGATGGCTGGAATTTTACCTGATGATACTCACAGTCTTGTGAGGTACTCCAGTGGAGCCCCATCATGATTATTAGAAATTTGGAGTATACGATATAAGACATGTTGGTGAATGAACTGGGTTTCTTCAAGCTGGAAAAGGAAGTTTGCAGGTTTGGGAAACTTATTTCTGCCTTCAACCTAATGTGAAGGTAGTAGAATGGAAAGACACACACAGACCCTTTGAGAAATACACAGTGATAAGACAAGAAAGGAAATTCCAATTAGATATAAGGGAAAAAATCCTAATGGGAAGAGTTTCCCCAGAAAGGCTGAGGAATCTCCATCCATTTCTGAAAAAGACCCATGACATCACCACATGATTGGATCTACTTTGAGTTTGGGATTCGACTACATGGTTTCCCTATCTCCCTTCCAATAAAATTATCCTATGTTGCTAAATTTACTTCCAATCAAAAAAGAGAAGTAGCATTTTAATTTTGTTTCAATGGATTTGATTTCATATTCTGTTTAACTGCAAATTCCACCAGTGCTTGTATTTTCTAACCACATTCTTTTACCAAAGTCCATCATCGTTCTATGAGCTTCTATGAAGTTCACAAAGACTGTGCCTTTCCTATTCCTTCACTTGCCACAGTGAACAGTGAGCAATAGTGCTTCTTACAGATGCGGTTGGCCCTATTTAAAACAGCTAAAGTGTCAGAGAAATCTCATTGTCTTTATGTAGAAAAAAAGAATTATAGAGTGTATGTGCATATGAAATGTAGTGGCATTGGGAACCATGTGACCTGCAATGATTTTGCACTGATACAGTGAACCCATTTGTTTTAAAAATTATTTTAACTTTGTTCTATTATTACATGAAAATAACTAAGAAGTTTACTTTTTCTTCTGCCTTATCAATCATATTTCTATGAGCCTTTACAGCAAGGTTTTAAAACCCAAGCAGACAATTAACAAGGAGTCTCTTTAATGTATGATATTATAGAGAAAAATCAGTAAATTGTGATTATAATTTACACACATGCCTGAATATAAATGTAAGTACTATAAAGTAATGCTTTTTGTAGTCCTGGTAGCTTATGAGTTTTATTTCTACTGCCTCATTTACAGACATCAGCTGCATAATTGACAGTGATAATTGTAGTGGAATTTATATCTGACACAAGCTTTTCTCTGGAGCCTTGGAGTCAGTGTTTATAGGTTTTACACAACCTTTGAAATGCATGAGGGTAATGTGATTTTATGTTTTTGTCTTAACAAGTGCTGGAGGAGCACTGTGTTGTAGTACTAGAGCTGGCAGATCATTCTGAGATCTTTTGAACAGCTGCTTTCAAAAAAGCTTGGCAATGATAGTGTAGTCCTTCATCTTAATGACTGTATAAGTTAGAAGTACAAATGTGTGTCCTTGGATTATACCTGTCAGCAATGTGTGCTTTGCTTTTATTAAAACATCCAGAAATAGAACTTTTGACAGCTATGTGTGCTTCCAGATACAGGATCAGTATAATGTTTGGTATAATGTTTGTTCTCCTTCTGTGTTCTGGTCCTTGAGTGTTTGGATTTTTTGGGGCTACTTGTTTCTCTAAACTACAACTACTTGAAAGAAAACGTTCATGTGCACAGAGAAGGCCGTTTTCTTAAATGTCTCTCTATCATTAGAATGTATTTGCAGGATTTTCACTTAAAGAACTCCCACATATGTGGAAGAGTGAAAAAATTGAGTAAAGTCCATACTGACTGGCTAGGTTTTGCCAAGCCTAGATGTTGCAGTTTGTTGCTGTGTCGGGCTGTCCAAATGCAATGCCACTAGAGTTTACAAGAGTTGCAAGGAATGGAGTTCAGTAAACGTTTTATCAAGTTTTTGTGCATTCTAACTTTAACTGTAGTTAGTGGGGTTTTGTAAGTCAAAACCACTGTCTTCTAGCTTCTCGGGTTCTTTGTCCTCAAGGTTTGTTTAAACATGGGCAAACATTCCTTTTTTCTTTTTTTTTCTTTTTTCTTTCTTTTTTTTTTTTTTTATATCAGGTGCAAGTGACTTCAGTTGTACGTTAAATACAACAAGTAACAAAACTAAAATGAGATAAAATTAAATAAAAGCTCTGTTACATTTTTTACATGCTTGTAGGACTGCAAAAGGTCACCTAAGTTATTGAGTTCAGTTTCCTTAGTCTCAAGCAACCATCACTCATTCAAGAGAATGAAGATAATATATTCTGAAACACTAGCACACCTTGTGCTATCTAACAACTACTGAAATCTTAGTTTTCAATGATCTTGTGTCTATTTCCATAAATATGTTTTGATTTAAGATGAAGGTGTTCTCAAGATGATTTATCACTATAGATATGTAAGCTGTGTATAATAGCGCAAAACCCCCAAACCTTATATTGTTGTGTTTTCTTATACGTTTTGACTGTAGTGCAGCACCATTCAATCCCATTTCTTTATGTCATCATTTACAAAATTATGGTATCTGATTCACAATCACAGGCATCTTCACAGAACTGTTGAAAAGCAGAAAAATGCAACCATCTTATTTTATTAAAAAAAAAAAAAAAAGACAAATATATATATAAAAGGAAATGGTGAAGGTCACACAGAAGTCTGTGTCAAAACAAGAGCAAATTACATAAGCCCTAACAGACACCCTAGTTTATCCTTAAGGTCTGTCTGTGATATAATTAGTCATAGAAGCTACAAGCTTCAGGTCTCAGAACTCTTACACTGCCCTATGCTCCAGACAATGTGGTCATTATTCCATGTGGCTCAGTGGAGAAACCTGGATCTCTCTGGGGTGAGTACAAATCCATATGGGTTGCCACAAGAATGGAATGTTTGTGATTTATCAGCCTACCACATATTATTAAGATATAACTATAAAAGTAATTAATTTTTCTACAACCCAACTATTCTTTAAAAAGGTTCTCCATTTTAGAGACATAAATAGAGTGAAAAAGAAAGAAAATGTTTATAGAGACTTCACTGTATTCTCAAAATTTTCTCTGTTTCAAAAAGTTAATTAACTTTCAGGATTTTACACAGCTTATATGCTAGAATTCATTTCTAGAGCATTTTGCTTTTCTTAGGGAATCACTTTCGTTCTAGAGGATTTGATTTGAAGTCAAGTCTTTCTTTGTGTACCCATTTTGTCCTTGGTTGTTTCATTCAGATTTAAATTTCAATTCAGAAACTCACTGTATGCTATTAATATTGAACCCTATCTCCAAAGAATTAATGGCTGTCATAACCTTTCTTTAGAAATCCTAATATTCTTCTCGCATGGATATACAACATTTTCTTTGGGCTATCTAGAACAAAATGCAGAAGAAATGACATGGTTGTAATTTATATATTTTTCTGTTGAAAATTAAATATCTGGCAGGATTGTATGACAGATTCAAAGCCTTAGTAAATAAACTCTTTAGAAATGTAAAAATCTCTTTAAAATCTATATGCACTGACAGTTTTAGATAAAACTTGAGAAGAGCTATAATGATACAAGAGCTATAATGATTTGTTACTGACTCTTAATAGCAGGTAGATGGGAGAATAAGCAATTTTGTAGTGAGTAGGTTGTTTCAAAGATCTTTAAGATATTTTTTGAGAGAATAATGAACTCTGAATCTGAGCTTATTCCTATTTATAGTATGCATGCCTATCCTTGACTTGAAATTTAAGACAGGAAAAGATGCTTACATTCCATGACAGTTTGCAGTAAGGAGTGGGTAACATTCCAATTCTTCATTTGGGAAAAAAAAGTTTAGCACTTTTGACACAGTCATGCAAATACAAAAAAAACAAAAACAAAAACCAAGCCCACATATTTTGTGTTAAGTCACACTTTGTCTTGCTGGGCAGACCGAGAAGGTTTTAGTGTCTTTGTAAATGTCTCCTTTATCCCTTTTCCAATTTGGGTAACCTTTAAATGGCATGGATAATTTGAACATTTATTTTTTAAAATAAAAATGTATGATAATTCCTATGGTTGTTCAGACTGGTTTCACAGTGCAAATGACTCTTCAGATAAAAGTCTGCCATGGCTTTCCATTTCACTGAAGCACATCTATTCATAGTGCAGCAGTCTGATGGTCTATAGAAAGTGCAGTATGAGTCAGCATTTGCAGAGTTAAAGCTCTTCACAATGTCAAAGAAAATTTTGTCTGATGTTCATGGCTACTTCCCAGTGGACCACCTTTTCTGCTGAATTTATTCACACCATCTAGTCCATCTATTACTCTTTATGACCAGCCTGTGCAGGAACCAAAGTACTCTGCTCAGGAAAGCTACTATTTTCTTCTCTTTTCTAAAAACGTATTTGAAAATTGCCAGGTTACTTATGTGTCCTCTTGATCTACGCCACCAAGGAGGCAGTTGACCTGTGGGGAAGCGAGCAGGAGCAGCAACCAATTACTGCTCTCTGAGGCAGCTATTGCTTTCAAAGTGATCTAACAGCCTGATTCCATAAGCACTTTCCAGCCCAGATGAAGGTGGAGTGAGGAGGGAAGTCCATTAGATACAGTCCATTAAATATAATTAAGCAATGTATTTGTTTTCTGATCTTTTCTGCCTTCTTTCTTACTTTATTCTGTGTACTGTGGTATGGAAGTGATAGTTGTTAAGATAATAAACATCTTCTCAATAATTCTTTTACTCATAATTATATCTTCATTATTTTACTCACTCTAAAAATCAGATTTCCTAGCTTACAGAAATAAAATTGGGCAAATCCCATTGCTTAATAGCATGTGGATAATTACAATCTGTTTTGTTAAATTTACCTAGAACTGTTTTAATGTTTTCAGAGTTTGTGTATGGAACTTTGTTTAAATAAAATGTTGTAGAGAAAATAGAAAAGATGGAGATCTACCATGCAAATTACACAGGAGAATTTAGCATTTTAATTATCTCAGCATTAGAAGGCTAAATTGTAAATAAATAGCTTCAGAATATTTTGTTGCTTTTAATAACTTTTAACAAAATATGTAAGGACTATCATCCACATTTTAATATTTATTGAGGCAGTAATTAATTCAATTTCTCATTATGTTTAAAGAACTCTCTGTGTACTCATGATTTATAAAAATTCTCTCTCTAATCTATTTTATCTATGAGCACAATTCATTTTCTTAAGTAAGCATTTAGCTTTGGCTTATAGTGTTTAAAAACAATTATTGGCCTTTCACTCAACTTCTCAGTTTGATACCCATTCTGGTCAGCCACATATAAACAGATTTTTTCATTAAATATATTTAAATAAAAAGAAATTAGTCTTTTAAATTCATGAGTTTATTCAGGAAAGCCTTTTTTCAGCTTCCCTAGTGTAATTGAAATTTTTAATCTTATCCAACAGTTAGCTATCAAAGTTCTCTTTGGGTTGTTTATTTGTTTGAAGTATTTTTTGTTGGGGTTTGTTTGCTTATGTTTTTTATTATTTTACTTAAGTCAGATTGTAGTCATGCAGTCAAAGTTCATGAGCAACCTTATGCTGTACTGGGCCTCTCCAACAGATGCTGGAGGTGAGTGACTTTGTTTAAATTGTTCATGGGTATGTGTGTTCAACAGTGTCTATGAAAGTCTGCAAAAGTTGGTGCTTAGGTCAGAGAGCTTAGAAAAGTGAACATAGTTACAAAAAAGAAAGCAAAGAAAAATTATGGAAATAAAAATGTTTTCACTGTTGATTTCTAGAAAGAGAATTTCAAAATTCCTTAATGAAATAACTGACATTAAAAAATCAAAAAGTCAAAATATCTTCAGTGAAATAAAATCTCTCAGTAAACTATTTATTATAGTATGAAAAAATTACCCAGAAGGGTGGAGGTAACCCTTCTGAAGTAGTCTTATTTTGAAATAAATAGATCATGAGCATAATTCTTTTCAGATATACATTGTTCATTTTTAGTCAGATTTTTTCCCCATTTATTTATTTATTTATTTATTAAAATCTCAGGTGCAGGTGATTTGTTGTTTTTTGTTTGTTTGTTTGTTTGTTTGGTGTTTTTGTGGGTTTTTTTTTGTTTGTTTAGGTTTTTTTTTGTTGTTTTTTGTTTTTTTTTTGTGTGTGTGTATTCTTAAAGTGTGCTTGTCAAAATTGGTATTAGTTTCCTTGGTTCATTCATTATTATGCCTGTCCCCTCAGTAAATCCAGTATTCTTTCCATTTACTAAGATATAAAAAGATATTTTCTTTAAAAGAAAACTAAGTGGGTGGAAGGGGAACACCGTTTTGGTGGCACTTGACAGTAAGTGGCAGTGATTCAACAACAGTAGTTACCAGTGAGCTGATGTGTGATTTTCTAATTAAGAAAAATGAAGATATCATGATGATAAGTTTTTATACCCTAATTAAAAATACCAACAGTACTTTTCTAATGAATACAAAAGTGATGCTGTTAACTTTGGTTTTTTAGTATGTCCATATTTTTTGTTTAGTTATATTAGTAGAACAAGAAAATACAGTAAAACAAACAGATATTTTTTTAAATTTATTCAACTTCATTCTTTAAGGTCCATATTCTGAAAAAAAATATTAATGTTCCTGTCAGTAAGTCTGGAGTAAAACATTTTTTACTCCAATAGGACTAGAGAATGCAAGACTAAGGAAATTAAAAATCATGTGTGAGCTAGAGATCATGCATTGACACCGGCTGAACTTCAAATAAGCCTGTAAGTGGTGAAGTCTGAACTAAAACTAAATGTTGATGCTGAATGTAGGAAACATTGGGAAATTAAACAGGAAGGGAAACACAAGCAGCATCTGTATATTTATCTGTTCATTAGTTTCATAGGACTCACAATGTTCACTTTTGCCTATGTTTAGAACTTCAATACAGAGTCTGTTAGAACATGCTGCATGCATAGAACTTACTAGAGTAGAGGTCGTTACTGGAGGAGCGCATTTTTGAATGACTTAAGAAAATTAAGGTTGCTGTTTGACATAAAACTCTGTAGCTTTTAGGACTGGTTTCTTCTTTTGGAAGTTAGGTGAAACCAAGCACAAAAATGTGTTCATATTAGCTTCTGATGGACCCCTGTCTTAATTAATTTCAGCTGTAGGTTTCATCTTACTGAATTTGTAAATTCATTTAGTTGGAATCTTACACCATCTTGCATTTCTTTTCTGAATTTTGTCAGCCTAATTTTGCGGTACTTCTTTGTGCTTCTGGAGAGAAATATAAAAAATTCTACATACACTTGCTTCAGAATGATACAAAAGGTTTGTTTCCCTCTTTTATCCTCTTAACCACATAGTATTTTTAATTGTCTTAGAGTTGTGGAGGCAGTAAGAGGTCCACTGAAAAACTCTTCATGACTAATGTGTTAAAACTTAATGCTTGTTAATCAAAGGAACACAAGAATATATTTAAAAAAAATGCAGGATGCAGTGGATAATTTTGTGAAAAGGCTTCTAGCATGAGATTTCTGTCTGTTTATCAAATACTCTGTAAGTCTTGTCTTGCAGCAGAACTAATTGCCTTGTTTACATTTTGTTGCTGTAAGATGTACAATATCTGAAATAGCTACCATAATGTTTTAAAGTAAGGGTTTTTCCTTTGTAAATTAG
>JAWWTY010000106.1:93773087-93933340 GCA_035222235.1 Margarornis squamiger
CCAATTTCTGGTGAACACATCATTTTATTATCTGTAAAATGCCTCCAAGGATTCATTGCATGAAAAATGATTTATCAAAAATGCAGGCAGAGAGAGACCACCACTGCTGTTAGAACATTACACGTTGCCGTGATCAAATGAGAAATTACTAGAATTAGACTTATTTGGTGCCTTAGACTACTATTACTTTTGTGTACAGTGTAAGCTTTCATTAAATACAAGGAAGCTCCATTGGTCTTCAGAAGTCCCTGACCCTCAAATTGCTGCCTGTATGATGTCTGCTTTTTACAGCTGACAGAATACTTATCTGAGGGAGTTGCTGATTTTATTGCTGGTACTGAAGTAATGGAACTGCTCAGGCATAACCGGTTTCTGTGGTAGTGCTGATATTTATGGAACATATTTGAACAAATAGTATTTAAAATTAAGTGATAATATTTAGTTAAAATAAATGCAAACTGAAGACTATAAGTTTTTAAAGTTTTGAAAGGAAGATAAAATTACATACTGCTTTATTGTTGGTATCAATCCTCACACAAGTACTACTTCCAAAGGATATTTCAATATAGTTAAACTGGTGCCTTAATTAGGTGATTAAACATACTTAAAAGTAATCCATGTTCTAGTCATTGAAGATGATTTAAAACAAAGGTAGATAATAATAGATAAATAAAAGGAAAGGTTAATATATGGTTATATAAGGTGAAAGATGATTAAAAATAAATGAAGAAGATTCCAGTGGGTGGTAAATAAATTGTTGAGATTAGCTGTGGAAATTAGTTTGAACAAACAGATAGTACATTAGTGGAAAAAAATACCCAAAAGCCATAGTAGAATGCATATAGAAGGAATGGTATTGTATATAATTTGCAGTTAGAATATGACAATATAAAAATGTCTTCAATGGGGGAAGCAATCAATCTCTCACATTGACTAACTTCAGCTGACAATGTAAATTGTCTCCTATTTAAGCAGAGAGATTTAAATGAAATGTTATATTGTTTTTTGTTAATAGCTAACAATGGTTTTTATTTTTGCTGATAATGGTGGGCATTAAAAATCTAGTCTGCTGGTGTTCCTATATTAAATGAAGTACAGGGAAAGCTAGGGGTAGCAACAATGGTACTGGTATAAGTTAAACAAATTTATTTGAACTCTGATATTCCTGCTCACTTTCTGTCTTTAAAGAGAAGGAGAAACATCTGTTTCTGTGCTTTGTGCTGCTTGCTTATATGGCTTAGGTCAATGAAATGTGTGAATAAATACATAAATAAATAAAACCCAAAATCCTAAATGCAGCCTGTTAGCTGCATCTAGGGATGTCCTCACCAACTGGACACATTCACTCAAAGTTGAGCTGGCAGTATAAGATGAGACACTTCGGCTCTTTAACATATGGTACAAGCTAGAATGCAAAAAAGTAGAAAAGGATGAGATATAGCTATAGACATACTATTGACAGAGGTCAGCAGTATCAATGCTTGGTGAGGCATTTCACATCATGAATTTTTGCCATCCTTAGGGCCGCTGTAAATTTCAAGGGGTCTATAAAGTGAGTTTGGCATTTTGGTACCCAACTAAAAGGGAAGATCATAGAGTGAATTCATCCACTGTATGAAGCTTTTACTATTAGGAAGTGTTGAACTTTTTTTATCATATACTACCAATCATTAATTTTCATATGGATGTTAGTCTTCCATGACTATAAACAGCCTTACACTGATATCCATGGAAAAAAAATGTCAGATATAAATAGATAGATTCTATTCTATGACAGTCTGATAGAAAAAAGTTGATGTTCCTGGAGGTTACTTTATGTATTGCCTACAAAAAGATGACCAATGAGAAAGAAAAATGAATGTGTGTTGCTTGAGCAGCAGCATCCCCAGTAAAGCTTTTACAAGGTAATGTCAAATAATATTAATGACTCTTGGCCATGCACCTTCAGGTTGAAATCTTTTACCTTCTTTAAAAATTCAGATGACAAAGAGGTCAAATGCATGTTATTAAGACATAACATAAGATGTAAATTTATTTTTTTTTTTTTAGTTCCTTGGAAAAAGAATGTTTTTTTTCCCTTACAGCTGTGTCTATGCATACCCCCTCAACAACTGAAAACATTAATATAATTTAAGTTTAAAAAAAATCTACAGCTTACTCACTTGAAATATTAGTCCCTGGTTTTCCTCATTTCTAATGTGCTGTTTGTTGTGTACTATTATTTCTTGTTGGTATCTGTCCTATGAATGGCAACTTTGCAGTGAAAAAAGTGATTTAAATTATTCTTGCATGTAGTTGAAATATTTCTTTGCAATATATTTTTGTTATAGACAAAAGAGGACCCAACTTTGCTATTGGAAATTATAATTTTTGTTTAGTGTCTTTCCTCTTTACTTGGAAAAAAACTGAAGCAAACCACACTCTTTCAGATACTACAGTCATTACTAAAATTCTTATATTGTTTTCCCATATGTGTTTGATAACCTAAATTATTAAAGATATTTTCTATGTATTTAATATAGGTAGCACCACACTCTGATTCAGTGGCATGCTCGAACAAAATCTAAATGTGTGAAGATATTTGTTTAAATTAAATTTTTAAGGTATCCTTTTATAGCCTGTACTTAGCTAACTGCATACATAATAGTGTACTCTTGGGGTAAGCAGTGTACTAACAGAACATTACCCGATATGTTTTTATATTCCTAATGGTTTAGGGAAAAAAAAAAAGCAAACACCAAAATGCCCATGTATATAATAAAACTGAAACAGAGGATCAGACAAATAGCTTAATTAGCAATATTGAGCTGTTTTCCTACTAACCATAATAGCAGTGTATTAAAATAATTTGTCTTTCTCCATATCAAACACTAACATATTTGGAATAATTCCTACAAAACTTAGTCACAGACTACCACAATAATACAAAAAACCTGCTGTGTTTGCATGACTCCAGTACAGAACAAGCCACAGCTTATTCACATCATACTACTAGTTTGCACATTTTATTAATGCCAGATTTTTGAGGTCATTCATGGAATTATTGCCAGAGTAAACTCAGAATCGTTGTGGAAGTTGAAGTTTCATGACTTCCACAGAATAAGAAGATACTTTAAAGATTCAGGAAATTAATACCTTAAAGGAACAAGATATAAAGCTTGACAAAAAGCCAAGTGTTATCTAGTAGCACAAAAGTTTACAAAGATTGCTTTTTATAAAAATGACAAATTTGTACAGAGGAGTAGAGTGCTTAAACTGTCAGGAGCTAGGGATAATGATGAACAGATATCAAAAAAGATGCTAGATATCATGCTAGATATTTGAATTTTGCATCCCTAGATACAGATGCATTCAATATACAAGAAATACTCAGTTTATCAAAAGTAGGAGCATGAATACTGAGCAAGTTGAGAACATGTTTACTTTTTGGATTAATTCTGGTATACTCTTTCACCATCCACATTTGGGAAGCTGTAGAAAACCCAACTATACCAATACCCACCCCTTTCACATATTTCATGAAAGCAAACATGACTCAGAATACATAAAGCACAAGTACAGCTGGTGTTAACATTATATGTTAACATTAATGTATGTCTTCATCCCAGAAATCTGTTTTAAGATATGCATTTATATTCATGTAAACGTCCCTTTTTTTTTTCTTTTTTTTTTTCTTTTTTTTTTTTTTCCTTCTAGTGTAGTGGTTATTTGCATACCAATTGTGCTATTTCTTTACGATATAATGTGGTTGGTTTGATGTTTTGGTATTTGTGCAATTCTTTCCACCACTGTTGATCAGAGTGGTTGTATAGATATGTGACCAAATATTTTATGCACATATATAACAAGTATTATAGAAATTCTTAAATAGCTAAAGGATCAATTGTCTTATAGTTTCCTGTGGCTTTTGCTTTTTTTTTTTTTTTTTTTTGAATCTCAATGATAGGTGTTTCCAATGCAGCTTTGCCTTTTGGCTGGCACTGACATAGTGATATTTCTACTAGTGGGCTGTGTGATAAATCCATGAAAACACTGTTTAATTGAAAGATCTTATATTGGCTTGTGTTTATAATTATTAGCTTATAATTGCAATCAGCTGGGGTGGGGCTTTTTGTGCACCTGTTTTATTTTCAATCAATAGAAACTGCTGTACAGAATAAGACAGTAATTCCCAAGTATTGACATTCCAAAACAGAATTGAAGAATATCAATAACATTCAATATTTTCTTGTCATGCAGTCTGGAGACTTTACTGAGAGATGCTCCAAACAAAAAAAAAAAAATAACGGGCCATGAGACGGAAAGAGGAAGAAAAGAGGGAAGGAATAGGCTTTCTCTGCTTTAGTAAGAGGCATGATGAAAGATATCTGTAGATTTTGGATGAAATAGAAGACCATACTGTGTGAAATTAATATAGTGTAAAATATTGCTTCAGTCAATACTTTTAGAGATATCTGAAAATCAAATGCTAAATGAAACTAGAACAATTGGTATGACAGAGTAATTGAGAACAGCAGCCTGAATCCTGTCTACAAGGATTACATTTATTAATTCAAACTTGAGAAAAATTATTTTGTGGCAAATTAAATAAGAAACATGTAGGCACTTATTTGGACCAGAAAGATTCAGACATATAATTAGAACTGGTTTTTAGAAGCTGGTGGCGATATGAAGGGGGTTTTTTCACTGTGAGTTTTACTCTTCCTCCTGATGGCAGGTACTGGGAAACAGAAACAAAACAGAAGCAACCTTTCCTAATCCCATGCAACTAAACAGCTGGTATCAGAAACTGGGTCTTACAGGGTAGTAATAAAATTATTACAAGGTATTTCATACAGCCATAATGTTGATATCAGGATGACTGATTTCCTTTTCTTGATGAAATTGCACAGATGAGTATAGTCACAGATTGAAGCTACAGGGGTTCCAGAGAGGCTGAAATCCTTCATGGCTTTCTGCAGGGTGATCCTGTGGTGGTAGCCTACTGTTTGCTTGAGTCATACTTCTAGAGCAACAATGTAATATGGCTTGCAATGGAAAAAGTTGTGGGGTTTTTGTTTTGGTTTGGTTTTGCTTTGATGTCTGTTAGCTCTAAGTGTTCATTGTTCTTTTTCTCTGTTTGGTCTTTGCTTTTTCACACACTTCAAAACTGCTCACCAGTTTTCTAGCATTCTGGGTCATGGGTGTGCAACAGAGAGCATGTGGTTTCCCAGAGGGATCTTTTTTGTGCCATAATGGCTATGACATGTCATGGTGAAGTGACAGAGGCATTGCAATTGGATCATTTTCCTCTATGAAGCAGACCTCATTTATTTAAAACATGGTTATATTTCTTGTAAGTCCAGTAGAACTGCTTCTGATGATTTTCAATGTTGTCTTTTTTTTTTTTTTTTTTTTAAGTGCTTCAATTCCTTTCAGCCTCTGATCTGAAGATGATGATATACGGACATTTTAGTGGTTTCTTCGTACTTTTAGATTGCTGATTTCATAAAGAATGGATTTACTTTACAACATTCAGTGTTTAAGTGTAAAAAGAAAGAGTCAAAATTCAAAAAGTTCAAAATTCTCCAATATCTTCCTTCACATATGTTGATAACTCCTCAAACATGTTTTGTAAATAGAATTTGCTCATGACTATGCACCAGAACTATTACAGGACTAAATATACTGATTGTGGGAAAGCTATTTAGTGTAACAAAGGGGCTAATTAGCAGGAGTATGGATTGCTAAATAAGGGATTGATTTTTTTCTGTCTTTGCATATTTAAACCTGAAATATATCTAGGATTCAAATAGTTCATAATAGAGACTGTAGATGGTAGGATTTTTAAATATTCTATGTATCAGTTAATGAAATTGCAAATTTAATTTTTCTATTAAAATATATGACATATTTTCCTGTCAGTATAAACATATCATTATTATGCTTTTCATATCATCAGACAAAGTTGTCAGGCAGTAATATCAGGAAAGTTATCAAGTACTTGTTTAAGTTTATAAAATGTGTACCCTTGTTTGTGAGAGTTGTGTGCACACACTGACCAGCAGATTGCATCCTTATTTCACATTAATTCCAGCTCTCACTGAGTTGGATGAAGTACAAATCCCTCAAGCACTCTGTCTCCCAGGAGGTGTACTGATTCCTGCAGCTGGTCAGCTCTGGCAGTCTGGAGAGGCAGAAGGTAGGCTGGGTCCCCAAGGAAGTCATTCTGTCTCTTAAAGAATTTGCAAGTGGACTCACAATGTAGTAAAAATTATTACAGCCAAGCCTTGATTCAGTTATCACGAGCTTCTTGTGCTGCCTCAGGCAAGTCATTCAGTTTGTGTCTTCTTCAATACCTGATCTGTAATACATGGAGTGTCTGAGCCTTCCTCACATATTTTAGTTTTTACTGATATACTTTGATATCTGAGTCTGCTGTATATTATGGTGGCTTTCCTTTTGGAAAGATAATCCACCCAAAAGTAACCTTTAAAATATTACTTCATAATCTTTCATTAATGAGCTACTGATTACAGCCAGAATACTGACTCTCTGGTCCATGGTGATGTTTAATATATTCTGATCTGCCACTGTATGTCAAGAGTTGACTTAAAGAAGGTCAAAGTCAGCATTAGGAGGAAGATGACACCTTCTGTCTAATCACACTAAAGTTCTGATGAAATCCTTTGTTCAAAATGTCATAATTATAATTTATAGAAATGTGATTTTGAAAGCTTGATAACAAAAAAGCTTACTGATAATTTGTCACATATTAATAATGTAACTATTCAGTGTGACTACTTATTTTGTAATAAGAGCTTCCTTTTAATGTTTTTTGAGATATTATGAAATTTATTCATTCTTGATGGGTAAGTTGTCCTGCCATCTGACATCTTCTCCACCTCCACCCTTTCTTAAGTCCTCACCCTTACAGTGTCTGTGCGTCTCTACTCGATGCCTGCCTGTCATCCCCTGGCCACGAGATAAGTTTTGTCAGTAGGAGCTTTGATTCGGTGGCGGTAGGAAAGTCCCTCATATGAGATCTGTTCCCTTGCACCTTCGGAAGCACCTCAAGTAATAGAAATTTTCACTTTTTAATGTCAGTCATTGCATTTGCTAATTGCAGTTTTATGGCTTCCACTTACAGTCACTAACACTGTTAGTCATTTATGTACAAAATCAGATGAAAAATGTGTCATTTCAGTTCCTGATTTCCAAACATATATGTTAGATAGACACCAGTTCTCTTGCATACAAAGGTGCTATCCGAATGGTAAATCTAGTAAAAACAATAAGGATATCTAAAATATAGTAACCTGCAAGTGTGCGGATTTTCTTTCTTGACACTCACTCATCTCTTTTACCTCAGAATCCTTGTTTGATGTTGGATTGTTACAGGCTTATTCTCTTCCTCCAAAGGGTGCTGGTAGTTTTCTCCATCCTACATGCTGCCAATTGTCTGAATTTTTTAAATGTGTGTAGGGACTTTGGCCGGGATGTACTTAATTTTCTTCATAGCAGCTCATATGGTGCTGTTTTAGATTTGTGGCTGGAAACAGCATCGGTAACGTGGATGTTTTAGCCCTTGCCAAACATTGTATGCAGTCAAGGCCACCTCTCTTTCTCACTCTGTCCCTCAGTGAAGAGACTGCTGTGTGCACAAGAGTTTGGGAGGGAACACAACCAGGCAGATGACCTGAACTAACCAAAGAGACTCCACACCATGTAATGTCATACTCAACAGTAACCTGCAACACAGTGGTGTTTAGGGGCGTTAGCCATCATTTGCTCAGAGACTGCCTGGACATCAGTCTGGCTGTGGGAGGTAGTGAGTGGTTGCCTTTGCCGCATCTGTTTTATTTTTCTCTTCTTTCGCCATTCCTTCACTTACTAAACAATGGTTATCTTGATCCCCAAGTCTTCTTGCTTTTATACAGAGGAATGGAAATTCCTCTTCTCTCATCCTACTGGGCCTTAGGGAAGTGATCAAGAAGCTGAGTTTCAAGCTTAGCTGCCTCTGGGGGCAAACAAACTTCACTGGGAAATCCAGATTCTGTTTCTTCATCTGCTTAAGGTTGTCAAAACTTACACTTCTTACTTTCCAGGAACTTGATTTTATTGCCTTTCTGTGCCTATTTGAAATGGAGACACATGCTGCTCCCTCTAAAACTTTGCCACTGTGTAGTTGTTCAATTTCAGCAAGCAAATGATGTTTCAGTAAGTAAATGATACAGCAAAGAAGAAACACAACTTGAGTGTATATTTTATAATTATAATATTGACATGAGGACCCTGAAACTGAGGCTTCCAATCCCTGCTCATAGGATTGATTAATTTTATATTAAACCTTCAATGAGTAAATGAGAAAAAAAACTCTTGATATAGGAACTAGAACCTAAACTTGGCTACCCAAAATATTAGATATGTGTTCTCCCCAGCATATTCTTAGGTCCTCTACATATACTTAGTCCTTAGTTCAGTATCCATTATAG
This sequence comes from Margarornis squamiger, assembly GCA_035222235.1. NCBI lineage: Eukaryota > Metazoa > Chordata > Aves > Passeriformes > Furnariidae > Margarornis > Margarornis squamiger. The sequence goes on from JAWWTY010000106.1 coordinate 93,781,562, forward strand.
ACTGTTCCATTATAGAGTGTTCCAGCTGCCTGTGTTTACTGCAGTCTTTTGCAAATTGTAGGTTTGACCAACATGCAATTAATAGAAATGATAAGTGGTGGCAACCCAATCCCTAGTGCAGCATGTTTTAGAATAACTATTAAATCAAACCTGTCAAGGGACTTAGGAAGAAGAATACTTAATTTCTGTTTCCTAATTAGATTTAGCTTTTCAGTTTAAGCCAGTCTTGTGCCTAACAAGAATGTAAGCCCTAAGTATATAAACAATGTGTGTGTGCAGGCATGCACAAGGCAGCAGAGTATAGCACAACAGAGAGAGCAGTACCTTACAGAAAATGAACTATGTAGGTTATTCATTTTCAAGATGATGCTAAGGAAACTATTGAGATGGTATGCATGAGAAAATGGAAAAACAAACAAACAAACAAGCAGCGGTCATTACCCTATAGCTTATTATAGACTGTCACTTTCTATGTGTTATTCTCCTAGGTGTTATTTTTTTTTGTCCGTATCCTGAGTTGCCTTAGATCCATCTCTGTGACTTTGAGAATAGCTGGGGAAATCATCATTCAGGGCGACCACACATTGCAAAATACTTTGTTTCAGCATGTTGTAATGCTGGGTGTTGTGCTAGCATAAACACTTTCTGTGCTTTATACCAGAGTAAAACAAGAATCAGGAAAAATCTAGAGATTTATAAAGTTCTGGGGAGGACCTACCTCAGTAATCCCCAAGATGAATTCCACTTGTTCCTCACTATAAAAGTAGTTCTAGTGGTGACCTCTGTAACTCCTGTGAAATAGTCACTTTATCCTACAGCTTGCATTGCTGCAAGAAGTTATCCAATGCTTGTGGGATTTCCATGAATTTATGAGTCAATCTTCAATCCATTGTGTATTAAAGTCCTTAAACTGCAAGAGAACATAGTTGTACTTAGCAGACAGAATACCTAAAATCGATGAGGACTTGAGTTTTCCTTCACATAACTATTATTAAAAATGGCTGAAAACGAAGGTTCTGGGATATCTGCTCTAGAAATATTTATTATGCAAGCATATAACATATACAGAAATTGTATTTAGTATCTGAATAGTTAATTTTTCTAAAAGTCCTCATAAAATTCCACACATCTATAATCTTTTCATGTTTAATCCCAAACATTTTTTAAAATTTAATTGAATGCAAATACACACTTCTTTGTCCCAAAAAATAGAGAGGTCACAGAGCTGCATTGTCAGGTTTCTGAAATTAGTTATAGAATGCAGCCATAAGTAAAAGCCTTCTGAATGTATAATTTAGAATCAGCCACTATTGCTTTTATTTTGTGTTGTTATAAATTCCTTATAAGTACAAATACAATGAATTTAAGATTAGGACAGTATCTGCTCTGTCCCAGGTGAAGCACAGGCTCGGAGTTTTGAGACTAATACAGGCAAAAGCTTTGTATGTGAAAAAGTGATCATGCCGTTTTGTCTTCACATTGGTAGGTCGTTCTACAGGTTCACAGTCATTGATAATATGGTCAGAAACACAAACTTGTTTAGGAACTGGGCAATGCGGGTGGGTAGGATTCTGGGTATAAGGCAGACAGGGGCTTCAGTTGGTCATCAGCTCCTCATTTCCTAGATGCTTTGTGGTGTGTAATCTTAGCATTGTAAGTTCATTCGTAAATCTGGTTGCACTGGTGTGATCATTACTGTTTTAAATTCTGGAGTTTAAGTTGTTGAATATTAACTTTAAAGTCATCATTGCCCTACTTTTGTGATTATCTCTCTATGCTCCTGGGGCAAAGTGCTGTGTTTAATGGCTAAAGCAAATAGCTCTTCTTCATTATAAGAAAGAGAAAGAGCAGGATGGGATTTATCTCTCAATTTATTTATTTTTTAATTTTTGACCTATTTCCAGCTGAAGCATTTGAGTTTAATGATACTGAGCTATGTGTGAAACTGACTCATTTCATGTATTTTTGTGAGAACTAGAGACATTTAGGGTATGATTAGTCTGACCAAACACAGACAGCTGAAGTGCAATAAAGGTCTACATCTGAGGTAATCACATTGGTTTCCTTTATAAGTAATAAAGAGAAACTGAAAATACCTAGTTGTGATTCACCTTGCCATGTAGATATGTAGATATTAAAATAGGTCACATGAATCAAAAACTAAGATATCCCATTCCCCATAACCTATAAATACATCTTGGCACTACTAACTCACATACTTGACACTACACTCACACTATGGCCATTCTCATTTCATTTAGACAGAAACATCTAAAAATATACATGAAGCAATTATGTCTATTAAAAAGTACTTAGACTGAAAATAGGGCAATTAACATGAAAATCTCACACAGTCAAAACTGAGGGTTTTTTTATTTGGTTTTGTTTTGTTTTGTTTTTTGGTTTTTTTTTTTTTGTATATATGCATTTATTCCTTTCACTTCTTATGAATTTAGGATGAAGTTGTTGCTAGATGCCAGCACCACCAGGCTGGAATGGTCATCAACATGGTGAGATCAGGTTGCTCGATCTGTCCTTCCAAAGCCAGGGAAAACACACTACCAGGGAAAACTCGTACCTGTGTCTCCACCTTCCCCTCCCTGGCTACAGTAGTGTGACATGCAGAGAACAATTTTTTTGCTCTGATTCTGGTTGTAGTGGTAAAGCACAAAGCTGCTTTGCATATACATCCCCCAGCACAGATTACACACCTTACTTTCCCTTTGTCTGTTTCTTAACCCACCTTTTTTTCTTTCTTGAAACCTCCCTTTCTCCATCCCCATCTCCTGTCACATGAACAACCTGATAATAATTACTTTTTCTCCACTGGTCCCAGTTTTGCTACATCAGTGCTCATGTTTGATGTTTTGATGCTATTACAAAGATAGTTTTGGCTTTATTGATACTGCTGATGTGGTGGCCTCTGTACTGTTGGCATTGGAAGACCACACTTTCAAAAAGGGCCTCAGTTCTCCCAAACATCTTCATCCCAAGAAGTCCAGCTGCTTCACCTGTAACTTTTTCTTAACTATGTGTGAAATTCAGTCATCCTTCATAATCTGAGCCTTATCTTTGACCAGCTTCTCATATTATTGTCTGTAACTTCCACCAGTCTTTTATATCATGTCCTGTAGTTTCTCATGTCCTGTTCAGTACGTTAAACCTCAGGCTGGAGCCTCATTAGTCAGTTACCTGCAGTCCCGCCATAGTTTAATCCCAGTCAGAAACTAAGTACCACACTACCACTCACTGAATCTCCCCACAACTCCCAGTGGTATGCTGAGGAGATTCATGAAAAGGTATAACCCATGGATTGAGATAAGAACAGTTTAATAATTCAAATAAAGGAAAGTATAATAATAATTGTAATAATGATAATATTATGAGTGAGAGTGAACTAAAACTCAAAACCCCACAACTGATGCACAATACAACTGGTTAACACTCACTGACTGATGTCCAGATCATCACAGAGCAATCAGAGCCTCCCAGTCAATTCCTCTCAGTTTATATACTGGCCATGTTGTTTTCTGGTGTGGAACATCCCTTTGCCCAGTTCAGGTCAGCTGTCTTGGCTGTGCTGCCTCATGGCTTCTTCTGCTCCTGCTTGCTGGCAGAGCACGAGACATGAAAAGTCTCATGAAAAGACTTGGGTAAGCTGTGCTCAGCAACCACCAAAACCCATCAGTGTGCTGTCAACTTTATTCTCATACTAATTTCAAAACACAGTACTGTACCAGCTACTAAGACAAAAAATAACTCTATCTCAGCTGAAACCAGGTCAAGTCCTAATATTTTCAAAGGGTCAATACTGACAATGTACCAGTAAAGGGGAGAGGGGATTGTGTGCTTTGGATACAGTGTTTTTTTCCATTTTACACTGAAACCTCTCTGTAATGGACAGTGTTGAAACCTGTCTGTTTGAAGCCTCACTTTCTGATAAGGACCAAAAAAAAAAATCACATTGGTCTCAATGTTCTTCTGTATCTAGAAGATATGTTCTGTATTCTTTTCTTTAAAATTCTTTCTTCCTTTTTTTTTGTTCTTTTTTTTTGTTTTGTTTTGTTTTGTTTTTAAATTAAAGATCAGTTTAGTGACTTTTCAATTTAATCAGCAGGAAAGGTTGTTAAGTTTATGGTTTAATGCTCTCAGCACGTCTTAGGTTTTAAAGAAAACCTTCCCTCTCTAAAGTGACATTTTTTTTTCTTGCTTACATGCTCTCCTGCACAGTCTCCAAATTCATATGCAGGCATACACAGATTTTCACCATGGTCATGTAAGATCCTGTCTTACCATTATGACTTCTGGACTTAAAAATATTTTGTGAAGCAATTTTAAGCCCATCAGGGGTCGAGTCATATGCATGAAGTACCAGTACCAGTGTCAGTATTAGTGCTTTGCTGAAAATATTTGATCTTAATCTTTATTCTGAAAAATCAATACTCTTAAACACTAATTTAAATCTGTTATCAAAGGAAATAGATTCCTTTTTTTGCACTGGCCTAGTAGGTAACACAACAACATACTTGCTTCTATTTTCCTTTCTTTTCAAATAAATTTTATTTAGGCTATTATGATGTGACCTTTAAAAGAACAAATTAGTCTCAGATAATAATGATTCTGTTGAGCTATACTTTCTCAAGGGACATTTTAGCATGTTTGCTACACAAGAAGTGGACAATTGTTTCAAGGGTAGGGATTAATACAGGAAAACAGAATTATCAGGTGGAAGGGAAGCAATGTGTTTATTTGGAAGAAGGTTTGGAAAATTTTGGAGGACACAAAGCCAGAGTGGAAAGGCTGAATAGATCCTTGAAAATGAGAATAAGAAATTTCTCATGAAGAATGCAGAAAACAATATTCCTGGTACCTGTAAAAATACAATAAGATAGAGATAAGACCAGGTCTTTACAAGATTGATAGTTTTTTCAGAATCATGATCAAATCTATCCTATTCCAAAATGTGTTTGTATAAAAACCTCATAGTTTTCCAGTGAGCTATTTATCTGCAGACAGGGAAAATATACTCTGGCAGATTTGTTGGGTGAAATATGTATTTCAGCTGTGTTGCCCATTATCTCACTATGTGTCAGAAAGACCTTGTAACTTTTACTTGTTGTTAAAAGTACGGGGCCTCCTTTGTCTGGTTCTGTGGTATAATTTCTTAGGCAGTCCTATCCATCTTCTAAAAGGTTCACACTTTTGGCCACTCTGATGTACTTGGTTGGTAGATGAAATACTTTCTTCTGATGTAGCTTGGATTATGCCTTCTGGACTTCTCAGGTATTGCAACACTCTGTTGTCACAACACAGGCTTATTGCCTTTGTCACAGAGAAGGAACTGGGCATTCTGTTCATCCTTTAAGACACATAAGGACATAGGCTGTGCCTTGCAGACACCTCTTCTCCACTGAGGATGAAGAAGTGAGCCTTCATTGCTGCCAGTTACCTACTGAGGGATTTAAAACTTCTGTGGTAGTGTTAGCAGCATTTCCACATAACATAAGTTTTTCTGGCCTTTTTTTTTGTCCTTTTTTTGTTTTTTTTTTTTTTTTTTTTTTTTTTTTTTTTTTTTTTTTTTTTTTTTTTTTTTTTTGTTTGGTTTGTTGTTGTTGTTGTTGTTGTTTTTTGGTTTGGGTTTTTTTTTTGCTTTTTTTGTTTTGTTTTGTTGTTGTTGGTTTTGTTCTTTTTTTTTTTAATAAGAAAACCAAGTAACAAAATCATAATGAAAATATAGCATAGAGAAATGTTTTCAAGGAACAAATGCTGTACTTATTTCACTGATACATCCCATATAGAAATTACACTCTGTACTTTCATTCTTAAACAATATGAAAGCATACTGGTTTTTCAACCTGTGAAGCTATTTTTCCACATCAGAAGTATTGGCAATGATTAGAAAGAAGCACAAGATTTTTATCTGAAATATAAGTGTGATTTTGTGCAGTGTCCATTTTTTTAGTTAGCTTCTGTTTTTCAAATATAGTACTTCTTTCAAAAAAGTTATACTTGACATTTTAAATTTCTTATTGTTTCCATTCTTCTTAGTTACTTCTGTTAGTTACTACTTTTTATTGTCTCATAAATTATATCTTAAAGTTTTACTGAAAGCTGAAATGTTTAACTTAGAACATCAGAAAATATTTTTCAGTATTCTTTTTAATAGTCTTCAATTTCTGTTATCCATAAATGAACGAAGTGAAAACATTCATATAGGACTTATGGTATTTGAAGAGGGGGGAATTCCTGGTAGTTTTGAGAAGAAATTAGTGCAGTAATGGACAGTGTACTGCCTTGCTGCTGTTTACTTTTTGAGGAATCCCACAGAACACTGATTCAATTTTAGAAGCCCTTGAGAATTCCTTAGTTGTAACAGCCATAAATGAGATATGAAAAAGCCTCTCCAATTCTTCAACTTTCAACTCTGAAAAGTTATAGAAACATAAAAAGTCCTTACACTGATTCAAAACAAGAGTCCATGGAATGAATGGATGCCTAGAAAAGTGTAGAAAAAGGCAAAAAATGTCACATGTGCCCCCTGTAATCTCCCAGCCCCTGTCTGGTTTTATTTTCTACAGCTTAAAATGGTTTATATTTATGTCATGGATGGAATTGTGCACTTCACTCAGGAGAGAGAAACAAGTTCAATAGTAAATGTGACAGTGGTTTAGCAAAATTTGATGGCAATGTACAGTTGATTATTTACTGCATAGAGGACAGGGTCAGACAAAACTGCCCTGGAGACATGGAGTCATGAGTTTCAGAAAGGACCCCCTTGTGTTCTCAACTCCTTCTCAGAGGAGAGTTTAGGTGCAGCTGGATCCACACTTATTCCCAGAGTTGGTCACTGGTATATGTGTTAAGGATTACATATACACAATAGCATGTTTAATTAGCTAAGATTTCAAAAGCTCAGTGACCTTATTTCCAATTCACTAATTGAGTATCTGACACAACAAGAATTCTCTCAGCCTGGAGGAGTACCCTTGAGAGGTGTTCCTGCTTAAGGGAAGATTCTGGCATGGGGCCTGCTGCTGTGCAGGAAAGCTCAGCAGGCACAGGGCTGTCCACTACTTATGGAGTATTATGATTGACTTATAGTCTTAATTGCATATTGACTACAGATGTTAGTTTCTTCCAAACTTGGCTTGAGTCGGACATTAACCAGCATTTTGTTTAGGTATGTGCATTGCTCAAATTAGCCCTTGGCTATTTATTGTGTAATAAAAAGCACAGTCTACTCCCAAATCCATTTTGAGCTGGATGCAGCCCTCATGACCAGACACATCCATTATGACCCCCACAGGAAGTAAAGGTCAAGCTTAGGGGGGTGGGGAGACCACATTGACACAATTCATATATACAGGTATTTCATAATCCTCAATTTATCCTTTTCAGAAGGGCTTATGAAGGCTCTGCTTCAATGGACAATGGTGTTTTTATTTCCACCCCGTTCTAGGGGATGTGTTCCAGGATGGGGATTCCATAGTTCTGTCTCTCATGATCCAAAGTCGTAGAGTTTGGCATCATTGAATTAAGCTCATGCTCTCTTGACTACTGTAATAAGAAGTCATAAAAATGTGGAAGTATTTCCTATGTATGCTACTTAGCGATACCAAGACAAACATTTTTCTCCATTCAATTAATTTTTAAGGCATTGTGTAGAATAAAAAAAGGAACATACCACAGAGATAGTCAGTGGTCTGAATCCAGCTGTTACTGTCTCCCCCCTTTCCTGTTGCAATTTCATAATTAATTCCTTAAACATTTGGAAGAATGTAATGATGATGCAGCTTGAGCACTTGCATAGCTTGCACTGTTTCCTAAATTAATGTTATCTAAGTGAGAGCATAACTTTTAACAAAAAAAAATCCAGTATTAATTCCATGACTGGACTGCTGCAATGAATGGGTGGAAGCCCCACTAGGAGGGAAAGACCAGGAAAGTGAGAAGTGGAAGTTGCTGGTAATGTAAAAAAGCAGCGGGGGATGGGTGACGGGTCACATGAGAACTGATGGGTCAGGATAGTGGGTGACTAGTATGGACAACACCATTGTGCATGTCAGCTACAGACTGCCTCATCAGGAAGAAGTATATGAGGCTTTCTTAAGGTAACTTGGAAAAGCTGCGTGTTTTCAGGCCTTGGTCATCATGGATGATTTCAATCATCTTGATAATTGCTGGAAGAGCAAGACAAAAATAGCAGGGATCAACCAATCCAGGCTTCTGCAGTGCAGTGTTGATAACTTCCTAATAAAAATGACTGAAGGGCTGATGAAAGGAGATGCTCTAATAAACTTCACGCCTTGCAAAGACCTAGTCAGGACTGTGGAGGTTGGGGCCTGTCTCGGCTGCAGCAAACACAAGACGGTGGAGTTCAGAATATTCAGAAGAGAAAAACAAATGACAGGATCCCAAACCTGAACATGGGATGGACAGATTTTGGCTTGCTCAGCTTGGGTGAATGACATGAAATGTGGTCTTGGAGAGAATAAAGCTCACAGAGAGTTGGTTGATTTTCAGTTAACATCTCTTTAGGCTCAACAGTGGTCCACCCACTGATAAACAGGAGATCAGAAAAAAGGTAGCAGGAAGTCTGAATGCATGAACAAAGAGCTCTTGACCAAACTCATCTATATAGAAAAAGAGAAGATGCAAGAGGTGGAAATGGGATCAGGGGACTCGGGGCTGTAGAGATGCCATCTGAGCGTGCTGGGGCAGGCTTAGGAAAGCCAAAGCCCACCTGGAGCTGAGTCTGCATAGTGATAATAAAAGCAACACAAAAAGGTTTCTAGATGTACAGTGGAAGGAAGACTAGGGAAAAATGTGGATCTGCTGGGGCATGAGACAAGGAAACTGGTGACAGGGAACATGGAGAGGACTGAGGTATCAAATGCCTTCCTCACCTAGCTAAATAGAGTTGATGGGAGGAAATCTCACTTTGATTTTTTTAACATGCTTTATTTTTGTGTATTTTTTTTCAGTAAATTGCTTTTGCTTATCTTTTATGTTTCTGTTAGATTTTAAATTGTCTATTAGAGTTGACATTATGCTTTGTTGTGTCAGTCTGGGTCAATAAAAATCTGTTATTGTTGCAGGTGTTTTTGTTTAGTATTCCTACAGAGAAAGCAAGTGTAAACAGCCTTGCCTGTGGTTTTCTTCTGATTTATCTAGAAATCTGAGCAATTTGTTAAACACAGGATATTATTTAATCAGCAGGGCAAATATTATGTGGGTGTTACATTTTTCTTGAACTGCACATAGTTGATATGGAAAAAGAAAAGTGAAACAGCTTTGACACTGCTGGATGAAACATTATTTGTTAGTGAATGGATGTGCCTTTTCTAAAGAACAAAAAAGGTTGAGCTAACTCAGTTATGCAAAAATCATGTTATGTGGAAAAGGTTTAACTGATCATTAATACACAAGATTAGCTTTATTAGCATACTTTTCATTATCACTGATAATGAATGTTGTCTCTTCTTTATTTTCAGTATTATTCCTTGATGGGAGCAGTTAGCTGGTTGCAAATATGTGCATAAGTATTTTATTTTAATTCTTATTGCCTCCTCATCAGCTGTATTTCTTTTTCATCTTCTGGTACAAATAAAAAACAAATATTTTTTTCCCCAATTCTAGCATTGCAAGTACTGTATTTCATCTTAATGTGCTAGGATTTGGGGAAAAAAAAAACAACAAAAAACAAACAAACAAAAAAAAATAAAAAAACAAAACCCAAAAAACCAAAACAAAACCCCACCCCAGATGTGGATGGAAGACTGCCTTTTTTGTGATTGAAATGAATTGATTGATGAAGGACATATCCAGTAATTTAGACAGGATATCTTCTGCCACTGACAACATACTGTCAGCTCAGCACATTCTGTTTTATTTTTCTTTTAAGAGAGAGAGAATTTTTATTAGACCAGTTTTTAAATTGGAAAGAAATGGAAGAACTTTCTGGGCTATGATTTTTACTAAGTGTGATTGCCAGTGCTTGCGAAACTTTTGCTTTTGTCTAATTACAGAATTCTATTACTGAAACCTATGAACTTTCTGAATCTAAACAAATACTTGTCTTGAAATTGCATGGAGCAGGTACTCCCTTGACAAGTCTGGTTCTTCCTGGAAATAATACAAGAACAAGCATACTGCCATTAGTGTGGAATTTCCATTTGAAGACCTTGAGAAAATTCAGAAAAACAGAAAATGAAAATGAGAAATATAATTTAGTAAAAATATCTTTTGACCAATGTAAAACTAGTTTGGCTTAAGCTTGTTCTACAGTCTGGAAAAGAAATAGTGTCAGCTAATCAGTGTATATATATGAATAATGAGTTTGTTGTAAATGTGGATTATGTTTCCACTGTACAAATATTTCCTCTGTTTCACTGTCATTTTCAGGCCGCAAACTCTAAGTCCCAAAATGAATGCAGCCACTTTATTTTCTTGAGCTATTGTTAAATAAAAATATATCCTTAGGATAAAAAGTTTCTTAATCTGTAATAATGCAAAATGAGAGAGGAATTGATGTTGCTAGGGTTCCTTCGCAATGGACAAATTAGACAAGACATTGAAGTTGTCTATGTTTAAAGAGGATTTAATTTCTGGCATGTACAAATAGCATGCTTTTTTGAAGGCAAATCATAGCTTAGTTTCCCTCATTTCTATATTGTTTCCATTTTAAAGGTATTGAGCTAATAAACTTTCAATTGAAACTCTTTTTTAAAAATCACTATCTTTCAAAAGCAGAGAACTTCAAAATTCCCTTGGTTGTATCCTGGTGTGTCACAGTCTGAATCAGTCCTCTGCCAGCTGATGTCAAACCATGAGGATATTGGAAGTGATCCCTCACTAACATAGATGTACATAGGATGTGCAGTCAGATTTAAAATAAAAATATCAAGTGTAATTTGCAATTAATAAAATGGAAAAATGTAAATAAATGTAATTTATAATTATAAATTATATTTTTAAGATTACAAAACATTAACATCTTCTAAATTTGAGATCAGAGACTACAGACTAATGGCTGAAGTTTGTTCCATTGGTGATTTTCTCATGAAGGCTTTGCAAAAGAATCATCATTAGAGATTAAATAATACTGAACAAATTGGTTTTATAATTAGTTGAACAAAGGTATTTTCAGTGAAGAGTTTCTATGAATTTACTGTAAGAGACTGAACAGGTTTTTAGTGTGATCATCGAGAGATCCTACATTCTGCAGTTTAGTTACAGTCAAGTAATTTGTAGTATTCTGTGATCAGATGTTCTCCTCAAAACTACTCCATTGGCAGCTTCGGGCATTTAACTTTTCATTTAACAATATAAATGTCATTTGGAGTGCCAATAAATACTGGCAAATCCCCCCAAAGGTCAGGCTGTGTTTATAACTCAAATACCTGTCTAATGCAAATGGCTTCTCAAGGTTTTGTGTGAATGCTTTAAAATAAACAGCCTTCTGCAAGGCTTATGCAATGTTTTGTTTAATATATGCCTCTCACATATGTATGTGTGTTTGTGTGCTTATTGCTATGGCTTTATGAATGTTGCAATTCTTATTGCATTGTTTCATTATGTTAAAAAAAGCACCATTAAAAGGTGGGAATATAAGGCTGATCTAGCAAACTAGAAGCTGAATGTCCCTTGCCCAGACAACACCCTCAGTACTTCTGCAGAATTTTGTTCTGTCTTGTTTCATCCTCAGCTCCTCGCTTCATGCTAGTCCTTCCACAGTTTTTACTGGTATGTGCTCCATGGATGAGGTGGAAATAGCATTTTAAGACTTCATCCTTAAATCCTCTTGTTGCCTTAGTCTGAATTGTCTGCATTTCATTTTTTCTTGTTCTTTACATCAGAAGAGAAAAAATAGACATCTAGACACATTAAATGCCAGTTAAATTCTTTAAATACATATTAAATATACATATTCCTGAAGCTGGCCATCCCATGTATGTAGAAAACCCCCCCAAAACTTAAGGACAATAGGTAGTAGCATAGTGTAAAACAAGCAGAGACATAATCTTCCATGCTTTTCTTACACATCCTAACTGCTTTTCTAAAAGCAGCTTTTAGTTAGCTTACATTGAAAGTTAATTTAAATTAGGAGAAAAGACACCATCCTTAAGACATTTCAGCAACTAGCCAGCAGTTTCAATTTATGTTTTTTTAAAGATATCTCTTTTAAGGTATTTATACCTAAATCATCTTTTCTCTTGGCTTTTATTAAATGAATGATTACATGGTTAGTGAGGTTGCATCAATTCAGAAAACTAAGTAGCTAATCAAAAACATGTTTGTTTCCACATTTTGTTCATTACGAATTTTATATCAGAGACTTAGCAGACCAGAAAAGACAGATGAAGTACCTGCAAGCTTTCTTTTAATGTGTCAACACAGTTTCATCTACCCTGAGGAGAACAAAATCACACAAACCTTGAGGTGATTCATTCACCGTACTATTTTCAGTCAGGAAAAGCAATTATATGTCATCCTTCAGGTTCTCCAGTCTAACATTTCAGATATATAAGCTACAAGAACAGACTAGATATTAGCTTAAACAGATTTAAATCCGGTATGATTTTGTTCTGTCCCAAGTGCCTATGTAATGTCTACCAGAATTTTACAAATTACTTGAAAACTGAGTGCTGTTCCCTGTGTTAGGTGGTCTGAAGCCCTGTCTTCCTGTGTCTGTTGAGCTGAAATTACAGGTTTTAAATGCATTATTGGGATTTTGTTTCAGTGCTAGTTTCTTACTTGCACATGGTTTTGGCACTTTGTCATGTTGCTAAACTTTTATTTAAATTAACATTGCCAAGATCTTTTTTTTATCATGGAGCTAATTTGAGAATTATTTTTCAGACTCTCTCTCTGTTTGGTGTGAGTAGCATTTCATGAGATTAGTGCTTACTTTCTTCCTAGTTGTTTATATGACTCAGTCTAATATTTGTATAAACTATTGTGTATTTTTCTTCCTAAGTACACCTTTAGAATAACGATCCTATCTAAAACCATTTCTTACACTTGCAGAGATTTAAATCAGGGTGGTCTAGTCTTTACAGGTGCAGAGGGTGAATCTGCACATGGGTACATGCTTCTGCCATGGAGGCTAGTGGGTGTGAACTCCTGCATTATTAATTCTGTTTCCCACTACAACCAGCTTGGAGTGTTCTTTTCTAGAGATAAATAAATTTAGGTTAAAAACAAAACAAAAATTGCTATTTCTGCATATGACAACAAAAAGATTGACTTTCTGGGTTTTTTTTGAGACATAGAGAAAGATTAAAATGGTTCAGTTTAGGCTTAAAGATCAAAGTCCATTGAGGTGGGGGAAAGCAGTGATCTTGCTGCTCTTTCACTATCTATAATGATGTGCTGAATGTATATTCTAGTTCAAAGTATCATATTTCAGCAATTTCACTTTTTGTGGGTTTTTGGGTTTTTTTGTTTGTTTTTTGTTTGGGTTTTTTTGTTTGGTTTTTTGTTTGTTTGGTTGGAGGGTTTTTGTTTGGTTTTTTTTGTGTTTTTTTTTTTTTGTGTAATTCAGTGTGTACATCTGAAATAACAGTGTTGCTCAGATATGCAGTGTAATTTTTAACCTTTTATCTTAGTGTTCTTCACTGCCAGGGTTAAAAGCTTACATAGGTGCCACAGTTCAATGCAATCATTTATTTCTGCATTTCAACCTAACAACACTTAGGAAAAAGCTACAAGGAAAATACTGCAAAAGCAAATGATCAAGGCCTTTTTAGAAGATGGTACTAAAATAGCTGGAAGTCTCTGGTCTTGTACTGATTACTTTGTAAGAGACACCATTTAATAATGAAACAGTACTAAAACCTGACCAAAAAAAAAAAAAAAAAAAGAAGGAAAATACAAGTGAAAACAACTCTTCAGCAGCCAGTAGTTAGATAAAACTAAAGAACTAAGATCAGCTTTTTGCCTATTTCACAGTAACATGATGCTTCTTACTGCCCTGGCGACCTGCCCTGTTTCCAACATCTCAGTGATGATCTGCTCAGTGGCAAAGCTGATTTTTAATCCTTATCATCCAGACTACAGCAACCTGTGGACAGCCTTTAGGCACTTTGGGGATTTACTCGGTAAAATGTCGCTTCCTGAGAACTCAGTTGTGGTGCACAGGTCGGGGTAGGTGTGACACTCAGCATTGCTCCTGTGTCCAAGAGGAATAGAGAAGCACCATGACTAGAGCCGTTTAATGACTCTCTTTGTGTGAGATCTATTGATGTTGACAATGCGTGATAAAGTACTCTGGGTTAGGAACTTGCTCCACAGAAAACAGGAAGGATAGTATCTTCCTTACCACACCCGCTAATGGTTTGTGTGGCTAGTTGCCTTTTATCAACGTTTTAATTCAACCTACATTGTAACAAAATATAAAACCAGCAAGATGCTTCTTGATTCTCTTGAATTCTCTTGAAGCTGTGGTTTTTGATCACTGATTATAAATCTACTTGAAAGAAGAAATTATCTAGGAACAATATTGTCACAGCTATGTAAAAAATAATATTGACAAAAACAACTATTACCTTTCTTCAGTAGAAATTTAGTTTCCTAGTTTCTATTAAAACTCCTTTAGTGAAACATGCAATCTTATCAATTACTTTTACACCCTTGGGACTAGAATGTTGCTCTCCAAAACATTTTTGCTAAATGACAACCTACGTGTTTTGAACAGCTAGCTAGCTAGCTGTGTGGAAGAAATGCTTCTTTTCCCCCTGAATTTATGTATTTATTTATTTATCTGTTTTTCTTTTTATTTAAATCAGAAGACATTAATGGGTGTGAAAGGGAAATTATAGCATCATATGATGTTCTCCTTTTACTCTTTATTTGAAATTTATTTGAAGTAACTTCAGAGAAATAATCCTATAAAATAGATGGTGTTTCTATTATTTTTTAAGTAATCTTGTGAGGTATTTAACTAAGGTCGATATAGAATTTAATGATTACCATTTTTTGCATACAGTGGGGAAGAATAGAAAGCTGAAACTGTTTTCAGGGCCTGGAGAAGACAGAGAGAAGGTTATTATAAGGTCTTATGTGCTTATTCTTTATTATTTTAGGAACTTGCAGAAAAGTTACTTCAAGCAGTTACTTGAAAACATATTGTTTTCCATAGTCTGCATATGCAGTGTTGACTCTTTATCGTGGCAAGTAAATCTGTAGAATAAGTGTTATGTACAGTAGAAATAGCAAAGCTTGATTAACATGCAGTGATTAATTTTTTTCTTTTTCCTCCCAGTACATCAGATAACTGTCATAACCATGCTAAACACACTGCATTTATCAACAAAGAAACTGCTAAACTTTTGCATGGATATATTTGCAAAACTACACATTTATTAATTTATTCATTTGATTATAACTCTAAATCAAATGTAAACATTCAAATATATTGTATCAAGCCCCATTTCCTCCTGTGGTTTATTTATTCATAAATAATGATTGATTTCCTGCTCAATGATTTGAGAACTATTACGAGGGTGCAGTAGAGGAAGTATCAGATATTTTTCAATTCATGTAGCAGGGAATATATAGTGAAATATTCTCTAAATACTGTAACACAGTGACTGAAATAGTGTTGAGTTGCAACTGAGCTAAAGCAGTAAAAATTCTAGGTAACTGTGAACTGCTCATGAAAGGGTTTCACATCATACAGAGCCTCAGAGTTAGTTGGATGCTGTACCTTTTTTTACAAATTAACATATTAAATTACACTGCAGGCTAAGAATCTCTTAATTTCTTTGGAATACAAAGTAATAAAATAGAATAAGATCAGTCTGTAAGCAGGAAAAATGTGGAACTTTTGAATTGAGAAGGTTAAGTCTTGAAAACAAATCCACTCCCTTTGTTCTTGGCAAAATGTTCTTCTTTACCGTACTTCCTTTCAGTCCAACGTTTTTTCATGATTTCTTGGATTGAAAAAATTCTTGAAAATTCCTTCTTGAAAAAGAAAATCTTTCTGTCACCTTTTAAGTCTGGCCACTCTCTTCCTCCTGTGACAGGCAGACATACTACTTTTTCTAAGATACCTCTAGCTCTCTGCAGCCTGCCTGTATTATCTGGGGCTTCATAGCACTGGCCAGCATGAGCATCCTCAGCCTTTGAAAAGCTTGTGCTGTGACTGTGCATTCATACATTGTAAATGTGTAGCCTTCTACTTTGATTACCCAGCAAGCTGTTTGTAGAACATCCTATATACAATATTTGTCCTGCCGTTTAAGAACAAATTTTTCACTTGTAATGCTTTTCCTCTCTCATCCCTGCTTGCTTTTATAACTTTGAAGAAAAAAAGAAGTTTGTAAAAGGGTAAGCAGAACAAACCTGTAGCCTGTCATGCATTTTGTCAACTTATTCCACATCTCCTTGAGCTGATTCTGTGACATAAATTCTGTAGCCATGATAGAAAGTTGTTCTGTCTTTATTTCATTAGTGTGCATTGAGGATTTCAGTACAAAAAAACATGGACGCACAACAAAAAGTCAAATTCATGTCAAGCTCTATTAGGCATATTGATCCCCTTTCCACCTTCATATTTGATGTAATGAAAAAAGTGAATGAGATGCCAGTTTTAAGTTTGTTTGCCTTACACAAATTGCTCAAACACAAACTTCAGTAAGTATATTAAAACTGATAAAAAGTATCACTAAGTATTGCTTTCCATTGTATTGACCCAAGTTTTCCTCAGACTGGGCAGGATGAGCACAAACACCGAGACGTGGACTTAAAGGTCAAAAATTCTACAACCTGAGAATCTTTAGAGTTGGAAGATGTTGCTTAGAGGGACATCTCTGAAATGGGAGTTACGTTGTCATTTTTGGTATCCAAGCCAACGCTTCTAATCACACAGATTTATACAACTTTAAAACGTATTCTATATGATTTCTCTGGAAACACATTAATTCACAATTCAAGGTTATTGCATTTGGAAAGTAGGCACTCAGCAAGTGTATTTAATGACTGGGTATATATGAAATATATGAATAGATATAATATGGGAGAATATTTAAAATTAGACAAATGCCAGAATACTTCTGCAGTCTTGAGTCCCAGAGGATATGAGAGAACTCTTGCTTTTGCCTCCATGTATGCAGTGTTTGGAGACTAGTGTCTAGCTATTACAGGGACTCTTTTGTTCTTCACAGCAAACATGGTTCAAGTAAAGAAACTCTGAATTAATTTAGACATACTTTGAATCCAGCACTGTGGGACATGCTCTCATCAGAGAGAGATTAATCCAATTTTGCCAACCTGCAAGGCACAAATAAAAGAACACTTGTTAAAAAGTAGATCCCTGCTTATAGAGAAAGATCTAATCTT
This sequence comes from Margarornis squamiger, assembly GCA_035222235.1. Classification (NCBI taxonomy): domain Eukaryota; kingdom Metazoa; phylum Chordata; class Aves; order Passeriformes; family Furnariidae; genus Margarornis; species Margarornis squamiger. The sequence goes on from JAWWTY010000106.1 coordinate 93,798,905, forward strand.
GTTACTTAGCTTAGAGTCTGAAATGTAAGCCTTGCGGCAAAGTTGAAACATTCTTAAGAACATTTTCACTGAAGAGTTTTCATTGCAGTAACTAGAGTTGTTTCTGAATGAAACTCTTCTTCAGGCACGGATGTAAGAGGCTCCATGAAAGCATCCACAGTGAAACCTAAAATCAGTGATTCTTACTAAACGAGCTTTAAATGAGAACGCTATTTCTCTTGGTCCTGATGTTTTGCCATGCTATTTGAAATCAATTAAGGCAGCTATATTGCAATTTAAAGTAAACTAATTAAAAGGCTATCCTCTATTTGCATGCACTTCTTTCCCAAAAGTGTCAGGTACAATTGAAAAACTTTTTTTTTTTTTTTTCAGGAGAACTAAAAAGGAAACGATAAGGGAGAAGCTATATTGATAGCGAATTTATTTGGGCAGGTGAAATAATTCATTACTGTGAAGTCTCTGTGCTCAGTTGTAAAGTTTTTATGCAAGATATTTTTCAGGAGAATGTTTCTAATTAAACATAGGCAAATTCTAAAAGAACGAGACAAAGGAACAGGAGTTTTCTCAGCAGAATAAGCTGGGTATGTTTGTTCACTCAAGAGGCTTATATTGGTATCACTGAACCAGTAAGAGAGGTTTGGTTTCAACATGTCAATGCATAATGTTTTCAGAAACAAAACACTGATGATGGAGTTAGTGAGCAGCACTGTAATGGCATTTTATACATTGGAGACTCTAAAACAGTTCTGGGGCTAATCATATGTGTAAACCAAAGTGATTTCAAAATTATATTGTGTTTTAGAAGACACATTACCTCTGGGAGAAATTGGGAAAAGAAACCCAACAAAAACTAGGTAGAAAACCAGAAAATATGCAAATTTGTGTTTTTTATTTCTTTTACATTTGAAATGTTTGTTCAGGCTGATTCTGACTTGAGGGAGGAGATGAAATCTTACTTAAGTGGGACTAAACACAAAGGATACTGTCAAGGGATCTCTTTTGTCCCAGTGTGGGATTCATACTGATATAGATCTTTCCATGTAAAACCCATTAACTTAATGGGAAGGGTCTATAGAATTTTTTCTATATACATAAAAACCTGCCCTTAAGTATCCTGAAGTTATCGATGAAAGTAGATGTCCAGCACAATCCCACTGAGAAAACAGACTGACTATACTCATCTTATGACCAGTCCCTGAGGCCGAGTAACTGAGGTTCTTGTTAATCTTGGGGCAGATTAGAGTGAAAAAACACTGAACAATTGGTGTTTATAAATATATATGAATATATGTATATTTTAGAATAATTAGGTTGAAAGAAGGTATTCATTATTATCTATAGAAATGATTTGATTATTATCAATATAAAAGTACAAAGATATCACTGAAGATTATATATAAGGAAAAGAAAGAAAGAGGAAGAAAGGATAAGAGTAGATAGTGGAAAGATATCACCACCTGAGATGAGACTTGTATCCAGTGAAGAGACTTGATTGTTGCAATTTAGATGTCTGTTGGTCTAAGTGATGGGCACAGGCTGGATCTGTCCTGGTTGGGGGAAGCCCCCACAACACAAAGTTCAATGGGTTAATACACCTTCATGTGGAAACACCCAGGTACCTCCCGTGGTTGGGGTCGGGGGGAGGTGGGGGAATCCACACACTGTGAATACCTTCAGGCTTACTTGATACCTCCTTGGAGAAGGGAAGGGGGTAAAGGGGTGGGAGGATGTTGGAATGACAGAAAGTATTACCCCACCTGGCAGGATCTGCTTTTTGTCTGTCTTTTCCCTTATCTGGTTCAAAAAACAACTTGTTGCTAACCAAAGGTCAGTTTGTTGTGGTCAGCCTCAGGTGGTGGGTGCCCACCCCCTCTGCACCTAGGTTGTTCTTAAGCAGGTCAGAGGTTTTGCCACCACACACCCAAAAACTCTCCTCTTCCCTTTTGGTTGGAGGGTGCAAACCTGACCTCAGTAAAGCACCCTGCTGCTTTTGCAAATGGCCAATTATTTGAGTCATTAACTATTAACATTTCAGTCTCTCACAGCTCAATATACCTAAAAAAAAGAGGGATGAAGAAGAAAAAAAAAAAAAAGAACAAAACCAAAAGAATAAAAAAATAGAATAATTTAGGCAAGCTGTTGAATTAACCACTAAAACCTTAGCCTAGTTTTTACAAAACCTTTAGCTTCAATGAGTAATCCTAATTGCAGGAAAACAAACACCTTAAAACAAATTGCCTATAAACTTTGGCTTCAAAGATGGTGGATTTAGCTAATTATTTTCTTGTTGCTTATTCTTACATTGCAACATACTAAACTGACTCATACTAAAAATATTTCAGGAACAGAAGAAGATAAAATTGTCTTCTCATTTCCATGAACTTTAATTGCTTTGCTATATGCTTCAACACAAGTTACAATATTTTTGGTTGTTTGTGGTTCCAAATGGTACTGAGGTTGGGAAGTACAGAGGCAAAATGGAAATTATCAGAATGAGCAGAACATTTTTTTTTTTTTTTTTCTTGGCAATATGAACTTATTTGAATTATCATGAGAAAGAAAAAAAGTCCTTACTGAGTAAGCATCTTACTGATAATTTCAGTACAACCTAGGACATTAAACTACAATTTTCTGTTTCCTGTGCTAGTGAGTATGGGGACAAACACAGGATGGTTAATGAGAACACGTATATGGAAAGTACTTTGAATTTTGCTTATATAGAGTTTAATGTTCCCAAAGTAGGATAGGACAAGATAATCTCCAACCTACAATTGTGTAATGAAATCTCAAGTCAGGTAAAATGGATTTTTAATTAATTTATTAACATGGGAATGAAATAATTAATAGTAGGAAATGTGATACCCATATTTAGGGTCAGGCAGAAAAGTGTTTTTTAGTGATGATTGCTCCCGAGTCCTACTTAAATTGCATGAAGATATGTTGAAGGAAAACATAATCAAATGAATGGAAAATAAAATGAAAACCAGTGCATCTTTATTGGAATATAAATGATAACACATTAAACAGCACTTTTTGAGGCAGAAATATTCTAAACCCAAGATTTTTTTATATTTCTGTATAGTTTATAATGGCTACTGATTTTAACTGTGCAAGTGGACACCATGCACTAATAGTGCATGTACAGTAGACCCAGAAAATTTGGTACTTACTTTGGGTTTGTGGGGCCAGATTTGGGGGATTCTGGGGTGGCTACAGGAGTGGCTTCTATGAGAAGCTTCCAGAAGCTTCCCCCACATCCAGCAGAGCCAATGCCAGGAGGCTCCAAGATGGATCACACAGCAAGGTCAGTGGAGAAGGACAGGGAGGAGGTGCTCCAGGCACAACAGATGAAGTTCCCCTGCAGCCTGTGGAGGAGCCCATGCTGGAGTGGGTGGATGCCCAAAGGAGGCTGTGGCCCCATGGGAGGCCCATGCTGGAGCAGGGTCTGAGGGTCATTGGTCTGAGGCAGTCTAACAACCACTAGAAGCTGAAGAACTATTTTATCCTTGATAAAATCATTCCATGTCTGTGTCCTTGTATTGACTGTCCTTACAATTGCAGTATTACTAATATAGAGGTGTTAGTCAACCTTTATATTTACTTGAGACACCCATGTTTAAGAGCTTATACTGTTTTCTATTTTGTTTTCATGTTCTAGTAGTTTACTTTAAAGAGCAGGCACTGATCTCTTAAAAAAAAAAAAAAAAAGAATAAGCACTGCATTAAAACCTCTATTTTTGCTGCACTCCACCTGAATGACTTGTAGAGCAGGAGGAGATTTTAAATTTGTGGGATTTTTTTAATAATTAGAATTCTAGACAAAGCCTTTTCAGATTGTTTGTTACAGTGTGTTACAGCTATCAGAAGAATTAGTATAAAAACTTTATAAATGCTGTTTACAAATTTGTCTTTGTACCATTTCCTTATGAAAGCACAGAATATACTGTTCTGTTCAATATTTACCACAAAAAAACTAATTCAGCTTGACATTTTCATGGTGCTTTTGGCATACAATGCAGATGGGGTCCTAAAATAAAATGTTAAATTAAGAAATTAAAATACATTTATAACTTTAATAATCTAAATGTAAAATAATTTAAAATGTGGGGAGGAATAAAAATTCTAATATTAACAAAGTAATTTCACAGATCAGCCCTTATTGGGGTAAATCTTTGCTTGCAGTTCATATGAAAAAGTAATTTATTTTTATTCCAGCCCCTTAGATTTCTACAGAGCAATTATACTGGTGTTAAGTATTTTCATTTTGATTACAAATGCCAAAAGCATTCTGTAGTAAAACGACAGATCGGAACGGTGCAATGAGCAGACAGCTGAAGGGCCATGTGGAACAATTAGTGGATTTGTACATTACTTACCCAAATTTACAGTTTACATAATGAAGCATAGTATGTGTATTTATACATCTTAAAATGCATGAAAGCATAAATTTAACTTTCCTCTAGAAGGCTTAACAACCACATAGGCAGTGTTAAATTAAGCAGGTATATTAAAGTTTTAGAATAAGCTTGAGCATTCACATAACTAATAAGTATTGTTTGAATATGTTTCCATTGAGACCTTACATCTTCAAGTTTAGGAACTAGCATTTATCTGTCTTTCTGTCCTGCGGAAGTTAAGGAGCAACCATCTCACTCCTTAGACTCCTATTCTGTTTCACACCTATTGATCATCCTTTTCTTTCAAATTGCTGAACCAATTGATACAACAAAGCTAAACTTAGGCCAGTTGTTTATAACTTTTATGTGGTATCAATTTCATTGCTTTTGAAACCCTCCCACCCTCCAAAAAAACCCAAAAAGCCAAACCGTCAAAACAACAGAAGTTCTTCTTCCAACTGTAAATATTCTACATCATAAAAGATAGTATCGTTCTTTGCATAGTCTCTCTTGATTTATATCTTCGGAGTATCACAGTCACAAAAATATATCTGCTGGTTTTGCTGACAAATTATTCTGAGTTTCTGGACCAAATCCAGTGAAATCTCTTTTCATTCTATAAATAAATTCCTCATCACATCTTTCTCATATGATCAAGAGCTTCAGTGATTAGGACTCCTTAAAGAATTACCATTCTTATACTGTAAATAGACAGCTTAATCTTCTATTTTTCTCATTATACGCAAGGAATGGATTTTTTCCAATTCCTACATATTCATCTATCAAAAGAACTTTTATATAAGAAAAAAATAATGACTGAGCCTTTCTCAAGATAGCATAAGTAGAGAAGGAAACTAATATATAAAAATAATCATGTATTTTCATTTCAAGGAATTAAGAATGGTTTACATGTTATAATAGCTTGTTATATATGGATGGGTTGCCATTGTTTACTGTAGTATTAAAAGCACATGCTACATGCTGTAACATTACATGCTGCACCATTACATACACATTGTATACCTACATATATACACATGAAAAAAATCTGTTAAAAATTCAAGAGATATTAGCCTTCATGAGCTGAGCTTACCCCTTTAGTATATTTATGTATTAAATATAAAAGTAAGCTAAATGTTTTTTTGTTGCATTTTTTCCCTAAGATATTGAAAGGGGGGTAGTAGAGTCCTTTTAAAATTATAATAGGTCAGTCTGTAAGCTTTAAATTGAAGAAAAAAAGCTTGAAAAGGATCTATCTTTCAACCTTCTCCTGAATTTTTGTCTGTATGCATAACTATTAATTTGTCAGATATCCATGGTTGTGCAGCCTACAAGACAAGCTAGCAGAAAATACTGATCAGATGTTTGCCCTCCTACCCGTTTCACCAGAGAAAAATGACATATAAACAGAAATGAAAATGGTCTAGTAAAATTATTTATAGCACAGTGTAATTCTGTTATATTATTTCATCTTTGTTAGCATTAAAACATTCTGACATTTCCTAATTAATGTTATTATATATGCTAATTCTTGGTAAGAGGGGTCTAAAGCAAACAACTGATAACATTCTTTCTCGTTTACATAATTGCTCTGAGCAGCTGTATACCTTAGTTTTTCAGTACAAAACAGTAAATGCCAGTTAAGCCCGATAAAGATTTCCTACTATCTTTCCCAATCAGTATATACTTGGAATTACTATACATAAAAATGCATTTGTTTTCTTAAAAGATTTGAATTGATGTGTCTTTATCATATACATAATTTCAAATGTGCATGTTTTATATACAAATATTCTGACAGTCTGTTTATTTTCCCTGTTATTTTCTATGTGATATCATCAAAATGAAACTTAAATGACATGCAATGTAATGAAACATTGCTATGATTAATTTTGTTTTAGATAAGTTTATCTATCCTGCGAGTTTATTCTACTGGTTTCTGTTGAACCACACTTAGAACATCAAGAATGCTTGGGGACATTCTAGTTTAGTTTAGTTACGGACCTGGCGTTGTTAGGTTAATGGTTGGACTTGATAATCTTGGAGTTCTTCTCCAACCTTAATGTTTCCATGATAGTGTGATACGAGACATAAATATTGCATGTGCTGTACACAATTAAATGAAATGTTGCTCATTTTAACCACCTTTTCCTGGAAAAGCTGCCCTATGATATGCAGACAGAAGGTCTCCTGTGCTAGGAGACAGCCTTTTACAGGATTTTTGGTCACTTTTTAATGAGCAGCATTAATCGGGAAACACAGTAACACGCCACTTTGGGCCTCAGTTTCTGTGGCAAGGATATATTTATAGGGGTGCTCGGCCATAAATGTCTCCTACTTGCTGGAATGTGACTGTCTGTCTCTGGTCACTGACCAAGGTGGCTGAGGAGCCCACTGGAGGCAGCTTCAGGGGCTGCTGGAGTGACACAGAGGGGAATATGCTTCCCCTGCTTCCCTTTTCTCCATCACCAAATAGAAGTCTTCCATTCCTGTTACTGCCAATAGTACTAATTTCAGAGAATTCCATGTTTAAAATACCAATTATAAACGAAAATTGCAGTTATAATTTATGCTGGCTACTTGGCATTCATAAAAGAAGTCTAGTCCCAGAAGTTCTCATAAATATCTCAAGCCTTCTCACCAGTTTGAAGACAAATGTGGAAACAGACAGTATCCTGAGCATTAACCTACACATTTTTGAATATTTTAGGATCTCTGATTTTCTTTCCCTTCATAAATATGAAATTAACTTCCAGATACAACAAAACAATGTATCATTTTTCTAGCTTAGATACTCCCCCACACCCTGCATTACAGTATTTGTTGTGTTGCCTTGCTATTCTATGTGGCATGCCTCTGTCTAGTTCTAGGAAGTGTTGCAACTTCATTCTCCATTAGTTCCATGATACCATGCTACAATAGCAGATTCTGGCTAAAATAATTATGTATTCTATTCTTTTGTCAGGGAACATGCAAGAAAATTGATCTATTAATATCTGACTAATGAAATGCCTGCACTTCAGACATCCATGTATTCTGTGTACATATTACATGTGATCTATTTAAGGCCAACTGCACAATAACTGAAAAAATACTGGATTTGTGTACATTTGGTGGTAAAACACTATGCACAGTTTGTCACTCCTCCTTCTGATGCTACATGCGTTCTTACGAAAGCAGGCTCTGTGTCCAGACCTGCAAGATACAGAGCACTGTCAATTCCCAGTGAAGTCTGACGCTGAGAACAAATTATGTATTACAACTATTTACACATTGTGGCATAAGTCCCTCGTGAGCCTTACACTATGTCTACGTTTATGTGCACACAAATTGAAATGCACTAGCAAGGTGTGCCTCCCTGTGTGACAGCACTCTTGTGCCTTGCCTTTGCTTGGCTTCTCCCTGGTACCCAAACCTGTGGGTGCAGCAGGTCACAGGTGACCTGTGCAGGTGACCAGGTGACTCCATTGCCTACAGTCTTCTTCAGTGTGACCACTAATATGATCTCTGAAATATTCTGAGAGTTTGTCAGGTGCAAATCTGAAGAACACCAAACATGAATGAATGTCTTGAACACTGTTTAATTTGCTTACATGTAAAAATATGTGGGATGCAATTTGCGGCAGATGCTTTTATGTATCATTTCCATATTTAAAAATTTTGAGTGTCATAAGATTTGCCTGATAACAGTTTTACAGAAATATTTTAATTAGAAAATATGTAGTTATTACCAAGTTATGTTTCAATGTAATCTACTTTCATCAGCAGTTACTATTTTCCTCAGTATTTGTAGACTTCATACATTCAACAACAAGATCTTATACTTGTTTAAAATAAATTTTATGTATTCTGTTTGATACTTTCCTGATGTTTCAAAACCTTTCCTACCCTGTTTGTTCATGAAGCTGGATTTTGAATAATATTCTTTATGAAAGTAATATTTTTACCCTTTTTGTGAATTGCCTAGGAATTGCTCTCAATTTAAATGTATATATTAATCACGTGTAAATATACACTGAACAGAATTTGAAAAGTTTTCAGGTAGATGGTGAGAGGCTCACTTCAGCTTTGAATCATGTGTGACTGGTCTCTGAAAGCAGTTGCTCTGCCACTGCACCCTCCTCCCCATCGTCAAACACATGAAAGATAACCAGTCAGGACGGATTGCTAAATGACTAACATTTACTGGTGTAAGATCAAAGATTAATAAGCAAAAATGATTGAAATTGCATGAATTAAGAATGGGAGGATTTGGTTATGATGGAGGAGGGAAAGGATTAGGGGGAAAAAAAAAAAAAAAAAAGGAGACAGAAACAGACCTGAAGAACCAAAGAGGAGGAAAGATGAACCAAGAATATATGACCGTGACACTAGAGCAGAAAGTTGGCTTATTTCACATTGATGGATCACGTCTTACTTTAGATAACACAGCTTAAGTCTTTTAAGGATTCCTGTCTTACATTTATGTGTTACTTTCCCAACCCATATGGCTTGCTTAAGGGTCAATGCCTAAAATGTCACTCACAGTAAGAGACCTACAGATGTAGGTGGGTATTTTAGCTAAATGGTGTTAGCTCCAAAATCAGTAAAATTTATTTGAGGTAATAGCTGAAATATTTTAGAAACATTTAAATTAGGTGAATATTTTTATTAGTTTAGTATTATATATATGGTTATATGTGTGCCTGTGTAGGTATGGGGATGTAGACATCCATAATGAATACCTGGATTTCTGTAATATATATGTATTACTCTGCCCTGGAAATGGTGAGGTGTGGCTTAAAGATGTTTTATTTTGGCTTGTGGCTTCATCTAAGAAAGGCAGCAGGTCATCAAACTAATTTTTGGATTGAAATAAGTAGTTGAGATCTGTGTCATACCAGACTATAGAATATTTTTACTTACCGTCATTATCCAATTCAAGTAAATAAATTAACTAAATGTGTGTTATTGGGAAATTGTTTTCTCTGATTACAGATCTCATAAAAGTCAAGAATAAATCTTTGTCCACAAAAGTGCAGTAGTCACTGCTGTTTAGTCTGACTTGAATAAAAATTTGTTTACATTGTATAAAGATCATCATAGTAGTAGTGCAAAATCTATAGCTTATAAATGTATCCAGTGTTTGGTCTTCACAGATTTCAAAGCTATTAAACAAATTTGACACACATTTTTGGCTTAGATGCTTCTTTTCTATGTTATAGAATACTCTATGCAAGTTCTAATATTGCACATACTTTGATAAAATTGAAGTATCAGCTAGTGCATTGAGGAATGACCATAATACCTGTCATATATCTCTATTCTTCCTCTCTTTCCAAAAGGACATATTTTGGATTTATATATGTACAAACTAAGGAATCGAAATATGTATATTACAGGACAAGGTACAAAATTAACTGTTAGAAGACAGTGAGCTATCTAAGTCAATGGGATTTGTTTATATGTATGATAATGTAATTTGGAGTTAGGACAGTGATTTTGAAAAAAGCCTGTCTTTCTGCTTTATTTATTAATATGTATATTATATTTAAATAAACCTTTTTTACCATTAAGGACATATCCTTTTCCTTGGTAACTGCTTCTTCGCCTTCTGTTTTGTTTTGTGGTTTCTTCTTCATGTGTGCATGGTTTTTCTTGTTTGTTTGGGGTTTTGTTTTGTTTGTGTGTTTGTTCTTTCCCTCAGTTTCTGCACTTTGTTTCCACATATTTACTATGTTTATGTAGTAAACCACTCATGTTTTTCCCACTTGTCAAAAAAAACAAAAAAAAAAACAAAAAAAAAAAATCCCCAAAATCCCATACACTGCCTTTACCACAGTAACAGAAGATCCAGCTTTAAATAGTTTTCCAGTTCTTATTTACTGAGCTTTTGTTTTTTGCAAACTTCTATGGTAAAATGTATTTTTGTTTGGTGTGTCTCACACAGGTGGTTCTTTAGTTCTTGCTTTCATCTTCTGTGTATTATTTATGAATAACAGCAATTCCTCTGTGTTTCCTTTACTGCTGGCAGTGTTTCTACCAACAGCCTCAGCAAGTGGCACTACTTCCTTAGATGTTTCAGTTTAGCATTGCTCTTCTGAAAATAAAGAGTAGGCTTTTTGACATGAAAATTCTGTTAATAATTGATAGTATTTATCAAAAACAGCCAGCATACCTCTAAGTGAGACCCTGTGGGGTGTCATCAAGGAAAAAAAAAATGAGATATTTCAAAAAGTAAGGTAGGTAATTGGGTGGGTTGGAGAAGAGGAAGTAGGAAGAAGACTTTTAGCACAGCAGGTGGTAATTTCTGGAGCAGGAGATGCATTCCACCTTTACGTGGCTGCCTCCCTCTAGCCATTACTTCCTAGTGCGGCAGTAGCTGGGGGCACAGCAGCCCAGGCTGCCCTATTGGGAGTTATGCTGCATCCACCACAACCAGTCACTGGAGGCTACTGGGAGCCAGAAGCCAGCACAGCCCTGGCAGAACTGAGCTGTTGTTCACAATCTGTGCCATGTGTCAGTTTGGGTCTATTTCGGAGGTTTTAATTCTGTTCTCACTCTATTACTGAATGAAGTCTTTCTTATCACAGTGCCCATTGTCCTTACGCTTTCTCATGTGAACCACCTTCTGCAGCAATTTTTTTTAGATCACAATTCTGGTTTTACTTATTTCAGGGAAGGGTAGAACATCCCCTGGGATAGCCGTTAACAGATTCAGGTAAAGATCTACACACTGTGAACAACTCTTCATAGTAGTGACAAATGTATCAATCCTGCCAAGCTCAGAACTGTTCACTCACTGTTGGAATTAATTGTATCCCATTAGCAACAACAGCAAAAAAAGCTTAGGGGATACCAAAGCTTTCAGCAAAAAAGCTTAGGGGATAGCAATGTCCGTATTTCAGCATTTAGCTTGTCGAGTGAGATTCACAAGGCTGACTACAGATTCTTGGAATGGATTGGTAGGAAATTTTGTCTTTAGACCGAATCTCAGGCTGGTGTTCTACTCTGGATGTCAAATTCAGTTAAAAGTCAAGGAACAGGAAAAACTGGAGCTCACACTTGTGGCTTCTGCATAATTCAGTTATTTTTCATGCCTGTAGCCAGTCACCTCTGGGAAACAGAAATGCATAGCCAAAGACATTTATGTCCAGATCCAAGTAGGTTCACCACAGTCTAAAAAGTTTGATCAAAGCAGTCTCTGTGGTAGATATCACTTCCTTGAAATCAGGTCAGGCGGAGCTTTGAAACAGGTGCCTAAACAGTCAGAAAGCTGGAAATAATAGAGTGTGTCCAGTAACTTCAGCTATTGAGGAAAATTTTTGTCTCAAACCATCAACACAGAGAGTATCTCAGCTTAAGGTTCTTGAATCATGCTCCTGAATTTAAACAAAAAAAAAATTCCATGTACACAGGACTTGCTGTAACTAAGTGGTTCACTGAGTGCTTCACTTTGATATTTCTCAATGCAAAGCACTATATAAGATCTTGGGATATAATGCCATCTACTGGTATTTTATTTGCTATCTACGTATATTGCTCAGACTTATGGAAGACCCCCAAGCTCCCTGGAGTGGCTGCTGCAGCCTCTCAGGGGTACTTCAATCTTCTGAAAATGACACTAACAGGTTGATTTATTTGCTGACACATAGCTGTGAATAAGCTGATGCTCTAGAAGGTTGCAGGGCTCCGAAGGTTTCCATGTCAGTGCTGAAAAATCCATATGGCATTTTTGGGTAGCCTAGAATATCTAAAATGTCCCTAAATGTTTAGGGATATGTAGTAAATGGAAATGAGCCCTAGATCTTTTCTAAATGCAAATGGGATCTTAAGCACCTCTTCATAGACCACTGCATGCAGAAACCTACATTTAGTTACCTAAATCTCAAATTGAGCAAAGGACATTTCATTCTCCTAACAGTTGTGTGGGGACACTAGGGCAACTACCTCCTCTCTGTCTCCGTTCAAACAGAGGAAACTGAATTAACTAATTTTGGCAGGGATCTAAATTTAATATGCTTATGATCAGCAAAAAGTGAAGCATCCAAAAATCAAACATTTCTAGCATACTTTAAATGTTACAGGTAGACAGAGAAAAAGATTGAATGGTATAATTATTACCGAGGTGCTCAATTACACAGAACAATTTAATGACAATTTACTAATATCCACTTTGGCTTCAGTATTATGTGTGTTTTGCTATTAACTTCTATTATTTTTAAATATTGGTTTTGTAAGGAGTTTTTAGTTACTGGTGAAATTACACTTGAAGAGACAGATGTGTTGAGAAAGTTTTGAGTACAGGATAAGTAGGCCACCTATAGTAGGTATCAGATATTTCCTAGTATGTACAAAGAAACAGTAAATGATCTTTAGTCCATCTATTAGGAACAAAATTACATTAAAGTGAAATATGTCTCAAAGACTGGGAGCATTAATTACAATTTTACTGGTCTGTAAGAGAATAAGTATGAGTAAATTAAGGCTATGTCTAGAATTCCAAATAGGATCTTCTGTGGTTTTACATTCTAAGGTTAGACATATCCAATGTATCTAACTGACATCTGATTTTTCTTCTACTTTGGATATTATTGAGGATATAGCATCAGTCCCTTAGCACACTCATTACACTGATCAGATCCAGGTTGCCATATTGGCATTAGTCTATGCGGTAAATCCCAAATTTACAAAGAGAATTACAAGTTAGAAATATTCTTAAAATCAATCTAGGCTCTCAAAATCCTTAATGAATTTAGCTAAGTATAATTTTTAATTAAAAACAAACAAATGAAAAAACGCAAAGAACAGCAGACTTAGTTTCCTTACTGGAAAGAACTTACTGCATTTATACTGGGCTTTATAGTGGCCACTGCTCACTAATCCAGACTAAAGACTTTCTTGTGTCTTTTTCTTGCAATCGTATTGGCCAAGTGAGATTTTCAGAACAGCCTCTGAGACGGGTTATTTGTAGAAATACTCATTTTACCTATTCAGTAGGTCAGCTTCATACTGTTACTTGTCTCAAATCTAAAAGTTATGTTTTGCATTTAGGTTTCTTCAGGGTTTTCAGAATTGCCTACGTATTTCATGACTGTCTCTTGTAAATATCTGAACAGGCTGTGGAGCAGGCACTCAAAAACAAATCCTATTTTTGGCTATACTAGGTTATATGCTTGCTTTATGTCTATTTTTAGCTAAATAAACTTGAGTTCTTCTGTATAAATTCATAAAAATTCATCAGGAAAGGTTGAAAGTGTCCTTACATCAAAACAGTTAAAATATTCTGGAGGAGATTGCAAATGTAGGCTTCCCTAAGGCACAAAAGGGAATTTATTCAGATTTGCTACATCACAGTGTTGTTGAATAAAAGCAGCCATGTCTTACTCTTTCCATGTTTTGGAGGAAAGCTGTAGCTCTAACTGTAGTTCCTACACAAGTAAGAGCTAAATGATAGAACAACCAGCACTTGGATCATCACTGAATGAGTTGAATGACAAATTCTTAATTGGTTTTCAGGACAGAGGGCACATGCAAAAGCAGAATGTTAGGTGAACACTCAAGGGAAATTAAACAATTATTTAACTAACTAACTAACTAACTAACTAACTAACTAAGAACCCTTTTAGCATTTCTATAGTCAGCATTAGTTTACACAGTTTTTTAAGATTGCAGTTTGTGCACTGGGTATTTAAATTCCACTGCAGTCACACTTCAGGTACTTCATTCTTTTTTCTTGTTTGTTAATTGGGCTTCAAATTTACGTAGCTGTCCTACTAATGCAATCTTTCAGAAGAGAAAGTTCACCTAGGGCTTTCTAAATCTTACATGAGTATCATTACTCCTTAAACATCCTTCCTTAGTCATGAATGTGCAATTTTGCTTGAAGTTTTGTGTGTCAGGACAATAATTTATTTGAACTGATGTTTCCAGTCTGGCACATTCTTCTATGTCTTTCTTCTTGGGAAAATTAGCATAATGTCTTTGAAAGATATCTAATAGAATCCTTAATTTATATAGTGTCTCTACATTTTCTGTTTGGTTTTAAAAGCTTAGTTCAGTGTTAGAAGCAGTATAAAATAATATAAATGTTACTCATTCTCCAGTAATATGAAACTGATAGTACTAAATAGATATGAAATATTTTTATATATTTCTAACTACTTCTTACATCCACATCATTATATAACTGTAGGTTTCTTCTTCAATGTTTTGTGCCTTTTTTTTTAGAACTTGCTTCTTGAAATAATAATATATTGAATGAGTATCTGTTCTAGATAAAAATTATTTCTATAATACAAACAAATAAATAAATTGGTACTTTTGTTTGGAAACCTTTGTCTTTGAACAGTGGTTTTGATAATTCATTTTAACTGTGAGGTAGCATAAAACTGGTTTTGAACAATTTATTGAATTTATTCTAATGAACAAGCAGGACCAAATTAAAATCTTTATTAAAAAGGCCAAACTTGATTCTGTGGCATCTTGCCTTCCAAAAGAAGTAATAAATTTCCCCCCAAAATACTCAAAGGTTGTAATATATTAAGTTCTTAACGAAAAGAAGAAAGGAAAATGTAATGTACAATTTCATTGATTCCAAAGAATACTGAAAACCAAATTAATGTATTTGTATTAATGTAATTTGCGGATCAAAGTAATGGAATGCTTTCATATAAGGAATGAGTAGTTTTGGAGAGAGAAACTCTATAGTCTGGAAATTGGATGACAGAGAACAGACATTATAGAAGTCCATAAAACTGTGAACTAACAAAAAGTTGGGGGTGAGGGGCAGCTAAAGAGTGGAGAAGTGGTAAAGAATTTAAATGAATAACTGAAAGCAGAAGTTAAAAAAAAAAAAAGAAAAAAAAAACACCAAAAACTAACAACAAAAAAACCCCACCCAATTTGTATTATGACATAACCTACACTTGTGCTGAATCACTGGGAAATTCTTTTCTTTTTGCTCCTAAGACAGGGAAGCTCCTAAATTATAAGTGCTAATATAAAAGTTTGGGGTTTTTTTACTTCTAAAATTAAGTTTCATAGCACTATGTCACTGTCAGAACTATACATTATTGATTGTATTTCAAATGATCCCTATTTTTATGTCTAGGTCTTACAGTTTTTCTAACAAAGAATTTGAATGAATATTTGGGAAGAGGAGTTTGGAAGGTTTCTCTCCACACACTCTTACGGATCTTCTCTTTGGATTTTGCCACAGCAGTTTATGCCTGCATATGAGACCACACACACAATCTCTTTTCATAGGCACAGGTACAGGATGAAAAAGAACAGATACGGCCACTCTGAAATACTGGCCATAATGCTCTTTTTGTAATGAGCCTCTTCCTGCTGGTGTGAAGAGACAAGTGCTACCTGTCTGTGTGAATTTTATCATAGCTATTGGTCTTATGGTTTATGTTTAAAAAATAACAGAATGGTGGAAGAAAGACTGATGCAGTGCTTAGGGGAAGCAGTGTCCAGCTGACACTAAGACAGATTGCAGTACAGGAGGCTTGTGAGAAACGCTGAGAGATAACTTGGAATGACAATATATATATTTGCAAGAAAGAGTTACTCCTTCAGGCTATTCTATATCAGCCAAAGGATAGCATGCAAAATAAACTGTGCCAAGAAGATGGAAATCCAGCAGAGCTGACCAAAACCATAGGAAAAGAAAAGCACTGAAAAGTGCATCTTAAGCGTGGTTTATTCATTTCAATTTAGGCCATGACATTCTTTCTTTTTTTCCATTTCCAAAGTAGTGATTAGGTCATGTTATTCATAGAACACAATTTCAAAATGTAGAATCCTGACATATGACAAATTTAAGTCTTTCTGTATGCTGCTAGCTGCAATAACTATTATGCTGTCTGAAAAGAAATTATTTCAGGAACTTTTACTAATACAAATCTCTAAGTCTTTCAACATTTTTATAGATAGGGACATGTCTCAAAGAAAGAAGCAGGGGTATTTTTTTATGCATCTGTTTACTGATTTTTGTTTTCATTGTGTAGATAACACTGTGAATGATGTAGTCACTAAAAGATTTTACTCACACTTATATTCTCCAGTGACTAATCATGGAGGAGTCTAAATAAGGTGAACAGAAATATCCATAAAAGTGAGCAGAATGTTCTCCATAAATGGTAAATATATTCTGGGTAAATTGACTGTTCATATTTCAGAGAAATACTAACAATTAGGAGCTAAGTTTAGGCACCTCATTTAAGTGTTTAAAGTTAGAGGTTATTTTTACTTTTGTTTCCCGTATTGTCAAAACAAGGAATTTCTCAGGTTCTGAGTCACTCTCAAGAGCAGACTTTTTAAGCTAGGTGCTATAAATAAGTAAGAAGAATATCTCCTTTATTTTATAAATAACATTTAAACATTCCATTGTAAGACTTTCTAAAATTATCTAAATCAGTTTTGTATATAAAATGGGAGAGAAATGAAGATGTCAGCTTCTGAAATCAAAATAGTTATTAAAAAAATTTTTTCAAACTTAAACCACTTTCACTAACAGGAATAAAAACATCTTCTGCATCACACTCTTTTGAAATATTTGCTTTCTGGTTTTCCCTTTTACTCACTTCTGGTTTATACATGAAAACTCTGTATTTCCTAATGTTCATCAATGACCATGTTGAGTTGAGTATCATGGACTTCCTTTGATTGACTATGAACATTCTTGAACATACCAGTCATTAATCACTATATGTTTACACAGAACTCTATTCATATGTATGTTGAAAGTAAATCATAAATACAGTTAGAAAAACACAAAGTGCAAATAAATTTTAATTTTTTATTCTATGTCATTTATCCAGGGCATGCATTTTAGAAAGCAATATTTTAACAGGATCATGAGAATTCCACCTATCATTACCATAAAGTGAAATATATAATAGCACTTTTCCTATGGTACAGATGTCTGATTAGATTGATTTATCAAGGATTATTATGAGAAACTTCAAGAACAAGTATTAGGAATAAAAATATCCATAAAAATTCTGAAAGTAAAGTGGCTAGAATTGTTACTTCCATTTTAAAAAGTATTATTTCTCATACAGAGAGGAATGCTGAACCCTTTTTCCTTTGCACTACAGATGAGCGTTCTCCATAGCAACCTCAAAATGTGATTGAAGACCATTGGAAAACATTTCAAGCATTAATCTCCCTAGTCCATATCTTTTAATTGGCATGTATTTGACTTCACTTGAAATCAACGAGAATGGACTTTGCACGTGTAATAATACATTTCAGGTGGCAGTAGGCAACAAGCTTGTGGAAAAATGGGGGTTTCAAAAAGGACCTGATATTTAGTGTGAGTAGTATTAAAACAGAGGCAAAGTGCATTTATTTTTAATCTAATATTTTATGTGCTTCAGGAAGAGAGAGGACAGGGACAGCAGACTACATGTAGAACAGCTGATTAGTGAGCTCTCAACCTGTGTCAATTTATTCAGATTATTTTCTGCTACTGTGGACTGTAATTCAGAAGCATTTGTCCCAGCCATGTGTCCAGGAAAAGTATGGGGGGAAAAAAGTTCTCTAAAGTAAAACCAACCAAACAAACCAACAAACCCAAACAAATCCCCACAAAGAAACAAACAAAACCATATGTCAGCATTATTAAAATAAATGTCCCTTTGCAGATAGAGTGCCTTCTGGAAAGGCTTATGCACTGTAATTCAATGTGGAAATGGTTTATATAAAATTTTTGGAGCAGCTTTAATAACCAAAAAACTGAGAGACAGAATAACAGCATGGTATTTTTTCTATATTCAATGTATTTCATGCAGACCAGAGTATTTTTTGTTGTTAAAAGAATCTTATGTATCAAAGTATGTAAGAAGTTGAAGCAACCACAAAGCCAGTGCAAAGCAGCCATCATACAAACATAAAGGATAACAGAAATTGTTCATTTCTCCACCTTGTGACTCGAGTGGCTGGCTCTGGCTCAGTCTGCCTTGTTGGTAATGTCAACTCTTCAGGCTAGAATAGGCTCTCAGAAAGTGAACCAGGATTAGCACTACTTGAGAGGGTTTCTTTGTTCCAGTGACTGCACAATATGTATCACGATGCAGTAGTCCCAAAGTGTCTGGTCTCTGGCTAGGATCTAAAGGAGAAGAAGCTAAGAAATGTAGAGGGTATGGACAGAAGATAAACAACAGGGAACAGGGCAAAGCTGACCATTAGAAAATCTGCTTATTCGTGCCATGAAATGTCCTGATAAATGGACTAAATTCTAAGTACTGCAGGTGAAGTAACAGAACCAAGAAAGCCAGGAGCAGCCCAACGTGTAGATATTTGTCAGCTGTTTCCAGGCTTTTATATGCTCATGGGTTCTTCATCTAGGCTACTAATAACCTCCACCAGTCATGCAAACTGAGCACTTGCTGATGATTCATCAGCTGGTGATCCTTTGTGAGCCATTATCCTCAATGAAAGTACTTGCAGACACAATTGCCAGCAAGCTATTGAAGTGACTGCATGTGAACCAATTGAGATAGCATCCTGAGACAGTAGGTTGTCTCCATTGTCATAACTCACTTAGATCCTCCAATTTATAACACGAGCTGATGTATTAGCTCTTTGTAGATGTTCTTGATGCCCCATAGTATCTCACATGGCAATACTGTCTGTATTTAATCAACTGAATCCCACCTAAGATGTCTACTTCAAAACTGAGCTGAATCTCTTTCAAGGCTGTTCTGACTAAACCATCATTTAGTAAAAAAAAGTTTAGAAGCTGACTCACCTACATTAAGTCACAGAAATTCAGGTCTCATGATCTGAAATTAAAATCCATCCTTAGTGTTCTTTTGGGGCAATATGGTAATTTTGGTAATTAATATGGTAAATTTTGTCAATTATTTAGGAAAGTATGATCTCCTTTGAATAGAAGCAAATAAAACTGCTGCTTCATTAAGGGGTGCACTGTGAGGAAAGGGTATTTCTGTGACTATTTTTATCAATAAAAATTATGAAAATACATTAACAAAATAGAACACTAGCAGCTGCAATCAAAAATCACAATTCAAATGAAGATACTGAACACTGTCAATCTGTCTTGCTGTCATTGGGATTCAGTTGGTACACTGATGCTGTACTTGAGTGAATGAATTATAAAATGTTTTGTTTGGTTTAGTTTTATTTTTTGAAGTAAGCGTGCAGAAAGTTTGTGCCACTGCCTAATATTGTAGTCAGAACTGTTCCAACTTTTCAGGGTTTGTACTTGCTCCACTTCTGAGCTTCAAGCAGTAAATGCCTTTACATTTGTTTTTGTATTCATTGCTATGCAGAAGTTTGGATGTGTCATGGAAGGTAGCACGGAGTAAGTAATTCTAGGTGAAAAGCTTACAGCTGCAAAGCAGTCTATGTTTTAGGACTGAGATTTAAAATAGGGCAAGTCCAGTGACAAATACAGAACTTTATTTAAATAGCAAGAAGTGTTCTTAAAACTGTACTTGCAGTAGTTGTCAATCCTCAGAATCTAATGTGGGGTTATTTTTAGGATCCTACTCTGTTTTGTATTGCTTTTTAGATAACGGGCTGCTTAGTCTGTAATGTGTTTCTTAGTTTCTGTCAAAATGAAAGTGATTGCTGTATACAAAACATCCAGGACTCACAATAAAGGGTTAGGTTGTATCATCATTGCTGTAAACACACCAGTGGACACTAAATATCTTTATTTCAAATATTTTAAAAATTTAAAAAATATGAGCTGAGAAAGCCAAAGGAAAGAGATTCTAAACAGTTTAATCTATTTTTTTAATGTAATGAAGACACTAAGTTTCATTTATGCTGTTTAGAAGACTATACTCACTTTACTACTTTGAAAATGATAATGACATTCCCAGTTTATTAATTTTGAGGCATTTTTTTCAGCTTTCGCTTTTCTGTACTGGAGAATGTAGATAGTATTTAAAACTGCTGAAAATTATTTGTGAGACTTCTTGCACTTTTTTGTTCTCTTGCCAATTGTTTCACACTTTATCAAGTATTCTAAAGAGTTTGTATATCAAAATAATAATTTTTGATGCTTTACTGTTTATTTGTGGAACATGATGAATAGAAAGTTTCATGTTTGCTGGTCATGGAGGAATGAAGAGGCTGCATTGAGCAAGGTATTGCCAGCAGGCTGTGGGAGATGATCCTTCCCATGTAACCATCAGTGCTGCTGCCACACCTGAAGCCCTGTGTCCAGTCCTGGGGACACGTGGACATACTGGAGAGAGCCACAATTTAAGGGAGTGGAACATCACTCCTGTGAGGCCAGGCTGAGAGAGCTGTGTATAGAATTACATGTGTAATTCTTATCTCTCTTGATTGCTATAAACATGACACCCACCCAAACCCACTTTGTCATTCCAGATTTTGAATGTGTAGTATAACAAAATAGTGTTCTGGCTTGAGACTAAACAGGCACAAAAGTAGAAAATTGCTGTCATACCACTTTGGCATAATTAATCCTAGCCTTTTTTTACTGTGGAGTGTTAAAAGATCCTTCAGAGAACAGAGAAACTAGATGCTCCTATAGTCTTTTGAATGACTGTAGATAGATCTCTTCATTCACTAAATATGGGCCCAGAGAATTCATGGCAGTCAAACATTTCAGTTAGGTATCTGCCTTTTTCCTAATTTTGTTCTCAAATAGTGACAGGTTGAAAAGTGAAAATGTGACTGTTTTCTCAGTTTTGCACATGGACTGCAGTTAATTTTCATACTGTCATTTATAAACAGAGATTCTTTTTGCTATTTAGTAAGTAGACAGAAAAGTAGATGCAACTGGAAATAATTGTGAATGCAGCATTTGTAACTACAATTCTTCATTCATAAGAATCATATCAGATTTATACACCGACGTAAAACACACTGACAACTGTCAAATAGCTTATATGTAAATTTATACAGAAGACTATGTTCCAAATAATATGTTTATACCATTTAACTTACCATTATAAAAGCAAGCAAGTCTTTGGTATCCAAACATATCTGAAGTGTTAGAGCGTAATTTCAAGTAAAATCAGTGTATACTTAAGCTGTGAAATGACTGACAGTTAGATGTTCTTGTGGATTGCCATATGGATCTATTAACAGGCATATTAAGTGAAATTAAAATGTCAGTGTTTCTCATTTACTGTAATGAAAAGCATCACAAGGACTGTTAAAAATATCGAGGCTTGTTATGTGAGGTTTAAAAAAAAAAAAAAAAGAATGACACCTGGCATGCACAATGAAGGCAAAGAATTGGAAGTTCACCACTGGAAGTTTGGGCAATATTGTGTTTTCTTTTTGTGGTACTTTTTGCTTTAACTATTGAGCATAAATATTTGGTATCATTATTGTACCAACTTCAAAGCCTTCTAAGCATATATTATGAACAAAAGTTTTATTTGGTCATATTTTAGACCATTTTTACACTTGTAGTAAGTTGCAAGAGGAGACTAAACGTGTTCACAGCCTAAACCTTGGCAAATTTCAACCAAAAAGTCAATAAATTGTTTTCACAAGCCTTTCAAAGAACAGCTTTAATCGTGAAGGTTTTGCTGAAAAGATTAGTTCCATACGAATAGTTCATTTCATTGATGTAATTTCAGTTTTATCTTTTACTTTGATCTAGCAGAAAGCTTTCAAAAAAATGACAGCACCTTAGGGAAATCTAGTGTCATGGAGATATTACAAGTCAAGGTAATTTCTTAAGAGAAAGAAGTGTGCTTCTATGCTGATAAAGGAATAGTTTAATGAGTTGATTTTGAGTTATCAAGCCAAGAATTTTATATGTACTAGTCAAATTATTATTAAATTGCTTACTAATTCAGAACTTTCCAAACTATTAAGAAATATCCTTACAGAGAAAATAGATTAAAAACCTTAGCTGTGCAGCAATGTATTAACATAAGTTGACTTAATACTTTATTACTTTGATTCACTTTAGTAGACTAGAAAAGAGCATCTTCTGTGAGATTCCTGATGAACTTTGTTTAGAAACACTGGTGATGAAAATAAGCAAATACATTTTGTGATGACAAGGAAAAATGACAGTATCACTAATGAAAACATTAATGGTTTTTGCAGCTCTTTAAACTGCAAAGTTGATTGGAAATGCAGATTTGATTGTTATTCCTGTTTGAATCATTCAGATTCTACTACTTATATGAATTTTGAGTCCTAGTGTAAAAGATAGTGAGACCCATCAGAACACTTGAACTTTTTTTTATTTCCTAAATAAATTATGACTCATTAATTTCTGTGTATATGCTATCAATTTGTTTAAATGTGTCTATGACCCTTCACATTCCTAGCACAGCTGCTGTCAGCTTTTTAAGCCTCTGGTGCTTCCACTCTGTGTTCTGCCATTTCTTTAATATTTTGAAATATGTTTTATATCTAGTCTACTGACAAGAAGGATTTTTAAAGATGTTTTCATAAAACATTTCAGCTTAGACAAAAAAAGAAGTTATTTTGTTTGTTTTATTCAAATTTTGCACTGGATACCTTCATCTTCTTGAATTTTTTGGAAAACCGTTTATTGTTGTCCTTTTGAGACTCTCTCTGCTGAATATCCTAAAAGCTCTTAGTATTCATAGGACCTTGTAGTGGTTGTTTGCTAAAAAGCAAGTAAGGAGACAAGTCTGCAGGTTTGATAGAATTTGTTTTCAGATAAATCATCAACTCTGTTAGAGTAAATTAGGCGTCCCATCCTGAACTTCAGAAATCTCAATTGGAACACTTATGCTCTTGGTGAATGAGACATTTCTGTCAGGAATGTACTATGTGTATGGCTCTAATTGGTCCAGCTTCACATTAATGCATGAAAGAATCATTTGTCACTCTTCGATTCAAAAGTCACACAAAGAAATATGACAAACCCCACACTTCTATTGTTTGCATTCATCTGGAAGTAAAAGAAAAGATAAACAATTGTGACCTTTTTTTTTGACAGAACACAATTTAAATAAAACCAGTGTGATACCTAGAATATATCAGAATTAAATGCTGTCCTCCCTTGATGTATTTTCAAAATAAATGTTAGAAGTGAGAGTGCTTGAGGTAAATGAAAATGCAAAGGATCAAAATTTTCTTAAGAAAAGGAGATTAACAGCATAACTGAATCCATCACCACTCAGTCCAATATCCTGTTTGCCATATCATGCGAGACTGTCCTAGGAAAAGCCACAAAACCCCAAGTAACATGAGTACGATGAGATTACACACAACTTACCAATTTACAGAAAATAACACCCAAGAACAACACTGACAATCTCTGCAAAAGCTGTAATTTGCTATAAATAAATGTTCTAAGCAAACACAAAATAAGGCTGATCCTTTTATGCATGTGAAATGAGAAAGACCGTGAGAAGCATCCCATCTGTTTGCAATCATGAGCTCTGTGTGCTGTCTTGGAAGTTGTCTAGCTGATATTTGGGGTTTTTTTTGAGTCCCCCTACCTGGGTGTCTGATCATCCAACTATTCCATGTTCCATCTGATCAAGACAACAGAGCCAGTTTGTATATACTGATATGAAAATTATGCAAGCAGTGGTAAATTACCAAAAAAAAAAAAAAAAAAAAAGTAGAAAAATTAGTCATAGCAATTTAAACCCTGCTGTGCTTTAAATCACGGCAAGTTCATCATTAATCCAGATTTTTCAGAAGTGTGATATAAGGGGTTCTCTTGTGGATCTGTGCTTTGATTTGGCCTGATACATAATAAAAGAATTGCATATTCATACCATGAGTATACAGAAGTATTTGTCAGCAATGTGCTCATACGCATAACAAAAACCCCCATAAAATATTAGCTGCTGCAATTGCAGTAAATGTGCAGAAGAACGTCTAAGAAGATTCCACTAAACTTTTTTCTAACTCTGGTCTAAATGTAGTTTTGCTTATTAGCATTTCCTGAATTTGGTTATACAATGAAACATGCTAATTTTTATTTTTCTAACATATGGAGAAAAAGTGCTTGCATGCCGAACAGTTTTAACAGTGAGAAAAAAATGTGGGCTTTCAGAGCTTGATTTATGTAGGCAAATTAATTTGAAATTAGGGCATAAGGCCTCCAAGCTTGTGAATTCAAAATAACATGAAGGTCATATCCTGTCTTTCATAGCTTATTTGGGAATACAAACCAATTACTGCAAGATTTAGTATCTAAGCCATCTGCTTTTGGCCCAAAGTATTAAATATTTGTAAAAAAATACATATATTTTAAAAGAAAACAGTGCTATAAATTTAACAAAGTCCTTGGGATCAATTGGACAATTTTCACTGCATTCACCTCTGTTTCAGGAAGTGTTCCCAGACCACAAAGTGGTTAAGAGCACAAAAATTAAAATGAAGCATGTGTTCATAATTTACTTGGATGGTGACATTCTTTAACACATTGTAATAATTTTATTAAGACTCTAGTTAAGTTGAAATAAGGTAATGTTCAGTTAAACTAAGTGAATGTCAAGTTAAACTGTAGCAGGAAAAAATCTAAGCAAACACTTGGACAAAATAAGTACAATAAAATCCTGTGACTTTCAGGTTTAAATAATAATATTAAAAATTCATGTTTGTTTACAGAAACTTTCTTTCTTTCTTTTTATTTTCTTTTTCTCCCAACCATGAATCCTCTTCTATGACTCATAATGCTGTTTCATTACTTACTTAATAATAACAGTAAGCATGTCACCATATTCTTGGCATTGTGCAATTTTTTAACGTTTTATATGTGTTTAATATCAAGGAAGATGCAAAGTCCAAGAATTATAACTTCAAATAATATCACAATTCTAGGTTGGTTGGTTGTGAGTTGAAACTAAGACTGGACACTGCTTTTAGAGTAAAATTTGTTGAATTTGCTGTTGTTACTCTAGTTTTTCAACACATAAATTAGTCAAGTTCCTCTTGTTCAACGAAAACATTTTGAAATCTGTTTTTCCCTTACTATTTCAAATAAAGGGCTTAGCTGCTTTCAAATGTCTGATACAAATTTTCTGAAATTATTTCCATCTTGGCATTAAAATCCATTGCTTAGTATTCCTGTCTGTAAATCTAGCTAACAAATCAATAAACTATGTTAAACAGTTTCCTTATAT
Organism: Margarornis squamiger; assembly: GCA_035222235.1. NCBI lineage: Eukaryota > Metazoa > Chordata > Aves > Passeriformes > Furnariidae > Margarornis > Margarornis squamiger. The sequence continues at coordinate 93,824,376 of JAWWTY010000106.1, forward strand.
AGACCTCTTACAAGGGAGTTTTTGCATCTCTTCCCCATGCTTCTTCCTCTCCACTACACTCTGATCCCTCTCTTTCCTTTCCATTGGTCCTTCTCCTAAACATTTCATAACAAATCTGACATGGCTACAGTTCCTAGAATGTTCTTTCTCCTACATCACATAGGAGAAAGTGATGTAGGAGAAAGAGAAATCCTCTACTCTCATAGGAAATGAGCTCCTGTGTCTTTCATGGCTTTGCAGAAGAGAGAACTCCTTCTCTGTTTCTTTTTGCAAACCCCATGTTGGCACTTTTCACACCAAGGCAAATATTTGAAGATTTCTCCTTGTTTGACTTAGGGGGATGCTGATTTAGTGGTGTGGGCTTGTGCTGGTCTGGTTGCTCAGGCTCTCCATGGCCTGTATTAATTTATAAAGGAAAATCTTTATGAATATCTATGAGAAGTATATGGGTTTCTTTTTGTCATAATTTTTTATTTGTCATGTCCAGGATGAGCAGATAAATACATAATAGGCTTAAATTCAAGCAAAGCAAATTAAGGTTAAATATTATATAGGCTTTCTAATAGTATGAATGGGAAACAGATAAGTTTCTCTAAGCAGTTATAAAGTCTTTGTTATTGTCTTTAAAATCAGACTCAAAATTATCAGAAATATGGCACAGATCACATTCTTGCCATTGACTAAGGAGATGGAGTAGCTGACCTGTTAAGGTCAGTGCTCTATAATTTTCAGGAACAGAATTTAATTAAGAAGAACATGATTGGAAGAAGACAGTGGTATATTGTAATTGCTTCTTTTATGAGGATTATTGGTTGTAGTCTGATAATGATTATTACCGAATGGTAGGCAGATACAGAAATTTAGGAAGAGCTCTCTAAAGTCACTTGGCCCAAGCTCCAGCCCAGTAGGGCTGACTCTGAAGCTTCTGCAATCCTTTTTGCTGATTTTTAACATCTCCAGGAGTGAAATTCCACATCAACTAGTTTCAATGTTTAACCACCCTCACTGTGATATTTTTCTTCATAGCTGGAATTTACTTTGTGGAGCAACCAGTCTCTTCAATGCATGTCTGAAAGCATCTGACTCTATATTACCTATAACCACCACAAGGAATCAGAGCACAGAAATTAGATTTTTCCCATCATTTAAATACTGTTTGACTTTCTATAGAAAGTAATGAATATCCCAAGTAAATAAGGACTAATGATTATACACCACATTTTAAATTCATTTCAATATAAAATTATCCCAGGTGATTGTTGACTGAGTTCATACAATTCTGAAAGTGATGTGGTTTAATAGGCTTAAAGCTAACTTCTGAAACTTAACCCATTAAGGCTGGTGAGAATTCCTGAGAGATCCAAAGGGAAGAGGCAGGTAATTTTCTTAAATGGTCGATAAACTATGAAAAAAAAAGAACGAAACCCAAACTCTTCCCATCTTTCCCCCTTGAGATCACAAAACATCCAAATCATTCAAGGAATGTGGGTAATATGTCTGATATTTTAAAAGTGAAAAGCTAATAGGTGTGTTTTGTAGAGCAGTCCTGACTTGAGGTCTATCACCAGCATTTGTTTAATAGAGAAATACTTTTATAAATACATTTCTAATAGCAAGATTATTTTGTCCTCAACTGTATCTTAACTTGTCCAAATTATTTATCACTATTACATGTAAAGTCTTCTTAGTTTAGAAGGGGATAAAAGTTTGACAGATTTTTAGTAATTTTCTGATACTGACTTTTAACTTCTGTAACACACAGATAGATAGACATTTGTTACTATTGTGAGTCAAAATAAAACACAAACCCTTACTTTCAGCATACTGTGACACAGGAGATTGTTCAAGAATCAAGAAAAAAGAATAAGAATAAACTATTTGTTATTCATTAGGAGAAAAAAAATAAAGAAAACTAATAATTTCCATTTTACTTGGGTATTATACTATTATTGAAGAAAATATAACTATTTCTGTAAATGACAGGCACATGACTAGTAAGATTTCTGAAAACAGGACATTCAGAACACATTTTTATAAAGCATTAAGAGTATTTAATGATTAATGATATTAATCATTAATTAATGATTTTAATTGAGAATTGAGGAGTATTCTAAATTCCTCTATATCCAGTAGAATCAGGCCTCCTCTTTAGTACTTTTCTCCTCCCCTATACGTTCCACAGAGTGGTGTTTGTTGTTACTTGAATGAGATTTTTTCAGTCATACAACAGTCATACAAAAACCCCTGTCTTTAAAGTCAGTACTGTATAAGCTACAGATGTGAATCCTTTTCTGACATGTTAGAAAAGACTCTTTAATTGTTGATGCAATTAAAAAATTAGAATAATTATTTACAACAGCAAAAGCTGCTCCTGTGCAAAAGTAAAATTGCTGTAATTGCCAAAAAGACTTGAACATTTTTTATGTTTTGATGTAGTAAACAAAAATTCTATTAAACAGCTATGAGAAAAGCAAATACTAAAAACTGTAGTGTGAGTTATGTTCTGTTAAAATAGAGACTCACCGGAGTCTGCTGACTACTCTTTATTTTCTATTTCATATCATTCCATAGAGTGGGCAATGAGGAGAAACAGTAGCTCTTATTACAGGTACAGGAGGAAGAGCTTTCAGTACCGTTAAAGAAAACCAAGGCTGTTCATAGGAGCTCTGTAAGAAGTCCTCTATTGCTCAAGTTCTGAGGTTGTCCTGTTCGGAAACAAAAATAACTAACCTGGACATTTCTTTCTCCTCTGGAAGCCTGTAACTAGTGAATTTACCAATTCATTCAGGACTCTTTCCTAATTCTCAGTGCCTGGGGACAATATAATTCTAAAATAAAAAAAAGTTGTAGGTATTAAAAAAATTGATGACCGTGCTATAAGAATGTCTTTTGTAAACATTCTTTCAAAGGCAAAGGAACATGGCATAAGAGACAAATTTGTGTCAAGATAGAATGTGACCATTAATGAGGTAGAAATGAAGAAGATGAACAGCTCTTAGCAGTACTTTTCATCTCTGTGTCTGAAAATACTCCATGAAAATAATGACTGTTATTCCTATTCTATCAATTTTGAAGCCAAAAAGATGCAGTATTTGTCGTTTGATTGTGGAAGTGGGTCCTACAGTGTGCTAATATTTGTATCCTGTATGTAAGAAGTGGATTATATGTCTGAGAAAAAAAGAGATATCCTACTGAGATCAAATACCAGAGAATATCAATGTGATTCCATGTTTCATTTTGATATACTGCACAGTAGTCTTACCAAGCAAGTGAAACTGAGAAACAAATGTTATTTTTTAGTTAGTAAATGATTTCCTTTTCTTCTCATCTATTTATTTATGATGATGATTTAATTTAATCACAAAGACACAGAATTTGCTTTCTTTTTCTTTTTTTTTTTTGCAACATGCTGTGTTTCAAAGGCTAAATTTTATCCCACAAGATTGTTCCCACTAACTAGCTGTCACAGATCACAGGAACAATGCTTGTCTCTGACCTCATCTAACTTCTGCATAAGAAGCTCTATGTATAAAGAAAGACTAAAGAAAACTTTTAATCAAGAGTCAAAACAAAGAACGAATGACTCAGTATATCTGTAATCTAGATACCATGATTAGCAGAAGATGGAAATTATCTATATGTTGCTGCGGTCTTACTCTCAGTTCTCCCTAAGTTCTTTTCCTTCAAAGAGATGTTTGTGTTTTACTAGTACTTTTTGATTTATTGCTTCATAAGTTATAGTATGTGGTTAAAAATATAGGACCCTTTATTTGAAATCAGTCTCCAAAGCCTCTGTTTCAGCTCTGGGCATTTTTGTATGGGGCTTGCAAACTCAGAAGTAATAGCAATTTAATGCAAAATTAGTCTGCTATTTAGAATATTGTCTCTTGTTAATAGCTTCATAAATCTTTTGTCTGACTGCAGAGCCAAAAGAGAGGTTTTGATACTTTCAGCAGGTTCTCATTTTACTTCCAAGCCTTTCCCTCCCTAAAAATTTCTATTTAACATTGCAACAATAAGTCCCTGTACAGGAATTCTACTAGTGGAATATCTAAAAAGGATTTTGGTTGGGTTTTTTTTGGTTTTTTTTTTGGTTTTTTTTTTCATTGCTAGATTTTTCCTCTTATTTCACACTGTCATTGCCACAGGTCTCCTGCAGGCTGTCTGTGGGCTTTGTACACTCCTACTAAAACATTTTGTGGAATCTGAGTAGCTGATAGAAAGACTTCAGAACCTTGAGATTGTTAAAATTCACACGTACTATTATGTTCTGAGCAAAACATTTTTTTTATTTACATTTTGCTTAACAATAGAAGCCCTACACAGAGCAGGGAGGGGTAAAATTTATGAGAAGGGATCTTTCTGAAAAGGATTTTTTCAACAACATGTACCATACATATACACAAGTATGCTTTCAAATTTTCTTAATGATGTCACAGAGTTCCAAATCTGCCACATAATTTCTACTTTTTCTTCCATTTTCCAAAAATAATCACTGTTAGTTGTAGGGGCTTGAAGATGCCAATTACTGCTGATCCTGCAATATTTCTATTATTCTATTATTTTGAAATTTCCTGTGTATATTAAAATCTTTTATTAAGCAGTGTATAATTTGACTGTCTTTTCTGTCTCATTGTATTATAATAGCATGCTGATGCGCAAATTACAAAATCTCTACTGCCCTAGCACTCACACAGACATATAATACAAAGAGATTACTAACTGTATTTATTTACAGCATCCTGGGAGACGAAATGGACATTACAATATACAGGAGAAGAAATCTGAGAACAGGATATGGAAATAAAAATTACAAAGTCTTCCTATACTTCTCATGTATGAGGGAAATTAATTTCTAACTGAGTGTTTTTCAGCTGTAACTTTTTACTTCCATGAACTTTATGAGTGCCTGATTTTGCTTTTAGATTGAGCATATATAATTAGATATTTTTAGCAGCATCTTGCATATGGAACTGCTGCTAAGACAAAATAAATGATGAAGAAATAGTCCCCAGCTTTCACAGCTTTCCTTTCCCTATACTGGACCAATTTCTTTAAAAGAAATATTTTAGATAGGATTACATCCTACGATTGTTTTAGGTTGAGGATATTTTGACTGGCATGCCTTTGATATTGTAGACTCCCTTTACAAATAGAACTTTCTGGTTCAGCTTAGCATTATCAGCTTGGTGGCAGTGGAGATGGGAGCAAAATTGTTTAATATAATGTACACAAAGTAGGTAAGAAAAATAATGATGGTTTTTAAAACTGAATCATGGAAATCATTTCTCTTAATATTCTGAAAAATGACAGGTAAAAATCCTGTTCTCTCAAGTTCTACAGAAGCAGTTAATTTCATGGGGCAGGATTGTTTCTGTATTGTCCCTTCTAAAGTCACAACTTTCCAGAATGTGTCTATCATGCTTTATCCATTTATAAAGCAAATTCATTATGAGACGTATTTTAACCATGAATCGTCTCAGGCAGTTACATATTTGATAAACCTTCATGACCCTCATAGTCTTAATTAAAGAAATGGGTTATCAGCATGTAATCTAGAGTTCAAGGTGGAGTCAGAATCCGTTGGTTTGAGATTGTTGATCAAAGGTACTATTTCACCACAACTGTCAAACTGTTCAATAATATAGTTATGGAATAAACATCCACATTTCTAACACATACAAGAGAATAAATAACCCACACTGTGAGTTTTGGTTCAAAATGCCTATCTCAAATGATGGTATTGATCTGTAATCTGTACACAAACCATTATGCACGTAACCATAGTCTCAAATGAATTAAAATCCTATTTTATTTAGCACAGTTGAAATAACCTGTTAAGTAAGCCAAGAGTTAATCCAGTATTTTCACCTGAAAAATTGCACTGACTCTTTCCTTTATAATGATAGATACCTGAAGTTATCGAAAAGGACAAAACACATTACCATGGGTACAACAGAACTGGCATGTCATTAAACTGCTCCTCATCAGCTAATTTGGGAACTGATTGAATAAATGCTGCAAAAATCTTTTCCACCTCAAAGGAAAGAAAGTTAATTCTACAGCTACTGTTGATGGGCTCATGACTAATTGGAGTAGGCAATAATGATCAGGTGCACTGTTTTACAGAGCCGACTGAGATAATAAGCAGCTTTTATATTGTCATTTTCAAGCCATGCCAATCTCTCTTTCTACAGTAATTTCTCAGCTGTATCAGTATGTAGATGTGTTGGCTGATGAGGGTCTATACCGTTGGTTATAAGTTCTTTGTGTTTACTGTCTCATGTCATTATTTTCACAGTATGTACATGGTTTTGGAAGCTTGAGGTTGCATTTTTCTTTCTTTCAGGGTTTTTCTTTCTTCCGATATTCACTGTTACTGTAGTGGCAGAAATGTCTTTAAAAATACTATTATTATTTTTCCTATGAATGATAACAAAACAAATACAATCTTTAGTCCATGTGGCTACAAACTCTTTCTACATCTCATATTTAACAGACAGTGAGGGTTCTCCTAATAGCAAGATTTTTTTCCATAGCATTTTTAACACTTTGATGACCCAAACCCATATGCAAAAAGTAGGAAGTTTTCTAATTACTCTGAAGTACGTTTTTTAGAGAGGACTCTAACCTCACAGTGAAAGCAACTCTTGTACAACATATTTCAAACAATCCATCTTCCAACAGATCTATGATAAGTATTCATTTAAAGTAGTGATATTTTTTCTGAAAATATGACTGAATTTCAAATTTATCATGAAAAGCAGTTTGCTTATCAGGTCTTTTGAGGCATGATGTAAAGAATGCCATTGTGGACTTTCAGTGGTAAGAGAGACCTGGAGCCCAGGCTGTGAGGACTGCTCCTGCACTTACTCAAAAAATTGCATTGTATAAAAAATATGTTAAAAGTAAAGGAGTCAAGAGTGGAACTTAATCTTCTATTATGGGAGGTTGACCTTTTCTGACTGTTTTTTTCCCTCCTTACTTGTCAGTGGAATTGTGTAAGACACCTGTTTTCTGAAGTGGGGCACAAGAGGATTGCAAAGGGTCCTCCCTGTGTTAGAGGTGCCTAAAGCACAAGACACTGAACTTTTTTGGTTTGGTTTGGTTTGGTTTGGTTTGGTTTTTGGTTTGAGTTTTTTTTGTTTGTTTTGTGGGTTTTTTTTGTTTTGTTTTGGGTTTTGTTTTGTTTTGTTTTGTGGGTTTTTTTGTGTGGTGTGAGAGAATTGGAAACCTTGACCTTTTATAATGTGTTAGATGGCTTTCCAAAATATCCAATAGATAAAGCTTCCTCAAGGAGTATTGATAAAAGAGCACCATGTTCCTGGACTCAGAAATCTATGGGAGCTTTTAAGTCAGGTGTTGATGGAATCAGGTATTGAATAATGGTAGTTCCAAAGCAGAGCATTCGGGATGACACCACAACTAGATGTCAAATTTTACACATGTGCCCATTTAATCTCTCAGGATCATTCATGTATTTGGCATTTCAAACTCAGATATGATTCATGACAGCTGCTCTTTCACCTGGGCTGCAAACATAGAGCACTTTTTTCCCTCTGTGATTATCTTTCACAGAAAAGTGGTCTCTGTTTGTAACTGAGTAGAAGAGGACAAGTTTTGGAGCAAGAAGCAAACCGTGTGAAACCACAGATATACATTTAAGAATATAATTTATTCTTTTTAAAACTGCTTCCTATATAGCTGCATCTGATTTGGGCAGTGGTAGAACAGTCAGTGTGGTCGTATTGAAAGTGAAGCATTTGATGAGAAAAGGGAACAAAATTGTCCTCCCTTGGATGTTAAATAAAATTCTCATATGGAAATAATTGCAGCATAAGCTGAACCAAGTTTTGTTACATGTCATCCCCTAGTCCCCCCACTTCTGTCCCTAATGTTCTGAAATAGTAATCAAACTCAAGGATTACCCACTGATAGAAACACCAATCCATATACTGACATTCCAGTTACTGGTATTGTTTTGCATTTTTCTGAAATTAAATAGCTAAGCCCAGAAAGAAAAAACTGTATAGTGCAATACGAAAGAACTCAAGGCAAACTGAAATTGCTGAAGGGGAAGTCTCATGGTTTACCCCAAAAGCTTTGTTACAGAAGTTTTGGAAGTTTCATTTCGTTTGAGAATTAAGGACCCTGTCTAGTCCTTCTTTCTATTAAGGAAAGCAGGGTAAGGTAGGAATACATGGATTATTAGTAGTAATTTGACAGACTTTTTTATTTCAAATACATATAAATACCAAATATTTACTTTATTCAAATGTGTTTGGAGTGAGGTATTTAAATAAAGTAAAACAGTGATAAACTGCTGAACATTATGTCACTATGGGCTACAATTCCTGTCTTAAATTATTTTCTCCTAAGGGCAGCTATAATTTCTGCAGGAAAGGCAATTTAAGAATACATCTTTAATTTTGGTTATTTCAGAACACATTCAAATCACAAAGGAACAGAAACGCATGTCTTATTTGAAAACGTGGGGAGCCTGCTTCTTAAGAATTAATAGACTTCATTTTTTCTTTATGATGACTTGAAAAACCGTGGATTGCTTCTAGTTCTGTTAGATGCAAAAAATAATAAAACAAAAATGCAATTTGGGAAGGAAAAGTACCAGTTATAACATCTGGCGAGGAATGTGTAGATTTTTACATTAAAAGTGATGGATTCTTCCTAGGGGTTGTCACAGAAGTCTCTCAGTTTCATGGTATGAATTTTTAATAAAGAAATTGTAATCAGTTGCACTTTATTAAAATTGAAAGTTTAAATCTAATTACTTTGACATATTAAAAAGTGAAATAAATGAGTAGCTATGTATAACTAGATATTCTCTGAGTAAGTCGATCCATAAATACATTTAAGCATCCTCTAATTATTTCAAAATAGAAATGAAAATTTTTCCTGTTGCTTCCCAGGACATAAGGGTAATAGTTGATTAGTCTACAGGTTAGCTGCACAAATTCCTTAGAGTAGAATTTGGCAAGAGATTAAAGCACTTGAACTCAAAAGTCTGTATGTTAATGTCTACATGTGGAAGATGACTAAGCTTCCCTTAGGTCAGTACAATGTCAGGCAATACACTGAATTGAGCCTAGAAATCCATTTAGCTCATCAACCAGCCAGTAGCAGCTCAGTTCACTTGCTTAAGCATATCCTGGGGTATCTGAGAATGGAATTGTCAGATATTGCAAAAGACTTGTTGAAAGGCACTCCCTTTTGTAGCATGAGGTTAATTTACTGAGTGAATCTGCCTGAATACATGTGATTTATGTGTCTTGGTCTCCACCTGATCTTCAGCTCAGTATTGAGGCTGAATTCAGCATGCTGTTGCTTATATATAAGTGCCCAGAACCATAGGGTTTACAAACAACTCCAGCAAATGCTTCACAGACATGACTTATAAAAGCTACAGAAAATTTTTCCCTTCTCCAATGAGAAGTAGATTGTTTTAAGGTGCATAAGTATCACTATATCCTTTTATTTAAATAATCATAAAACAATTGAGCCCTTGTGTTCAATCTAACTGCCTGCTCATAGGCATCAAGTGTAGCCATCAAGGATGCTGGATCAGCAGCTGGCTTGCCTGCTGGAGAGGATATCTGAAATGACCCTATGCACCCAGGTATGACCAACTGAATAATACTCTAAATGCCCCTAAGAGCTCCAAAATTAAATATCTGGGTATAGTTCCTTCACCAAAATTCATTGCTCAAGGACATAGAAGGACCAAGATTACTTGCAAAATAGGTAGCAATAAACCCACTTTATTTTGCTATTTTCTCTACAAATAAGTTTAAAGAAGGAAAAAAAAAAACACAAAACACTAAAGAATAACTTTGCTTTAGAGCAATAGCAAATGGGCTGTTGTAAGACCAAAGAATCTTTCTGTTGCAGAAAATTTTGCAATTGCAACTTTTAGAAGTTCTCTGTTACTTCATGGTGCAGAAGTAGTGGGGATACCTGGGGTGATCTTGGTTACGGCAGTTTTTCCATTACTGCTATTTGTGTGTGTCTTGTCATAAGGGGAGATATTCCCCAGATTTTTTCACATAAGCATGACAAGGTATTGCTCCAGGGCTAGATACTAATAAAGTTCAATGAATAGTAATGGTGAAGGAATTATATTCTAGACTGTGTTTCATATGACATTCAGCATTCCTAGAAGTTAAATGTAAAGGTTCATTTGACTACTGAAGGAAGGTGAAGTAACTCCAGTAACTCAAGTAAGACATTTTAGAAAATATTTTCATAAACTAATTTTTAGTTTATAATGACAATATTGCTTGTACTGTTACAACCAGGGGGAAAAAAAAAAAAAGCCAAACAAAAAACCCTCAAACAAACAAACAAACAAACAAAAAACCAAAAAACCCAAACCACCAAAAAAAACCCTAAAACTAAACCTCACCATCCCATAGGTCTCAAATAATGAATTTTGCCCAGAACAGAGTATTGATGCTTGCAGGAAAAAACAATCTGAATTGAAGACAATCAGTGAAGGATTTTTTTTTTTTCCCTTTTCAAATACTCTAAAATAGAGTCAAAATAGCAAAAGTGTTTTGTTTGACTAAAAATAATTTGATCAATTTACATTTTTTTTTTTCTGAAACATGAAGGAAAAATAGTTGCATTTATTTGCTAACATAAACATTGCTCAGATTCAAAAGAAGATAAATAATAATTATTTGATTCATTGACAATTTTTCCTAAGCAGTTCTATCATGTTTGGCCTTGGTTTCTTTAAGCATGTCACTGTTGTGAAATAAAAAAAAGAAAACCCTAGGAAAATCTAAGGCTGACAAACTGTTACTGTCTCCCCCCTCAATTTCTCCTCCTAGTTTTAAATAAATCATGTGCAATCAAAATCAAAGGAGGTTGCTTGATGTGGAATGGCTTATGCAATTCTTTTCAATGTTTTGTATCTCAGTGGCTGCCAAAGTGTCTGATTAATCAATTCTATTTTTACATATAAATAATGTTTGTCTGCAGCTTGAAATTGTCTGATCAGTAAGCTTGTCATTTTCCAAAGTCCAATAAATATATGGATTCAGCAGCACATCTTATGATAAAATCCTTATCTTTGGCTAAGTCTTTCTCACTACCTTTCTTGAGTGACTGGAATCTGTAGAAGCAATGCTAAGTACTAATTAGTTCCATTTAGTCATCCATGAATGAAAATAGTTAATTGTAAAAATATACTATCATTAATGTGTGATTTCAAAGCTGATCTATTAAAATAACTTTGGGGATAGTAGTTAGCCACCACTGAGATTTTAAGATGGACAGTGGAAACCTTTTCAGAGAAAAAAGAAATGCAATCTCGGTTAATAACTTAAAAATTTTCAGGTTACTATCTATTTTCTAATTTGTGTTCTTCTGATAAACAGTAGAAAAGCTACCCTAAGAATTCAAATGGCTATACATTATCAGTCTTGAGTTTCATCTGTAAGCACCCATTTGTCAGTCCTTGCACTAACCTCTTTGCAAAGCCTTTGTATATTCTGTGAGTACTCTAGTTTACATAGATGCATTCCCCTGCACAATGGCATGCAGGAGGTGGTTATCCATATTTTTGACTTCCTGAAGAGCTGTATTACATTCTAAGTTCTTGAAGAACTCCATGTTTTGTGTAGCTCTCTGTGTTTCACCTGAGATATCTGCTCAGTTTTTCAGATACAGCCTTCCTGTTGTGTGATTTAAGCAGAGCACAGATCCCTGGATTTACTATTATACTGCAGGAAACACACTTTTTGTTGTTGCTGTTTTGTTTTTCTTTGTTTGTGAGTACAAAATATGGTCAAATAAAATAAAAAATAAACATCCTTATAGGTAGATGTGTGCAACTGGTAGACTGGGCTACAGTCCTTTGGGATAAACGTCTTAAAGCTCTCTTCCAACCTAAAGTATTTTACAATTCTATGTTTAGGATTTAGGCACATCTTTAGGCACATCATGTTTAATCCCACTTCCTAGTGTTTTGCAGCCTTGGATTTTTTTTAATGTCATCAGTACTTGTTTATGTAACTCAAAATACAGTTGCAATATTTCTCACTAAGTATTTCTGTTGGATATGTTGCTGATTCTTCACATTTAAAAAGAAATATTTCTAAAAATGTTTTTATGATTGTACCTACACTGTCCCTATCTTTTTAACAAATACCTTACTTCTTTTGATGGCTGCCTGCTCAGCAGACAGAAATTGCAATCTAGAATCCATCTCAGTTCACTTAATCAGAAGCGTTATCAGCAGTTTAGAAAAGCTGTCAGCTGGCCACTAGGTTGCTGTAGATCACCTCACTTTGACCCTGCAAATTCAGTTTAACAAACTACAGTGGCAGCATGCGTTGCATTGCACACTTTCCAGGAAGGATTGCCTTTTCTGGAATGGAAGGTTACTCCAGATAAAAAGAACAAGCCACATTCTGAGTTAGGAGCCACTGTGAACTAATTGTGTGGAAAACACTGGGGGAGAGGTAGCCTTTAAAACAGCCTCAGGCTGTGAGCTGACTGCTCAGCACAGCCAGTGGCTCTCCCATTTCCCATCAGGATGCCAGGCCCTCTTCTGAGTGCTTCAGCCCTTTCTGGTCTTTCCCTGTTTGCACACGTTTGGCTACTCTTCCAAGACACAGATGACTTAATTTCCTTTCTTTCCAGTGGGAATTTACACTAGTTGTCTTCTTTTGGCAGTGTGATTCAGCCCACTAATTTTAGGATTTGAGTTCTTCTGGTAGACCACAGACTGCTCAATGACAGGTTAAGTACTTTCTGATAAAAACATTTGCTTCTGTAAGGCGACCTGGAGATTGTACCTAGAAAGTATGTGAATTATACGTCTATATATAGTAACTTCTACCAATTTCAAAATACATGTTATTAACATTTTTGTATTAAAATGATAAACATACCTTGAGTATATTAAATTATTTTTTTTTAAATATTAATATTATTTTGGCCCATTGTCACATAAATTTATAGCTCATCTTCAGAAAACTTTCTCTTTCTAGGCAATTGAATAATCTTTCAATTTCTATACTTTTACTGACAGAGCAAGTCCTGTCTGTTACTTGAGCAGTCTTACAATTTTGTCACGTTCACTCATTATAGACAGTATTGCATCTCAAACTACTTTGTTTTGCTCATCTCTGATATTTCCAGGTTGTCATGTCATCTTTTTCTTTGAAAGTCTCTGTTTGTTTTATTCCAGTGCTTCTGTTTTGAATCACAGTTCTGCTTCCTTCTCTAATTAACTGAACAACATGAGAAAACCATATCCAGACATTAAATTGTCTATGATGAATTTACAGCTTTTGCAGCCCTAGTTCTCAGAAACTATCCATTTGAATCTTAGCAGTTCTAATTTCTTTCTCATCAGCCCTAAAGGTCAGCTCACTAACATCTATCTACTCCTGTTTGGTTTCTTCCAAACCTAATAACAGCATCATACATTTGTTTATCTTCTTTGCCTCCTTTTCATTGAATAACATTTCATCTCTTTTCATTGAATAGGGTTTTTACAGAGGTCAGCATAGTTCGTTAAGCACTAGGATCATGCTAAATATTTAACTAAACCTTATACTTTTTACGTTTGAATCATTATAACAAAAATGGATATAATAAATTACAGTGAGCATTGCCTTGTAAAATTATACTATATGTGAATGTATTCAGCTGGTCCCTATAACACCAGTGAAACATGAGTAATATTCTGTTTGGTTTAGTTGTTTATTACACATGAGGAGAATCTGTGTGCAGTCGTGGCTTATTGAGAGGACACAAAAGGGTGTGTATTCTCTGACATTGCAAATCTGAGTTGGAACATTTAGAGTGAATGTTTTCCTTCGTTTTTATGAATGCTTTCACTGAGATAAACTTGCTGTAAAGTGAGCTATTCCCCAGAATTTTTCATGTAAAGGTAACAAGGTATTTCTCCTGGGTTAGATGTCTTCTACCTAATGGTAAGGGAAATATATTTGTAAATAAAATGCATTATTTGGAGTATAATTTCATGGAGAAACATAACATACCCTAATCCTGCATGTTTACTACTAATGGAAAAACGCCCAAATTTTACATATAACTTATATTACCATAAAAAATTAGCCATTTTGTTAACACATTGTAATTTCAGGTTCCATAAATACAACATTTTACACTTAATTTTATTTCGGTATATGCAGAATAATTTCTATTACAACCTGACAAAATAAATAGCAAATATAACATTGTATTCCTTTCTGTACAGATTGTCATTGTGCTAACCTGGTCATTTAGTTAAATTGTATAGAGAATCCCACTAAATTATTTAGATTTTTTTACATATTGTATGTATTCACTACAAATTTCTGCCTTTCAAAAATTGATTTTCCTTTCCCTTTGTTTCTTTCCTCTTTAAATGCATGGGTGACAGATGAGAGAGAAATAAGAAGTAAATTACATGTACAGCTCTACTCATTCTTTTAAAATTCTAAATTTTTAATACAGAAAATAAGCAAGCTTGAATTCTGATTACCAGATAACTAAAATGTTTCCTCTTATTCAGTTTGGGAACCTGAATACTGCTTTAAGCTTGCAATCAATACAAGCATACACAATTAAAATTATGAACATAAGATTGTTATTTGTGGAAATGTAAAAAAAATAGCATGTTTTCATCATAATTACCTCTGAAATTATTTTGTAGACACATAACTTATATGAAAAAAAGAAAGTGAAGGAAAAATAAAGTAATTATATCTCTCTCTATATGGTTTAAGTGTTCATTCAGTGGTTTTAGATTGTGATAACCAGTCATGTTCCTGAATAATTTTGAATAATAGTTGATCCTGAAAACAGCAAAATGTCATTATTATGATAATCTATATTTGCTTGAATCATCAGATTCATATTACTGAAGACTTTGCTTTACAATAGACATACCAAAATAGGAAACTGAAGTGAAATAATTCTGTTGATTTTCCTAAGAAGCCATGAGTATATTGAAAATAAATAATTTTTTTTTCAAGTTAATACTATTTTAACTAGATGCGGAAATTGTGAAAATATTATATCACATTATTATCTGTATAAGGTATTAAACAGAACTCTTAGTTACGTTAATAAGATCATGTGAATTTCAGACAGTTCCCTTGCCTGACTTATCACTTGCAGACTGTGTAAACATTTTTGTACTATTTATTAAGTTAGCAAAGTTGACTTAAAAACTTCATAGGGAAAAAAATGAAATTACTGTTTCTACAACTTCTCATCACATCATTTAGGATTTAGACCTTTTGTCCATAATGAAATCATATAAGCAAATGTTAAAATGAAGATAATAAACACTCATGCACATCTGTTACAACTAATAGGATCACAACTACATGCATACATACAACAACAACACAGGGTAGACAGCTTACCAATAAAAAATAAGGAGTATCAAATCAGTCTGGAACCAGCACCGCTTTCTTCATCAACCTTTGCCTTTACACATGTGCAAAGAGGAGCAATTACCCAGCCCCAGTTTGGGGGACTGGGTAATTGGAGGCAATGCAAAAACCTAGTCATAGTAATCATTTTTCATAAACAAATTCATTTATTTTGTATGGGGTTTTTTATGCATAATAACTCAATTATTTTAATGAAAATAATAGGATAAAAGGTCTGAGACAGCAAATGATTTTGTGATGCTGTTGAAGAACTACCTAGTGAGCACTGCTCTTTTGAAGTAATCATAAACATTTTGGGAAAAATATCAGTGCTCTTTTTTTCAGGTGTAGGAGCTGATATTCTAGCATTCCCAATTATTTGCAATGCAAGCAACTTCATAATCTTCACTACATTTTTTAAGTTACTAGAGCCTTTTTCACAGTCTGCAAATACCCAATTCAAACTCCATTTATTAAGGAAATCGTTCCATGGCAAAACACAAAGAGCAATTGCTTGAACTACTTTGTTTTAGATTGATCTGTCCGTAAGGACATCACCAAAAAGAATTAAATCTGGTTTATGTGTAAAGCACCACACACATACATCACCATTCTGCATTCTTCCACTTGTCATCTGAAATGGTTGGTTGGTAATAGGTAAGGTGCTTTATCATTATCCTTAGCACCTGGGAAATGGTCCAGTGTAAATTCAATCTCAGTGAATTATTAAAGGCATTTTAGGATTTGTGAACTTGATAATGGTATTTTGTGAGTGTTCATTACTGCTGCAATTTAATATTGCTACAGAAATTGAGTTAAGAGACTAGTGGTCTGGTAACAGCTTTGGGATGTAATTTACAATCATGAAAGATAACAAATCCACACTTTACTAGTGTGTCAGTAGTGTTTTGTACAACATACTTAAAGAAGCTAATTAAACTTCTTAAGGCCTCTTGTAGCATTATAATCTTTCACAAGCTTTAGTCATATGAACCACTGAAATCATATTCTGCTGTAGAATAAAGTTTGAAGTGCTTGATCTTACTTAAAAATGGAACATGGTTGTTTCCAGGAGGAAATATCTGTAAAAATCTGACTCAATTAACTCACTATAATGCTAAAACTCACAAGTAATGCTAAAATTAAGGTTTAGCATTACTTGTGAGTTTTAGCATTACAGTGAGTTAACAAAGTGCTAATTTGCATTATGTTTCACTGATCCATAGTTAATTTATTCACAAAAGAGCTGCTCAGACTGAAAAAAATAAATAAAATCAGACACCCATGTAATAGTAGAGAAGTAAACATTCAGTGGTATGGAAGACAATGTTTCTTGTAGCAAGATAGCATGTTGATACAGCAGTGTCAGGCAACTGGAGTTTCACTGGACCAGTACAGTTTTAAGTAGTACTGTCTTTGTTGAAGTTGAGATACTATCACCTTTAGCAGAAACTCAAAACTTCACTGTGAAGAAAATTACTAAAAAACCTAGAATATCAAGTACTTGAGCAGTGCGTCTGCACTTCATTTTGATGCTCTGAAAATTTAACTGAAGGAAAGAATAAATCCTTCATCTACCTTTAGGTGTTACTTAGGACACACTGAACTTTTGTTGACTCCCAATAGTCCACCAAGCACAGGCACGAGCACTGTTTGACAAGGTGCTTTCTCTCAGTTGCCTGCTGGTTCTTCTTGCAATGTACTGACATATCTGGTGAATAAAGAATTTGTAGCCATTGTTAACTCATGCCCTAGATATTTCAACCCTCTTTTCTAAAAAGCCTTCACAGATTAGGAGCTGTAGACTTCTCTGAATAAATAAATCTATTTACAAATTAATTCCTTTCAACCTAGCGTTTTCATGAACCTTTTGCTGTCAAACTGTCCTGACTCATTAGATTTCCAGCTTTCACCTACACATGTTAAGACTGTAATTATTATCGTTGAAGCCATAGTTTGTTTTTTAAATTATATATTGTTCTTCATAACCAAATCTTGTTTAGACAGTCAAATTCAGTAGCTGATGTCTTCTGTGTTTGTGGTCGTTCCCTTTAGTCTTGCTGACTGTCAAGATATACAAAGCTATTTCTCCTTGCATTATTTTGCCTACTAAGAATTTCTTAAGGTCTGATTAGAATTGTGAGGATTTGGTTTTTTTTTTTTTTTTTCATAAAGTGTTTATTTTTTCCAGTGGGGAAGTCTTCTGTTTTCTTTTTGCTATGTTGTGTTAGAAGAGTTGGCATTTTATCTACCTCTCTAAAGGAATATATAGCTATGATAAAGAAGAGGCAAAAGATGTGGTGATTATGTTGAATGATTGAAACCTAGCTGCTTTTATTTTGGCATGCCAGGTTTCAATGTCATCTCATTTTCTTCTCATTTCATAATATTTTGAAATGTCCTGCACTGAATCATAATGAAATCTGACGAATTCTTTAATGAAAATCTGTGGTGACTGAATGCTGCAATTCAGATTTCCTTCAAGATAAATATTCTTATAGCAAAAATATTTTCAGTAAGTAAAATGAAGTCTCATCCTAGTCCTTTGTTCCTTTAACTAGTGATGGTATTGCAGAAGGTAACCCCAAATATGAGAGAAGTATAACCTATCAATTGTTCCTAATGCATGAATCCTCAATCTTTGTTATTTTTCCACTGTTCTGAAGGCCTGTGGTTCTGTATTTGTCAAAAATCCATTCTGTCAATAGAAAATGTCTGTGGTTTCAGATGTATTTTCAGCATAGAGCTCCAGTAGTTTAGCCTTGAAGTCAACAGTTTCCTCTACTTTTTGAACCGATCTTTAATTTTATTGTCATAGTTGTCTATTGGTATGTGTATCTGGAATTGCTATTTGCAAGGGTTAAAACCTATCTTAATGTAACTGACTCTCAAAGAAAAATAATTTTTTGTTGCTGTTTCAAAAGTCACAATTAATGCTGACATCTCTGAGTGGTAACTATCTTGTGTTCCTGAATATTTTATACACATTTTGTTTAAAATTGCTTTTTTTATCAGCTCCTGGCTAGCAATATTCACATACTCAGGGGATTTTGAGGTGTTTTTTCTTGAGTCCTGTTATCCTTTCTGTAGCTTTTGTCATTTTATCTGCTACTGTAAGGTTCTGGAAACGTCTTTATATTTCTGGTTTTTTTGCAGATTTTGATCTGTTCCCTACCTTCCAATCAATACTTCCCATTTAAATTTAAAACTTCCCCTCAGCCTGGATCACAAGCTCAATAGATCAAGTTGCATTCTTTCATACAAAGCAGAAAGAATTTCAAGAACTGCATGATATTTATCTTTCCCACTTTATCTCAATGTTTTTAGAGTTCTGAGTTGTCTTTGTGGGGTTTGTTGTTGTTGCCTGAAGCTTTTTAATGCCTTCCTAACTTTACTTTAGGATTCTTAAAAGTCTTATTGAAACACTTCTTTAATTACCATTGCCTCTTAACTATTGCTTTTATCTGTGATATACACTAAAGACCACAAAGTGTACCACTGGCATTTTGGTGACCATTTCTGCTGTGGTGGCAACACCATCTTTACTCTGCAGAAGACAGAAACTGGAATGTTATTATTGGCAATGAAATCTTTTTCACAAGACAAGTAAGTTTCTCTAGGCCTGAGTTGAACCACAGCCCACATGGAAGTGCTATGTGTCAAGAGTTACTTCAATCTCTGAGGGAAAAGAAAATTAAAAATATCACATTTTGTCTTTGAAAGGTGTTTTCTTCTCTTCATGCTGGTGGGTGGTGGAGCCTTTCACAGTTGAAGGAAAAATTTCCCAGGGAAAGAATAAATGAAAAGTAAATCAGAATAAGTTCATGATAGTATTGTGCCCAATATGTAAAGTAATTACTTTAACGAGCTAATTAACTTTAATGGACTGTCCCACTGTTCCCTTGTCTCCTTTGGTGACCTGTCTATTGAAGCTTTCTGTAAACTTAGCACTCTATTTGCATAGCTGCAAACAATTTGAGGCTGCTATTGCTGGTTAATCTAGAATCTGAACCTGCTTTAATTGCAAGGAATTATAATGAAATGTTCAAGGTGGCAGGAAGGAGAGAAGAATACATAATTCATACTTTTTTTTTCCTGCTGTGAAGAAGTAACAGAATATGTGAAACTACACTGATGAAAATCAGGTGTTTGGTGAAGAAGGCAGACACTGAAGGGCAATAGAATATCTACCTCAAAATTTCAGCAGTGATAAGGAAACAATGGCAGCAATGATGTGCTTTTTCATGCTCCTGACACTTTTAAAATGGCCTGTAGATATTACTTAATCAAAATTGATTGACATTTTATGAGTTAGAAGACTAAGGACTCCTTTGAAAAAGCTATTTTTATGAGGCACAGTAGCAATGCTTTAACACAGTTAACCTTTGCATTGCAAGTGAACCAATAACACACAGACTTAAAATTATCTTGAGAATGCAATGGATGTAGCCTGATTCGGAATGAAGGATAACTACACAAAAGATCTTTTGTATCCTGAGTCTTCAAAAAATATATCTGAGTTTATTTTTCTCGAGTCAAGGGGTAACAATACCATGTGCATTTTATAGAGAAAAAACCTCTTGCATATATTGTACTAAAACCCATCTATACACAATGAAATATTTTTTTTAAATAATATGTGTCTGGCTCTTCCGCAATATAAATATTATTTTTCTAATTCTGTATTTTCTCTTAGAAATAGTTCTGTTTCCTTGTATTAGTAAAGTAAGTTCTCTGAGTGCAGTACATCCAGTGTAGTCAATGAACCTCTTACAGCAGTATGTGGAACTTCAAAATACAGGAAAACTTGATAGAACAGTAAATTACTCATCATGTCAGCAATTAAAAATAGCAGGCTTGCTATCTAGCTAAGCTATTCAGTGTGCTAGTTTTAAAGCCTTTGCCTCTTAGCCACAGTTAAAATATCTATGTCACAGTGTTCATTGTTGCTAGTACTGTTTTTCTTGCCAGAAGACATCTGGCTGTTAGAAAGAGATAAGCAAAACATTGCTATGTTCACTGGGAATCCTAAAATATCCCTAAAGGGGCTTGGGAGCAGGCTTGATTCAGGCAAAATTGCTTATCAGACTCCAAGCTCATTTAACACAGACCAACACTGGTTGACTAAAGGAACAGGACTACATTTGGATAAATTGAAAAATAAACATTTACCTTTGAAAGAGAACACAGAAGCAACTTACCTCCTGGTGGAAGCGGTGTAGCTATATGGTATTACTGACACAAGAATCTAGTTCATGACAGTTATATCTTTAAGCAATAAGGTATATCTTTAAGCAATTGAATAGATTCTGTGCCCAGATTTTAAAATAACTAGATATTCATCTGGCTTCCAGAATATACATTATTAAAAACAGCTATTATGGGTTTGCACTCTGAATACAATTTGCTGAAAGAAGATTTCCCTCTCCCACTCCACTCTTCTCACTCAAGAGAACCAGTAAGGCAAATATGTTTCTATTGACATGAGCAATGGATCACCTTAAATTGTTTTAATTATGTCTAGAATCAGAATGTCCATGGTATTTCTTTGGAAAACATCTGTTAGGAAGCTGATTTTTTCCAATCCTCTCTGACATTTTAGCATTTCTATGGCCATGGAGGTTTGTTTGTTTATTTTTATTTGCAAATATAAGAGACATATAATTCAGAATTATCATATTGACAAAAATAGAATGCGCTTGCTGCCTAAATACTCCGTGAGGCCATGTATTAACAGGCTATTGAGGCAAGGTATTACCAGCCTATGTACAACTAAGTTTTGTCTGAGACAGGGGGCATCTTTTTGTTTTGAAATGAATATGTATTATTTGAGCGAATACTTGCCCTATTGTTTATTTTGTCTTCTGTGATGTTTGGGAGTTATTTTTTTCGAGTAAACCAACACATATTACTCCTGCTTAACAAGCTGCCAAGTAGTAAATCCAGAACCTCTGCAAAACATATTCCTTTCTTTACAGAGTAACAATATTTTAAAGTAAAATATAGCAGCTTTACAGAATAGAATGGAAAAGTTTTACATCAGATTGGGGAAGTTCTGTTTTTTTATTTCAGTTCTTCATTGTTAGGCTGAATTTTTTTTCCAAATAAGATGCATTTAACATCTTCTGTCAAACTGTCATAGGTACTTTTTGTCACATTCTACTGCTGGTACAGCCCAGAAATTGTAGTTCATTGTATTATAATTTCAAAGAAGGAAGACAAGTTTTATGAATTTATAAATGTCAATTCCTATTAAGTATGGAGGTTTCATGGTCCTTCCTGTTTACTGTTATTTTCTGATAGTTACCAAACAGTTTTTATGGGGGAATGATAAGTTTTACTGTTTACAACCAGTATCTTAAATTGCTGTGTCCAGACCAACAGGAAAAAGCCCCAAACAACCCAGCTGAGAATATATTACTAGAAAATTATGTTGTTCCCCACTACCTTTATTACTGGGGCAAAGCTTTGTGTTTTAAGTGAAAATAACTAATTACTTTTTGCCACTTAAGAATAGCCTAACAAAACAAAAAATGTCAGAGGCTTTTGGTTAATGATACAACATAAGTAAAAAATAATATCACCAATGTAAGGAAAACTTGTTAAAAATGTAGATAAGACAAATAGCTTGGCAAGATATACTAGGGATGTAAACTCTTGCCTTAGCTCCATATCAAAATACATTTTAGAACTGGCAGAAAAATCTTTAATTTAAATGTTAATACAAATATCAACAAAACCCAGCAAGGGTGATTTTTACCACTTGAGAGTCTCAATGAAACACATTCCATCACTGAAATAAGTAAATACAATGTCATTTGTCTAACTCAGTGCTTAACATCCTTAGGAAAAAAAGTGATAGATCTGCATAAAGCTTCCATCCCATGGTAAATCCTACATTTTAGAAATACTAAGAATAAACTTTGGACATGTATTTAGGTTTACACCTACATAATGAGCTGGTTTATTTGTTTGTTTTTAATGTTACCAATATTATCATTGCTTCGCTGCAGTCATGCCAGTATTTCATCCAAGTAGTATGTTTGCTGATCACATGCAAATTTTCAAATTCTTAACTCAAATTGTGAACTATGTCTATTTGAAGGAACAAAACAATACTTTCAAAGATGCTAAGAGATAGCATCTCAGCAACCACATTGTGTTACACAGTGAACTGATAAAACATTAAAACAATACACAAAAGACTTTCTGTGTTCAGTATTCTCAGACAAAAACATTTTATAAACATGAAGAAACTCCTACTGCCAGGTAAAGCTAATGTTGCAAGTTCACTGCATGAGGACTTCTTGCAGACTTCATCAGGAATTCAGTGTAGGTCAGGGATTTTCAGAATCACATGTTAATTTGATAATGATCAGTCCATAAAAACTGATCTGAAGTTGCCTACTCTATTCAGCTAGACAAAGACTGGGGTATTTATTAACATTAACAAATTAAACATAGAGTGTATCTGGAAATAAACTGTTTTTTCTAGTAATTTTCTATCAAGAAGGGCTCAATTGGGACGTAATTTCTTGTTTTAATGGTTTTTGTTTTTCCTTAAATATGGACATAATGCTTCAATACTAATATCATGGTCTAAAACAAAAAACCAAAAAGTTGATTTTTCTGTTAGAAAGGAATTGTATCTGTGAGGCATTTTTGATAGAGGATATTTTTCTAACTCTATTTCTTCCATTAGAAAAAAGATTAATAAATTATCTTTTACCCATCAAGTTTCAAAACGAAAAGAGTTAAAAGATAAATTACATGATTATCAGAAAATAGAGAGTTAAAACAGGAAAATATTGAACAGATACACCAATTAAATTCAATTTCAATGTATAGTATTTAGGGGTTTGATTTTTTGTTTGTTTGTTTGGTGGTGTTTGAGTTTGTTGTGTTTTTGGTTTTTGTTTTGGTTTTTTTTTGTTTTTTGTTTGTTTGTTTTGTTTTGTTTTTTTTTAAATAATAGAGTGATTTGAGTTGGAAGGAACCTTCAGAGGACATCTAGTGCAACCCTTCTGCAATAAGCAGGGACATCTTCAACTAGACGAGGTTTCTCAGAGCCCTGTCCTATCTTACCTTGAATGTTTCCAGGAACGAGGCATCCACCACTTCAGTGGGACACCTGTGCCACTGTTTCACCACTATTATTGTAAAAAACTTCTTCCTTGTATCTAATCTAAATTGACACTCCTTCAGTTTAAAACCATTACCCCTTGTCCTACTGCAACAGGTTCTGCTAAAAAGTTGACCTTATCATTCTCATAGGCCCTCTTAATTGCTGAAAGGCCATAATAAGGTCTTTCTGGAACCTTCTCTTCTCCAGGCTGAACAACCCCAGCTCTCTCAGCCTGTCTTCAGAGCAGAGGTTCCCCAGCCCTCTGATCATATTCATGGCTACTCTAACAGGTCTATGTCCTTCTTATTCTGGGGGCCCCAGGTCTGGTTATATTCTGATAAAGTTCTTAAGAGGAAATGTACAAGGGTTTGTTGTTGTTGTTTTGTTTGGGTTGTTTGCTTGTTTGTTTGTTTGTTTTAAAAACTAAGTTAAGCTGAGTACAGCTATTTCCTTGCAGACCTGAAATTCTGTCTGTTAACACCTCTTCCCCCCCCAGTCTGCAACTAGGATTATTTTCTTTTACCAGATATAGTTATTGTGTTAGATAACAGGATCTCATTGATTTATGGGCAAAGAAATTAATAATCAAGAATCATAAAAGAAGATAAACAATTATGAGATTTTCATTATTTATTATTATCTAACATGTCACATAGATTGATCCTAAACTCATTCCAAACAGTCACTGCAGAAAGGCACAGTCTAAAGGAGCTCTTCACAATATTCCCACATTCATCTTTTAGAGACTGTTGCTAAACATCTTCATATACGGACTGAGGATTTTAAATACAAAAATCTGTGAGGGTTTTCTTAGAACAGACAATGTGACTCCTACAGATGAAAATCTAAGAAAAATAATAAATTATTAAGTATTAATTTTAATCAGGCTTTTCCCCCCCTGGATTTCTGTTTTCATTAGTTATTTTATAACAAAGCCAAATGGGATATCTGAAATCTTTCATTAAAAAGAACAACTCATCCAATATAAAATACATAATGGAGAACAGTTACTAAAGTAATTAAATTAAATTAATTGCAGTGAATGGCAAAACATTTTTCAATTTCATGATATTTGTATATTCAATTTAGTTTATTTTGAAAATCTTACAGTAGCAAACAAAAATGAAAAGATATTATGGAGTAGTACAGAACAGTCTTTTTCAGAACAGTAGTAGGTGCCTCATGTACTTGAAAAATGCTGTTCTATTTACAGTAGATATTAGTTTTATATCATTTAAATGAGTTTTTGAGAACAATTATAATAAGATGGATAGTTACTTGCCATTGATTCACACAGTTGTTTTTTGGAATGCATCTTTTTAGATCTTAATCCGATACTAATAGATCACAATAAGTGAAAGTCTTTGATTTTATTAAAAAAAAAAGTTAAAAAGGCAATTTCCAAATTTTATTGAAGAATTTAAAGTTTCTCCTCTATGGGTCACTACAGAATTTGTTAAGGGATTAATATGGACACAGTAAAATATCTGGAGTTTTCAGAATGTTAACAAAAATGCCTATCTGGGTAATTGCAGTAAAATCACTATAACTGCAGTTATCCTAAACAAAATACTGTGTGTGTTGTAAGACCTATATTTTATCCCTGCAGTCATTAATAATTATGCTCAACTAGGGAAGAATTTTTAAAGCAGAATTTTATCTCTGAAGTGCTCAATTGCTATATATTTGTAGCAGTAAAAATGCCTACCATTTAGCTTTACATTTGCTCAATTGTGAGCTTGTTTTAAATTTTTTTGTTTTCCTTCAGGGTAGCTTCCTTCAGGATAGCTTCCATTTTAACTTTAGGACCCTACACTTATCTTCTCTAGCTCTGGATGGAAGAACTCCTTGAATGCTATAGAAGAGTGACCTGCAGAACACAGCACCTGGGTTCAATATCACTGTATTAAACAATAAAATCTAATTGATTGCTGTGTCCTAGAACTTAATGTTCCACTTTTTCTGGACAATGAAAACCATATATCAGAAAAAAAAACCTAGACATATAAGGAATTATTGATCTTTTATTCATCAGCTTGAGAGCAGTAATAATCTTCCAAGGGAAAAATATTCTATTCATAGTGCCATGGAATATTGTCCCTATGATGTTTGTTAAATATCACAACAGTAATCAAGAAAAATATTTGCTAACACTGTTGAATCAATAAACCAAAATGTTCTTAATAAAGCTCTTCTCCAAATAACAGTTACAAACATGAAAAGATCTTGCCTTAGGCTTTAATCTCCAGTAAAACACAAAGCATGTGCAAATATAATGTCCAGTGTGAAGGATGACAAAATATACAAAAAAGGCTGGGTACTTTGGTGCACAAAATTAGAATAAAAAGGTTTGTCCTTGGAGAATAAAGTTCCGAGTTATGTCATGTCCCAAAAGCTGATTTACAATAACATTTCTATACCTTGAATGATTCTCAGGTGTTGATATTCAGTGATCTGTTCACCATATCTCTCACATTCTAAGGTGAGATTCATCTCAAACTAATGTGGAAGTCTAAAATACCTCAGACGATATGCACTCCTGAAATACTTTTTCCTCTCCATTGGCTGTACAAGGAACCTCTGCTGGATAAGAGACCACTGCCAACAGCTGAAATTACATGAGATCAAGCCTGTCTCTCTTCATTTACCAGGCCAAAGGGCTTTTAAGCATACATGTGAACTGTTCGGGCAACATAAGAAACTTAAGCTATACCTTGGGAGGGTATGATTTGAATATTCTTTGAAACACATGTAATATTTCTCTTTACATTTCTAATTTAAGCTATATGATTATGGCCTTGTCACTTAAAACTTTATTTATTTAATGAAAAACCACCAAACATATAGCCTTCCAGAATTTTATATTAAATTATCACAATTTTGTTTTAAATAGATCATTATTGTGTTTCAATGTAACAGTTAATAAGTGCCATGAGTAGGGAACACAGTGAGTAGCACTTTACCAGATTCAAAGTGTTCTATAAAATTTTCAAAATTGATTATCACAAGCAAAGTAGTCTTCTTACTTTTCTATCTTTAATCTTTTAAAACATATATCTAAATATATCTAAAACGTTTACTGGACAGTGTTTCTCTATAATGCAATGAAGTTAGTAAGGAGGTTAATGAATGTAATAACTATGCAGTGATGCCATATAAAACAATAGTGGAACACGGTCTTTTATTTAATGTTGGGTTATTTCAGGGAGGAACTTTCATCACATTCTTCATTTATTAGTGTTTAAGCTTTCTACTCTCAATCTGAAGGCTAAATGAGCAAATAAAAAGGTAGCATTCTTAGACTACTCAGTTTAAAGGGTCTGAGTTATTGAAATTGACAATGTCTTGTTAAAACCTTATTCTCTGTCTTATTCCCTTACTCAGCTGGGTTTTCCTTTCTTTCATTCTTTTTTATACTCATCAGTTTTGGGTTTCATTTGGGCTATTTTCTTAGACCCAGACTAAAAAAAGTGTTTTGATATAAAATTCTCTGGCAAACTCCTTGTGGTTCCTCCGGACTTAAGAAGTTTCTCAAATATTTCCTCTACAGCAAAAGCCTTCTGGATTACTATTAGTCATTAGTTTTCCTAATTGACCTGAAAACAGCTCCATCAGCCTCATTCAGCTTCCCAGGGGCATACCATTTTCTCCTGAACAATTCTCAGTAGCGTATCTAATGGTACTTAGCAAGCTAAGATTTGCTAAGGCCCTCCTATGTCTTTAAGTTAAAGTGAAAATCCTCACCCAAAAACTTATCCATTCATTTGGATTAATTCTTATCCCAAGCAGTATTAAGGTACTGTGCAGATGAAAGTATTAATTCAAAGCATCTAGTATAACAACACATGCTTATGGAAACAGGTAAAGAAGAGAGAGAAAAGTCATGCATGACCTAATTACTTTAAATGAGAAACCTCTCACACTTGCTCTCTCTCCCTCTCCCCACTTTGTAGATTAACTGTTATAAATAGTGTCTTATTTCAAATTCTACGTAATTGAGGATTTACACTTTTTTTTTAAACTCATACTTCTTGTTTAGAAGATAGCCTGATCTCACTTATCAAGCATAAGTATTGTTTCACTTAATTGGTATTGCAAAGAGTCTTATTGTTATGCTATCTAGCCCCTCTTATGTTTTGTTGAGTTGTACCCTAATTTATATTTATCTATAAATTCTTCCTTTCCCCAAGGAGTGTCCTCCAGCTCCACATGATGCAGTGAGTCTCCATGTCACTTTACTTTTCCTGTGCTCCTGCCACTGAATTCATGCCAGGTCTGACTCGTTTCTCTTTTCCATGAGCGATTTAACTCACTAAAATGGCACACAGATGTGGATAATTTTCTGCCTTTAAAGTGTTTAAATAGGATCACAGAATTTCCAGCAAGAATCAAAGTTAATACATATGAGGAGGGACAATACTGAAGCAAAGGATTAAGGAAAGAGTAGTAAATGCAGGAGGAGGAAGAACAGAAAAGGATATGACACTTCTTTTGGGCAGCAGCTGCTTGTCAGAGCATCTCATCTCTCTGTGAAACTGAAGCCACAATATGTGTGTTTCAGTGTCATATGAACTCCCTAACGCAGCTTGTAACATTAGCTCTACATTGACTTAGAGCTAATGCAGCTCATTACTTCCTCTTGGTTGGTACCAGTTACAGTCTGGCTATCCTGATTGTACTGTGAGTTTGAGGTAATAAGCCTCTAACATTCTATTTTAATATATCTATATCCAATATAGATATTTACATATACAGTGTATATAATACAGACAAAATATATACATACACACATGCATACACACTGTCTTTATTTATTTGCTTCAACCATCATAACTTACCCATTTGTAAACTACCTCGTGTTATTTTGTCAATTAGTAAAGAATGATCCTTGAAAGTTCTTGTTTGGACATGTATCTTCAGGGATGCTCATATATATACTTTAACTGAGAGAAGATAAAAATGGAAGTTAGCTCTGATCTGAAAATTCAAGTGCAGTTTTCTTTCTTCATCTTCTATCCCAGAGAGCTGTTATGGAAACTCATTAAATGGTTACACTAATTCCAAAATAAATACATTAAAACAAACAAACAAACAAACAAACAAACACATCCGAGAAAACAGAAATACATCTTTGGTTAAGTGAGTATAGAAATAGCAGAAGTATTCAAAACAGAATTTTTCTGCAGTATATGTACAAATATTATATATATATATATATACACACTATACTATATATATAAAGGTCTCAAAACCTGGCTATTTAGTTCTTTATGTTGCTGTAACAAGCAGCATCCACAGGAATTCCCTGCAAGTCTGTCTTGTTCCATAGGACACAGTGCAACATCTACTATGCAGAAATTAGAGATTTTAGGTTCCCTGTGCAATCTTCATCCTGAGCTGTCAGGCAAATGCATCATTTTACAATGTTATTTGAAAAAAATATTTTTGTTTGTTTCTTTTCTTCCCATGGGATTGCTCTTTAACAGGTCACTGAGTGTTTGATACTCAGTGAATAATCAGATGTTTAATGCTTCCTTCAGTCCCTGTTCAGTGCATGGCCTCGAATACTGTTTAGCCCAGAGCATTCAAACATGTCACTTGTCCAAGTGACAACCCGTTTTAACCCCCTGGCTCTAGAAGCTAAGGGTCTGGCTGCCATCAGTACAGGAGAGGAAAACTCAACACTCTGCAAATCAGACCAAGTATTTCCAGAAAATGCACAAATAACATCATATATAATATGTATATTTCTTTTATGGACAACTTGATTAATGTAATTTAGATTAGATATCACTTCTTCTGTCCAAGGCTAAGGCTTTCAAGACTATCTATGCTAGGCCTTAAAATCTGTTTCAAAGAAACATTACCTTTTCCATGGCAGAGGCAGAATTTAAACACACCTGAGGAATTTAATATATTTTGTATTACTTCCCATACAATAAACAATTTCAATTAAAAAGAATGGAGAAACTTTCAATATTCCTTTTAGACAGCATTGGAAAAATCATCAGTAAACATCAAAGCATGAAAGTTTCGAAGGAGAAATTAAGAAATATTGGGGTGTTACCTTATCTGAATAATTTGTCTGATACAAAATTCCAAGCTTTCATCTGAGTTTAGTTAGTGCCTAATCTGAGCTAAAATTACTCTATTTATATTCATATGCAACAGGAATGAATACTGTGTGTGTGCACTTGGAATAAAGAAAACTTTGCTTTAGTTGCACTTTTGCTTTAGGAGCAACCTAACCACATGATCAAATCCTGCCTCTTAGTGTTTCCTGAACACCTCAGAAGGGGTAGTCACATTCCCAATGCCTGTTGGGACCCTGTGGTTTAGACTGCTGTCTGCACTGGTCCCATGAAAGATCAAGGAAGCACTCATCAGTTGTGGGCAGAATAGTTTCATGATGAAGGTGGTTGAGCCACTGGAACAGGTTGCCCAGAGAAACTGAGGAGGCCCCATTCCTTGGAGTGTTCAAGGTCAGGTTGGCTGGGGCTTTGAGCAACAAAAGTGGTCTAAGGAAAGGTGCGTTGGAGAGGGAGGTTGGAACTAGATGAGCTTTAACTTTCCTTCCAAAGCAATTTTGTGATTCTAAGATTCCATGATTTGTTGTTGGAACCTTTTAGAATGCAGACTCTCAAGCAGGATTGAAGTGCCACTGTTCAATGTACTAGTATGGTGTAACCAAACTGCTTGTTTTCCATGAATACTCAGTTAATATAAAAAGTTGGCATTTAACAGTGAAGACTACCCTGAGTCAGAGGAAGCACACTTGCAGTACCACCAGCACATGGAGCATCTGGGCCCTTAGTCAGAAGTTGTAGTATGTTCCTCCTCATGCTGCAGCCTCAGATGAAGCACTGTGTTGTGCTTTGTGGGACTGGGAGGGATTGTGCCTTCTTGAGAATGTCATCCTGAGAATCTGCTGAGCAGTGATGTCCGGTGTCTCGATTGGTGAGCTAGAACAGCTGACTTACAAGCATGTGCCCCTGCCACGAAGTTACATTTTGTATACCAGGAAAACAAACGAGCATGTGTTTGAGGGCCCCTCCCTCACATTGTGTCTTTTGCTGTAGATATAATAGTCCACTTTGTGGGACAGGAATCAAACACTCCTTTGACAGTACCGATTTTTACTTTTCTCTGAGGTGCACACCTGTAATGTTATTAAATTTTTTCTTGCATTTTGACATTTGCTGTGTGATGGACATAGTTTATTTTTTACCTATTCCCTGATTTAAAAAAAGGACCTAGAAATAAGTAAGAAGGAAAAACCACAGTTTTTTATACTACCTCAACTTCTCTGTGAATTATGTATCTGCCTACTATACGAGTTCAGGTGGCAATCTGCAACTTTCAGCAGTAACCATGTCTGCCCTCCAGAAATTCCAGACAAGTGGTCAATTAAAATATAAACAGGAATTTTACACTGTATCCACAGACTTCCAGATCTGACATTACTGGAAACTCTGAAATTTTCCAAAGGAATTCCCACCTGTGGGACTGAGTGGAGGGCTTTGTGTAGGGGCACCACCTTTGACATACACATGTGGGCCACAGGATTCCAGCCTAACCCTCCCAGAATTTGTTGTAATTTCTGAATTTGGGAACTCTTGTAAAGAGGCTTTGAAAATCTTACAGAAAAACAAAACAAAACAAAAAATAACAAACACCAAAACAAAACCAACCAACCAAACACACCAACTCCCCCCCTCAAAAAAAAACAACAAACAAACAAAAAAAAACACAAAAGAAAACAAATCAAAACAAACACATCAGCCATAGGCTAGTTATAACTTGCTTCCAAAACAACCTTACATCTAAATTAACTGCTAAGCTTTATTCCATTTTCTCACTTACTCCAATTACAACACAAGAAGCGTTGCTTGTAAAGAACATATTCCTATCTAGAATTCAGTTGCATAGAAATCATGCAGCTAAATTAGAACTCTGATAAAATAGGTTGCTTAAAATGCTCTCTCAGTGTGATGATCACATTATCATTATCTTTCATAGTATAATGGGGAGATTTGAGGCTGTTTAGCTGTACTTTGCAGAGTTCACATAGATCTGAAAATATCTTGTGTATTTTGTGTCTGGGAAATAGCTTTTCATTAGAAACGTAACTAAGGAGATATCTGCTCTGAACACGCATTTAAATGATCGTCATTTTAACTAAGGAAATATCTGCTCTGAACACGCTTTTATAATGATCTTCATTTACTCTTTTATTAATGTACAAGATAATTCGTATTGCAATTTAATATTTCAGCCCAGAATTTTGCCAACTTCAAAATCCAGAGCTCTGGATATGCTCAATAGAATGTTGCTACATGTGTATTTCATTTATAAAAGAAAACCAATCCCAAAAACAGTATTTCTAGGACATAAGTTTGTGTATTGGACAAATGAATTATCACTTCAGTGTTATGAATTGCACCCTATATATAGTAGAAACTTTTAGATTTGGCATTCATTTTTCAATACGTAGGAGGTATTAGCAAAGATATAGTTTTGGTTTCCACATAGGGTTTTATTTTTTGTTTTAGTTATTTAGTACTTTCTAAAGGTACACACAAATTGTAGATTTGAAACAGCAAATGCCAGTTTGTAGTTAGAAATATTTAGAGTGGTGCTCTAAAACAGTCTAAAAAGTGTATGAAAAAGTATAAAAATTCATTTGACGGAAATGTAGAAACATAGAGGTTTGAATGTTTTGACCAATACTTTTAAGAACTATTGAATGCCATGCATTGAATGAAGAGTATAAATCCTGCCTTTCTTTCAATCAAAGCTGTTTATAAGCAGGATTTGGGTGTCCCTTATGTTGTTAACAACTAGGTAAAGAAAATGAGATTATAAATGAGAGTGAAATTCTCTGATGTAGTTTGTATGTCCTAATGAAAAAAAAAGCTATTAAGAATTTCTGTATTTCAGTTTGCTGATCTTATCCCATTACAGAAAACAAAGGGATTCAGCCATGACTTATGACATGATGGGTTTCCTAGTATTCTGGAATATTTAATGAAACTTTGAGATTTTATACCGAGATGAAAAAAAGGCATCTAGGTCGCTAAATTAATTTCAGAGAGACACTAAATCCCATTTCAGTTTAGGGTTTTTTTTTAGCTCCAGTCATATGTACTGTGTCTACTCTAGTATTGAGAAATCTAACCCCACGCAGGTTATATTTTAGCTGAGAATTTCTGATATTCATTGGTTTGAGTTTTGTTTCAAATAACTGACATTTTTGAAAAGAAGAAACTTAATTTTGTGTAGTTCTTCAGAGTTATTTAGAAAAAAAAAAAAAAAAGCTAAATCTGGAGCATGGTCATGCAAAACAAAAAAAGCCTGCTGGTAAAGTAGGACATTATT
Source organism: Margarornis squamiger (assembly GCA_035222235.1). NCBI lineage: Eukaryota > Metazoa > Chordata > Aves > Passeriformes > Furnariidae > Margarornis > Margarornis squamiger. Next base: position 93,857,298 of record JAWWTY010000106.1, read on the forward strand.
TTACACCATATCTCATTCTGTGTGGCAACTACTTAAGTGTGTTCATATTAACAAATGGTGTGCTGTAATGAATGACTATGGAATGATTCAATGTGGTCCAAAGGCCTGTTGCCTATATGAGAAAAATTCCTTGTGTGCAATCTTTTTTCACAATATCATAGTCAGTGCTAGTCAGTTAGCCTGCATTCATCTGTGCTTAAACTTATCTTTTTTATTGAATGTGGGAAGAACTTAATGTGCACAACATCTGTTCTAGCAGGATAGTTATGTATAAACAGTTTACCACCCAAGCTTAACTAGTGCCTATAACTCTTATTTATCATTTCTTAATACCTGAGATTTGGTTTCCTGTGAGGTAACTGCCACAGCATGGAGTCAGATGATGAGATTGAAAATGCTTATTTTTTGCTGAATGTTTTGACACATGCATACATATACACACTCACAAGACTGCTTTTCTTCTTCAATTCATTGAAAAAGTAGTTTGTAAATACAAATTTTGATCATAAAATGGATAGCTGTAATGGGAAAAAAAACAAACCCACATTCCTCTCATTTTAACAGTTACTTAACTAGTAATACATTGAGATGAGATGACACTGAATCACTGTAATCAACATATTTTGAGGGTTTTTTTCCCCTAAGTAGTGCACACTTGAATTTTTTTACCATTAATATTATATTTATTTATTTTAATTTTTTTTAACCATTAATATGGTATTGTTTTTTTTTTCATTTTCCAGGTTGACTGGTATGAATCTACCTTCTCCTGTTATCAGCAGTAAGAACTGGTTGCGACTCCATTTTACATCTGACAGCAATCACCGAAGAAAGGGATTTAATGCTCAGTTTCAAGGTAGGAAACCTATAAAAGTGCAGCAAAAAACACCCTTTACCTTTAAGCATCACTAAAGTGGTGGTGAAATTTGAAAATTATGTTTTAATATTTGGGTTGTAGTAAAGAGCTGACTCATATTACAACTGTTCTTATGCTGAGTATCTGTAATCCTAGTGTGATCGGAAATCCCTAGGGATTTACTTTTGGAATAAGTAAGGGTGCTTCACAATGCTGTTTGCTCTAAGTATGTATTTGCTTGCTCACTTTTTCTATAATATATTGTATTGCATCAGTCTGATCTTTGCTTTAAAAACATGCCTGGAATGCAACTTGCAAAAAGTCAATTCCACACAAAGGCAAACTTCTATCTTAACTTTGTCTACCTTCATTATTTAAAATCTAACTCTTATCCAAAAGCTACATTCATTGTTTGGAAATTTGACTCAAATGTAGTATAGTACAAATTATATTTCAGGCTCCTGCCTAGATTTACATATACAACTTTAAAAGAAGACAAGAGGATGTCAGTGTTGCTGTCAATTTCCACTTACATTCACCTAGATACTTTTTAAAATGCAATTTTTTAGAACAGATTCTTTATTGATTTTTGTACTTCATAAATCATTACTCAAGATGAAAGACACAGTAGTTATATTGAAAATAGAAGAGCTTCTTAATTTACATGTGCTTTTAAATCCTGCAGTTATATAATCAGTTTCAACCCTTTTACCTCCCACACCATCATGTCATTTATTATTTTAGACCTTTCTTTTTTTTTCTTGAAACTCTGGGACGTCTATCACTTTAGAAATGGCAAATAAACTGCAACAACTATATGTTCCTGGTGATTATGACATACATGTGCAAAAAAACCATTTAGCATACTTAGTTCTTTTGTTTTAAAAATGTTTTGACTATTTTAGTTAAAAAATTGGGAAATTTAATTTCATTTTGGCAACTCAACACAAGTATGTATTCTATGAACTTCTGCACTCCCAACTTATTTTTTTTCAAAATTTATTGAGGATGCATATATAATACTACTGTTGGTGACTGTGAATTTAAATGCACTGCTTATGTTAACTGTGTCTTAAGCCTGTTAACTGGAGATCACAAAAACAATGGGACTCTTCTTGCTGATGCACCAGAAAACTATGAATCAACAGACTAAAATGGGGAAGTTTGGGATAAAGTAACATACATGTGTAAACAGCTTTTGTTCTTTTTTGATATGTCTTATCTCTAGACAAATATTTACCATGAAGTTAAAGCTTTCAGGAAATATCTGGGGAGATCATTATTTCAGATGTATATCTTCTGCTCTGTATAATACATCAGGTATTGGGTATAAGTGTAAACTTCACTGTTGTAGAATATACCTTGTGAATGACAAGTGAAAGTATCTTATTGCAATTCAGATTCTCAAAACTACAGAAATTTCCTAAGTTACATAATTCTTTTGAAATGCAGTTTTATAAAATTTACTGTATTAAATACAAAGATCTCTGAAATATATGAGCCACAGCTATCTATCTTATGTGTCTCAATTGTAATTAAATAAATTCCTATGCTATTGGTATAAACATAAACTGTATTAAAACCCTAGGAAAAAGTGACACATAGGATGAAAATTCAGAGTGGTATAAAAATCTGGTTAGTCTAACAGCATCATTAATTCCTTTTTATTGCATGACATTAATAATTCTTTATATTATATGTGTATTTGAAAACCAAACAGTAATTTGGGATTTTATTTTAAGCAGAAGTAACAATATTTACAACTAGACTAGTCTACTAGTACCACAATAATAGCACAGTACTTGTACCACAATGATAGCATAATAGCACAGGTTGGAAGAGAATTCTGGAGCTTGTCTAGTCCAGTGCCCTCCTCAAAGAAGGGTCATCTAAAGCAAGCTGTCCAGGACTTGGTCTGGTGGGTTTTGAATAACTCCAAGATTAGAGACTCTGCAACAAAATCACAAGATATTCCTCAAAAAGTGGTAGCTTATCTATTTGCAGGTTGCATCATAAAGACCATGGGGGGTTGACCTTGTCTGGATGCAGGTGCCTACCAAGTCACTCAATCACTTCCCTACCTCAGCACGACAGAGATGAACAATGTATTGACATCAGGAGAGCCCGAGATCACTCTCCAGTTACTGTCATGGGCAGAACAGTCTTGACCCTCACACATTCTCACTCCTTTCTCCAACAGCAATTTTATGTTGTGCAGCAACTTTTTCCCTTCTTAAATATGTTATCCCATCACTCATCAGTGCTGTCCAGTGGCAGGTCTGTCTTGGAGGTGGCTGGCATCCTCTTTATCTGACATGTGGAAGCATCTAGTTGCTTCTCACAGAAGCCATCCCTGCAGCCGTGCCACTGCAGGTACAGCCACTACGCAGGGCATGGTCAAACAAGCACAATGACTATCCTCAGATTACATGCAACCAGCCCCTACCATTACTTTATTCCTGTATTTTCCATATCTGTTCCTCCCCAAACTACCTGTATCCATCCCTTTCCCTGATGTTGGTTCCTCCCTCAAATACTCCATAATTAACTTTGTGCAATCCCCAAATCCTCTCCTTTGTACCCCACAATGAGCCCTGTATCCCTGGGCAGGGACTCCCTGCAGCCTCTGAAGTGACTGGAGAGCTCATAGTGTGAGCTGTCCCACACCCCTTGGGGCTGGGTCTTACCATGGACATCCCTGGGGAGGCCAGGCTAGAGGCTGGGTCTATACATTGGTATTGGGGTTCCCCTACTCGCCCAGAACCCTCTGCATTTCCTCTTAACTTGTGGAGATGGACCTGTGATGGTCCTGGAGAAGCCACAGTGAGGTGGCATTTGTCTCACTCATCCGTCTCCCTGTGCTCCTCTGTGTGTGCACAAGGGAGCTTTGTATTGCCTAACCTAGCACATGTATAAAACATCACTGGCGTTTCAAAAGTGAGTCAATATTGGAGGCAGCATAATACATCTTTTTGAGCAACAGTGGGATAAAAGACTTTTTTTTCCTTTGCCTATTAAGAATTCAGATTATCAGACTTTTTATACAGTTAGCATACAGATACTTTAATTACTCTTTTCAACTCATATCAAATTTACATCATGTTTATAATCATGTTATCATAGCTATATTATAGCTGTAACTTGGCCCTTTCCAGTCAGCCAAAATTAATACGAACAAGCAGTCAATTTAATTTTCTTTTCTTTGTTTGCTCTTGGATCAGGCAAACAGAATTATTATAATTTATTTCATTAGAATATTGGAACTACCCATTTGATTTAAAGCTATGCATAGTTAATTTATTTGTTCAGCAAAACTTTCAGATCTTTCTAAGCTTGAATTTTTTTGCAATATTTAGTGCCCTGTTTTTAACATGGTCAAGAAAACCAATTCACTAAAAAAAAATTAAAGCAGGGTGCTAGAATTGCACACTTGAATGCATTAACTACATATGGTTTTAAAAGGCTTGGCAAACTAAATGTATAAATAAAAAAATACAGTCTAAAAAGTGTATCTAAATATAGTGTGTTTGGAGTTCCCCTTGAATGATCAGTTTAGAGTAGAATTTTAAGGAAAATTTTAAAATTTTAGAAATCAAATTGGTGTAGAGTGAAGGGTTTGTTTTGGTGTTTGTTCTTTTTCCTCTCCCTACATCCTTTGTTGTTTTGTTTTTTGGTCTTTTGATGTTGTTTTCATCAATAAAATTGTTTCTTTTCCAATTTCTCGGTGTATCTGTGGATTTTTTTTTTCATAGTTTCAGAGTTTCTAGTCAGAAGGAGACGTGGTTTTAAATGGCCCTGAAAACCACTAGAACAAATTAGAGTGCAGTGACATGCTTTGCCTGTCAGCTTCATGTCTCCCATACCAGAAACTTTGGTCTCATGGAAATCAACACTCCCAGTGAATATACCTGGATTCAGTTCTTGTTCTGCCTTGTCCCTTGCTGGCATTGTTGCAGGATAAAAGATGTTACAAGTGATTTAGTTATGGGAATATATATATTTTTTTTTCCCATTTCTCTACCCTTACCTGTGCTGATACATAAAGATTCTTGCATATTCAGTGGGAGTTGCAGAGTTATGATATGTCTTATGCCAATGCCTCACAAATACATAAATTCCCCAGAGGTGAAGTATCATTAAGAGGATCACTATGAAACGAAAACTTAGCACTTCTGAGAAACAAAGCTTATCAATGTACAGAGAATTACTTAAAAGGTGTGATAATGAATTCCCTGCTTTTGCATATTTACAGCATGTATACTATGCTTGTTTAGCTTTTGCTTATTTCCAGAACAATAGAAAGTTGGTTTAATATTTTTGTTTTTCTTCTTATGATGGAAAAAAACCAAAAACCCACAAAGCTTTTTTTCCCTAAATTAAAATGCTTAAGTTAAATATTTATTTCAAAATTCCTAGAAATATAAAATAAGAAATTTTTCAAAGGAGAACATGATTAATGTGTATGTTTTACCATTACTCAGGTCTCTTTTGTAGAGTGTTTCAAATAAAGTATGCTATTTTTGGCAAGTTTTCTGACACGTTCAAGAAGGTACTAAATGTTTTGATAATTATGTACCAGAAGTTATCTATCTGTTGTGTTTGAATACCTTCAATAATTCAGGATTTAACAAACAGATAATCCTGAAGTCAAACATTGAATATAATAGAGGTTGCTGAAATAAACATGTGCTAATGGAAAACCGTGAGTGAAATAATGTAAAATCAACTTGCAGTTGCTAGTTCTTTCAATGAATTTTCATAATTCACTGAGTTTGCATATAAATGTGCATCTATCCTTCCTGCATATTCATTAAAACCCTAGAAATTATGTTTGAAATAAATGAAAAGAATTTGCAGTATTTTCCTGATGCATAATACTTTTAGTCAGGGGTTTCATTTGTAGTTGTTCCTTAGAATAAATTTCAAAAAGAAAATTAGTAAAAGTGATTGATAAAATCAGAAAGCCATAAAAATCCTTTCTTGGTATGAAAACATCAAACAAAGAGATAATCCAACATCTCTCTTGACTGTTCTTTTCTGTGATTAACATAACCCCTGTTAAATATGTAGTCCTGTCTTCTCAATTGTATTAGTCAGGGCTGGTTTTTCTGTGTCCAGTCGTATTATTTTCCCTCAACAGAGTAAAAAGCCTTCTGTTAGCTTTTTGAAGCAACAAGTCACCTCTTGGTCTCCTAGATAAACTTAGGAGGATGAGTTCTTTAAATCTCTCATTGGAAGTAACTTTCACCAGTTAATGCAGTTGGTGCTATTTGAAACTTCTAGTGATCACTTCTCTAATTTTAGCTATCCAAAATAAGTAGTACTGGATCTACAGCTAAAACGGCATTTACCTTTATTCCCCATTTGCTTGTTTCTGTCCTACTGCTATTTTTAATTTAAAAAAGTCATGAGCACCTAGGGAATTAATTAACTAACTAATTGTTAGCTATACAATATCCGTTAGGGGCACAAATAATTTTTTGTAACTCTATTTGTATGTCTGTCATGGCTGTTGTTAGTAGACTATACTTGTTTGGTTTTTATCTTCCTTTTTTTTTTGTTCGTTCATATTGAGTTGCTTGCTCCTTTTTATGCAGTAATTGTCAATTTGCCCATATCCTGAAAGCACAGTCATTATGGTGTCAGTAAGTAATTTATTTTGACTTTTTTATGTTTGATTAAGAGTGTATTAAACAATTTTCCCTGAAATTTTGTTTAGTATAACTGGTTTAGATTACAAACTTTTATTCAGCTTTGTGGTAAAATCAATAAGTTCTTGGCAAATGTTTGTTTATGAAGTGAGAAAGAATAAATATTTTTTTTCTATTAAAAGAAAAATTCTTTTGGCCAAATCTTCATATGTGACTGTTGATGGTGAATAGATCACTCTCTCTGGAAATCATCTTAAACTATCCTTTTCTAGTTTGATTTTAAGTCTGTCTCAAAATTTGAGTCCCTTAGTGTATCCTACATTGATACCTTTATTGTTAAAACTGACATCTCATAAAGGTAAAATGCATTCTTAAGAACGATTGGTCATCTTGTCTGTTTTGATATCACAAAAAAAAAAAAAAAAAATATTTTTCCCAGAATTTTAAGAAAATCCAAAACTTGACATAGAGTGACAAAAAAAATATATCTATAGATCTATATCTATATCTATATACCATCTATATCTATCTATATCTAAAAGAATTACACTTACTAAAAGTACGGAAGAATTGGACCCGATGATAAAGTTCTGTCCTCAAGACTTTCTGTCCAAAGTTTAGATAAAGTTTCTCATTGCCAAGGCAGTGAGACATTTGACAAAGACTCAGATTGCATACAGATTTGTCTTAACACAAGGGCATTCTACTAAAAAGTCTTATTACTAAGTCACCATACAGGAGCATATTATGAACCCTTTTGTATTGGGTTTCTGTGGCCAGGTTTTGGTAGTGAGTGAGGTTTCTGTGAGGACCTACCAGTAGTTTCACACACGTCCAACAGAGCCAGTGTCTTCTGGCTCCAGGACAGTCCTGCTGCTGGCCAAAGCCAAGGCAGTCAGTAATGATAGGAACACCTCTGTGACAACATGTTTAAGAAGGAGAAAAAAAGGTATTGCCCAGATGAAAATTGCAGCCAGAGAAGATCAGCGTGAACAACATGTGAACAATGTAGACACCAAGGTCAGTGCAGAAGAAGGGTCAGGAGGTGCTCCAGGCACCAGAGGTGTGGTTCCCCTGCAGTCCCTGGTGCAGCCCATGGTGGAGCAGCTGTGCCCCTGCAGCCCAAGGAGCACCACAGGAGTGCTGAGATGTACCTGCAGCCTGTGGAAGAGACCCACACTGGAGCAGGTGGGGGCCTGTGAAGGAGGCTGATACCCCATGGGAGCCCTGTCCTGGGGCAGGGTCTTGGCAGGGACCTGCTGAACCATGGAGAAGGAGCCCTCACTGGAGCAGGTTTTCCTGGTAGGACTTGTGGTCCTGTGGGGGACCCAAACTGGAGCAGCCTGTGCCTGAATGACTGCAGACCATGGAAGAGTGGTCCACATTGCAGGAGTTTGTGAACTGTTACCCGTGGGATGGACTCAGGTTGGAGAAGTTTGTGGAGAACCATTTCCTGTGGGAGAGACCCCAGGCTGTAGCAGGGGAAGGATTCCTCTCCCTGAACAGTGATGGAGACAACCTGTGATGGACTGATTGAAGCCCCCATTCCCCACCTCCCTGCACTGCTGTGGGGGAGGAAGAACTTGGGAAGGAAGGAGGGGTGAGGGGAAGGTGTTTTTAAGATTTATTTTACTTCTCATTCTCCTGCTCTGATTTTGTTAGTAATAGATTCAGCTACTATCCCAAATTCAAGTAATTTTTACCCATGACATTAATTGGTGAGTTATCTCACCCAGTCCTTATCTCAACCCATGAACCCTTTGTTATGTTTTGTCTCCTGTGTCCAGTTCCAGAGGGTAGTGATATAGTGGCTTTGATGGGTACTTGGCATCCAGCCAGGATCAACCCTCTACACCTTGATTTTTGGGCATTTTCAGAAAAAAACAAAAACTAGCTCATTAAAGGTGGAAGCTTGTACTTGGTTACAATCAGGTTGCTACAGGTAATACTTCTTTCTTAAGTGTCTAGTAAAGGTTCCATGTTGCTGAAAAGACTCAGGTGTAGCTGCTTTGTGATGTCAGCACTAAGCAAATGCTGATCTAACAGCCATTGTCTTCAGCTATAGTTTGGCATGACACTATACTCCCTAAAACTATTCAAAAGGCTATAGATGAAGGGTCATTCAAACAAGGAACTGAGTGGATCTCATTTTATGTTTTATTTTTAGAGAGAGTTCCTACAAACTACTACTCAGTGTGTTCTGCAATGGTGTATTCATAGAGCAAATTGTGTTGGTATTATTTTCCAGAACTGTGGAGGATATCTGCAGTCACTGAAGATTTGTTGCCTGCTGCACTGGTTTTATTATGATATCTCATACACTGAAAGCTCAAAGTAGCAATGGCAGTCCATCAGGGCAAGGGGCCAGCTAAGTGACATAGAAAAGGTTAATGGAAAACAAATGGCTGTGTTTCTTTTTAAACTTGCAGATCCTGTGTCAGTTTATACACACAGAATGGGAAAGATTTGTGTAAAAATCTATTGTGACACCAATTTATCTTGGGGCTGTACAATTTATTCTCTAATACTGCATGCAGAGACTTCCAACACAGGGAGCAGGTGGAAGATCTGATAGTCACAGACAGTACTTTGCTGAATTGATGGAACAAGGAAGCCAACTGATCATGAACCTACAGCTTTTACATAGATGTAGAAACATCTATGCCTACTGTGAAGCATTCTGGAGTTATAATATTGATTAGTAGGGAGGATTTTGAAAGCTGTTAGTGAGAGAAACACTAGGATAGTTTATTAGACAGAATACTCTTCAGGTGGGGCACACAGAAACAGCAAAGGGTTGGACTATTCCAGTGTGTTGGTTTAAACTAGAGATCCTACAGAAAATTACTATGCCTCTGCAAAAGTCAGTTGGGTAGCTGAGAAGAAACCTAGCAAGGATCCTCCTAGGTTATTGAGTCTGGGACCTTGCCTTATTAAAAAAAAAAACAACCAAAAAATTTATTATAGAATTCCCTTCATAAACTCAAGTGAATGGTAAGTTTGAGAATGGTTGTTTTGTTGTTTTTTTTTTTTGTTTTTTTTTTTTATTATTATTATCATAAATACTACACTTTTAGAAAGAAGAAACAGAAGAAGACCTAGAAATAGGTAACAATATGTTTACTGGTCCCACATGACTGAGTAATAAGAAAGAAATGATTGATCTATAAGCAGAATGCAGAGAGATTACTCATGCTGCCAAATGTGAAGCTATAGATTATTTCTTCCAGGGCCAAAAAATGGTAGTACTCCCATAAGTGTGTCTTTGGAGGAGAACACAGAAAGATTAGGCACTAGGGCAAAGCAAACACTTGATTGGACTCTTCAATCTGAATTAAGAAAATACTTCGTTTTGCAACAAGATTACTCAACTTGATGAAAATCAGAGCACTGAAACTAAAGAAAAAGAAAATTGATGAATTCTGACTTGTACTGAGAGAAATTTGTAAATTTCCTTCAAGAATAATCCTATAAATGTTATTGCAAGCAGATCACAGTTTCTTATCGAATTCTGCAAAATATTTAAAGCAAAGTGTCAGTCTTCTTAATAGATATCTCTCATACGTAAAAAAATACAGGAAATATTTTTTTTTTTCCTGTACTGTAAAAAACCAAAGAATGTTCAAATATAAATATATATGTATATATATTCCTTATGGTGACACAGAGCTTAAGGCTGGACAAGAATGGTGCTTCTTGTGATCACCAGATACTGGGCATTATTCCTCCTCACCTTCACATATCTGTACTTGGGAAAAAGCTGCAGTGAAAGGCAGCCAAGAGCTCAACTCAGCAGAACAGCAGCAGAGCAGCTTAAGGAAGTACCAGCAGATGATGTCAGAATATTTTAGCTTTGAGAGGTAGCCACTATTTGAGGTCTTGGACATTATTTCATGCAGGAAGAAAAACTGGCAAGATACTCATGTATTTGGGTAATTGGGGAAAAATGTATTATGTCAGCCAAGACATGCACAAAGACTGTTAGAGCAAATGTGCTAGTAACAAAAAGAAAGCGTTACTCCTGTTGTTATGGAGTCACATAAGAGTATTCTCAAAGTATAACTATATTAGAACTAGAAGAGGGTAAATTAGATCAAACATAACACTTTGTAAACTGAGCCACGCTTATAGTCTATTATCTGGCTTTTATATGACTTGTGTACTGCACAACATTTACTTGCTTACACTCATGCAGTTAAATGTAGGTGTAATGAAATAATTTCATATGCTAGCATTCCTAGAAAAAACCCACCAACGTCTTAGCAGCTTACTATTTCTCAGCCATATGACTTTTGGTTACTGATTACTATTATGAAATAATAGAAAATAGGTTTAAAAAACCTATCTTGTTAAGCTAACCTAACCCTGTAGTGAAGAGGAGGCAAAACATATTTGACTGTTGTTTTTGGACCTTAATTTAACATGTTCTTCAGCACTTTTGATGACTAACATTCCATAGCTTCACTGGGAAATTTATTCCAGGGCTTCATCGCTCTTACTGTTAAAATGTTTTGGTTTGTTTGGTTTTTTTTCTCATGTAAGCAAAATTTCCCTTTCTGTAGACAAAGTCAGTAAGTTCTTGTTCTAGCACTAGTAGAACTGTAGTTTGTTTTTCTCTTTGCAGCTTCCTTTTACAGTCTAAAGGGTATCATAGCACCTCAAAACCCTCTCTAGATCAAATAATATCTCAGTCATGCCCTACAAATGGGCAGTAAGTTGTGCTTCCCAGTATCTCACTTTCAGTTCAGTTTTCCATACTTTTCTCCTTACTAATTTCTGTCCTTTCTCCCCTAAGCAAAATTACACAACCAGAGAATAAGACTGCGAATTCTTGGTGCCAAAGCCTACATGCTGCCTTGCATTTGTACTCTTTTTGGGTCATTAATGATCAGTCAAACAAAACAACAAAAAACACCCCACCTTTTACTTGAAATTCATATTCACCCTGAAGATATATGAAAAATTTCACACAGGTTTTTTATATTCTAATACAGATAATTTGAAATTAATCTTCAACCACAAATTACAAATTCTCTATAAAACCTTGCATGTCAGGTAAGAGAAATGCAATTTAAAATAAAACAAAAGCTATTTAAAAAAACCCCACTTCATAGTTGGAGAAGCTGGGTCTGTAAGGCTTATGCAATGATGGAAGAAAAAACAAACCTATTATATAGGCAGGCCTGCCCAAGCAGGCAACATTTCCTGAGAAAACCAAAACTCTCTCCTACATGTGAGAGGCCACAGAGCTGCCATCCCTGCACAGAACCTCTCTCAGTGTATTTCGAAATATAACTTCAGCTAAGAATTAGTTGCTTCATAGAATTCAAGAACATGATAAACTGCAATAAGAATTACTTTATAAATTGAATTCACCGAAAATTATTTTTTTTCCCTGGAAATTATATTTGAAAAACTTGCATCCATTAAATAAATAAATAAATAAATAAATAAACTTTTAGCTTGCAAGTTCCTCTTGTTTATAATTAGTGGCTAATTTAAAATCAACGTCCTGTGTCAGATAAAAATTGTAAATGTATTGAATTTTCTTGAAAATTTGTGTAGATTTTAGATAGGCTGGCACTGTTTTCAAGGTGAATGTAGAGTTTGTTAACAAAAAAAAAAAAAAAAAAAGGATATTTCTTCAAGTCAAACAAAAACCCAGATGAAAAATCAGCTCCAAAATATTGTGCAGTGCTTAAATCATATCATTGGACTCATGAAGAATCAAGCCACCAGAGACCAATATTTAATTTATCAAGTTTAATTTTGGGTAGAAATACATTCTATAGGGTTAACAATTTATATACTGGTCTTTTGGTTAATAGCTGTAAATTTTTTGGGTAGAGCTTCCAGAGCTGCTAATATACCCTGAGCTGGAGTCTCTATTACTTCGTACTTTTTACAGTTATTTGCACCTGTGAAATATACATGTGCAGAGAATATTAGGAAGGCAACTGCTTTGTGCTTTTATTTAGACTGATTGTATTAAAAATTGTATTTAAAATTATCATGAAAAAGAAAACCTTAAGGTTTCATTTTCTTAAACAATTTGGAGTATACCAGAAGTTGGAAGGACAATTTTCGAAAAACAATCCTGGGAATCAAAACTGTTGAAAATAAACTTTTTTTTTTCTTTTTAAAAAATCATTGTTGTATGAATTGTAGGAAGCCATCCATGCTGTAATGAGCTGCTTTTACAATGGCAACAGCAGTAGAGCAATTCTGTGAGTTCCACTCTCTCAGAAATGACTGTAAGAAGAATAAAATGGAGAAAATTTTCCTTTTGAATTAGAGAGGTAGGAATGTAGGGAGAGCATGGTATACCGATGTGCCTCAAGAATCCAGAAAATAAAGGTGATACTGCCAATTACTGTTTTCACTTTCAAAAATAACAAATTTGAGACTCTTAACATTTTAAGGTGCACTTATGGTGCCTTATTTCTAAATATTTGCACTAGGGAGACAAGACTTTTGCAAACATTTTTATATTTCTAGTTCTCTAAGACAAAGAAGGAAAATATGTATATTCGGGTGTTAAAATAAGGATTATTGCATTCGTCCTTAATGAAAATATGCTGATTAATAGATTTTTAAATTCATAAAACGTCAGAGTTCATTTTGAACATAAGCAATGCTCCTCTAAATCTTTTTTTTGGCCAAGTTTATTTTAGCTCTAGCAAAAGTGTAAGGAATTTCATCAGTGTTTTCCAGTAGGCTATTAAGACTGTCAGACTTCAGTACTCAGCTCTGCCCTCCTCCTTGAATAACTTATCTCCAAAAGACCCTTGAAGTTATGATTAACAGAAAAGGTTAATTCAGTAAGCTTAACTGAATGCTTAAGTGAAGACAGCAGAAAGTTATGGAAATTTTAAAAAGTAATCACTTAAAAGGTGGAAAGTGCTGTTCATTTCTGACATTATTAATGTAAACCCCTTCCTCTTTTTCTGTTGCTAAATGACAAATCATCTTTGAAATCAGGAGAACCTTTTTTAATGACAGATAAATGAGGAAGTAAAAGTCTCAGAAAAGGTATCCAAATGGTATTTGAATGGTTATAAAAAATGCAATTTAGAGTATTTCTGATATTTACAGAAGGGGTTGATTTGGTTCACTCAAACCATAGTGTGCAGCAGTCTCTTTCTTTCTCATAGGTTGAACAGTTTTATTTTAAATATTATGCTTGCTTAATACCTTTTGAAATAAATAAATAAAAAAATAACAAAAAAATAAAATTAAAAAAAAAAAAAAAACAACAACAACATCAAAACCCCTCCACCAACTACATAGGTTACATGTATAATGAGGCAAAAGTCTGGTATTTATATATCAAAGTATCCCATTTAAACTCATGGATCCATATGTGTCACAGATACCTACATTTGGCTGTTAAAGTTCTACAGGCATAAAAGATCATTCCACCTGCTGTTACTGTCTAAAATGTAGATTGAGCAAGTGGTATGTGTTCTGTTATATTTTATGGAGAGGAAAAGGCATCTCTGTAGGAGGATTCATTGTGTCTTAGAAGGGGATGAATTGCCCCCTTGAGTTAGGTATTTCTCTTCATATAATGTATATTTTAGATGACTGATCTTAAGTGTTGTGAATCCCCTATCTAATATTCTTTCAGTGACATGTGTAAAAAATCCAAGGATAGAAACTGCAGGACCTGTTTCAATGTGTGACACTCAAAAAGTTTGTCATATATCAAGTCAAAACCTCTTGGTTTGGTTTGTGTTCTCTGTATTTCAAATACAGCTGGGAGGTATAATTTTTTTCTCATTCATGAGGAGTGTGCTTCAAATATGTCTAATACATTTAAGAGTGAATTGTCACAAGGAGTTTGAGTGATGATTGACATTTTTACACTAAAAGAGGGTCACAGAACAAAGAGAAGGAGAGTTCTATTCCCTGTCCACTGCATAATAACTCTATGGGTTTACAACTCATCCATGAATGTATGGGGTTTGAATCCTCTAAGAACTGCTCACATGTTTTAAATGGCTCTCTTTTAATGCTGGAAGAGAGACTACAATCCAGACAATATCCTAAAAAAATGTTACAAGAGTTGTGTTGTTCATTTCCCATTAAACATGGAATAATTTTAACAGACTGGTTATGCAGCCTGTTAATAATACCAGAACAGAAGGTGGCACTTGGTTGAAATTTTAGTACTTAGGTCTAAAAAGTTTAAGTTGATTTCTTACTTCTGTTTGTATCTTGGATACATGACTGCATTTTAAAATTACTAACCACTGCAAGATTTAGAGAAAAAAATATTAAATATGAATCAGGGAAAGATTACCGGTTGTTTTGGGGTTTTTTTATTGGCATGCATCATGATGTTGTCTTTAGCATTCTGATACACAAAGTCAGTCACATTTTGCTATGTTTTTTGGGGTTTTGGGGTTTTTTTTGCACAATAGTTTTGAATTGCCCAGGCCCATTCCACAATTATTTTCGACATCTGACTTTACTTTCCATTGATCAATTTGTTCCCAAGCCACAGAACTAATTAATATCCTGGGAAGGTATCCTGTATTTTTACCCTTTCCTCTTACCATTACAATTAAACTTCTACCCTGTGTGTTTCTTAATGTATAACTGCACTAATGTCTTCTCATGTCTCTTCCTACTTGGCTCCTGATCCCTTCTATGGTGCCCTAACTACTTAGTAGGGATAGGCTGGGAGTTCATCAGCCATTCAGCTGACTAAACAGAGGAAAAAGATACTAAACCTCTCATGCATAAGTTCTGTCTCACAAAACTTTGTCCCTTTGAGAGCTCTTACTCTCTTCTTTCTAATTCAATTCAAATTGCCCTGTAGATTCAAAAGGGGTTAGGTGAGTCAAGTAATGTAACACACTCTGATAATCTTAGGAAACTGAACTAAAGACATGTCTACCGCTGAAGAGTGAATCAAATAAAAGCAGATGTCAATATCACATTTAAAGCTTGTGGTCCTCGAATATGAGTAGATGATGTTCTGTACCTTTTATGTAAGAAATAAGTTTTAAAAATGTTTAAGACTTTGTTCTATGCAGTAGCAAACATAAGAAATCCATACATGTAATTAGGACAGGTTTTTCTTTTCTTTGAACACAAGGAAACTTGAATTTAAAATATATCAATCCTGATAATGTCTGTTTAAAAAGGACATCTGAAACACGATAAATGGTTGTATTTTTGTAAAAATTTATTTGGATTATCACAGAAGCTGCAGTTATTTCATTCTGCTGTAGGAGTCCTGTGTAGCTTTGTGTTATTGCAATGTATGATTTAGCCACTATATGTCTTTTTTATGAGATTTAATAATGAATTATCTTTTTTTATTTGCTTGTTTTCTCAGTGAAAAAGGCAATTGAACTGAAATCAAGAGGAGTCAAGATGTTGCCCAGCAAAGACAGTAACCACAAAAACTCTGTCTGTAAGTTGTTTATACCCTTATTTTTAGTGACTGCATATATCTTCTTGAGTCCTTTTAAATATATAAATCAAGGAGAGAGCTGTTGGGAAGCTGTGGTCCTAAAATGGTTATTATACCTTCGATTGTCCTTTTATTAGAACTCCACTGGTAATCCTCAGAGTGTAGAAAGCAGAATATGGTTGGTGTAATGTCTGAAAAATACCGTAGGTAGAAAAACAGCTGCATTTTATACAGCACAATATTTTTATATATCGAGATATTTTTAGAATTCAGAGATGCAAGGCAAGTTAGGAAGTCCAAGCAGAATGGTGCCATGTAGAATTATCAGTTCAGTATTGGGGATGGTGAAGGCATCCTAGAATTTTCTATATCTAAGTTTGTACTTTTTGATCTTTTTCCTTCCCCTCAGTTAATATCACAGCTCTAATTCTTCCCTCTCCTTGCTACACTGTGCCCTGATGACTGCCTCTTTCCAGTCGTGCACAGCAATGGTTAAGAATTGCTGTAATTTCCAGCCTCTGAAGAAGATGGAGATCACAGCATCACCTTCCCATCACTGCATGCCTAGTGCACTCCAGAATGACATCCGTTTTCCCATGTATAGTGTAAGGCCTAAATCGAGATGCTATCTATGGGACTATGAGTTTGCTAGGTTTTTTGGACATCACTTTCCCTGAACTGGCAAGTTGAGTAATATCCTAAGACTTCTTTCTCTATTGATCAGGTCAGTCTTAAAACAAGAAAAAGAAGGTATTTTTAAATTCTGAAAGCTGAGTCTCTTCGCAGCCCACCACCCCCCTCCCAAAAAAAAAAAAAAAAAAAAAAAGCAAAAAAAAAAAGAAAAAGAAAGACAGAGGGTAGCCTATTGTTCACCCAGAATGTAATGTGTAAATGTAATGACTAAAAGGTATTGAGATATATTAATTCCTCATGAAATAACACTGAACTCAATGGAGTGAAACCTAGGTTGTGTTTGCCTCATTGTGTGCTTTTCTGCAAGTACAGAGAGAATGAGTCAAGACACCAGTCTTGAAGGCTGGTGTCTAGGGGATATGATTTTGTCTCTGTTTTTCTGCAGTGCATTGTTTAATGCAAAGTGAGTGTTTTGGTATGCTCCCTGGAACAAAAGAGGCATGACAGTTTTCTACTTTAAATATTGCACATTGATGGTGTGGCACTCAAGAGGAACTTTTTATGCAAGGTGTAGCAAAAAAAGTTGATCCATCTCTTTGGTGTTTCTGTTTGAATGGGTGATTATTTCATTATTTATAAGTTACTTCTGGGAGCTGTGTGATCTCTGCTTACACTCTCAGAGCACATGCTGTCAAACACCACATGTAATTACAGAAAGTGGAAGTAAGACAGGCTATAGAAGAAATTATTATAAGGCAGTCTGCTGTTTACTTGAAATGTAAATTACATTTTTTTCGTTCTGTTTTGCCTTGACATAAATTTAAGAAGTGCATTATTATTACCATTGCTTTCACATATATGAAACTTATAGAAATTGTAAGATTAAAATACAAATAGTTGGATTCAAGTGTGTTTTGCTACTCTGTCTGATGTAAGCCTTTAATATTTAACCATTTTTCTTGCTAGTAATTATGTAGACAGAAAAGGTAATTGGGAATTTGACTACAGAGAACTGCAAAGAGTGAATATTATCATTCGATGCCAATTAGCAAATCTCTAATAAAAAGATAATTAAATACTAACACCCCTCACCATTTTTTTACATTAGATCTTTTTAATATTCTCTATATACATAGCAGAAAGCTTACTTTTGGCTTTTGATCTATGGGGGGGTAAATGGAATGCAAATACCATGATGGCAAATGCTGTGAGAGCGTGCCCTGTGCATCCCAAGACCTGCAGCTTTGCCACACTTCTTCCTCCCAAGCAGAACCTGAGAGGAGCTGCAGAAAGCATTTCACAGTGGCACAACTCTGTTAGGATTTAGGTAGAAAATGTTACCAATGATAATAACATTACTGACAATTCTTTGCGGAATGCAGAAGAGTATTTCAGTATTTCGGTCGTGTACAGTCATAGCTCACTCTCCTCCTCCTGGGGCCTGCCTGGATTCCTGGAAGCTTTCTTTCAGCTGCTCTGCCATCCTTTATAAAGAGTGATGTAGAAAAGCATTGCTTTGGGAGGTACCTCAGTAGATTTACTATTGGGAAAAAAAAAAGAAGTCATTATATATTTTGTCATTCCCCTGGGATACAATAGATTTTTGCTGCCTTTTTTGTTGTTGTTGTTGTTGTTGTTGTTGTTGTTGCTTTTGTTATTTTTGTATTTATTTTTGATTGGTTGGGGAGGTGATTTCTGTTTGTTTGGGTGGGTTTGGGTTTGCTTTTTTTTCTTGTTGTTTTGTTGTTGTTTAGTTGTTTCTTTCCTAAAAAGACAGCTGAAGGAAATATATTTATTATACTCCTGCCAGCGAGTACCCTTTAGCAGTGAGCCAGATACAGCTGAATCATGATTAATTTATGCAAGAAAATGGGAAAAGGATGGGAAAGTTAATTGACCTAAAATATGGTCCTGGTTTGTCCATACCTTGGCAAAGGTTGGAAAGAATAAACTGGGAGAAAACACATGGACAGGCAGTTCTCTTGGCTCTAAGTTCTCAAGCTGCCCCAAACAGTGGCCAAATCTAGTCAGTATATTTCCCTTGGTTGTCTGAAGCTGATCTCTCAGAGGAGCAAGAGAGGGTTGTGTTTTATGAAACTGCTTGGGGAAGGCCAATCCAATTACATCTGTTGGTGTCCATCTGATTAGCTGAAGGTTTAATCTATTCACTTTTGTAATCATTTTGATATATATGGTATTCCCAAAGGAAGTTACTTGATCCCTTTTGGTATCATCACTCACTCTCATTCTGACATGGAATAAGCCTGCAGGCTCTGTGTTCCCAGAGGTTTGGACCTTTTCTAAAACTGCTATGACTACAGTTTGCATTGTGATTGAGTAAATAAAAATATCATTTTGATTGCTGGCTCTTGTATAAATGTTTTCATGGCCATATTTGTGCCCAGCAACTCTGTCAAGAGGGTGATTGTCATCTCTAAACATCTGAGTATTACCTGTACAGCAGAGATATTGTACAGGAGGCATCCTGTGTATCCAAGAGAAGCAGAGCCCTAGTGAAGTGAGGCCCAAGGACAGACCATCATTGAGCAGCTGTAGTCTTTATAAAAGGCCCATTTTCTAGTAAAAACTTGCAGTTTATATTTTCAAGTCTATCCTCTGGTGTATTCCAGTCAATTAATGCCACATGCAAAGGATAACAATTGAGTACATGTCTTCAGGACACCTGTTCACAGAAGATTGGGAAGACAGGGCCATAACTGCAGAGTTGCTGCTCACCACCTCTGCAAGTCTTTGGGTCCTGTGCCACCCCAGGGCAGTGGAGGGTTAAGAGAGCAGGCTGCCCCAGCAGTCCTTAATGCCTTCAGCCCTTGTGCTGCAGCCACGAGGCAGCCTCACACTTCCAAGCCTCCTCACCAGGAGGAGGATGGAGCACAGGAATGCATCGACTTCACAGTAAATGCCAAGGAAGTTCAGTGAGGTGAGAGACATCATATCAGGTGAAAAATGGAAGTGCTTATACAGTTTATGTGATGTGTGCAAATCTGCCAGTACAGTAATGCTGGGAGGGGAAGGCAGCAATGAGGATGAAGTGCCTAGGAGAGCTGATTCCTTGAGTTTGCTCTTGTCAAAATACAGTGTGGAGAGTGGGTCCCTACATGCTGCAGCAAACTGCAGGGAATGCCCACATTGTGATACAGCAAGATTAAAAGACAAAGTCAGAGTGATTCTTTTAAAAATATGGCATTCATATTGAGCCACGTTAACATTTCATGGGAATTACTGAATAGTGAGCGACTTAACGTCATTTTGCAAAGTGGTCTGTGAACTACTGGTTTTACAAAGGAAGAGAACTGTAAGTACTCATTGAATAAAAGCCTCTTGTACTTCATGAAAACAAATTTAGGCTTCTGTTGCATTATTTGAAAATGAAATTAGAATACCAGACAAACACATGTTAAATGTTTTGAAGATCATAATTCTAGTATAAGATTAATGCATCCGCTGAAAGTTGAGTTGCAAACTTTATCTAAAGAGTTCTTCACCCTGAAGATGATAAAAAAAACCTACTTTACAGCAATTATTTCTACGATGTAGAGCCAAAGAACAAATGAGTTTATAGAGAAAGTATTAATTGGTTGCAGCACATTACATTGAATTAATGACACATGCTGTTGAAAATACAGTGATTAATACCAAAACAGGATTACATTGCTAATTCTGTGTAAGAAAGAAAGAATGACAGCAGTCATTATTATTTTCTTGTTGGGTAACTGACACAAATGGCTTAGGACATTGCATCATAAAGTTAAAAATTTTAGGATGTAAGTTTGTTGCTTATTAATACATTGCTCACTTTACAAATAAACTGGCAATTTCACTTTCTTGACATTTGGCTACTGGTAAATTTACTTTGACAGATGCAAAATGATGACTAATAAAATTTTGTTCTTCAATTCATTAAAGACTATCTCTCTAAAAAGGACAATATTGGACTAAATAGTTATATTTAATAGCCCAATTTTCTTACTGATTTATTCTCATATCTTATAAAAGAACAATTTATTTAAGAACTTTTACATTTTGAGAAGATCAATACTTAGAAATGGGTTACAAACCAATGTGCAATGAGCTTAACTGATACGACAACTGCTGAAGGTCATCTCAAATTGCAGGTACAAAAGGAAAAACTATTGCTAATTACTACCTTTTGGTAATGAAATCTATAGAGTGACATAAACATAAATTTCTGCTTATTATGTTTAGTAGTTAAATTATCTTATTCATTGTTTCCCAAAAATGTTTTATTTTTTAACTATTTTTTAGCATCTTTTCCCTGAAGTATTTTAGGATTAATAAAACCCTACTAATTCCATACTATTATTTTTTAAATGTAACGGAAAAAAAAAATCCAGCAAAAATTCCTTATTCTTGTTGTTGTTGTTGTTGTTGTTGTGCTTGTACTCTGTTGAATCTTCTATAAAAACCCATTTTTATTGAATTTGAATTTTCACAGCCTATCACATGCTGTGTCAGGATCAAATCATGGTCAAAAGGTAGTGTTAAATATTCATTGTTCTGACAGCCTCAAATTTAAAAAACAAAAAAACAAAACCCAACTGTACAACATCAAATCTCTCTCGCTCTATAAACTTATGCTCTAATCTACATTAGTTTACACTAATCAAATATAGCATCTCATACTTTAGCCTTCATTAATTTGAGAGACTGCTTTTCTGATAGGATTGATCACCAGTAAACATGATGCAAAACAAACCATTCAAGTCATTATGGGCAGTTGTGTATCAAAAGATCCTAAGTTTGGATACTGTGTGCTTATGTGCTCCCAATATGTAGTCTGTGTTTTGCTGTGATTGTTTAAAATATTATATCAAACTATATTATTAAAAAAAAAAAAAAGGGGGAGGGGGGAATTCTGTTAGAAAGCAGACTTTTCTGCAGAAATTCCACAGGCCTCTGCCCCTTCAAGAAGTACAAATTTGAAAGCATTGGAGAAATAAATGTAACATAAATCTTTCTCTTTAATTGGCATCACTGCCAGCTAAAACAAGTAAAGCAAATGGAGAAATGTTGGCATCTTTCAGGCTTTTATTCTGGGGCACACAGTACTGTCTCCAAGTGTTTCGAACAAGACTTTGGAGTGTTGTTTGCCCTATTTTGACACTCAGGTATCAGTTTGCCATAAATTAAAAAAAAGAAAAAAAGAAAAGCAAAAAAGCAAAGGGATGAGAAAAGAACAACAGCATTTCAAGAGACATAACTTTACGATTTTTTTAAGGGGAATGCACTAGCATTGCATTCATAGTGTTATCTGCTTTTTAAAAAGAGAAATTTCTAATCGTGGAACTTAGGATTTCCTTTTACAAATACTACTGCCTTTCAAAGATTGCTGTTTCCTGGGGTCTGCATGAAGCATTGCAACACAAGAATGAAAAGTGACAGGTTTCACCTGCAGCTGTTCTCTGACCTTCAGTGAGCACCTGTTCAGCATCTTAGTGTTTAGTGGTAGATATATCCCTTATCTCGTAAGGAAAATGGAGACCCTTGAAATACCTACATTTAAGATTGAGATTCTTCAGAGAAAGACTGTTGTGTGCTAAGATCAGAATGGAGGTGCCTCTTTTTCGTTAGTTTCTCTAGGAGCTGTCGCAGTGTTTGCAGAGGAAATTATCCTGTGCTTGTGTGTTGTATTGTGTTACATTAATTTAGGGGTCCTGGAATGATTCTCATTTGCCAGTGCCCCATCAGAAACTTCTTAAGTGCCTACACAGTGTCATGAACTCTCTGGCCTTTTCAAACATGAAAGCTATTTTTCATTCATTCCAATCTCACAGCTTGAGAAGGAAAGTATTTTTCAAGTTTGCAATTATATTGTGCATATCTGCAAATGAAGGAAAGGTTTGTTTATAACTTAATGTAATAATTATGAGGTAAGGAAACACAAGGCTTAAATACCTAAGATTTTGTGGGCCTAGTATGTCTGCAAATATCCATTTTTATTTTGAAAGTTCTTTTTACAGAAATTCTGAGCATATGATAAATGTTCAATTAAAAATAAAGAGAGGGAAGTAATATTTAAGCACTGGCACCTTTATACAATAGGTTAAGGGATGGATCCTGAAATATTTAATATTAAAAGTATCCGTGTTCTATATGTCTATCTAACTACATATATATATATATGTATATAAAATTGTAAATAATGCATAATACATAATATTCCATTACACCATTTACCGTATGTCTAGTAAGAGATTAATGACTCTATTTCCCCATTTACTGAGTATTATAGGATGAAAGTGGGCAGTAGGAAAAAATAACTTCAGCATTAGCCTCTAACAGTTTTATAAAGCATTAATAAAACAGTATGGCTAATTAGCTTGATATATGTTGCCCTATCATAGAATGTAATAATGCAGAGTTGCCCAAGAATTAAAGAGTTTTGGATCTTCAGAGACGATGAGTATCCCTATGCAATGAAATTCTTTGACAATGCTATTTCACTATATTGTATAAATTGCTTCATAAATCAGGTTACAAAATTATACTTGGTGTTTCTAAATAAGCCCTCATCACAGCAGGAGTTTAAATATCTTTTAAAATACTATGCAAAAATCTTGCTGTGAAAAGAACTACTGCCTAAATATATTTGTGAAGAAAAGCATCACTTGTAGCTACAAGCAAAACAAGGTGCTTCATCAATTATTTAATACATCATTTGCATATATAATTTGTAAAATAACCAGAAGGAAGCATCTATTAAAATATGTAAAACAAGATGTAATCTGATTGAATTATGGATGGTTAAAATGAATTGTTATCCAACTAGGAAGCTGAAACTGCCATTAAATAATTTTCATATACAATTATAGACATTACTGATTATTCAAAGTGAATGTTCATACTGTAGGCTAAATTGCCATTCAGTTCTGTTATTTTCAAAGTCAAAGACTTAAAAATAAGCAACCTGCTTTTAGAAATTATTCTGTATAAATTAACTATTCATACAAAGTTTAAATATAGACTTTAATACTTTTATATAGCTTCCTTGGCTTAACTCTTGTGCACAGTTCTGTTAAAAAATATAGATGTGGGCAGTAAATAGGTTGGCAAAATGAAGTCTCAGTAGATTCAAATAATGTGTGTAAACTATGAAGGCATTCAGAACTTGTGGGTGGGTGAATTCAGATTTCTAGGACATAAAAAAAAAAGAAAATTTTAATTAAGGAAAGCAGTATGACACTGGTCTATGCAGCAAAGGTATGCTGCAGAATATAGATACCCTGACTGTCAAGCCTTTTGAAAGAGTCAGAGACTTCCCACCTCCTGCAAGAGAGGTGGAGAATTTCCACTATCCACAGGGGCTAATATTGCACCTGTATATGTATTGAGATCCTGGTTTTCTAAATCCTCATTGTGGGAGAATATCTTGAGCTTGATAGAAGGTCTTGGACTATTTTGCTTTTTCAGAATTTGTTCTGTACATTACAAAACACTTTGGAAAATAATTTCAGCTGTACTGGCATAGCACCTCACTGTCAGTTGTTAGCCTGTCACTCTGGAACGTATCTATTCCTGTAGCTCTTCTGAGTGGAACAGCCAAATGCCAGTGTCAGATATGTTTGGAACAGGGAAGTTTTCTTAGGTGGCAGCTAATTTTTCAGCGTCAGAGTAGTTTATGTCCACTACTCCTTCTTCACTTGGAAAAAGGGAAGTAAAAAATGTATACAGCACTTGAACCATGTATCAATTTTCTCAATAATGTGCATTTAAGAGCTTGAAATATTTTTTGAATTGGAACAAACAAAACAAGTAGGAACTAAAATGGAAATAAATACACTGGCTTATTTTTGGAAGGAAAAGATTAATTGCTAGAGAGAGTGGACTATTCAACCTGATGTGTCTCATCACTGAAACTGATACAGCAAGTCGTTCTCAAAAAAAAAAAAAAAAAAAAAAAAAAAAATCATTACTCAACTGCTTATTTTTAAAAACACTAATAGAAAGAAATACGCAGAAAAATCCCAAAATACCTGACTAAATTTGCTGGGTTTTGTCAGTGTAATTGAAAAAGAAGGGATTGTAAGCGTGATGCTCTGGCTCATATGTATACTTCTATCATACAATCCATCTGAATTTAGGTAAGAGTGACAATATCAAGTTGGTATATATCAAAGTAATATAAGTTTTAATATACATGATTAAAAGTATTAAAATATTAAAAATATTAAAACATTTAAATTAAAAATATTTCATTCTGAAAAGTTTTCGTCCATCCATCTATCTATCTATCTATCTATCTATCTATCTATCTTTCTATAATTATATCTCAAAGTCCATATTGTTCTGCTAATACAGGCATTTGTTTGATTTCTGTCACCTCATTATCACAATACTTTCTGCTTCAGGCTTCTAACATGAAAGAAGTTTTCCTGCATAAGCAAAAGAAATACGTCAAAAAAGTATGCATATCTCCTCTAGCTTAATGCTTTTGAACTGAGCTCTGATGCTCAGTATCTCTGCTAGAGGAGCTATAAAATCAGTGAATTATCAAATTAACAAGAGCAAAACAGTATGGTTTCTCTAAGCTGACATTTCATGTGGCATATATTTTATTCAAGAAGCTACTTTTTATTGCCATATCAGCTTTTCCTTCGTGTTTCTGAAGTCACATGGGGAACCTGATTCATGCTGAGAAGTCACATTCCTTTCTCACTTCTACCAGGACTGGTTTTCAGTAGTCTGCAAATGCATCAGCAGAGGCTAAAATGAAAGGCACTTATGTTGAGATTTAAAATATAATATGAAGCAACACCACCTGCTTCAATATTACTCTGTTATATCTATGAAATATAGAATATGGGGATGAAAGTTCAAAAGCACTTAAAAAACAATTAATGATAGCCATTTCTGGTCTAGTCCTCAAGCAGAATTACTAATGTATAAGATGGGCTTTCTTATGAGAGATGATGAGATTTCTTGGAGATGCAGAGCTTTTGGGTGTCACTGTTGTTATGAAAAGCAGAACATGCCCTGAATTTCAGTCAGGTTTGCTATAATATATTTTTTTCTGGTTTTCAATGTTTCAATTCTTATTCTGCTATTGTTCCTTGCTTTACAGTATGTATTAGGTCTTAGTTTTGTTCAGAGCAGCCAATATGATGCTGTGTTTCATACTTGGGACCAAAACAATGTCGGTAACACAAGAGTTGTTACTGTCGTTGAACAGTGTTTAGGCAGTGTTCAGGCTTTTTCTTTTTTCTCCCACCACAGTAGATGGTTGTGTAGGAAAGACTAGTTCTCTGTCCAACACCTAAAACTGGGGACTCATTGGTCTCTGGAAGTGGAGAGTGCAGGGATGGCACACTTCCAAGCCTTGGGTTTTGCTAAATGTGGCGTGTATTTGAGATGTACTTGCTAAAACATGGTTCTTTAAATCACCTTGAAATTATTGTTTCTCAAAAGCCTCCCATTTGGCCATTTTTAGTAGATGATTGAAGAGCAAAATTCATATCCTTGACATAAAGGTCACTTTTGCAACAAATACAAGTTTTGAAAGTGGTGGTAATTAGATTCTCATGAGAACGATAGTTTTGGTTGGTTGGTTGGTTGGTTTTGGGGGAGGTTTTTTGTTTTGGTTTGGTTTGGTTTTGTTTGGTTTGGTTTGGGGTTTCTTTGTTCTCTTTTTTAATTCAGATAACTGGATTTTTCTTGTGGCTCTCTGAGATGAATAAACAGTAGTTTCAATTTCATAATAGTTAAACAAGAATAAATAAATCCAAGGCAGACACCTGAAGTGAAAATTGAAGCCCCAACAGCTGTTTGACAAAGATATGTACAAGTGAAAGCAGAATTTTAAGAAAAGACAATGCTGACCAACTTTAGAACAATTAAAAACATCGTCCCTGCCTATATTTACCTGCTCCTGTTCCTGTTTTGCCATCCACCAAAGTCCCTTCCCTAGAATACAGAATTACTACTTCAGTCTTTAGAGAAGTATTATGCAACCTCACTGATGAACTGATGAAATATTCAGGGTGTCACAGACATTTTAACTAAAGGCATAGGAACTCAAAATTTACTTTTGAGGGAACTGATAAAGCATGTATACAGAAGGTAATGACTAAAGCAAAGATGGCTTATTGTCTTGGATAATTTGAATTAGAATTTGACAAAAGTTAAGCAAAAAATTGTGAACTAACTATATCAGCACAGGATAGTTTAATGCAGTCAGAAGTCTAGAATTTGCATTATTTCCCCATTTACATGTAGGTATAAAAGCTTTCATATGCATATGTTTGACACACATCTATACCAACATTTCTACAGGGGCTAAAAAGCAGTCATTCTCTCTAGTAAACAGTCGTTTCTGTTATTTCAGTAAGTGTTGCTGTAAGAGAACCTGGTAGACTGTTCTGCCTTCTTTGCTGCTTATAGCTTCGTTTCATTAGCACACACTCTCTGGCACACACTCTTCGTGACACCCATTTTGATGGCAAAAGTTGCCTCCAACCCTGCAATTCTCTTCTAGTTTTTGCTGCCTCCTGCTGACTCTGTATGGGAGAGGCACTGATAAGCTTTCTGAAAATAAATTTAGCTAGAAAGAGAGTATAGATAAGGAGCAATTCTCTCTTAGTAAAGAAATTAACGTGGTAAGTATTGAGGAATACATTCAGTGCAAGCAGCTGGGTGAGCAGCTGCAGTGCAAGCTGCAGGGTGAGCTCTGGGTGGTGGAGCCCAAAGCAAGACGCTGTGACCTGCCAACCCTTTGCACAACAGAGGGCCTGGACACTTGTGTCCAATACAGGGCACTGAACAGTCAGAGACACGGCAGGAGCCAGGGACTCTGCTGGAAGACCCCAGCCCTTAGACTGTGAGGGTATAAAAACCTAGGGCTTCCATTGTTCAGATTCCCTCCTTGCAGGCACCAGCTTGAGCTGTTATTCTGTTGCACCATGATTAAATTGTTTTAAGAATCCAGATGTCTGGGGGAAACCTGGGGTTGAACCAGTAAAGAAACCTGGTCTCACTGTGTGAGTGTGGGGTGTGCAGGGATTCAAGCAGGGACTTGTCAGCTCACTGGAGCTACCCACTGTGAAGGGGCTTCATTCCCTGCAGTGGGAGGGTGATGGTGGGAGTGTGACTGTCAGAGTGGCTCCTGGATGGCCAGACAGGAAAGTTTCCTTAAGAATAAAATTGTAAAAACAGAAAAATTATGTACAATTGAGCCAACAATTGGATATAATTCACCAACAAAATCTTTTGGATGAAAGTTAGGGAAAAAGAGATGTTAAAGGGACATGACACAGTTTGCTCTAACAGCAAGCTTATTAACACTTCAGGCTTAAAATGCTGTTGTCTACTAACTAATAAAAAGACCCCATCTGCTGCACACCAGGTAACTAAAGCTTGTAAGGAAAAATGCTTGGCAAAAGGAAAAGAAACAAATCTGTCCCGTTAGCAGGAATTGCCACTGTGGTTTTGGAATTCTCCAGTACTCTATCAGTTATTTTGCATTCCGTATTAAAGACTGTATACATTAAATACAAGTACAGCAGCCCTATTGGTCTACTTGCTTAGAGTATGGCTTAGAGCATTTCTGAGATGAGTAGTCTGGTCTAACAGTAAAGGTTTTAGTCCTCTTGACACCTTTAAATAATAACAGCATGACAATCATCGGTATATTGGAAAAGCATAGTGGTTTTCTCTCACAAAAATTAGGAACAACATCTCAATTAGTGATGTTGTTGTTAATGCCTTATACTTTTAATATAACTTAATGCTCATCTCTCATCAAAATATATTACATTAAAATAATAGCTTTGCTAAAAATCCATGCTTGGTCCTAATTTTTTGTATTGGTAATATTTTCTCCATATCCATCAGTAGTCCTGGCTAATGGTATAGGTAATCTGTGTTTAAGGGGACAATAGAGTTACATTTTTTCTTTAATTTCTTCTATAGACAGAATGAAAAGTTTGTTGACATAGTTGTGTACTATTATGCATCTTAAGCTTACTTTCCCTCAAAAATCACATAAAACTTTTGTGTTTCTTTTGCCTGTACAATAGAGGCTATTGGCACATTCACCCTTGCTGGAGGCTCTTTAATTGATAGAGGCTCAGCTAGAATTCATGGCTGTCTCCTGAGCCCCAGCTGTGTTCTACTGGCTGTTGCAAGCAATGCTGCTGTGGGTAATATGTTCCCCTGGATTAGAAGAATAGCAGCATTACCCTGAAATGCTGGTGGGATGTTACCAAGTCTCTATAGCCAGTACACAGGGTAATTACAGTAAAGTAATTATAGTTCTTAATATTTAAAAGCTGTAGAAATGGTCACATGCATAGGTTGAATGGACTAATATGAATGCCTCTTCATGGACACAGGGGAAAAACAAAACAAAACAAAACAAGCAACAACAAAAACAACAACAAAACCCAGATACCTTTTACAGAGAGTTAAGTGTCAATTCCTTTTCTGGTCCTAAGGCTCAATCCGTATAACAACAAACAGCAAAAACACTTATAATAAATATTCTGGAAAAGGTAGTTTTAAACATTGGGAAAATTATTTTCCACTCTCATTGTTCTAAAGTGGTGCTTGATTAAATCAGTTTTGCTAAGACTTTAATTTTGAAAAATAAACTAAACTAAAATTCAGTCTAAAGGATATGTTCATTTATGAAAAGGACTTAGTCTATCTAGACAGTGTTGAGTAGCCCTACCTCTAATGTTGTAATCAACTACTCTTGAAATGATATCTTTCAAATAATTTTAAATAACATATTGTTTAGAGACACATTTTAGAAACTAATTATTGATGGCTTTTAACTTGTGGCCAATTAAAAAAAAAAAAAAAAAAAAAGCCCTATCAGAATCCATTTCACAGTATTTTAAAGAGGACAAAAACCCACATAAAAGCTTAACTATAATGGCTTGAATGGTTGTATAGTTATTTAGAATTCCGCACAGACAAGGGGCTGCACACCATTACCTGTAACTACTTAGCTGAGGAAAAGCAACAACTTCATATCCAAAAGAAACAGGGCTTTTGAGACCTCATGAAACAATATACATGCAATATACATGCAATATCTGTACAAAATACATGCCCCCTGTTTCTCACAGTTACACGCCTGGTGTCATAAAGCAGGGCAGAGCAGGCTCAGCCCTTCACGCATTGGACATTTCATCAAAGATTCACAGTGTGTTTGTGACAGACAACAAAACCACACACACACAAAAAAACCCAAACAAACAAAACAAGTAGAAGTGATAATTTAAAGAAAATAGTCTGGTAGCAATAATTTCTTTAATATATATGTTTGCATTCTTCACAACATAAAGATGGCAAAAGAGAACTATTAGTTAAGGTTAAGAAAGCTATTGACAGGTTAAGACTAAAAAGTGATGTTGTAGTTCACATGATTATTTAGCATGGTCTCTGTTAGCCCTTGCCTTATAACAGAAAAAGGTTGGCAAAATTTATTGTCTTGTATGTACAACACCAATTTGTACACTGAAGTTCCTGGGAAACTTAAGAGAGTGCTGTTTTGTGAGAGTCCTGTAATGGATCCTTGTTATAAATATATAAGAAATATAAATATATAAGGAGTCAAAGATATATAAAGAATAAAAAAGGAGTATATAAGGAGTAAAAAACATTGTGAAGAAGAGAGATAAAGATGCTTGATCTTAGAATGTTTTCACAGATTTAAAAGAGCAAAGATGATTTCAAATCTCTCCTATTAATGTTGTTTAGTTAAAAATATTGGTTTGCATAATGATAACATTGTGGTTCATAAGAATTGCTGAAGGCTCTGTGATGCTTATCTTTGGGTTGTAGATCTCAAATGATCATAGTGATGTTCATGTACTACAGTCTGACTGTATTACTTTTCATCAAATTGAATTTTTTCTTTTTTGATTGTACTGTCACCTGGAATATTAAATGGAGTAATACCTTTGATTTTCTTGCATAAATTGTTCCAGTTGCCATAAAGGTAGTTATTTAGCAACATAGTGGAAAAGCTTTTAGTGCCCTTCCTCCTAAGACAATGCCCTAACCAGCAGGCTGGATCCATTCAGCTATAATTTTCTGAGGTAGGAAAAAGGAATTTAAAAAGTTTTTGAAAAAAAAATTAATTTCAGAATTGTTACTATTCTGTTAGCTACAGCAGTCTCATAATGATGGTAGTTACTGGTAACTGATCAAGTCAGAGGAAGAAACTAATTTCCCTCCCTTCCCCCATGTAAGTAGTCTCCCTGTACAAAAAACTGCACACTACCTTCTACTACATATTATGAATGTCAAACAAGCCCACTTAACTGTTTCTTGGTTTACTTTACCTATAGCAAAGTTGACTATAACAATTTTAGTTTGGTTTACTGAAAATTGAGAAAGCACAGCAAATCAATATTAAGTTGTTATCCCAGAATGTAATGGTTCGATTTTAAACTAAACCATGAAAAATTTCTGTAATATTAATTTCTGTGATGAACAAAATACTTGTCACATTTTATTTCAGAATTCGTTTTCCCAAAAGTCAGAACTGTGGGACTGCAATTGCAGAATTCCTGATTATTTGCTGAGGTTACTGTAAGGGTCATTCTTGTTTGAATGCTATCCTTGAAAACTTAATAATTGGTCAAGATTTAGCCTTAGACAAACTTTCCTAAATGTTGTAAGCAAATAGTAAGGGGGGTTGCACCCTCACTTTTGTAAAAAGACTTCTCAGAGCCTCAGGAAGCAGTTAGTGGCTTGAAAAACTGGGAGATACCTCATTTTGGAATGCTGCTGAATTTGGAACTGGCTGAATTTGACTCCAGAACTGAACTTTTAAGGTCTGCTTTAGGATTTTTGTGTGTATAGTTTCTGTATGTTTGTCCTCCATGTTATTTGGAATGCCAGTTTTGATTCAGAAACATGGAGCTGAATTGTGAATGTAGCACTGTGCTAACAGAACTATAAAGTTTTTGGATCCAAACACAAGTCCAGCTGACTTGAAGCATTTGCATCATGGTACATATCTCAGCAAAAGTCTTTGTAGACATGATTTACCCAGTAATAGATTGCAGGTACTTTAAAATAAACTCTGGGCAGGAAAATTCAGGGAATTGTTTCTTTTTTTTTTTTTTTTTTTTTTTTTTACTACTCAAATTAATTAAGGTGCAAATGTCTCTGATATAACCCAAATCCAGTTCTTCATTGAAACATCATATTTCTTACTCTAATTAATCCATTTTTGTATTTTTTAATCAATTATATATTTTACCAAGCCTAAATCTAAACATAGGAAAATCAAAGTCCAAATTTTCTTCCCAGCAACTGACTTAAAATTGCTTTTGTCAGAATTCTTTATCCTGTTAAAAGGCTCACACAGAGAGCACCACAATATAAATACATAAATTTACAATGGTTATGCCATGCATTTTTCAGCATCCTCTTGGGATAATCCTGTTACCTTGTTCTGTTTGCTGAAATACAGCAACAAATATTAGTGGAAAACACAATCTAACTCTTTTTGCTGATCAAAGATGACTCATAAAGCCACTGTAACCAAATCTGGTGTGACCTCCAGGTCATAGCACTGACTGTCGGGGTGAAGATTAAGCTCTGTAACAAACAACTACATACGCCATAAACCTTGTTCAATGCCTGAGAAATAGAAATTGGTTTTAAGTCTCACATATGTGATAAAAATACATTTCTTCACAAAGATAACTGAAACTTAACTTTTTTTCCCCCCTACACTCTCTGAACAAGCATAAAATGAGATGGATCCAGAGGTTAATTATGAGTTACTTTGTATTTCTTCCTGGCTGTAACCTGGTAAAGGCACTGTAATAGAGCTGCAAGAATATGACACATTTAATTTCATCACACAGATGACTTCAAGTGTAGTTTTTTTCTGTTAAAGTTTGAATTTATTTACTTTTTTTGGTAGTTTATTATGCTGGTTTAAAGATAAACCAGCAGGAGAAAAGAACCCAACTCAAAAAGAGGTTACAAGTCAGAGTTAAATTTTAATAAAAATGTTACAATAAATAGAATGATACAGAGAAAAAAAAATGGTTTTAACCCATAAAAACCAGACGTATAACCCAGCACCCTGGGGCACAAACAGAACGGTGTTCATCAGCCCCTGTGCTGAACACCACGTGGTCCCCTTGAGTGCAAAGTAAAAGGAAAGGAAAACCTGCTGGTGGAGATGATGGTTGCAGTCTGGTTGAGAGAGGCAGTCACAGGTCGTTGAGGTTCTGGTCCTCCTCTGGATCCCACAAGTGGTCCCAGAAGTCCCAAAACCCAAAGATTATACAGGCTCAGGTTCAGGTGGGAATACCCAGTGCCTCCCCCAGGGCGAGGAGTTTCACCATGGGTGATTTAAGATTGTGAGTCATGGGATATTTTTGGAATCTTTGATGGTGCATTAGCAGACATGACCCCTCAGGCTGGGTGTGAAGGTGCTAATGCCTCCCTGGAGGGGAGTTACTGGTGTGAAGACAGGAATGCTCCCCTATCTTACAGGGTTCTCTAACACCCAGTTTGTAGCCTGAGGTGTCAGGTGTGCCCTAGGCAGCTGCTGCAAACGATCCATTATTAACAGTCCATCAGAAATGACAGAGAGGGTGTAGAATGCACAGTTTTGGTTACACCCACAAAGTGCTAAACTGGTCCCAGCTGCTGTAACTAGGACACTTATAAATATTTTTCCCTTGGTCTTATCTCACAGGAAACTTAGCAGAAAAAATATTTAAAAATCCATTATTATGATTTGTGGGAGTTCAAGGAGGAGGGGGGGTGGTGGTGATGATGTTGTATTTGCTTTCTTTTCCAGCATCATCTAAGGCAGGCAGGGAAATGTACCAGGACACAGTACTGAGGACTGTCCTGTTTATTATCTTTGTTCATGATCTGAACAAGAGGATCAAATGCATCATGAGTCAGTTTGCAGACAACACCAAGCAGGGTGTGAGTGTTAGTTGAGGGATCTGGACAGGCTGAATGGATGGCCTTAGGCCAGTTGTATGAGGTTCAACAACACCAAGTGCCGAGTCCTGCCCTTGGGTCACAACAACCCCATGCACTGCTACAGGCTGGGGGCAGAGCAGCTGGAAAGCTGCCTGGTGGGAAAGGGCCTTAGGGCTGCTCTTTGACAGATGCTAAACATGAACCAGAAGTGTGTTGTGGCCAAGAAGGCCAGTTGAATCCCGGCCTGTATCCAAAACTGTGTGGCCAGAGGACCAGGGCAGTGATTTTCCCTCTGTTCTTGACACTGGTGAAGCTGCACCTTGAGTCCTATGTTCCTTTTTGTGTTCCTCACTTCAAGAAAAGCATTGAGGTGCTGGAGCATGTCCAGAGTAGGGCAATGGAGATGGTGAAGGGTCTAGAAAGTAAGTCATATGAGAAGTAGCTGAGGGAGCTGAGGTTGTTTAGCCTGGAGAACAGGAGGCTCAGGGTAGACCACACAGCTCTCTACAACTACCTCAAGGGAGGCTGCAGCCAGATGGGTATCAGTCTCTTCTCCCAGGCAACTAGTGACAGGACATGAAGACATAGGCTCCAGCTGCATCAGGGGAGATTCAGGTTTGACATCAGGAGGAATTTCTTCACAGAAAGGGTTGTTAAATATTGAAATGGGCTGCCCAGGGAAGTGGTGGAGTCACCATCCCTGGAAATGTTCAAGAAACAACCAGACAAAACAGTGCTGTGGTTTAGTGGACATGGTGGTATTTAGTTGAAGGTTGGACTCAACAATCTTGGAGGTCTTTTCCAACATTAATGATTCCATGATTCTGTGAAATGAGCCTGTAATAGCATCCAGCTCAAATTCTTAATATTTATGCCTTCTTCACTTTTTTTTTTTTTGGACTCAGAAAGATATTTGTGCAGAGTTGCTTCTGTTGGTTTTTACGTTGCTTCGTTCCTTTTGAGAAGCTTTGCACATCCCTCGGGAAACCATTGTTTAAAAAACACTGAGGAATTCAAAGTGTGAGAAGCTAAGGATACATCCTCTTCAGTATATATAAGAAAAGTAGGAGAAAAGGAGTGTGCTGCATTAAAATTTGAGTTTAAAAAAGGAAATATTGAGTTAAGAAGAATGATAGTTGTACATTCCAGTAGAGTCTTCTAATATTTTTAATGCCTTCTGTTTGATGAGTGAATGAAGAGTAATTGATCACAATTGTCAAAAAGTCATGAAGAAACAATTTACAATTCTTTATCTTAATTTACTAAAAGCTTAAATAGCTGCACAGTATCATTTGTCCAACAATGGCAGATTACTTTTTTCTCTTCTTTTCCTCACTGTGTTGATCTAGAGGTTTCTCTAGGTGTTTGACAAATTGAAAACTACTTGCTTTAACAAGAATGTTAAATTCCATGTCTTTTAAAGCTGCAAAATATCAAATGAAAGAGACAGTGAATTTTAATGGGATTTTTTTTCCCCCTCTGGATGATATACCTTCTTTTATTCCTGTCAAATTTTAGCCTGAGTATAGTCCAAATACTTCTTGAACTGAGACATGGTTGGTGCTGTGACCACTTCTACAGGGAGCCTGTTCCAATGCCCAACCACTCTCAGTGAAAAACCTTTTCTAAAATCCAGCCTAAACTTCTCCTGACACAACTTCAGGCTATTTCCATGGGTTTTATCCCTGGTCACCACAGAGAAGAGATCAGTGTCTTCCCCTCCTCTTTTGATCTGTGTAAAGTGTGTGGTCTCAAAAGAGGATTATTCCTTGATGAAAATCACTTCACCTTGTCCCACCATGAACATGCAGTTTGTGTAGGGATGTCTTTAACAACTAGTGAATGAATAGGGTCAATAATCTACCATTGCTTGATAATACAAAGATCTTTGGTATTTTTCAACCTCCTGCATTTTCTTTCTATTTTTTGATCCTGCACATGGAGTTAGTCAATTGTATTTCTCCTTTGCCTTTGAGTACCACATTTTATTACAGAAAAATGTGTAACAGTGCTATAATTTCAAAATTACATCAAATCATAATGCTCAGTAGGAGGTTAGTGCATTTCTATGAAGCAGAATTGTTTCTGTTGTATATTTGCAATTAATGAAGAGAAACCAAAATAAAATGAGACCAGTGTGGGTAATAAAATCTCTCCTACCTGTGTACTAACTCAGTAAGATTGCTTTTCTGAAAGACATGTTCTGGAGTTGCTGAAGTAAAAAGGAGACAATTCTGAAACCGAGGATCATTATATAACATTGAGTGAAGGTCACAATGTTCTCCTTTTTCATGATCAGTGGTACTTGCAACTAAAAACAGTGATGTAAACCTGTGAGAAACAGCAGCAGTACTTTTTAATTCAAAACAGTAAGGTCAAAAGAGGGGACAAAAAGTATTCTCAAATGATGAGATATTAGACTAATTTACTGCTTGTCTTTGATGACCCAGTTTTAAGCCCTCTTTCATCTTTGAAAGAACTGGGATAGCATATTCTACCATCTAGTGTTGGGCTCTTTGTTGTTTTGAAGCTGAGATTCAGACGTATGGTTTTACAACCATCCACTTTCTTAAGAAGCAGATGCTATCAGTAGTTAAAATATTTAGGTACTATATTCCTTAATGAGATGATAGCTAACATGGGAACTTTGCTTCCTCCTTTCCTTTTGCCTAAGTTATTGACATAGAATAAGATAAGAAGATCAGATACTTTTCTGTTCAATGTCTGAAAAACATGGAATCAATAATACAATTCTGCTAAATGATATTATACTAATAATACTATACAAATAATACTAATTTCTGCTCTGAAATAGGAGTCAGTTTAGAGCTCTTAACAACAGAAATAATGTTTTAAGGTTTATTGCTCTGTGTTAATATAATTAAAGCAACATTCCATAAGTTAGTCCAAATGTAAACCAAATTCAAGCAAAATTCTAATTACCTCTTTTTATGTATATTGCCCATTGCCAAGAAATAAAACATACATACAAGAAGGCTTTATAGCAGCTTAATTTATTTGTAGTGTAGGATGGAGAAAAATGTAAAAAAGTCATGCAGGGTTAGCTGATTTAGAATAAAACTGGATATATTCAATGTGTTATTGACATACTTGGTATTTTAATTCAACAAGTGTTTATTCAGGTCTGTAATTAACTATTATAAATCTGGAACAGCAAATAGCAGAAAAAAATCAGAAAGAAGAAAAGCAAACATAGCTTAAAATATCAATTAAAAGATAGTTAATCTATCAGCACACTCTCCTTACATCACACTTGTCATTTATTCTTGGTTAGGTAGAGGAAAAACCCATTCTAAATCCAGTTTCCCTGAGAGATGCAAAAGTCATCAGATCATAGTATACAACAGAGCATTGACTGGAGTTTTGAGACATAACTTTACTCAGTGGATTTTGAAATTTTAGAAACTTTGGATCATCTCCATAAAAGCGTCTACCCACAGAGAAAGCTCAGAAATGTCAAAAAATGAAATCTAAACTCATCCAGCTACCTTTGAAAGCAGAGGCAAATTACTCATTGTTCAGGGTAATAAGCTTGAGCTGAATATCCTTGCTTGAAATATTCTGGACCCAGAACCATGCTCATACAGTCAGACTGGTTTCAGGATTTGAATTATTAGTTTAAGATTATTTTCTGTACCATGAACAGCATTTTGCAAGATGCCTTTGGAACTGCTCTGGATAACTCCAACATTGCAAAATGTAGATATGCTGTAAACAACCAGACAAGGAAAAATGGCTAACCTTTGAAAGCATCCTTGATGACTTTCAAAATATTGCATACTGTTCTTTCTATTATTCTGTTCCATGGAGGTTTTTGTTATATATCCCTATGCGACAGTAACCCTAAACATGTCTTCCTTTACCTTTGGTCATAAATGGCTGAGAATTAAAATTTGGAATGTAGAGAATAGTAGATGCACAGTAATAGTAAACATTCAGAAAAAGAATGATCACATTTATATTCATTTGATAATGGGTTACCAGAATTATTTACGATTTACAGTATTTATCCCATTGCTGATTTTGTACAAACTCTTCAAGAACAAAGTTGTAAAACTTGCATAGTCAGGGCTTTTCTTCACCTGCCTCGAGCTTGGTTTTAACCTTTTTAGCTGCAACAGGAGTGGTCTACTAACCATGTAACTATTGTCTACATTGTTTTGCTTTCATTTTTCTTTGTAGGTCCACATGATATGTGATTGTTATAGTATTTTTTATATTCTGTTACTAAGTGGAAATAATAATATGCAGTGGAAGAATGAATCTAAGGTGTAACATGAGACAAAGGGTAGACATTGGAAAATGTATATAACAATTCTAACAACATTGTTATGGACACTTTTCTTGGCTTGATTTGTTTTGTTGGTTGGTTGCTCTTTGGAGTTTTTCAAAATTGGAGCTAAAATTAGAAATTTAATGTTTTATATACACTAACAACAAAATGTTGATTTTTGACATTTATTTCTTGGGCCCATATAAACTTCAGAAATTGCATTTCAACTGAAGTCTTAATTTAAGGAGACATTACATTTAAATCCTTGGACATTCATACTTATGTTTGCTGACCACTTTAATTAGCTCTTTACTTTCAATTCAGTGTATCCATGATTTTCTTGGCCAAGAGCTATTCAGTTTTGTGGGGTCAAGCTATTCAAGTTTGTCTCCTTGTCCCTAGGCTTCAATATTCCTACAGTGAAACTGTATCCCCACAAAATATAACCCAGTAAAGCCATGGGTGATCTTTAACGATGTGCACAGTTAGTGCTAAAAATACATCTTTTATATGTTATTGATTGTATATAATCATAAATTAAATGCTCAGAAAATGCACCATTTAAGCTTGTCAGTATGAACTCATACATATTTGACCAAAGAGTTTTATAACAATTTAAAAATATCACATACAAGTATTTTGAGATCCCATTTAGTATCTAAACAAATTAAAAAGAAAAAAAGGTGGTTAGATACTTCTGGATTTTGAAATCTCAGTCTCAAAAGCTGTGCAAGGTAAACATTACATGTAAAACCTTCATTTCTATTCTTTACAGATGTGACTTATTGATAAATTTATTTTTCTCAAATAGATCATCAAGAAGGAAACAGATATGGATTGTTGTCTTTTCTGTCAATCCGTCATTTGAGAGAAACAAACACTTTTCAACTTACCTACTGATTTATATGGTAGAAAGAAAATTTTGTTCATTGATTTCCTAAATTTTGAAGATGAGATGTGGAATTTAGTTACTGTGTACTAAGGTCCTGACTTTGTTTTATTTTGCCACACAGTTGTTGTGGGAGTCAGAATGGTGAAATAGCAAAGAATTCAAACTATGCGTATTAAAAATGTTAGGTTGTTGTTTGTTTGGGTTTTTAATGATTTTTCCATGCAGTTTTGAGAATGTCATTTTAATAATACCTTGCCATTTAGATTGGAAGCTTGAAGCCTTAACTATTAAGAGAGATAGCATCTTGTTCAGATATGCTAAAAGCATTGATGGAATCAGATGATTCTTCTTGTGTCCATGTCACTCCCTGAAGCAGGACAAGCATTTTATTCTTTTCCCTTTTCTCTTTGCCATACACCACACACAAAAGCTTAGGACAGAGGTTGTTGATTGACACCAGCTGGCAACCCAGGGCCACCCAGCCACTTCTGGCTCAGGGGAATGGGGAAAAAAATTGCATGAGTAAAAGTGAGAAAACTCATGGGCTGAGGAAAGGACAGCCTAAGCAAGAGCCATTCATGCAAGCAAGCAAACCAAAAAATTTAATCACCACTTGCCATGGGCAGGCAGGTGTTCAGCCATCTCCAGGAAAGCTGGACTCCATCATGTGAAATGGTGACTTGAGAAGACAAACACCTTCACTCCAAATATCCCCTCTACCTGCTTCTTACCCCAGCTTTGTATGGTGAGCATACATATGATGTGGAATATCCCTTGGGTCAGTTGAGATCAGCTGTCCTGGCTGTGTTTCCTCATGATTTCTTGTGCACCCCCAGCTCACTGATGTTGTGGCATAGGAAGCAGAAAAGGACTCTGCTGTATGTAAGCACTGCTCAGCAATAACATACCATCTATAATAGTAACACAGTTTCCAGCACAAATCTCAAAAGGAGCCCTTTACTAGCTGCTGTGAAAAAAATTAACTCTATCCCAGCCAAAACCAGCAAAGAAGTAAAAGGAAAAGACTGTTGAGAGTATTTCTCTATATAGAATGTCTGAAGAAGCAGCAGCAGAAAATTTAGATTTATGGAATACAGAGGTGGATTATAATACAAATTCAATATCCTTGAATATTAAAGCGTGGGAACTTATATTTTGTGACTATGGCTAATATACTTTTCAGACATGAAATAGTTTGTTGTTGTTGTTGATCAAATAAGAGGGGAAAGGCATAAAACCACTTATGTTAGAATTTTCCTAAGGTCTATTTTCAATATTTTATCTCTTTTACTACTTAACCAAACGTTTGATTTATTTTGCTTGCTACAGGTATATAAATATCTACATATATATAGGTATATATATATGTCTGTGTGTATGTGTGTATGTAAAAACTGCTCATTCTAGAATTATGGAGCCTATTTCAATTAAAATCTGCATTAGAATTTTTTTCGATTGGACACTTTTTTTATAGAGCTTTATTTTTTTCCTAATGTATTTTATGTATATAAAATATATTTAATATTTGGGGTTTTTTCCTTGCAGTATGTCAAAAGCACATTTTTGTGATCAAGAATTTGTGGAATTTATATATTTTTGTGATCAAGAATTTGTGGA
This sequence comes from Margarornis squamiger, assembly GCA_035222235.1. Classification (NCBI taxonomy): domain Eukaryota; kingdom Metazoa; phylum Chordata; class Aves; order Passeriformes; family Furnariidae; genus Margarornis; species Margarornis squamiger. Next base: position 93,897,618 of record JAWWTY010000106.1, read on the forward strand.
ATTAATTTATTCTCATTTCACGAATATGTTTTTTTCTATTTTTTCATATGCTTAAGGAACATGTTTACTTGATCTACCTTTGCATTTTTCCAGATCATTAGAAGTTACCACTTTCACAGTGAAATACTGCTAAATCATGATAGCATATATGGAGTATGTTTATTTGAAACTCAAAGGCTTGAGTATAGTTTATGAAAAAAAACAAACAACAATCCTGTGTTTTTTTAAAATAAAATACTTCCATTCCGGTAACCATGGTAGCACAGTGAGAGTGGCAGAGCTTTTCTAAAGTCATGTGGAAAATACTTCTGTAAGTAGTTCAGAATTGAATCACTACTGTCACCTGTAAGTTTTGATTTCTTTTAAAATTCTACTCATAACTTGTTCATCAAGTATATTCAATAGGCTCAAAGTAGACAAAAACAGCTTCAGACTTTTCAGTGGTGGGGCCTAGAAACTAATTTCTGAACATGGTTTATACAGTTAGTGTCTGGAACAGCCTGAAGAAACAAAAGCCATGGCTCTGCATAGGACATTTGTTTGTTAGGCTTTATATGCTACTTTAATGCTACCACTTGAATATAAAAGCCCTGTGCACCATAAGACACTCCTTCCTTGCCTACCTCAGGGAGGAAATGAGAGTGAGAAAACAGCATTTAAACAGTTTTCCAAAACCAACACAAGTAAACTTCTTTTTCTCTTCCTATTTTCTGCTGCCATGGATGTGTATATTGAACACACTGTGTATAAGGGGTGAAGAGCCTGAGTCTGTGCAGTTGCGGGAGTTCTCATGTGGTACCTTAGAAGCTGTTGCCATGTAGCAAATAGTATTGTACAGCATTCAGTGTGGATGGCAATCAACCAGCTGGGCTCTGGCTTGACCTTAGCTCATTTTAGGTATGTATTTGTTCCGTTAGAAATATTATTACCCTAAGTCTTTTTACAGAGAGGGAGAAATCATTACCTCTAAAGACTGTTCATAAGGTTGGTTGCACTTCATAATAAGTCTCTCATTTAAATACCTAAAGCTAGATCAGGGCTTCAAGGGTTTGTGCAAGTTCAACTGATCATCTGTACAAAAGAGAAGGAGAATTCTGGAATTCACTATTGCATTCCTGGACCATCACCTCTTTCTAAAGAGTGTACCTTTTCTAAAACACTTTCCCCAAGGCAACCCCGTTCTGCTGTGGGCTCAGCCGTGCCCTGCAGTGGGTGGGTGTGTGCCTGGCACAGAGCAGCCTCAGCTGCCCTGCACAGAGCCCCCTGCAGTCCCTGCTGCTGCCGAAGCCTGGGCGTGGGAGCTCAGTAGAGTTCTTAACTCACACAGAACAGACCACCATTGCATTTTTCATTAGTTTGTGCTTGCTCTATTTCATTTCTCATTTTACCCCGAATGCCACATGTACTGATTTTATGTGGTAAAAACTTATATTTTTCATTGTATGCTGAGCAAGAGAGTTTTCCCTTTGACTGGTATATCCTTAAGGGGAAAACGGCAACCAGCATAAAAACTACATTTCATGTTACACAGAGAGCTATGGGCAGTCCTGTGCATTTTGAGGTGAAATTCAGGACCTTGTAATTTTCCTGCAAGAAAGAGGCAGAGGACACTTCCTTCACAGTGACCACAGTGACCTGTGCAGACATCTGGTTATAATCCAAATGCAGGCTGGAGATGATGTGAACTGTAGCTGTTCCATTTCTGCAGCTACTCCACTGCTGTTCACCCACTATGCTGGGATTTCTAGGTGTCAGAGCAAATGAAACATACAACAAAGGACAAACCTTAATGTTTCTGCAAGACATAAAAATACCCACAAAACAAATCCAAACAAAACCAAAAATTGCCACCCCCTTGTACTGTGAAAGAGGAAGATAACTGCAGCAGTCAGTTATGGTTACTTGGGCCCCTAATTAGGTTAAGTAGGCTTGTGAATTATTTTCTGTTTTCATGTGTTGGCAGGGGCAAATAGAGACCATACAGAGCAACTGTGAAACACTCTGCTAGGTCTTGATTGTTTTTTGGTTTTTTTCCCACTCTGATGTCTGAATAATTTCAGAAGCATTAGCCAATCTGATACTGGTGGCTACTGCCATCACTGTTGCCAATGGTGTGGCACGACCAGACACAAATAGTGGTGGCAGTGCTGGTCTCTGCCCATGTGTCCTGCCTTCCGTCTTCTCAGCTATGGGACAATGTAGAAAAAGGTCTAAATTCCAGTTACAGTGGGACTTTATTTTTCAAACAAAATATTAAATAAATATTAATTAGTGAGTATATCCAGCAGAATACAATTCATCCTTTGTACAATGTGAGAAAAGTCATGAAGGACATAAAGTCTGCCTCTAATTATTGATAGCATTTCTTGAATCCCTCTGATAAGTAGAGAATCACAGAGGGATACAATGGTTTGGGTTGGAAGGGACATATATGGTTATTTAATCCAACCTCCCTGAAATGAGCAGGGATGTCTTCAACTACAACAGGTTCCTCAGAGTCCTGCCCAGCCTCACACTGAATGCCTCCAGGGATGGGGCATCTACCACCTCTCTGGGCAACCTCTTCTAGCATTTCACCACCCTCATCAAAAAATCCTTTCTTTACATCTAATCTGAAATAAACTGCATTTTCATTTTAAAGGTACTGAAATGCATTGTCATAGAGATCTGAAATATTGCAGTGTATTGCTTCCTATGGGTCAGTTCAATTACAGCAGTGGTTATTTCACCTGCCTGACATTTTTATATAAACAGATGTCAAATAACATAGCCAAACATCAAGTATTTTTGTTTATTAGTGTGGGGGCCACTTTCCTACAAATACTGACACAGTAATAAAATATGATTGCTATAATCACAGTCTAACTTGTTTCTTTTGTCAAAGCAATGGAATTGGCTTTTCACATCAGTAGTCCGCATTTGATTCATATTTCTGTTTAACAGCTGGAGGATGTCATGGGTGAAATGAGACTTGTCAGCCTCAGAAGGAGGACCAAGTATTCATCTTTAAACTGATCTCAAAATGAAATTCTTAAGAGACTCTGGGAGTGGCAGCAAGGTTACAGAATATCTGTTTCAAGTTACCTAGGGAAAAACATAATGACTTTTGTCCTGAGCTAGCTTCACAAGGCTTATGCACAGAATTTGATAATTTCTATCAATTAATTACCATGAGCTTTGTTTTACACAGATGTAAAGCTGAACTGCCCTGATAGTCATGAGAAATGGGACACTGATAAAATATACCTGGAACTGGTTTAAACAGACAAGGTTTTTTTCCTCCGTCAGGTTGGAAGACTTAGAGAATCTAACACAGTTTCTAAAGGATTAGTCAATTTTTTTCAAAAGTTGACCAAATTCCTGGTTGAATTATTAATACTATCATATTACATGCAAAGGCAGATTATATGAATTGAACCATAAAACAATGTCTTTTACCTCTGGTCAAAAAAAGAACAAGGAGCTACCCAACAGAGCAGATCATAGGCACAGTATACCTTCACTCATGGGTACAAACAGCTATGTCTTTGAATTAATTTGGAAACCATGTTCTAATCAATAAAATCCCAATCTATTGTAATGAGCCTTTCAACACTGTAAGCAGCTATAAGGAAGGCATGGTGATTTTTAAAGGGTGATTATTGGCAAAACTTCAAAAATTGTCTGTTTTTCTTTCCCATTTGTATCCAGGCCAAAACCATTGTTTATTTAAAACTTGTCATTGTCTACTTACACTGTGAGGACCAGAATATATTTTGAGGAGTCAGTATAACCTCTTTGCCCTTTTCCCTCAGGAACTAATAGGTTGGCATGACTAAGTCACTGACTCCTGTGTAAAAAAGAGGGACAGGAATTATGAATTATGAGTTTGGCATTTCCCCTGAATAAACAGACCTGCCAGAATGATTGAGGTTACATATTCAAGACAGAAGTGTCTATCTGACACATAGATGCCACAGAAAATTGTGATAAATTATCTAGTTGTTTTTTAATTATTATTGCCATAGTGAGAAGAGTAGAATGGAACATGTTGCAACTGCCATCCACCCTGCTAATCTCAATGAAGGGGAGAAAAGATACAACCTAAATAATGTTTTAAACGTTTTTTGTTGTATATTTTAATCATATGCAGAGTCTGAGATATTTATACAGTCTGCATATCATTGTGTACAAAAGAAAAGCATTTATTTTGATGTTTTTAACTTAATTTATCTATTGCTTTACAGAATTAGCAAAAATGTTGCAGCATGTGTTTTATTTGGAGAAATGTTCTCCTCTGAGATTATTCCCTTATCTATGATATAGTGGTCTTCTCTTTTGGAATACTGTCTGTAGATACAGCAGACTTCTGTCTTGTCTTTTGAAATACTGTCATATAATATCCAGTCTGCAGATTCGTGGTATTTAAATGTTAATTTAGGTCATCTTAATAGCTACTGGAAACTTCCAAGTGAGGAATATAAACAATTGTGTTTTGGTTTTTTTCTGTTTTTTTTTTTTTTTTTTTTTTTTCCCAACCAAATCTGGAAAATTGTTAAAAACATATTAAGAATAAAAATGGTGCTGACTTTTCTGGAATGGTCCTTCTTATACAAACTTTCACATATTTCCTGATGCTTACACAATGTCACAGTCATTTTCACTGAATAGCAGCCTGTGTTGAGGGATACATCTGACTTGAAAAGTGGATACAGGAATGTAACTACAATTAAAAAAAAACAAAACAAAACAAAAAAACCCAACCAAACAAGAAACAAACAAACAAACAAACGAAACCCCGAAAACCAAACAGACCCATAAGTCCTACCTGTACTTGGGTGTTTTATACTCAGTTGCCAAAAAATGCTCCATTGTACTAAGGATTCACAATTCTGGAGTCCCGTCTAGATTGGAAACTCAAAAGAGAGTGGGGGTCTGTACTTTCCCTTTAATAGATGTGGGCAGACCAGCAGAAGAAGCAGCCCCTCTTTTGAACTGATGTACTCTGTGCAATGTAATGAAAAATAAAAAAGTGCTACCTGAAGTTTAGGTGCTTACAAAAGTAAATAGCCATGATCTAATTTTGGATTTAGCTTTGTAAATGCTTCTTTAAACAGGAAGTTCTTTGTTGATTTAGAAGACAAAATCACCACTGGAGAACCCATTTGCTATGGGTATATATTAAATATTAAATCTGGAGTTCTTGAGAAATGTAATTCTTTTCCAGCTTCTGGTGTATCAACAGACAGATTGCTTATAAATTTAAATTAGAGAACTTTAACTGCAATAACATGAAGTTTAGTTGGAATATACTTGCTTTATTTCTTGTAAGGATTGTGTGTCCTTTGCAATGATTGTAACTAGACATTTGATATTTATTCTAGTCAGTAAGAGAAAGTTTTTCGAATGTCAGCAGTGCACTTCAATCACAAGTATTACCACGTAGTGTAGATTTACCCTAGAAACTTAATGTATTATATACACGTATAATAATTAATCAATTTATAGACAAACAAAATGTCTCTTTTATTGAAAAAAACCCCAAACTAACACTAAAAATTTTTAAAGAAATTAAACATTTAGTCTGAAGTATTAAGCACAGAAATTAGAGCTTTAAAATGAACAGGTTTGTTCTCTTAGATTTTTTGTCTTTGGAATGCTTCATCTCTTTCTAAGTGTTTTGCTCAAAGTCACATTAAAAGTCAGAGAAAGGTCAGAAAATGAAAGTTTTATGTATCATTTTATCTTATTTTCTGTATAAACAGCACTCTGGCAGACTGTCCCATAGTTAGCAGTTATTTTCTAATCTTAACCTCTTTCTCAATGTCAAATCCTATTTGATTAAATTATGCAAACCTTGGACAGTGGACTGATAAATGTGTGTGTTTATGTATATATGCATAGATGTATATATAGTAATTCAATGAAAAATCCTGAACATTATATTGAAAAATTAGATCATCAATGCATTATGCTCATGGCTAACTGTTTTGTTACCTCTTCTGATGTGTTAAACGGTGCTAAACATTTTACTCTGAAAGCCAACAAAAATTTAGTATCAGCACACAAAGAAAGCAGGTAATGCACCGATTCACAAATAGATATTAAATAACTAATGAAGGAAATGAGAATATTATTTAAAGACAGTAATTTTAAACCTTATTTATATAAAAAATAAATTCGTAGTCAACCAGCTTTATTGAAGAAATGGCAGTGCTCGGTAAGATGCTAGGTTACTTCTTTTTAAAGGAAAAGAAAAAGACAGCCTTGTGAATCAATAAAATATGTTATAAAGTGGCAGTATATTTACAAGTAAATAGCATTGTAGGGTGAGTTTATAACCTGACACTGGTGAAAAATAGAATTTTCCAAACTTCTAAGCCACTGAGACAATACAACATGTTGGCTTTATTTCTTTCGAAAAGGATGCTTCTGGATATCCCATAAAATTGCAGTTTACTACTGACTCTTCATCAACTCTGTCATTTCAAAGTAAATTACTGACTTTCCTACAATTCTGAATGAAGTGGTACTGGAAGAAAACAATTGTTTACTCTCAGCTATGTGTTTAAGCTTTACACATAGCTAATTGTCTTATCTTCAAAGGACAAATATAAAATAGTAATTTCATTTTCATGTCAAGCTTTTGCTTTCCCTTCCTGAATTGTGGTGTGAAAAGTAAATGGTAATGTTTTTATCGTTTAAATATTTTGTAAATCATTTGCCTGTCAGATAAAATCCTGTAGTCCCAATCAATAATATTTTATCTGTTGAGTTCAGTAATGTAATGGGTTTCCATTTCCTTGTGTTTGATTATTATATAATACTAAGAGAATAAGTCATGAAATGACACTGGAATTCAAAGCACAGTGTAAAAGCTAATGATTAAGGAGCTCATAATATTCCTATATTAGTGTCTTTATTGTTCTAAGAACTTAATAGTTTTGATGACTTTAGATGAATGCTCATTAGTTTCACTGTGAGTAGGCCACAGAAACAGCACAATACAGTTGTTATATAGTGAGTGATGTAGGACAGTTTCTTCTCTGCCTTCCCCTCATGACCTTGAGCATGATGTAGACATGATGTAGATAATTATTTAAGTATCAGGATTGATGAAGGAACAATATTTTTAAATTAACAAAAAGGGGGTTTTAAATTTTCAGGTTTGGATAGCTTCAGTTCAGGCAAGTCTTAATTTTGTATTTCTAAGGTACTTACTATGGTGTCAATTTCTTAACTGAGAACATAATGCAAACATATATTCCATCTGGTGGAACTGTATAGCTTTTTACATTCTTCAGAGTTTTCTCACATTTAAGTTGGCAATAATGTAGTGTGTGGCCCATCAGCTAAAGGAAATCAGACACAGGCTTTCAGCCTGGCCAGCCTGGTTTTTGCAAGCTCACTTTCTGTTCCTGGGGTCTGAAGAATTCAACAGCTCTGAAAATAGGGTGCTTGCAATTATCAAAGGTGTCTCCACCTTTATCTTTAATGAGTGAAACAGTATCTCAAGACGTTTGTGCATTCTGGGAGTGTGGCACACACACACCCATTTATATGTGGTGAATGCATCTGATTCTGAACTGTAGATTTTGTGTGACTTGCAGAATTTCACCATAAAAATGGGGGAAACAGAATATATTCCAGTTTTCAATATATTATATTTCATAGGGAAAATCTGTTTAAATCAGAACTTACATTTAAAACTAAAGTTGATCATTTCAGACTTTTAAGCAGTATTTTAATCAAGCTAAAATGTGAATGTTTGATTGCACTAAGAAGGAAAATATTTGACAATTTTCTCTCACACTTTCCAAACTTATAATTTCTCTATATTTCTGTATTTCTTTAAATTGCTGTATGTTTGCAAGGCCAAATCTTGGTAGTGGGAGCAGGCTGCAGGGGGAGGGGAGGGCAAGCTACAGGGCTGGATTCTGTGAGAAGCTGCTAGAAGTTTCCCCCCTGTCTGACAGAGCCAAGGCTCAGCCAATCAGAGATGGCAGTAACACATCTGTGACAGCACATTTAAGGAGGAAAAAAAAACAGTTATTGGGCAGATGAGAGTATGTGAGAGGAACAACTATTCAGACACCAATGTCAGTTCCAGGTGCAGGAGCAGAGATTCCCCTGCAGCCTGTGGTGAAGACCTTGGTGAAGCACCCCATGGATTCCAGTGGGGGTAAATATAAAACAAATATTGTTATGAGTCAGCAGGCTCTTGAAGACTTCAAGAAAAGCTGGAGTAGTAAACTCTCAGACTGACTGAAATCTTTGCATCTGCTGAGCCTTAAGTTTCTTCATTAAGCTGGAATAAATCTTAAATTCAGCTGTTAAAAAGGAGTTTGTCAAATAAAGCCAAGACAGAACAAAAAATGAGGAAAAAACATTCCTTGCCTTTTTTATTTTTTAAGTGCTGATTTACTCACTAAGAATGGACAAAACCACTGTTGAATTTATAAAAGGGCAATCTATTCTCAGGCCTTCTGATCACTAAGGAATATGAAGGTAAAGGGGGACACACCATCTATTTTGGTTATACAGAAAGTAAAAGACTATTGGAAGAAATCCTCAGCTGCTGGAGAAAGGAATGCCATAAATATTTTGGTAAACTACAGAGATCCTGTATTTCAACCAAGCTGACAGCTGCAATCTAGTAGGATGATGATTCCCAAAGTATGAAGGTGCTAGAGCTTTTTTAAAAAAAAAAAGCTAAAAGAAATATCATTAGCATGAGAAAATTATAGGGATTTTAAATACTTTCTGTTGCAGAAATTAGTACATTTTTTTGTCCAATGGTTTAAAGTAAGAGGGATGGTCAAACTTACAAATTTTCAAAGCTAGAATACTCTTATAGCGAGAACACTGGAGATTTTTTAAATGAAACCTAGCAGCTTTCCATGGCTTTCTGAACTGCTGGAACAATACGTTGTAAGATTTGTTAATCATTTTGAAGAAACACAATGCCATCTGTAAGAGTGTTCTCTGGGCAGGTTTTGGATAATGGCTTCTCCTTGTGTGACTGCCCAGTATGACTGGTTGAGCCCATGCCATCTGGTGTCAACATGACCATATTTTCCTATTTGATAGTATTCAAATATTATAGTCAATTCATAGATAAATTAAGGAAAAAGATTTTGAACTAGCTTCTTGAAAATACTTATGCTGTTGACCTTCATAACTTTTCCTTATTTGTCCTTCTGTGTTTGTGCCTTCTTTTCCATTTCTCAGGGTTTCAGTAACGCATCATTTCTTCATTAGAGGAAGTGTCATGTGGGTTTATTTCTGTTGTTTGTAACAGACCAGTGTTATGCTATTTATACTGAAGAAGGTGCTTAAAGTATATGATGGAGCATGTGGAGCATCAGCTCATTTTTCTAACAGTAATTTTATAGTCTTCTACAAGCCAGGATAAAATTCTATGGAAAAATATTCTATATAATCTATAGCACTCATTGTAATACTTTTTACTGTTGAAATATATTTTTTTCGTCATGAAGTTTTGATTGCAACTATTATTTCTAATCAAATGGGTATTTTGTATCACATCTGTGATCTTGTTTAATTATAAGGCTATATCTGTTACTAGGCATGTATTTTAATATACCCACATAAGCATTGCTCTTGTATCTCATTGTTAGGGTTTCAACTTAATGTTTTCATTTGTGTCACTCTGCAAAAGAGATATCAGGAAAAAAGAAAAAGGGAGTTCTATCCACTTTGTATTCTCTAATTTGGTGAAGAGTTTAAGACACAAAATCAATTAACACTTTTTTTTTTTTAATGTAGTCAAATTTATGTAGACCAAAATTATTAAAATAAATGAGCATGGCTTTTTTGGCATATTTTTATGTAAATCAAACTAGTTTGTCCTTTTCTGACTGTCATATTTTTTTTAAAATAAAATCCATTACAGGTGATTTGGTATATGCAAAGTCATTGTTTATTGTCAAGTTTAACCATGACCCTAACTTGCTCTTATTTGCTGTAAGACACTATCTTGAAATGGCTAAGGCTTATCTACTGCTAAGTGCAGCACATGAGAGGTGTCCTAATAAATGTTTTTGCAAACAAACAAAAAACCGCCTTCTACTGTATATGCAGTGTGGCCATTAAAATTATTCTCCAATTAATTCTTTTATTTTGATCTGGGGTACATAAACTGACATTTTAAAGCAAAAGCAGCAAAACTTATGGTGGAAAATTTCATTCAGTTAATTCTGCTTGTGAATGTATTTGTGGATTTAAGCTTTTGTGCTGTCTAATTCTTCATCCATTAATTCCATCTTTTTAAATGCAAAACAACTGATATATATGCAGTTCTGTTGTACAAGGATGAAATGCATCTTTTCTCCAAATACTCTCATGTCAAGATATCAAATATATATTTTTCTTTTTCAGTGATGACACTATTCATTGCTATGTGAAGCAAGTAATTTCTAGTACACTTGATAAAGAATAATTGGAATGTTTTTGTTTCATTTTTGAAGCATAATTATTTAATGAACAAAATTATGTCTAGAACTGTTAGATATTTTTCAATATGAATCAACATTTTAAAAAATTAAAATGTAAATAAATGTAAATCCAAGGAGCTTAATGAATAATCAAGTTTTGGCTCTATTACATTAATAACTGCATCTAATATCTTGTTTATGTGAAACAGCGTCATTGCCCTTCTGTGTGACTTCTTGACTGGAAAGAATTCAATATTTACATGTGTAAGCTTTTATTTTCATCATAATAGAGAGGTAAAGTACTCATTCATTGAAAAGTCTTGTTCAGTTTACAAACTTCATAAAATCATTGAATGTTTTGGGTTGGAAGTGACTTTAAAGATCATCGAGTTCCACCCGCCACCCCCCCCACACCCCCCCCGCCAAGTCTGGGGCTCTAGATCAAGTTGATCAAATTCCCATACAGCTTGGCCACGAACACTTCCAGGGATGGGGCATCCACAGCTTCTCTGGGCAATCTCTTCCTATGATTCAATGCCCTCTGAGTAAAGTATTTCTTCCTGACATCTAATCTGAATATCCTGTCTTTATTATAAAACTGTTCCCCCTGTCTGTCTGTGTAAAATGTCACTCTCCCTCTTTTTTAAAAGCCCCCTTTAGATGCTGGAAGGTCACAATGAGGTCTCCCAGGAACCTTCTCTTCTCCAGGGTGAAAAACCCCAGCTCTTTCAGCCTGTGTCTGTAAGAGAGGTGCTCAGTTCACTGATCATCTTTGGACCCTCCTCTGGGCCACAACTTGTCGGTCTGCTCTAGTAAAACTGTCATTTCCTACAATATCTTTCCACAGGGAATATTAGGGTCTTTGTCTAGCCTCTATGCAGTATTCGTCAAGGCTTTCTTGAAGGTCATTCTTGCAATTTTTGGTTAAATCTGAAAATTATTGAAAAAATATAAATTATTGAAGAAATGAGTGTTCCTGGGTTATGTATTTTTATTTAAAATCCAGAGCTTTTCTATAAGTTGTTGTTATCACTAGGAAATTAAACGCTTCCCAAATGCTGAGATAAACTAACATGCTAATGTATCTGCTTATATTTTATTATTGCGATTTTTTAAATCTAATTTCTGTTTAGTGTTTCTTCTGTTCTATTAAGTTTCAATCAGAACATGTGAAACATCTGAAAGTAATTCTGATTTTCCTGTCTAATATCAAGTAAAATAATAAAGATTACCTCCAAAGCTTTGGAAACTAGTCTTTGTGATCCCAGATGAGAAAATGGAAGAAATCTTGTTGATTCATTCTCAATCAGTACAGAAAGAATGGGGGGGGGCTGTTGTTGTATCAAATATAAATCACCATAATTTTAAATCACATGTCTTAACCATGGGCGTTGTATATAGAATGTAAAGCTGTCCATCATGATAATGAACTCACAGCTTCTCTTCAGCTACTTCTGCAGAAAGGCCTGAGAACATGTAAGTTTGGCAGTATATAATAGCATGATATGTTGAGGAGTTCCAGAGTTAAGTTGTATCCACTGAGAGTGCTCTGTCTCTCTAACACAGACATGTCTGGTGGTTGAAGCATCTTTGATGTTCTCAAACCTGCTGTTAGAAAAAGAAGAAAACCTGACTAGAATCTTTCCTCACTCTTCTCCCTCCCCTGTGACTTCAAATACTTTTTCTGATGTTAGACTCATGGAATACATATAATTTTCTCTAGCTGATGGTTCCTTGAAATACTGAGGTACAGTATGAGGAGCTGTCTATGTTAATGTCTCAAATGTCTTAGTTTGATATTAGCCAAGAATAGGTAATTTTTTTTTTTTTTTTTTTTTTTTTAATGGAGAGAGTAAAGTGGAAATGTACTAGGATTGAATTGAGAGAGACTGGTATTATTTAGACTGATCCTAAGTGTATTTGTCATAAATGCAGGTTTATAAATATTTAGTTTATATTCACAATGCAGAGGAAAATTGTTAGTGCTTTAAGATAAATCCTACTAATTAGTACGTAGCTGGGTCAAAGCTTTTGCATAAAGGATATTTATTTCTGAGTTTTGCAAGTTTTAAATAGGAAAATTAGCTTACATTTTCATTAATATCTTCATTGTTTCAAAATTTTAAAATTCTAAAATGAAAATTGAAATTATATTTAAAATACACTCAGTTTGTGAATGAGCTTTGAACGTAAAGGGAAGCAATTTCAGTTTGATATGTCAGAGGAGAAAAAATCAAAAGAAAGATGCAAAAAGCATGAAACCCTTTATAACACCCTAAGTAAATGAAACTTTATACAGTACAGAACGAGCACAAAAAAGTCATGGGTCTTTTGAGAGCATACCAAAGTCTTTTTCTTTAAAGTTAAAGCAGTGACAGATTGTGTGTGAGGCTAGATGTGTAGTAGATATGTCCAAAAAATGCTTGCAGAGACTGCAAGGTTTAAACACATTCTGAAACTGAGATACTCAAAGCAAAGATTATACTTTCTCATCTATTGTTATGGATCTCAGTAGCAGTGGATGATACTTCATAGTGGTGAATAAAGGGGAAATCTGACAGGATTGAAAATGAGGAAGACAAAGGTCTCTATCAGGGATTTATTTGGGCATCTATATTCAATCTGATAACAAATGTGGTAGCTAAAAAAACCTTAAAATATTGAAGTCTAATTTTTGGGTAAATTTCAAGATACTGGCAGGTAAAGGTTTCAAGCATTCTAACATATTATAGTATAGTATAGTATAGAAGTATATTATATTAATTATATTATATATATTGGCTAAAGTCCCTGGTGTCCCTGAACCAGTGAAGTTAATAAATTGTTTTACTAATTTAAGAAATTTGTTCCTTTTTTCCCACTTGAAAAGATGAAGTCAAGAAGGTTTGTTTTATAAGGAATTGGATTTATTTTGTTATGATAGCATGTCATGCAAACACCTTCTGTCAAGAAAACGCTTGAGAGTTCATCAGGGAAAATAGAAGCTAAAACCTGGGCTATGATCAAGAAGGACTGTAGACGTCTGGGAAGATATTTTGAGTTCCAGACATATGACACCTGTCCTGTTTCAAGAAACAGTATTTCTATGCCTAAGCAATAGCCTGAATCACCCTTCCTTGATACTGGTGTAAGAGTGTGCTGACAGAGAAAAGTAGTGGCTGAGAAGAAAATTTTGCAAAGATGTTCATCCGTCTAGGGAGATCCCTTCATTCTGTACTATGACTAAGGTCTCACTCAACATTTACTCCCAAACAACTACTTAGGCTTTTTGTATGTATGAATAACTGTAAAATGAGGTGGCTTCACTGCAATGTGTAGCAAATGCAACATTCTCTACCTTGTATTACAGTTGGTACCGTAAGGTTCAAGTTTAGTAAACTTGGTAAGTCAAACAGCATAGAGTATGACAGTATCAGTCATATTGCTTGTTTTTTGTGTTTAGGTGACTCAGTAGTCCAAATTAAACTTCTCCTTCACTAACATAGCTACAGTCCTGTGCTAAAACTAGCAAATATTTGATTTTTTTTTCACTGAAAAATGGAAGAAATGTTAGTAGGAAGATAATTTGTTTTAAGCATCAGTGTACAAGCAAGCTGCTTCTCTAGCAAGATCAGGTTTTGTCTATAACTGCATTTCAATGCTGGCACTTGCCAAGAAAATACAAGATTAAATTCTCAGAATACAGTATATGAATACTAGCTGGTATAGGCTTGTTCTGAAAGCCTTCATTCTCACACACAAAAATCTTTATTAGACTAAGTAATATTAGTGAAATTTGCAGGAGTGTTTTCAAGGTGGTGAATTCCAGATGCTACTTGTGGACAAAAGTCCAGCTGAACTGAAATTTTACTCATGTTTGTGTTTTTATTTAGCAGGAAATATTTTTTTAAGTAAGACATCATATTTTTAATTGTGTCTTCAAAGAAATTTCTGACATTATCATAATCTTTCCTGATGTAGTTTAAAGAAAGTGTATACAGTACAATAAGAAGTGTTAAAAAAATGTGGAGAAAGAGGTGACTCTTTCCTGTATTCTTTAAACTTTCAATAAGAAAAAAAAAAGTAGGCAAATGTTGAAATGCGCTGTAATCATTGCATTTTCTCTACTTCTCTACAGAAGAACCTATGATCAGGTCAACAGTTTTGGTCCTTACTAGTACATTGTCTTAGTTGTAGTTTTGTAGTACTGTAATGCAATTTTTTTAGTTCTTTAAATCTTCTCTTGTAAAACGTTGGATTTCTATATAAATTAATTGTCCCTGAAGCTGCCAAAACATATAAAGATTTCCAGCTCGTAACATCTGATTCTGTATATTCTGCTTGTCACCTTTCCTTTTGCTGCTGAATTCAATTTGAAAGCATATCACTGTGTGGGAACACCAGCCACTTTTTACATCTAATCTCACATCACCTTGCAGCTGTAATGTTGTCATCTGTAATCCACTCAGGCTTGTGTAATTTATATGTGTGCACGTGAGTGATAGAAAGCAGGTGTGTATTTGGGTTTTCTATATATATATTTAGTGTTCTGCTTTATGTCATTTCTTTATGATTAATTGCTTTTCATTCCACATATTCCTTAAATATATTTTTGCAAATGAAGAACAAAAAAAAGGAAATAATGAATGGTTTGAGTTTTGAAAGGGCCATAAATGTATATATTTATTTATGTAGTATTAATTACATATCTGGTAATCTGGAGGGAGAAAGAATGGAAGACAAAAGGAATGGAACACTACAGGATACCTTTTCTTTGTCTTAGATGGAAGCTAAAGCTTTTGAACAATCTGGATTGTTCTATAGGGTATTTTGCAAATTTTTGATATTAACTTGATCTTCATGACAAAGTGGTGATTGGTTAAAGGCTGGACTTTATAATCTTGGAGGTCTTTTTCCACCTAAATGATTAATACTCTTACAGTGGTGTGTTTTGAGTATTTCAGAAGGTGGATTAATGAAATGTTGTTTTCCCTGTCTGGGGAAAACTGGATTCTGATATATCCATAAAAAGGTGACTGACCATGGGAAATCAATCATTTATTTTCCCACAGAAGCAAAATACAGGGGATTTATCATCACCAAAGAAAATAAACAATACACTTGATAAATCAATTATCAAAATTTTTTTTTGGCAATAATTTAAACTGGTTCAAGAGAAAATGGTAAAATATGGTTGAATTCAGGGTGTGGAATTCAAGTTTATGTATGGGAAGAATGAAGAGTCATCTTTACACTTGTGTCTCTAAATGTGTTTTTTCTTTATTTTGCAGTGACCCAGGGTGGGGATGCAGTTGCATCTGATACATGTCCTGATCCTGGAGTTCCTGAAAATGGGAAAAGGGTAGGCTCTGACTTCAGGTACGCATGTTTAGGTTTCTATATGACCAAAATGAAGTTATTTATTGTTACATGTATACAGAGCATGCAACTACAGATGTGTTTCCATAGTTTTAATTTTTTGGGGTTTTTTTTTGTCAAAATACCTTCAGTCAATTGGATATCTTGAATTTGTTTAGCTTGTTCCTTTTTTTATAAATCAATGCATTTTAAACAGGAATTTTAGTGTATAATAACCTCATCTATATAAAAAAGTAGAACACGCTGGACAGCATAGAACAGCAGATAGTAATATCTCTTTTCCCACTATGTAAAAACTTAAAAAACTTGTGGAACATGTCAAATCCAGTGTCTGAGGCTGTGCTGAACACCATCTCCTTGCTTTTTTTGTTTTCACCTTTTGTTAGATCAAATAAAAATTATTTTTTTTATTTTTTTTAAAGAAAGATAAGGTCAAATGGACCCTTGTGGAGAAGGGAGGAAGTTAGTTCCTACCCTGTTGAGGAAAAAAAGCAGGGACTTCAAGGTGCAGCAGAGAAGAGGGTCAAGGGAAGGAGATGGGAGCCTCCAGTCATGCAGAGATTTATGAATTGCTCAGCAGGGAATGGACAGTCAGACCTAAGAGTAAATGGAAAGGAACAATTCATAGAAATTAGGAGGAAGGGTGCAAAGTTCTCTGCAAATCCATAAAGCAAATTAATCCAACTTGGTTCCTGAATCACAGCTCGTCCAAGCTAGGCCATGACAAAGAGGAAAAATAAATTAAAAATCTATTCTATTTCTGACTGACCTACTCTTTTTGGATTTTTCTCTATGTATCCTCAAAGGAGTTTGAGAAATCACAAAGAACTCCAAAATGAAGACATTCAGTTGTATGCAAAGTCAAGGTTTAATTAGTGACAGGGCACCAGTTTAATGTGTTTTAAAAAATAATTACATGAAATAAGCTTTCGATAAATTGACTAGAGAGACAGGGTGTCCAGAAGATGTTTACTATTGTCCTCTTCTATGTCTTCTGATACAACTTGTCAACTACAGCTGCTGCAAACGAAATTGTATGATAAAAAAGTATAGTATGCATTTCCTGCCCAAAGGACTGCTGTTTTAGGAAAACAAATGTAATTTTTATCTTTATTAATGTTTGATGTATTGAACAGAGAAACATCAGTCAGTAGAACACTATATAAAAATGGGACGCTAAAATCTTTCTCAAGATGTATTAAAGTGTGTATGTGTATTCATCCAAGTAATATACCTGTATACTTCCACTGTTAATTTGGAGAGTATTTTGTTTTACTATTTGTGCAGGAATACCTCAGTTTCCCTCCTCTGCTTTAGTCTCTCTTCATAAAGCCATAAATTGTGCAGAACACATCTCCTCTGAATTCCTTCAAATCAAATACTTAGTTGAAAGAATTCAGGGCAGCTTCTACAATCACTTTGTTATCAATTGAGAGAGAAAAGGATCTCTGGAAAGCATTATCACCATAGCCTAAATGTATAGTAAAAAACAGCATGAATTCAAACTTGAAGGGGACTTTCTCGCACCATTAACTCTAGATACCAGAGTAAGTTCAGCAGATTGGGATGCTGAGGGAGCCTGAACCCTTGACATATAGGAGGCTCAGAGTTCTGGATTTGTTCTACTTTAAGAGAATCTGAAAGACCTTGTTGCTTTCTACAGCTACTAAACAGGAGAGTGTAGAGAAAAGAAAGCCAGACTCTTCTCAAAGGTGAACAGGGACAAGACTGGAGGCAATGGGGGGATATGGTAAATTACTACCAAATTCAGGATTTAAAAAAAAAATAAAATCATATTTCTACTATTAGGATAGTCAAACACTGAAGTTTATGAAAGAATTTGTAGAATCTCCATTCAGGGAAGCATTCAGAACTCACCTGAACAGGGCTCTGAGCCTTCTGTTCCAACTGAGCTTTCTTGGAATGGGGCATTGTATCAGATGATGTCCTATTGCAATCTAATTTATTCTGTGAATCTAGGAATGCCATACAGTTTTTACGTGTTCGTGATACACATTTGGCCAAACAGATGTCATCTAGTTGTGGTCCAAGTCAGTGGCATATGGACAACTCTTAAGAAACAATAGCAGACCTTAAGAACCCTGGTAGGCTTGAACAGGGTAAGAGTGAGAATTGCTTCTCTTCCCCTCTAGACTGTAGTCTATAATTTGAAAGAGAAGGGGAACTAGAATAATTTTGGTGAAAGAGGTTCAAAGATCCAAAGCATGTGAAGCCCCAGCATGGGAGAGCTCAACAAAAGATTTCCCAGCAACTTGTAAATACACATGAGGGAAAACCCAAAAGAACCTTAAAGCTCAAAGTATATTTTAAGATATCCAAGGGAATCTAATGTCAAAGAACCTTGCAAAACATAGGCAACTGTATTTTGAACAGTCTCTTAGGAATGAATGTGGGTTAAAGTGTCTGGATCTTACTTATGAGCAATGCTTACTCAATCAACAGAGCAAGACTGTTTCCCTCCTTCCGTTACTCCATCCAGCCTCTGATAATATTTTCATTTCACCAAGTGTTCATGGAGATAAATGAATGCATAAGGTGTTCAACAAGCAGCCTCATATAAGTGAAGATAAATAAAATGTTGTATACTTTGATCACATTAATTATGTGCCTGCTTTGAGCCTCGAATTCTGAATATTAATTGAGAGAAACAATAACATTTTGTTTTCCTCCTAAACCTTACTTGTTATCTGAAGACAGATGCAACAGCAACTGTTTTTCATGTACTTAAAAGTTCATTAATATCTATTTAAAACATATCTTAGCTATCTTAACAGCTGTCTAAATATAGCTGGACATTTAAATAGAGAATTTGTCTGGAATTTAATTTTTGTTTGTCTGAAATGTCAAATGAAGATCTTCCACAGGAGAAGAGAAAATAATATTTGCTGTTGCCTGTATTTCTCAAAGGTAATAAAAATACTCTGTAGAGTAAAGAAAGGCAATGTTTTTTTTCTTTTCTAAGAGGGAGGTATAAACACCAGAAGGAGCTATTGTTCTTGTCAGGAGGATGACAACTGTGAATATTAATCTGAACTAAAACATGTGAAAATGCACATTATTCAAAATCTTTTCCAGTCTACTGAAAGACATGTTGTGAGCAGGATTGATGGAAAGGCAGAGGGTTTATTTACAAGACAGCCTGAGACCCAACTGATTCAGTGATGACAAGTTCTTTGAAAAGGGTTTCATCGTTTTCAGCATAATAATAGCATTCATTCTAATATCATAAAGCAAACAAAAAGGTATTGAAATCTTAACCTTTTCATTCTGTCCTCCTGCCACGCTTTGACTGTGTTGGCTTCAGGAAGTAGGGAGGAGATTTTCAGTGATTTTAAAACAATCCAGTGGATATATGGATTCTTTTTGAGGGACAAATGGTAAGTCAGACTTTGCTAGATTAATGAGAACATAATCAATACAATTTTGTGGTCAGTATCACATTTTATTACTATGTGTGATCTCAAAACTGTTTGTTAATCTGTTGATTGTTTAAATGAAATCTGAAATGGGTATATACAACACCATTTCATCTCTCCTTAAATATGTTATGTTATGTATGGTAAGGTGAAATTGCAGTCATTTTTTACAGTTTCACCAACACTTGTAACACAAATAACTTTCCAATTTTCAAAACAGTTTTGAAAATTAAATTTACTTTTTTTTTTAATGTTATTATTGCTTTAGGTTAGTATTATCTTTTTTAGAAGTGGCTTCTTCCACTCAAATTCTAGCCTTTCTTATAAACCCATGATTTTTGCTTAAATAGAGTTCAAATTTAAAAGAGAAAAAGAAAAACAGAGGAAAAATATGTTTAAGGTTAACATAGAGAAATATCACACCAAAATGCAATATTTTCAGTGCCCCCAGATTTGCACAGTGACTAGGGAGATTGAGATGTAAAAAAAAAATCCAAAAGAAAACAAAGCAAAAAACCAATTAAAAACATTGTTAAGAAGTGGATATTGAAGCATTAATTTTCTTTGAAATCATATATCAAACGAGATTAAAGATAGCTTTTAAAGGATGTCTCCTTTTTAAATGGGAAACTGTCAAACATAATGGAGAGATATTGTTTAGGAGTTTTAGTGTAGTTTGCGTGGTCCAGTTGTATTCCCTCTCCTAAGATGCTTATTTAGATCCATAAGGAGCTTTTGAGTATTTCATGTTCCTATCTTTCTCTTTTAATGTGATGTTTTTTGCTATGTTTCTTGTTTGTTTTAATTCTGTTGTAGTCAATATATTTTTTGTGTTCCTTAGTTTGTGTTCAAACATTTCAAAAGATTATCCCCATTGTATAAAATATATGACCTTCACATCAATTTTCCTTTGATCCAAGCGATTTCCAGAGCTCTAGGGGAAAAAAACAAAAAACAAAAAACACACAAACAACAAAAAAAAAAAAAGAAAAAAAAAAACAAACCAAAAAAACCCCAAAACAACCCCCCTCGGGAAAAAAAAAAAAAGTGAAAAACCCAAACAAAACAAAAACAAAACACACAAACCCCCCAAGAAACAAACGACAAGAAACCCCCACAAAACGTGGAATACATACTGTGTAGATTAATATTGAAACAAATTGGTTTATCATAAGTGTATAGGTTAAAGTAGTGTATAATGTTTTATGTTTACTTTAATATGAATTTTAAAAGTTTGTAATGAGCAAAACTCAGTCTAAACTTTGTGATTTTTTATTGTTTCTTCTCTTCTTTCTTTTGGGGAGGGAATAATCATGTATTTTAAAATATAAATTGCTGATGCAGGCATCCAATAATTATGCATTTCATTTCACTCTAATTTTTTGTACATGCACAGTTTTGTAATTGCCCTTAGGTGCCTTGATAGTAGAAACTTCAGGGAAATGTTGATGTTTTTTTGTGTTGGTTCATGTATCTTTACAGTTTTTGGAAAGTCTTTATCCAATATGGTTTTTTAATACTTCAGTTCTCAATTTGCATTCATTGCATCTAGGTAACTGCTTGTTTTCTGTTTCTTTAGAGAAAGAAATTCAGAGCTCATAATTTAAAAAAAAAATATGAGAAAATGTGTTTAAAAGATATGTGTTTATGGCATTAAAATGTCAGATTAGTTAATAATAATATTTTCCTTATAAAAAAAAGAGAAACAAATTGTATATTACTCTGACAGATTTATTTGGAAGCATTCTTGGTCTGTTTTTCTGAGGGTTTTAAGAGTGTTCTGAAGGATAGTAGATTATGACATCTAAAATAAATACAATTTTAGAAAATTGTATTACTCTTCTTGGATTTCATACATTTTGCATGAATTACAGAGGGAAATGACCAATATTTTTCCTGCCTTGCTGAGTTTTCACATTTAACAGCTCAAGAACAAAGTGCTAGAAGAAGTTTTTAAAGCTTTCCTCGATTCGGAGTGTCATGCTCAAATTTTAAAATTAACAAAAGCAACAACAAAGGAAAAGAAAAAAAAAACTATCAAAATTTCATTAAAGAACTAAAAGAACTCTAGAAATACATCACAATATTGTTAAAAATTATAGTTAGTGTTTGTGAGATCCTCTGAGAAACTAAGAAAATACTTGTCCTTGAAGGACAGGAATCAGCTGTGTGATAGCGAATGAGGTTATTTGCAATTCTGCACAGCACAGTTATAGGCACTGAGCTTTCTGACTGCCATCTAGCAACCTCTTGGTGTTTAAGACTCTATAACTTAGAAAGACTAAACTGAGAAATGCTCACATGGGATTATCAAATACAGATTTAAAAGTGCACGAAAACAGCAAAACCAGTTGGTTATAATGGGGAACACAGACTGTCACAAATAATAAGTGGAAGCAGACATGGAAGTACTGTTTAGGAAAGCTTTCTTTGCTATAGGCAGTAACTGTATACAGTTTCTTTAATTCTTCATAAAGATTGGTCAGCTTAAATAATTCCAAAGGGACAGATTTCACTTTTACAAGTGTAACAGTCAAATTTCAGTCCTATAATAAAGTTATCATTTAGCATGATTTTTAATGGGGAAAGTCAACAAGGTCAGGAGTACTTAAGGAATTATTACAATTGACTGAAATCAATATTTCCTGTTAACGTATTACCACATCCAACTGCTTGTTCTCATTTGAGAGAATACAGAGAGCCTGAAGTTATTCATGTAGTAAATTCTGTTGCCTGAAAAAATTGTGATTATATATTTTCTTTCAAAATGTAAGTCTCTCTGCATTAATTGAGCTCATACTTTAAATGATCAAACTTGATATCACAATTGATTAGTATTCCCAGCTTTATTTCCTTAAAAGGTGGGCAAGCTAAAAAGTAGACTGGTTCCCCAGAGTATAAATTGGATTTTTATGAATATAACATTGATAGAGTAGAATTTTGCATCTCAATTTCTTTGTTTGGATCTTGAAATATTGTCAATTGGTGACATTTACTTTTTTTTTTTTTTTTTGAGGATGTTGATATTTAAAACATATTTTAATTCCTTCCTTCTTCATCCCATTTGTTTCCTAGGGTGGGTGCAAGTGTACAGTTTTCCTGTGAGGATAATTATGTGCTGCAAGGTTCTAAAAGCATCACTTGTCAGAGAGTGACAGATACACTGGCTGCCTGGAGTGACCACAGGCCAATTTGTAGAGGTAAGTGCTATTCTTTGGAATTTTTCCTGATTTTGGAAAGGTAATTTATGATTTCTGCTTAAACATTCAATAAAACAATGCTCAAAACAAAACAAAGAGACAACTATATCTCATGTGTATATATGATTATGTATATAAGACCTGTATGTAGCTTGAAGCACATAATCAAATATGTAGAAAAAATGTAAATTTAGAGCGCTATTTTCCTTTAAACAGTTTTAATTTCAGTTATTCTTCTTTTTGTCATGTTAAATTTATTTTAAGTGGAACTAGTTAGGTTTATGTTAACTTTTTCTAATTCAGTTCCTAGATAGGAGCTCCTCACAATCACATTTTGTTCGTGTCAGTCCCAGATATTTACCGAGTCCTCATTTTTCAGTAAATTCCTTTGTCATTCATCTATTTTGCTCAACTTTGGAAATTACCTAGCCTTCTAACTTATTTTTAAATGCCTTTCCATTATGGTCTAGACCAATGAATGAGACTTTCGTTTAAGGAGGGGTGGGGGCAATGGCTTTTTGTTTGTTTTTCATCATTTTTTTTTTTTTCCATTACAATCTACTGCTTGTAATAAAAACACAGAAAAATGCATAAATTCTCCCAAGTGTACCAGAACTGAGGTATATAGAAAAAATAAAGAATACATCTCTATGTACAGAGCTTTTCTTTTTATCTCAGTAGAAAAAAATTAATTTGGGTTACACATTTGGTTTGTACAGGTCAGTGACATTTTTGACCCTTCAAATGTGCTAGTCTTATGTTCTCCTAGAACCAGACAACCTAGCCAGGACAGACACTAAAAAAACAAGGCAAAACACCACCACGAATTGTGGGGTTGGGTTGGGAAGGGAAAAGAGTAAGAAATCATACAAACTGTTTGAAATGCTTTTATTGTCATTTTGAGGTAGATCAAAGACATAGTCCTTGGACTCACAAAATCGTACACTGAATGATAGTTACCAGGGCAGCAAATATTATCTGTTTCAGAGACTATGGAGGGAAGGATTTGCAACATCTGAAACTAAACCTTTGCTTGTTCAAGACTGAGCTAAAGCATAATCTCACTTATATAAAACTCATATACCTGTTAAAAAAGTTTTTATTGCCTAATACTTTCATAACAATTTGTCGGGTTTTTTTCTCATGTTGCCAGAGTAGATTTTTTTCAATTCTATACTCACATATGTGATACACTTGTAAATTATACTTTCTTCATTAAAGAGCATAAACAATTGTGGTGGATTGTCCTAGTCAGCAGGTAAACACTAACCCAGACACCCACTTACGCAACCCCAGTGGGATGGGGAAGAGACCTGGCAGAGCAAAAGCTGAAAACTTGTGGGTGGACATCAAGACAGTTTAATAAATGCATCCAAACTAATGCATGCAACCAGGGTTAAATCAGTATTTTCTTTGCTACTTCCAACTACTTGGCAGATATTTAAGCATTTCCTGGAAAGTCGGTCCTCAGCACAAGTGATGGTTACTTGGGAAGACAAACCTATAACCAGGAAGGTGCCCACTTCTTCCTCCTGTCCCTGGGTTTTTATTGCAGAACCTGTTGTCATATGGTCTGGGAAATCACTCGTCAGTTGGCATTAGCTGTGTCCCTCTGAACTCCTTGTCCACCCCAGCCTACTTGCTGAAGGCTTTGATGTTTTGCAAGGAATTCTCAGCAGTAGCCAAAACACTATTGTGTTAACACCATTCTAGTTACAAATCTAAACCACAGCACTGTATCAATTGCTGTGAAGAAAGTTAATTCCATTTCAGTCAGTCCTAATAAAAAATTCTGTAACGACAGCCCTTGTATAAATTATTACAAGCTGTATTTTAAATGTATTGCATAGGCACTTTCCTGAAAGGACTAGACAATCTAAAAAAATACTTAAAAAGAAGCCAATAAAAGTCACACCCTCTACTCTTTCCAAAGCAGCAACATAACTGTTATTGGTGTCTCTTGAACTCAGTGTCTCTGTAGCTCAGTCAATTTAAATGAAAAATCTAAGTATATCCTCTCAGTACTTAGTTTCATAGTACTGCAGAATAATATAAAAAGGTTGGACTTGATGATCTTGAGGTCTCTTCCAACCTAGTTGATTCTATGAATATGTCCATGCAACTTCAATGTTCACTCTTGTTTAGTGATTTTTTTTTTTTTTTTAATTCTTGAATTTATTCCTGTTTCCTAATATACTTCAGAAATGAGCTGAAGTAATCCACAAATGATAACGGTAATGCTCAGGAGAAGGGGACTCTTTGCTACTTAATTATCTGTTTCTTTCAATTTATTATCTGCAAATATATCTATTATGCTTTAATCCCAGTAACTTCTAAAAAACTAGGATGATTTACTCCTATACTTCCATTAAAACCACAGTTGGAAGAACTAGTTACTTTCTTCAAACATACTTCCAAAACTGAAGCTAAAATTTCACAACAGTCTGAGGGCTAAGTCAGCCACTCTTTATAAATTATTTGTTAGTTTCTGAACACATATTAACATTGTTTCAGCCAAACGGTACATAATTCTTGGTCAATATTATGACGTTGCACATGGTGCATATTTGTGAATGGTAGGAAGAGAAAGACACAAGTTTTATTTGTACTCCATTTCCAGTTCATTTACTGACCTTCAATATGCCAGTATTCATGGTGCTCATACCAAGAGTTTAATAACAAAGTGCACATTACAAATAACTTTATCATATTTTCTAAATGATCATCAACTTGATGTGGCAAAGCTGATAACTGCACACAACTACTGTGGGCTCAATGACTTTAAATGTACGAGACTTACTAAAGAAGCTGACATTTGCATTTACCCCAGAATGGTGACTATCAGAATTCAGAATTCATGAAGCTGATGAATAGTCAAAGGAACCATCTTACTGCTGGCAAGTTCATGATCTTACTTGAAAGGGCACAGTGGTGTCTGGGGCCCCTGGGATACTGGGAGCAGCAGGGTCTGACAAGGTGACAGTGCAGGTCAGGGTCCACCCCACTCCCCACCCAGGGTCACAGGCAGGGAGTGGTGGGAGGCTCCAGAAACTGCCACAGAAACTGAATGGTGTTAATATAAATGCTCCCAGATTCTCTGAATTCCACACGAAATCTTACAGCAATCCAGTCTTTTTTTCTGTAAGCAATATACATGGCTATCTAACATTTTTTATGCAATGTTTTGCAGTAACTCCATTTCCTAAACAGACCTCTGGGCTTCAATTGTCACTTTTGCTTGGCTTTCCCCACCCACCTCGTTTTTTTCCCTTGCCCCTGAAATTCAAATAGAAGAAAGATAAAAGAGTAACAGCTTGACTGAAAAATGTCTCTGAAAGGGAGATGTTTCAGCCTTTCTTCCTTGTGGATAGCTAGCAGAGGAACAAACTGTTTTCAAAGGCTTATTGCTACAAAGGTGCACCTCTGGATTAGTTCCTGCTGCAGCAGACCTTATGCAGGATGAATTGAAAATAAACTAATAAATATTAATTGTCTGGTGCTAGAGTTGTGATGCTTGAACCAGTTACTAGAGTGTAGAAAATGTCCTCTACTTCAGATCTTATGAATCTGCTTTTGTTATTCTAGCAATTAAAGCAATGTATTTTTATTTGATACAGCAGCAGTATGCCAAGCTTTTTATATTGGTAGTAGGAGCATACAGTGGCATACTTAAATGTGATTAGTTCTTTAGAGATACTTAGGGTTCAGGGATACTTGAGTTTAGTGGTGGACTTGACAGAGGTAGGTTAATACTTAGACTTGATGATCATAGAGTCCTTTTCCAACCTAAATGATTTTATGATTCTGCGGGGTTTTTGTTGGTTCGTTTGGGGTTTTTTTGTTGGTGGTGGATTTTTTTGTTTGTTCATTTGTTTTTGTTTTGGTGGGTTTTTTTTCTTTTTTTTTTTTGTTTGTTTGTTTGTTCATGTTAAGCACTGACAGCTTGTTAGTAACAGTTAGCTTTGGTAGAATTACCTGCATGGATGAGGGTTTTTTGGCTTCTACTAAGACTGTTGCATAAAATTTCCATGTGATGTGTCTGAGACTGAAGTGAAATTAATGGAAGACTGTTAAGACAATTTTTAGCATAAGCATAGACTCATAGAATGGTTAGGGTTGGAAGGGTTCATCTAGTTCTAACCCCTCTGCATACAAAGACATTTGCAGAGAAAACTGAGTCCTAGATGAATCAATCTAGACAGAGTTTTCGGAGTTTAACCTCTAACACAGGACCAAGTGCTGGTAGCAGATTGTGATGGAAGGAGAGATAATCTGAAAGTCATTTTCCTCTACTTTTTTCCTTTTTTTCCTATTTGTACCCATCACACTTCTATCAATGGAGAAGAACGAGCTTCCTCACAGCAGCCTGTGAGTAAAGAAATGCTCGTATTTCATTCTTCAGAATGGAGGCAGCCACAGAAACAAATGAAAACTAAAATTTTCTAAAGTACCAGAAATACGTTGGGTATTTTATTCCAATATTCAGAAAAAGAATGACCAAGTTTTTAAAGAATCTAGCAATTCCTTCCTCCTGTACTGAAACTTGAGTAACTAAAGAGTCTAAATGACATCAGAAGTTAATGGAAGTTATGCAGATAGATTCTGAGATTCAGAGATTTGTACATAGAAATGGTATGATCTAGACTCTGACTTCTAGCATGTTGCCACAGTGCTGCAGTACCAAAAACCTGACAGTGACATTTTAAAAGATTTTGAGTTCTATAACTACATTATTGTCACTCAGAATTATGTCTGAATATTTTTAAAATACTTTATGAAATATTTTGAGAAATTTGAATATTTTACAAAATCTATTCCTAGTGCTTTTTAGAAAATAACTGATTTTGTAAAGTAATGTATTTTCAAAATGTTGAATATCCAGAGTTGCTGAATGTGGCAGAGGGATTATGATGGTTTCACAAGTGAATCTGTGCTTTACAAAAGTCAGACTACTTACTGCCTAGAACCATTTAATGCTATTTTCTTTCTAATTTTATTTCTTATGTTGTAAAGAGCTAAGACACCACAGAAGTTCAAGTTTAGGTTAAGAATATATTGTTACATAAATGTTGTGATACACAGAGGGTTTTCTCCCAATTATGAAGAAATTATGAAGCAGAACATGTACTGGCCCGTCTTACAGCCATACATAGAAGGCTCCATCCATCCACTTGAAAGGGTAAATCTCTCTCTAAAGAGAATATTGATATGATAATTCTGAGAATTTATTCTACATAAAGTAAGAATACAGTAAGGCAAATGTTGGGTCAATTAATTGAAAAGTGCTTGTTTTATTCCTCTTTAGGTAATTTTTCAAGATATTTTTGCCTGGCTCAAACACCTTCAATAGCAGATTGTTATAGAATATATCAGCCTAATAATACTTTCGTGGCAAGTTGTTACTAATGCTGTGGCAATTTTATAATATTTGCTTTAAACAGAGTAACCAATCACAAGCAATCTGATTTGTTGTTTATCATTTTAGCTAGAACATGTGGTTCTAATTTACGGGGACCAAGTGGCATTATCACATCACCAAATTATCCAGTTCAATATGAAGACAATGCACACTGTGTGTGGGTCATTACAACAACTGATCCAGAAAAGGTATGCTTTGTATCTTTGTCTCAATTCAAACAGTAGAATTTTGGATCTGTCTTAAAAATATTTCATATGTATTTTTATGAATACATGCAAGTGTCTATGTCCATTTAAACACAAAAAATGTCCAGAGTAGAGACGATAAAATATGTTGGGCACTAGGGGAAAAAAAAAAAAAAAAGTAATATGTAAGAAAATTTCCACTCAGAGTAACAGGTCTGATTTAAAGTTTCCGAGTTTTAAACACATTTTTTTATAAAATACATAAAATCATAGTCAAAATGCTACAGTTCTAAATGAGTTTCAAGTGAGCTTTTCAAGTTGTATCTTGATTCTTACTTGCTGTTGAGTCTTGACATAAAAAACAGCCATAAATCTAAATATTTTGACAGATCTTGTAAGGTGTTTTAGTATATGCATAATTTCTCTTTTCAATCCACTATTTTGCAGTAAGGATTCTAAATACCTGACGGTGAATAATTATGCATAAAATAGTCATAATTAAGTACCTTTCCACTGCATTGTACTTTCGCAATTACAAAACATGTATTTTTGGAAGTTTGCAGTTTTTTGAAAGACTGTATTCTTGACTTCTTTAATGTAGTTAAGGGGAAAAGGTTTAACTTTATCTCACCATAAATAAATGAAAATGTTTAGCTGCGGAAAAGATCAATTTGCTGCATGCTTTCATAGCATATTGTGGAGAAAATTTCACCTACTCAAATTTATGTTCAGTAATATGTGGTCTTGTTGATTTTTCCAAATGCAGCATATATTTATAAGAGAGAATTTAAATATGCATCAAAAGAAAATAAGTGCACTTACTACTAATAAAAGAGAGTCTTGGAACCTTAATGTTTTTTTTATTCAACTCATTTTAATTTTTCTTCCCTTCATTTTTTAAGAATTCTAATTAAGGAATGTTTTTCATATTTATTATAAAATGAAGATAGCAATCTCCCTGCTGATTGCAAGAAAGTTGAATTATAATAATAGAAAAATTGGTACTGACTATGCAGTATTATTAAAGGTATTATTAATGTATTATTAAACTGTACAGTGTATATTTCTATGGAGGCTCAGACTTACCTGTGAAAAACATTAAATGTGCCAGGTCTGTTCATTCTATACAATAGATCTTTCTCAGTGGATTTAGGATTTTAGTAGTGCAGAATTTAATGAAATTGATGTGGATTAATTTATTGTTCTGTTCACTGGACTCAAACAGGCACTCACTCTTAAGTTGTATTCAGTGGGCATGTTGTTAGTTCATCAGTCACACGAATACACAGAAGGAACTGCATACCCAGATAGATGAACTATGTTATGTTCAACATGAAGAGGGATGAGTATAATGCCTGGAGCTTTCACACAGAAAAAAAGTCCACACTTACATCCTCCAGGGTGGAAGGTAAAGAGTCACGCTAACAGACACTGATATTCACAGTGTAAGAAAAAGAGGTTGAACTTTTAAGTTCTTCAGTTCTGGACAGGATGGTCAATAGCAAATGGTTTGACTTTTTATGAATCTTGGATTTGTCTAGCAGTGCAACAAAAGATCATTTTATTGATTTCATGTGTCTTGGAAAGATGGGTATTGCTTTGGACCATGATGACTGTAAATGTGAAGTCGTAAAATCAAACATATTTAAGACTTACAGTATCCTTAGGTTGCTTTCACACAAAGTCACATCATCTTTATCAGTATGTTTCAATATAATTCTGATATTGGGACTTCTATCCCCAAGTAACTATATCTAGAGTTAACACTACCCTTTTGGATAATAAAAAATAGCAAAGAAAATCCTTTTAATTTACAGACTATCTGACTGAAACAGAACATGTTTCCTACTTCTTTCTAAATGAAAATATCTTGCTAACGTTTTGAAATCTATGAAATTTTAAAAAATAAATTACAAAGATAATTTTCAATTTTGCAAAACAATGAACCGATTTAAGGATATGCTGAAAATTTTGCAGATTTTCATGCCTGACTTTTCCTGAAATTATAAATGACAGAACTCTCTGAAATTGAACTGTGTATTGAAGGTTTGATTTTAAGATTTGACTGGGGAGTCATTATAATCTTCTTATTGGGGGGGAATTCAGCAGCAGAGAGGGGAAAATGTTTGAATATACATGGAGGGAGATTAAGACACAAACAAGGTCAGATGTTGGTAATGAAAATGATAATTCACTTCTGTTGTCTATTAAAGAAGAGAGAAAGGAGGAAAAGAGAAAGTAGGAAAAAGCAATGGGTAATTACAAAAAGCAAGTGACAGTTACCACTGTGGATCCCATGGTGTCCTGTTGACCCTTTCTTCTGTCCTTTGGTGGGGAGAGAGCTCTCTCCAAGCTTGCTTTTTTATATGTAGGCTAAGCAGCACATTTTCTGACAGCATTTTAGCAGCCTTGCCCAAGCTTGGGAACTATGACAGCGGCACATCCTCCATGTAGACATTGGTTTTCATGCGATCATGCGATAGACCTGAAGTCTATAGGTTGCAATGTTCACCTGCTTTACCTTATTAGGAAAAGAACTAGGTGCACAGAGTCTGTAGTTAACTGAACATTCTGTTACTGCAATTGATTTCTGACTGTAAATTGTTTTAATTGCAAATCAACTTGCTTTTTACATTTCAAGCAGTGGCAAAACATACTGGTTTTTTAACAGTTCAGGCACTGTCAAAACACATTGCTTTTCACCAGTTCTCTACAAGAGTCTACTTTTTTGACTGTCAGATTTGAAAATATTTATCCAAATGCTTAGAGTCATGTTTGAATTTCTTTTCCAAGAAGACAAACCGTTCATGACATGTTGTTACTCTGTATTTTAAATTACTTTTGACTTACTCTAACTGAATTTGTGACCTTTCATCAGGTTTGTTTGCACATAGTATTTTACAAGATAAAATGATGATTTCTCTTAACATAACATTCAGTGCTGTTTAAGGAGGATAGTCTTGCTAAACAGGTTTCCTTGCACAAAAAATACAAAACAAGAAAACCCACCAACCAACAAACCAACGAAAAAACCCCACATAATGAACTTGAATATTTTAAAGAATAAATCTAAAAAGGAAAAAAAAAAATTCCCAAATTTTGCGTTCTAATGCTGGTGTGGGAAGATTTTTTTATGTCAAATCAAAATAAAAACAAATTTCAACTTCCTGTAGGGAAAGTAGCATAGTTCCAGATCTTAGCCAACCATATCAAGATCAGAGTTAGATACATGTTTTCCTAACATTTATTTGCCTTTTCCTGAGCAACACAAAACTCTAAGTTGTTTGATTCTTCTCCTGTTCAAAGGTATTTCTGTTAACGCTCTGCTTATTTTGAAGAGTTTATTTTCTTCCCTAAACATTTATTTGTTTCCTCTGGGTCCCACTGTTGTAGCTTTTGATCAGCATCCTACTGAGTCATTTATTAGACTTTTAGTACTTGCAAATATAACTTTATGGTGCTCTTCTGACTCTCTGTCAAGTAGATGCTGTAATTCTTGGCAACTCTACATTGTTTTAGTTGTTTTGTTAAGCAGTTTCTCCACTTTTTAGAATCAGTTACTTTGAACTGTTCTTCTGAGGTCTTACTGATCCGTTTTCTTTATCTTGTTCTTACTGTTAGTATAATCTCTTCAGTACGTATTAAGCATGTCTCTATCCCTTGCTGTTTCAATTCATTCTCCAGACTGTGGGTTTCTTTCTTAAGATTTACTGTCTTGATTTCCTACTGCTTTCAGTAGTAGCAAAGGCTCCTTTCTTTCAGCCCCAGTGCCTACAGGAGGGCAACATTTCGTGTTGTTTCAGCAATGATACCTAATTTTGCACAATATTTTCCTGACTGATTGCTGATTGTGGTATAGTGGATGTGCCATGGGCTGCAAGAGTTCTAAATTTAATGACCTGGTAAATAAAAACTGTGTCCCAATTCCTTTGTTTTTTTCTTTTTTTTCTTTTCTTTTTTTTTTTTTTTTTCCTGAAGAACATACTTTTTCCACAGTACAAAGCACAGATTTTAAGTATTTGTTTGAGCCTAATAGTTTTCTTTTTCTTTACAAAATAGAAGTTATTCACTGTGCTTTCCATAACTGAAGAAATTGGATTGTGGGGAGGCTGGGAAACTTCGCATACAATTTTGTAAGACTTTCCTTTCACAGGAAAGTCCAACTCCTGTCTGTGCACAGGACCATCCCCAAGAGTGCTGAGAGTATTATTCCGTTATTTTTAAAGACTGATGGTAGGCAGTGATGGAAGAGGGACACATGTGATCAGTACTCATGACGAAAGGATCCAAGCACAAATTTCCTGCAGCACAGGAAATTACTGTATTTCCTGGTTTGTAAGAAAAGCAAACCAAAGAGGCACACTTAATCCTTCTAGTGTTATGGCTTGTGGTATTCACTTTATTTTTCCCACATGGTTTCTAACATTAGGTGCAGAAAAATACCCAACGCTTAAGTTTTTCCCTCATAAGACAATTGTCACATATACAGGCTGACAGTTATATTCCATATTGCTCACCCTTTGTCTGACCTTCCTCCTTCCATGCTGTTTTTGAGCAAAGGAGACTAACTCCTGAGTCTTATCTGTCTTCAGTATCTCATATTTGCTTTCAGGATATCAGCTAGATTTACACCAGTGAGATTTAGCTGTGGGGTGTGAATTTTATGAGCCTCATGTATCTAAGTATGACATATTGAGTTGGAAATGGCAATTTAGGAAAAAAACAACCAACCAAACAAACAACCAGCAAGACTTTTGGAAAGAAACTATAGAAGCATGCACATGAAGGAGTGGAAAAACTGAAGCAGGAGACTTTGTAGTATATTTGCTCTGATATTGTCTTTGATTTTACAATAAGTCCATATTTCAGAAATACAGTTGCAATGTATTGGCTGGTAATGCAACGCTCAAGGCAAACAAAAGATTCAGTGTCCAAAAAAAGTGAAGATATTAAAATGTGGCAATGTTTTAGCTGGAAAGATTCAGCCATACATACATGGCTTAATGAAAACTATTTTAAAAAATCAACCAAAAAATCTGCCAACAAACAAACCAAAACTCAAACCTGCAAAGTTATCAAAATGAATTTGTTAAATACAAAATCATGGCATTTTAGAAGTTCTAATCCTTCTGCTTTTTCATCTTCTAATACCAGATCAAGGAAAAAGAAAAAAGAATTTTCCCTTTTAAAAGAGAGCAATATGTAATATTTTCCCTGTGATATGTTTCTTCTGTATCTGCTTGGGTAAGAATTGTGCAAATCCATTATTGTGACCCTTTAGTTTAATACTTAGTGCAGTGAAAGTGATCCATATTTGCCTTCCTCATAGAAACACTTTTCCAGACTGGGTATCTGAAAAACTCTTAATTTTTCAGCCTGTATCTTGCAAAACAAAACCAGGCTATTCCTCTTTGAATTTTTTATTTTATAGCTAAAACAATTCTCTACTCAAAAAATGCAGCCGCCACCCTCCCTCCCCTAGAACTGTTTAACACATAAGCGTGCCTCTTGGTTTTCCAGTTGCGAGAGGTAGACTTTAAAGATTAAAAAGCAAGAAAATGAAAGAGCAAAAAAACCCAACTACAACAACTTCACTTTAATCATTGACATTTACTGTTATCCATCCACTGCCATATATGCACTTCTCTTGTTGCTGAGAGTTGCTAAGCTTTTTTCTTAGAGGAACTTATCTGATGTGAGTGCACTTAGGAATTCCTCCATCATTTCCTTCTTCCTCTATGTTTTGTCCTCTCATGTTGGTCTGCTTCACTTTCTTCTTTTTATGCTGTTTTGATCTCTATCAATATATTTATTCTCTGTTTAGCTTTAATCTTTTCTTCTTTTTCATTTTATATTCTTTCAGAAAATAAAAGGTTTATGTACAAAAATCAAATATAGAATCCTAATTGTCTTCATCATTTAAATGTACCTTAAAAACATAAACAAATGGTGAGCTGAAATGTTGACTTTTAACTAGTGAAGAAAACAGTAGGCTTTTATTCACAATTTTGTAATGTAATTACAATGCTATTCAGCATAAGAATGTACCCATTGGTGTTGTGACACATTATTCCACAAAAAATATCTGCATTTATTTCTTCATAGTAAAAGGGCTTTGCATAACTTTTTCAAACAGAGAATCAATCAGACTTCTTGAACCATAGCTGAATATCCATTAAATATACAGAGACATGTAAATAAATACCTTAATATTTTACTTGTGCAATCCAAAATGTATAAATAAAGCAATGTAAACTCATTGCTACTCTCTGATTTAATTAATTTTTTTTCCTGACAGGAAATACTCATAACAGAGCATGTATCAAATAAGAACATTCTGCCACTGTATTAAAAAAAAAAAATCCTGCAATTAAATCTCCACATTCTTTTCTTATCTTCCTTCTCTACAAGCTACTTGTCAATTCCTTTGCTAAGAACTATCAGGCTTATTCAATATTGCATTGTCAAATGAATAAATCAAAGATACAAAGGTTTACATGTAGAAATGTTTTCCTGGAGTGTCTACTACTATTCATAGTAAATCATACTGAAAATGTCCTTGACTTTTTTTCATTATAAACCCTGTTTATTTTTTCTTCATTTTTAGGTATTCTGCATGAATTATCTTTGTGCAGACACTGTGCAGCCTGATGGGGTTGATAATGAGAATCCCATAAACCCATATTTACTTGACACGCAGACAGGTGCTACAGAATATTTTAGGAAACTACAGCTCTGTGTTACCTCCCAGAGCACACGAATTTGCTTTGCCTTGGTACATGGGTGGTCGGTGTTAGTGTATGTTATTCAGTGTTTATTTTCTCTTGTAAATCTTTGCTTCAGAACCATTTCTACTGGGGAAATGTCAGCTGATAGCTTACAGGTGAATAATAGGAAATTCCAAGAAATTCACAGACTGCATAGTGAAGTGTGTGTATATACAGGAAAAAAGTCAACTTATTCTAAAAATATATCAGTATTTTCTGATAATTATTAGCATTCCTTTAAGTTTGCTGTAGCAATTCTGAAGATTTGGTATTGGCATCACTGTAAATAGAAACCTCCAAATATTTGCATAATAAATTCGTGTTGGCACTTCTTTTAATTAGCTCACTTTGATGTATTACTAAGCAGGAGTATTAAATAAAGAGCTATTGAAGGTATAATAAATGGTCTTCCAATAATAAACGGAGGACATGCAAATCTCAGATTTCAGGAAGAAGGTGGTAGAGGTAATTCTATTTATTAGAATCTTTACTTAATCTTCCAAATATGGCAGGTTTTGCAGTAAGTTATTATAGAATTACAAGGTTTTTAAAGTGTCATGTGGCAAAAATGACACTGGGACTAATTTGATAGCTAAGATAACATGGGAAGAGGAAGCTCCAAGGGTGCATTATATGGCCTATATTGACTCCCCTATAATTTAAAGCATATAAGTGCACTGCCTAAATTAAATTTACTTCTTTAGGATTTTTCTATCTTCAAAGTAAACACCTCAAAGGGTATTGTAACTCATTTAAAAAGAAATTTTCCTCCTGGTTTCATGAAATAAAGAAAATCTAGAATGCTTACTCTGGAAGGTGGACAGTGAACTTTTCATATTTGTAAATATATATATATATGTATGTTTTCAATGTAAAAGATTGTTAATGCCTAATAAATTAGTGGTTTATAATTTTGGAAAT
>JAWWTY010000106.1:93936251-93989184 GCA_035222235.1 Margarornis squamiger
TACGTAAAGAAATGAGATGGAATACTTCCTTAGTTATGACCCAGTTACCAGGAAAAGCCTAAACCAAAACCACTACATAGAGAAAAAGAACAATGATTCAGCACTTGGCAAATTGTATTCATT
The DNA here is from genome assembly GCA_035222235.1 of Margarornis squamiger. Taxonomy (NCBI): domain Eukaryota; kingdom Metazoa; phylum Chordata; class Aves; order Passeriformes; family Furnariidae; genus Margarornis; species Margarornis squamiger. The sequence continues at coordinate 93,936,375 of JAWWTY010000106.1, forward strand.
TATAATAACAGTTAAGAAGCACCGCCACAGTCAAACTCAGTATCATGGTACTTCCTGTCCTTGTCTCCAAATGCCTTCCTGTCAATGTGAACATTGACAGCCTGACTTGATCCATAGTACAGGTAACAGACTCTTTACACTATCTTTTAAGCATACTTTTAAATTTAGCAGACAATCTCTAAGACCTCTGGAGTATCATAAACCTTGGGGTCTATATCAGCCAGTCACATGTCTATGTGTGAGTGATTTTTTTATGAATTCTAACTTTCTTAAAGATTAAACCTTGCAACTTTTGCAGAGCAAAAGTTTAACTACCCTTTTAAAACATGCCCCTATGCACTTCTAAAAATGTCACCCATAAACGGTTGAAAGTGAGAATAGCTTTTAGGCATCAGATCTACACGTGCTTAATTATAATGTATTAGAAAAAACAAATGCTTGTTTAACACATCTCTGATCATTTCTCTGAATCTTCATATTTGGTCTTTGAATTTATGTCTGGTGTTTTTCAGCAGGAAGTAACTTGTTGAAAATTTTGGGTTTTTTTTCATTCCCAACATTTTCCTGTATTCTGATGAAATAGAACAAGCAATGACATGCTGAGTTTGGTTACTGGTCTCATCTGTATCCAGAGGAAAAATGGCTTAGACAGAGCCTGTCAGTGTGGTCAGCCCTTTTTCATGCAGCAATCATCTTGGCATTTTACTCTCCATTTATTTAATAGCTAGCTGTTATCACTTTTTCAGGCTCACTGGAAAGGTAACAAGTGAAGAACTTGCAGCATAATTCAGGTGTTCTTTTGTAAAGAGACCAGGGAAGAGTACTGGCTAGAGGGCAGGGAACCTTGCAGTTTTCTGTGCTGCCACATTGCCTTCATGATGGATTTGAGCAGAGTTCCTGAAAGGCTGTTTTATCACAATGTCACAGGAAGAATAGTTCCACAAAGACAGAGGAGAGTACATTTGTATAAAAAAAATGCAATTACAGCAAAAGAAAGAATGCCACCACATATTTTTTTTCCTATCCTTTGATCAGATTTTGTCCCTATTTTTTTTTTCAGATGTGTTACATATACTTTTTTTTAATAGAGAGATTTATGCCTTAAACTGAATAGTTAATCCCTCTGTATCAATTTTTTTATAGGCCTAGCTATTTTATTTTCCTCATTCTAGGAGAATGTTTCATAGAATTTCAGAGAATATTGTGGATTGGAAGGGATCCACAAGGATCATTGAAGTCCAACTCCTAGCCCTGCACAGGACCATCCCCAAGAGTCACACCATGTGCCTGTCAGTATTGTTCAAATGCTTCCTGCCTGAACTCTGTCAAGCTTGGTGCTGTGACCACTTCCCTGGGGAGCCTGTTCCAGTGCCCAGCCACCCTCTGGGTAAAGAACCTTTCTCTAATACTGAACCTGACACAACTTCAGGCCATTCCCTCAGGTTCTGCCACTGGTCACCACAGAGAAGAGATCAGTGTCTGCCCTCCCTCTTCCCCTCACAAGGAAGTTGTAACTGCAATGAGGTCTCCCCTCAGTCTCCTCTTCTCCAGGCTGAACAGACCAAGTGTCCTCAGCTGCTCCTCATATGGCTTTCCTTCAAGGCCCTTCATCATCTTCATTATTCTCCTTTGGACACTCTCTAAGAGCTTAATATCTTTCTGATATTGTGGTACCCAAAATTTTTTAATCCAGACTTCATCTTTGGAAGCAGTAAGGGAACTAGAATAAAATAATTTGGTTAAATGTGACCAGACACCTTTACAGTTATTTGTGCCTTTACATATTTTGGGAGGAACTATAGTCTTTCTATGTGGAAAAAAGAAGAGGTGATTGGTCAGACTCTTGGAAATAAAGTAACAACAAAATTTAAAAGAATTAAATTTAGCAATTATCATTAGGAAATCTCAGTGTGAGTCTATGCTAATTACATTTCTTGTTCTCTGCTTGGCTATGACTTGAAGATAAACTGATGGTTGTTTTAAAGAAATTTGGTTAAATTAAAAGATAGTGTTATTTGCCTTATGGTTGAATTTCAGTAAATTGATAAACAAAACAAAATATGTATTCGAAAATATTCTAACACTTGTACAATTTCATTTTTCCAGTGTTACATGTATTTCAAGGAGAAATGTACTGTTTCCACTTGAGTGTATACTGGTGTGTACTCTTTAAAGATGATATTCATAAATACAATTTTTCAAGTCCTCCTTATTAGTCATAGAATTGTGGAGTCCTTTCAGTTGGAAAAGAACTTTGAGATCATTGAGTCCAACTGTTAACCCAGCACTGCCAAGTCCATCGCTAAACGATTTCCGTAAATGCCAGATGTAGACATCTTTTAAATACCTCCAGGAATGATGATTCAACCATGTCCCTGGGCAGTCTGTTCCAATGCTTGACACCCTTTCAGTGAAAAGTTTTTTCCTAGTATTCAATCTAAACCTCTCCTGGTACAACCTGAGGCCATTCCTTCTTATCCTGTGGCTTGTTACCTGGGAGGAGACAGACCCTAACCTCTTTTTGGGCAGTGGTAAGGTCTCTCCTGAACCTCTTTTTCTTGAGGTTAAACAATCCCAACTCCATAAGGTGCTTCTCATTAGACATTGAAACATTTAATCACAGCAATATAATAACCTTTGTGCATTGCAAGACAACATTTCTTATAGTTTGCTGCAGGTTTCTTATATTGAAAAACTATATGTAATGAAGAAATCTAAAATGCTATATGAAATTTCCCATCTGATTATCATCTTAAAATAAATCTAACCTTGTTCAAATAAAAAAAAATTCCAATATTAAATCCTAATTTGTTCAAGATCATAGACTGGATCACCTCTTCTTTAGTAATTGGAGTCTGTTTTCTTTGCTTGTCCATTTATTGGACTATACTGATTTAGAGAAGAAATAGGTCTACTTTTTAAAAAACATTCTTGAGTAGTTTTTATCAATTGTAATTGTACCATATAACCTAAAACTCATGTATATCACAGCTTATTTTAATAACTCTTTTGTGCTCATGTTCACAGATTTTAATCAATGTTTAAACCACAAAGCAATATTCACATTTGGTCTTTAGAGACTAACAATGTGAGGTATCCTCTTCTTAATTACAAGTTGTAAATTGTTTAAGGGGTTAAAGTATCTACATCAAGCTGTTCACAGTTTTGTGCTCTCAAAGGCCTTCTCTTTGCACCTCTCATTCCAGACCTATAGCAACTACTGTATTATGTAAAAGGAAGAAGATTTGAATTGAGAGCTGTATAGTAATTATTCCCTGTACATGGGAGGGAAGCACTGGGCAAGAACCCAATTTAGGAAGGGGGTGTAGTGAAGATGTTACCTTTCCAGTACATGGAAAGGCATTTCTTTTCTTCCAATTGTCTTGCTGAGAAAGTGGATTCTGGAATATTGCTAATAGTTTACTATTTAAAAAGTAAAATCATGAGGGAAGCATCATGCATTTTGAGTTTTTCATGCCTTTCAAAAAAGGAAGCATGTGTTAGGATGATTGTCCCTTTCCTTTCAAGATGGCAGGTAAGAAGGGGGAGATTTCATAGCATTGTTTTCCTCCTGATTCCCATTAGTAGTAACTTTCCTCAGTATGACCAAAGAAAATATTTTTAACCAAGTGAAGAGTTTAGTAATTTAAATAAGTTATCACTAGAGCATAATTTACTTACTGATCTTTCTGAAATATGAATAAGCAAAGATATCACCTGTGCAATATGATAAAGCACTGAGAATTGAAGTAAGGCATAACTAGAGGCTTCACTGCAAGAATAAGATATAGGTCACTCTAGTTACTATGAAAGATTAAAATGAAGACCAACTCATTACAGAAACCCATCTTTCTGCCTAAGGAAAAAAAACAACATCTTAGGAGGAGTTCATTCATCACTAGGCATTTCTAATTTTAAATTTGATATTGAAATGGGTGGAAGACAATGACAGATCATGTAGGACATGTGAAGTTTGAAGCTGTGGAAATAAGAAATTTACATTTTCTCTGAACTTCATCAAGACTGATGCTCCTCTTATGGTTTTTCTGTTTCGTAAGGTACAAGACTTCTGTTGTCATGGAGTTCACAGACTGTAAATGCAGAGTTTTGTTCATGTAGATTTTGTCCTCTCTGCAGAAGTCATTCTTCTAAGCGCCATTATCCATAGCTAATTGTTTGCATAAGTACCTGGCAACAAAGTACAAGTCAAGAAGATAAAAACTCTATTTTTTTTCTTCAGTCAAAAATCAGAAGTTTCTAGAAGGTGAATCAAGGGATTTTAAGTAAATCTGAAAAATATATTGTCTGTTTAACATCTTTCTTGACTTCACATGGAGAAGTGCAGAAACTTACATCTGCAGAGCGTGAGCAGAAGCTCAGAGGGTGGGAAAATGAGAGAAAGACAGAAAGGAGAAGATCCAAGTATTGCCTCCAGTTGTCCTAAGAGAATAAATTAGGCTATGTTCACATTAGCATTAGTAGTGCTGTGCACCACAAGCAGCTTTATACTGAAAAACAGTTAGTGCTAAGGGCATGAGGTTCACACTGTGTGTATATTTCAGGGGTTTTACTGGAAACTAGTTCTGCTTCTTTAGGCTGAATGTCTGTTACTGGCTGGAGAACACCTTCTAGCTTACTTTTATCCAAAGGCATCAATTTATGTGCTCTGAGACTGCTCTGTGATGGAAATCAAAGCACAGTAAGAGATGACTGGAGATTATTTCTGAAGTGCACACTTGATCAAAGCCTTCATGTGAATGTATTTTAATCTCCTGGTACAAAAATCATAACACACAGAGAAAGCTGATATTTGCAGGCACTTTATGCATGCAGGGTTGAGTTGTGTCCACAGGTAAACAAATGAAAGCTCGGAAATGTACTTTGAGATTTTATATTATCTTCATGAAATTCAAACATAAGTCCCACACAACAAAGTAGTTTGAGAAGCTACTTTACTCAGGACATTGCCTGTAATGAATATAGTCTTGCTACCTTCTAGTTGTTTGTTGTTTTGTTTAGTTGCTTTTTTCCAAGGCAAAGAAGGCACTTACAGAGAGTATGCACACAGAGTATGTATCATGTTTTAATTCAGTCTTTCACACAATTAACATGATTTGTAGTACTGTTCTCTATTATCAGACTGTCAAGTTAACAGCCTCCTGAATAATCCTTCTTTTTAATTATAACTTGGATATTTTGAAACATTTTGATGTCTACCTTGTTTTTCTCTATAATTAGGTGGGATTTTTTTCCCTCACTGATTTTAAACAGACCTACTGGTTGATTATGTTTGCATCGCAAATGCATCTCATGCATGCTGTTACGTATATGCAATTCTGTGTGTATAAAACTGAATGCCTACAAATTATTTTTTTTTTATATTAGACATTTACTAACTGTAGAATCAGTAGTCTTTCTGTTTTGACTTTATCTGAAAGGAAAACACATGTTCATTTTTTCATCAAACATTTATAACCAGGGAAATCTACACAGTAACTCAGCTTAGCCTGAAGCAGGCACCTGAATGCCACTGTGACGCATAAGTCTTTTAGCTATATTTAATCCAGTGAGATATTAGATACCTCAAGCAACTTTAACACAAATGGATAAACATCTACATTTCAGCTTTTAGATTACATTTCAGTTACTTGCTTCACCATAGGCTTCTTGTACCATTTGAGATGCCTTAAGTAATCCTTCCTGGCCTCCAGCTGCTACTTCAGAAAATCGTGGACCTCTCACAGATCCTGGATCTTCAGGCAACACGTGGATTTTACCTTACACTTTCAAATGACACTGGCCCACTATTTAGATTTATGCTGAATTCCATCCTTAGTACTGATTTTTGCAACAGGTTTCTATTTACTTTAAACATTTTTTTTTTCCTATAAAAATGAGGTAAAATTACAGATCACAGAATCACAGCATATGCTGAGTTAGAAGGTTCCCATAAGGGTTATCAAGTTCAACTCTTAGCCCTGCCCAAGACCATCCCCAAGAGTCACTGTGTGTCTGAAAGTATCATCCAAATGCTTCTTGAACTCTGGAAGGCATTTTGCATTTCTCTGCAGTTCTTTGAGTTTAAACAGTATCCATACATCTACAAGAACAGTCAGAAGGACGACCCAGAGAACTACAGGCCTGTCAGCCTGACCTTGGTACCAGGGAAGTTCATGGAGCAGATCATTCTAAGTGCTATCACATGGCACATGCAGGACAACCAGGGGATCAGGCCCAAACATTATGGGTTTATGAAAGGCAGATGCTGCTTGACTGACCTGATCTCCTTCTATGACAAGGTGACCTGCTTTGTAGATGAGGGAAAAACTATGGATGTTGTCTACCTGGACTTTAGTAAAGCCTTTGACACCATTTCCCATGGCATTCTTCTGGAGAAACTGGTTGTTCATGACTTGGACAGGTGTGCTCTTTGCTGGGAGAAAAACTTACTGGATAGCGAGGCCCAGGGACTTGTGGTGAATGGAACTAAATCCCATTGGTGGCCTGTCACTAGTGTTTCCCAGGACTTGGGATTGGGGATGATCCTGTTTCACATCTTTATTGATTCGTATGAGGGGACACAGTGCACCCTAAGTCAGTATGCAGATGATACCAAGTTGGGTGGGAGTAATGATCTGCTGTAAGGTAGGAGGAATCTACAGAGGGATCTGGACAGGATGGATTGGTGGGCTAAGGAAAACTGCATGAGGTATACCAAGCTGAAGTGCTCTGTTCTACCCATGCAGTGCTACAGGCTGGAGAAGGAGTGGCTGAAAAGCTGCTCAGCAATAAGGGACTTAGGTGTGTTGGTCAGTAGCCAGCTGTATGTGAGCCATCAGTGTGTACAGGTGGTCAGGAAGGCCAGTGGCATCCTGGCAAGTATCAAAAATGTTGTGGCCAGCAGGACCAGGGCAACGATTGCCCTGCTGTATTCAGCACTGGTGAGGCCGCACCTTGAGTGCTGTGTTAAGTTTTGGGTTCCTCACTTCACGAAAGACACTGAGATGCTGGAGTGTGTCCAGAGAAGGGCAATGGAGCTGGTGAAGGATCTGGAACACAAGTCATGTGAGGAATGGCTGAAGGAGCTGGGATTGTTTAGCCTGGAGAAAAGGAGAGTCAGGGTAGACCTCTGTACAACTACCTGAAAGGAAGTTCTTCCAAGGTGGGGCTTGGTCTTTTCTGCCATGTCTCAAGTGAAAGGACAAGAGGAAATGACCTGAAGTTGCACCAGGGAATGTTCAGATTAGATATTAGGGAAAAAAAAAATAAAAATCAAGAGTGGTTAGGTATTTGAATAAGTTACTTGGGGAGGTGGTGGAGTCACCATCTCTGAAAGTGTTCCAGAGGTGTCTGGATGTGGCACTTGGGGCTATGGTTTAGGTGTGATTATGGTGGTGCTGACTGTTGGACTAAATGATCTTTAAGATCTTTTCCAACCCTGATGAATCTGTGATACAGTTAAGAAACACTTCTGTGGTATTTTTGCTTGCTTACTTCTTTCCTTTTGTCTCTTTATGAGTGCTGTGGATGTGTCAAGTGTATCTATTCTTTGATTACTGTTTCAAAGATATTCACTGAAGAATTCTCTTATAAAGTTTTATGACCACTTAAACTTTGAAACATTTTATATTGCACCAATGTTGGTAAGAGGCTGTTGTCAGCATAATTACTTTCAATCCATGTTTTTTAATTAGGCTAATCAAAATACAATTCCTGAATTGGATTTACAAGAAGGTGGTAAAAGGAAGGTGGTATCTTTAATACAGCACTAGTTTTATGATCATCTGGTATCTTATATAATAAGCTTTATAATTCTAGTTGTACCTTCTCTTAAGTCAGGGGTTGGACCAGATGACTTCTAGAGGTCACTTGCAACCTAAATAATTCTCTGATTAGCAAAGTGATTTCAACACTGGAAATATTTTATGTGCTCATATATGAATTTCACAGATTTCTCAGGTATTAGACATTAATTTCCATTCCTACAGACATTAGAATTATCAAGATTACCTTTGTGGCATTTTAAGTATGACAGACTGTTTATAAAGAATTTTAAAGAAGTTGCAACTTTTCATTTAAACTGTGTACAATGCTAATTATGGTTCCTAAAGATATTTGATAATACAAACATAATTTTACAAAAGGAAGGAAGAAAGAAACCCACCAAAAACATATACAAGTTTTAAGAAATACTTTGCAATTCAAATATGGCATTATGCAGGAATTTTCATTCTTACTTGTAAATATCTCACTAAACTGGGTTTGCCCACTCATATTTGGATTTTATTGTGTCTAGTCTTTTCCTTGTTCAAACAGTTAAAAAATGAGTATTTAAAAATCAAGAATATCTTTCAGATACTAAATTAATATTTTTATTCTAGAAAACTGTTGTAGTATTTTAAATTATTTTATCTCCAAAACCCAAAGAATAATAAGGCCCAGTTCCTTTATAAGTTATATGACAGCTTTAGTAGACATGAACAATATTTAGAGGTATGGTTTCAATATTTAAATATTGTCTTCATCTTTTATTTTCAGTTCACTGTTGGACACTTTCATCATATGGGTATCAAAGATTTTCATGGTATTTTTTGACCCTTCTAGTGCTGTTCCAACATATTGTTTTATCATGAATAACTAAATGTCAGTTTGAAACCTAATTCTTTTCACCTTCAAGAATACTCTGCCTTCTTATTCTACTTGAATAAGACATTTATTCAAATATTAAAGATGCAGTAATAGCTATCAACAATTAGGGAGGTCATATACTACTACTATCATTATCATCATCCTCGTCATTATTATTTTTATAAAGCTCTGTGGGTATTAGCAGCTAAAAACTTTCAAAATTATACTGATCAATTTTTACTTTTTTCCCCCCACTGCTCCGCATGCATTAGAATTCAGAGAACCTATAGTTAATTTCACAAATTAGTTTTCTAAATTCTAAAGGCCTGATGAAATCTTCCTGGTTGTAATCTGAATCCTAGTGTCTCCATCTGAGGTGAAAACCTGATCAGTCTGTATAGGCCCTGTAATTCACTGAAGTTTTCAATTGAGAGTTATTGGCTGGTGTGGTCAGATACAATGAAACAAGGAGAAAGAAAAGAGATAATAGGTATTATTGACATTCAGAATATTGATTTCTCTACCAAAAGTACAGCATTTCTGGTGCTGGGAAAAACACTAATATCAGAGTCCAAAGGTCCCTGATGAGACATAATGGGCAGAATTAATCTCCACAAACCATTTTCTGAGACTTTCTACATATTCATATTTGCCCTTGGTTCACATTTTTAGATTATCTTCGCAATCACAGAATGAAAAACGTTTTTAATAAAGAAAGAGAAATGCTATTCTGTACAGAAACAGACAAAGGGAAAATTCTGCAACAAATGTTTTGAGAGTAGCACTTTTGAATAGTGTTTCATAATAATAGACAGTTTGTAGTAATAGAAACAAAATTGATATATGCTTGCACTATGATTTTCTGGATCATACAGAATATATTGGAACATTTAGAAAAAAATTATGTTATCATTTTATGTTATCATTTCACAGGATTTTTTCTCTGCGATGTATATTGCTGTAATGTATCTCCCTTAGAAAAAAAATAAAAAAATGTTTAATTTAAATAACCCCCCCTGAACATTACTATCAAAAAACCACAAAATTAGTCCTATTGCAGCTGCCAGCTGGTCTCCAGGTTCAAATTTATTTTTCATACAGAGTAATATGCAAAATACCTAAAGAATTAATATGCTAGTAAAGCTTTTATTAAAATCATTGGACTATATCTAACTCTCTAAACCTATCTATAACATTCTTATGGAGGCACAGTATATCCAGAGATGTAATTCAAACATTTTTTTTATTTAGCTAATAAAAATGTCTACCACATAGACACTGATAGTGATAAAGAGGGAATAAAATAGGTTGGAAATGACATTATAGATCCACATTTCGAATTAATAACATTATGGTAGTCTCAAATACATTTATTTTTTAGTATTGTTATCTAAATTTGTAATTCATAAAGAGCCTTGTTTTTTCTTTTAAAAAGTGATTAAGGGGCAGGAATATAAGAAGAATAAATCACCTTTGTTATGTCACATCAGCATTTTGAAATGTTTTTTGACAAAATTATTACATATAAAAAGACCATTTCCTGTGATAGAAAAGCAAATGTTGAACTTTGAGTTGGCATCAGGCATATTTTTTTTCTCACTCAGTCTTATTGATGCCTTGTGTCTCTTCACAACATGGGAAAGGGAGCTGCACAATAACAAGATCCTGGCCTTGTTATTATGGCATGTATTAAGTCCTTCCTTTAGGCACAAACCAAATAGCAGTTAAAGCAAATGGTAGTGAAAACGAAACAGAGATAGTAATGCTAGTTAGTAATGGTAGTGGAACCAAAAAAAAAAAAAATAACTTGTCATTAACAATCTTCTTTATTTCTATTTTTGTTTTTCCACTGGTGTCTTTTTAGTAAGGATCAGTGAGAAAACAATTATTTGCTTTTACAAGTGAGATATGAATGTTTTTAATTTCTTTATTCTTTATTTGTTTAGATTTTAGAGAGACACAAAGGCTATATTTTTACCAGAACTCAGTAGTGCTTGGTAAAAATCAGGTGATTGTTCAGCTTTATTATTACAGAGATTACTTAGTTTGTTTTAAGACTGACCAGCTTTGAACATAATCACTTTTGTCTGCCTCCAATTTTATTTTGCATTTTAAGAAGGGATAGAGATTATTTTATGCACAAGCTCTTACTTTAGCCAAATATTTCGTTTTAATATCTTAACTTTTCACCTTTCTCATCTGGCATATGGAACATTGCCATTAAGGGAACTTGTAAAGGTTTTGCAGACCGGAATGACTGAAATGTTAAAAAACCCCAAAACTTAATAAAAGAATCTGAAAACTGTTTGTGCTCAGTTTCCTGGTCTCCTGCGGCTGTGAAACAAAAAATTAAAATTAAAATTAAAATCTTGCTATTTGCCAGATTTCAGCTTTACATGATATATCTACATTTCCTGAAATTTATCACTTTTCATCACATATCTACTGGCCAAGCTGTTCAAGAACTGAAGATAACAAAAGTTCTTCCAAAAGAAGTTTTAGAGAAGTATTATTTTAGTTGAAAACACTGTATTGTTGACATTACAGCCATGATACTTTACAATATTCAGTCTCATTCTTCACATATCAAAGGCCTTAGTGAAGTCCAGGTAGACAATATCCACTGCTCTTCACTCATCTGCCAGCCCAGTCACTTCATTGTCAAGCTGGTCAAACATGATTTCCTCTTGGTTAGTCCGAATTGACTACTCCATATTACTTTCTTGTCCTTCATGTGCCTGGAAGTGGTTTCCAGTTTTAGTTGCTGGTGACCAATCAAGTCTTTGCTGACTCCCTCAAATATCCACCTCGCACCATTGTCAACAGGCTTTCATAATTGTTTTACTAAATTTAATTCTTTCTCTCTATTCTGAGATATATTATGTAGAATAAACAATGTATCCTATTGTTCTTAATATATATATATAGTATCCTAATGTATCCTATTGCTATTATTAGAAACTCGAACTGAATACTTACATGACTTGTACTCTTCCTTCACATATATTCCTGAAAACCAATATCAACTATAAATGTTAATATTTTTTAAAGGAAATGTTTTTTAGTTGGTTATCTTTCTTGAAGATTCAGGGCAAATTGACACAGCTTTGCAGTTGAGGTCTCATAAATGTTGATTAAGGAGAAGAAATGTCGCCCCATCACTTGCAGACTACTATGTATGCTTTTTTATGATGTCTGACTTTTTCAGAGGTGACTGATGATTTGTGTTCAGCTCATGCTCGATTATGACAGTCAGATCCACTTCTAAAGGGCTGTTACCTGACTAGCTGTCACTCATTCTGTAACTGAGCAGTACATTACACCTTTCTAAATGTAGTGTCCTATTTAATGACAATTTTATCTTTCTCTTTGTTTTTTTTCCCCCCTGGAAAAGGCAAACACTTTGCTTTCTAAACCTGTCTATAGTGTACTCACAGTTCTTCCTAGTGTAGAAAGTTAAATATTGACATACAGTTTGTTTTTTTTAAAAAAAAAAAAAAACAACAACATAAAAAGGAATGTCGAAGTGTCTATGCATCTTTAAAATCTGAAGTTAAAAACACTAACTACTGTCCAAATAGCTCTAGGTTAGAATAAAAAAAACAAAAACAAAAACAACACATTAACAATAATTAAGTGGGTTTTTTTGTTTTGTTTTGTTTTTTTTTTTTTTTCCCCCTGAAGAATCACTAGTTAAGTACTCAGTTATTCTCCATCACAGTGTAACTCAGCAAGAAATTAGACCACTTCACATCTGGTATATATTGTGACTGAAACCAAAACAGTACACTCTATCTCTAAACTCTCTAGACTTAGAATACAAGGGGAAAGTAATGATCTTTTGATAATTTAAATGTTTTAGCTAGTATCTTTACAACCAAACTATTTCACCTCTAGCTGTATTCACTAATACAGCTTACAGGACTTGTGTCACGAGTTTACATATGGTACCACCAATAGTTTTGTTTCATGAACATTGTATTGGTACGAGGTACAGAGAAAGAGAAAAAAAGGAAAGAAAAATGAAGAACTGATAAAACAGATTAACAAATAAAAATATTTTAGAAATTTTAATATTTTTAAAAGTATTTTTTGTCACATAATACAAGTCTGTTGTTAAATGCCCAAAGTCTTTAGAAATAAGTAGACTTAGTATTGAAAATGCTCATTATTAAAAGGAATAAAATAAGAGTATCCTGACCTAGGATCCAAAGAGAAGCCTTTCAATAAGGGCAAAGGAAATACATACAGATGAAATCCAAAAAGACGAAGTAATAAATTACTTCAGATTTTGTTTTGAATACAGTAGGATTTTTGTTGATTTATATTTTCAACATCCAGGTAAACAGGAGCAGAAGTCTGTTAGGATAACTTACCTATCCTGAGAGATGACATTTGATAATATTTGATCAGGAATTTTATTATCCACTCATTGCAAATGCTAAATTTGCTTGCTAAGGCATATTTGGTGTAGATTTATAATATAGGCAGGTGTGGCAGTTTTCACTGTAAAACTTTAAGTTAAACCTGAAACTAAAATATAAATCTGCAATTTCATTTATTTTTTTTCAACTTTTCATTCATTTTGAATTCTAAATCATAATTTATACAGATAGATCAAGGATCATGACTACGGAATGAGTTTATATATATATGTATGTACATATGCAAATAAAAGATAAATTCAAACAGTGCATACTGATAGTGGCGAGATTATTATTTTCAGATAGTAAGTTTATCAATAGAAAAATCAGATACCAAAAGTTATTTTCTGTTTTCAAGTGTTTTCAGGTATGCCATAGGGTTAGTTTAGGGTTAAAACTCCTTTTATTCTCAAAATGCAATACATCATGTTGTAATAGGCACTCTCGTGCAATTCTACTGTTTCATGTACACTTCAGCTATATAATTAGAAAGAAGAAGAGCATATTTACACCTAATTTGAATTAAACTTTTGAAAAGGTACACCTAGCTGTGGCTTTGTTAAGATCCAGGAATGAGTAAAAACAGACAAAGGCCATTTTACAGCTTCTCACATCAGATCAAAGAATGAACTCTGTAACTCTGTTTTGAATCTGTAGACAAGGTTTTTTACTATAAAAAATGTTGGGTTTAAGATGTTACAAGTATTGATATTTATAGAAGATTGTAAGTTCATTTTGCTATAGAAATGTGAATAGTCATCGCCATTAATCACAGTACCATGGAAAAGAAGGTAAATATTAAGCAATATACATCAGAAAAATGCAATAAGATTTAACCTGCTGAATCTACTGGTTTTTGTAGGATTCCTGATTGCAAAATGATAACTCACTAAAAGGAAATAAAAATCTTATTCACAAGAAGAAGCACACAATATTTTTAAGTAAAGCCAAGAATTGTTAGTATAATAGAAAACTTAACAGTTTAATTCAAGAAAAAAATATTAATATATGTCTAATTACTAGAAGAAAAAAAAATAATAGATCTGTTAGAACAGTTTACACCAAAGTCTCAGCATGTACTGTTTATGATATGTTTCATGTGTATTAGGTACTAGGTTTTTTTTCTTTATCTGCTACCTCTAGAACCAATTTTGTCCAGCTCTGTGTCTACATTTCTTGACCTGTGGTGAGTGGTTTATAGCTGTGGGATATAGCTTTTGTAAAATTCATAAATATCCCATTCTAATGGCATAACAGCTTTTTACAGCTATCTGTATAAAATTATAATTGCACAATGCAAAACCGCCCCAAAATAAACTAGCCATAGAGACCTGGTCAATAAGAGAAATTGCTGTCATAAAAATTAAGTAAAACAAAGCTGTAGCTCCCCCAAGAAAAGTTCAGACAGGGAAAACCTGACAAACACCAATCCTCAGGCCTTGAAAGTTGAGTGCAAAGGTAAACTAACATTACTAGGAATGATACTACTGCATTACAGGGCTGTCTGTTTGCGAGATAGTAGCAAACCAGGGGTGGAAGAGTGAAGTCAGTTGTAATGGAAAGTTACTCTAGGAGACTGACTGGGCATTCTAATGGTGGTTGGGTGTATAAGACATTAATATGCAGATGCATTTAAACTTATTATGCACAAAATAAAGCATCCACAGTATAAATAAATAACTGATTTCATAATATTCACTTCTCTTATAGGATATATAAATGGTTGTAAGGTTTTGTATGTCTCAGCTGAAGGATGACAGCAAATATTTTTTTCTCAGAAAGGAGTCTGTGTTCAACAATAAAATAGTTTGGAATGATCATTGAATTGTCAAAAGTAGACAACTCCTCAAACCTAGGGAAGCTGTTGTATGTATTTATCTGTCTGGATGCGTTATTTGACTATATGTTTGTGTACATGGACTATATGGGGTTTTGATATAGGTAAAACTATTGTTTGGTGATACTAATTAGTTATATTCTGAAGTCCAAAATTGTTCTCCACAATTTGTATCTGAAAATCGGGTGCATTTAATAATACACATCCAGTGCACATATCTCAAGTGAACACTTGAGGGAGTTTGCCCACGGGAACATAGTTAGATCTCAGTGGGAATGAGCAGGGGTGTGTTTTTCAAGGCTTGAACATGAAATCTAACTGCATGTCCACTGTGGGTTTGATTCATGCCAACTTTGCATCTTTCCATCTGCAGTTACACATATTTTAACCGGCCTCTGATCATCTGTGCTTGACTGTCATGCGTTTACCCATGTTTCTATTTCAAGTCATCCTGAGTGCTGGTCTCTTCCAGAATGTAGATGACCTTTACTTTGCGTCAACAGGTGTGATTATGGTGTGTCCTCAGCAGAGCAAGAAAATGTCATTGCTCTTGCTGCTCTCCATGTCAAATTTCTGTCAGAAAAAAAAAAAAAGAACAAAACATTGAGATGTTGAAATTATTAGGAAATGATGGGAAGCCCAATGCTGTAATCAAGTTTCCTTTCATCATCTTACTAAATTCTGAAAGAAAAATTTGCAGATCCCACAGAATCAACCTCAGGCAAATAGATTTTCCTTCATTTTGTTACAGGCCAACATGATGGTTTAAATTCTCTATTTTTATTTATTTATTTTCAGCAATTGGGGAGCAGCAGATACAATTTTGCATAATGTCACATGCAATAGCAGAAAACTTGGGTGCTATACAATTACGTGACTTATATTTTTTTCAGATGACTGTGACATTTCTCTATTTGTTTGGATTTTTAAGTATGTTGTGGTATGTCTAGATTCATAATTTTGCTCAATTTGGTTTTGTAAAGTTTTGTGATTTCACGTAATTATTAATGACATTCTTTGTACTATCTAGATAAAACATTTTGTGGCTGCAAAATAGATAAGTGAAAGATTATTTGTAATTGATAGCATGGGAATTAAACATTCTGAACACCTTTTGGTTTTCTCTTCATCACTGTGTTTATAGAACACGAGCTATTTTTGTAGAAAGAAGGTTTCTGTGGTAGATAAAACCCTTTGCTTCACATATTGCAGCAATTTTGTTTAACTTGTACTTAAAATGCATATTTAATGTGGAAAGAAAACATAGTTATATAAAATCCAAATTAATTTTACAATTCTAGTTTTCAAAATCATAACCATAAAGATTGTTTCACTATGAAACAACCTGTGCAACCTGATATAATGTTAAACACTATAAACATTATAAACATCCTGACACTATTACAGTGCCTCTTCCCTTTCATATTTTTCTTTAAAGTTGCATAGGCAATTGTGCCTGGAGTACTATGTCTTAAATAAGTACAGTTTTAAGACACTGCTCTTCTATTAATTTCTGTGCATAGCAGAATTGGACGGTTTACATCATAGATCTTTTATTTTATTTTTTTTTATTATTTAAGAGCATCCTTCCCTCAGGAGGGGAAATGGAGAGGGAGATGCTCAGCTCTTCTGTCTGGGATTCAGGGGTAGGACTTGTGGGAATGGTTCAAAGTTATGCCAGGACTGGACATCAGGAAACATTTCTTTACCAAGAGACTGATCAGATAGTGGAACAGGCTTCCTAGAGTGGCCAATGCCCCAAGCCTGTCAGTTTTTAAGACGGTTTGAAAAATGCTCTCAACACCATACTTTAACTTCCAGTCAGTCCTGAAATGGTCAGGCAGTTGGGTTGATGATTGTTGTAGGTATTTTTTTTTCTGACCTGTTCTGTTCTGTTCTAACTTTATCTATTCTATCCCTATCCTTTCCTATCCTATGCTATGCCTGATAACTAAACCTAAACATGACTTATTCAAATCAGTGCTCCTCCCCACTCAAACTGCAAGTCTCATTCTGCTTCTCTTTGACATAAAATAATATGGTGACAGAATTTCTGCTAAATATAATGCATGCATGCAGTGCTTATACTTTGTTACACAAACAAAATAAGACATTGCAGGACCATCAGAACACTATGTTTTTTTATATTCAGGCAAAAAGGGAAAAAGGAAATCTCTGACTCCACTTAAGGCTTTTTGGTTTGCACGTTTCATTGACATGCAAGTCAAATGTGTTCTAATATCTTAAAATTTGCTTTGCTTAGTCACTGACCCAGCTTGTCTGAAGTATGTTTTAGATGGTATTTAAGTTTCTAGCCAATATATCTTCATGTTTCTAAGTTGATAAGAATTTCAACAAGAAAGTAAGTGAGTGCACATCTTTGGAAGCAAGCTAACTTGTTTAAAACTGGTCTAAAGGTATTTGAAATGTTTCTGTAAATAAATTCTTTTTTTTTTTTTTTTTTTTTTTTTGTTCCCTGTTATTTTATTGACAATACATTTTGCAATTAAGTAATTTTAATTTTTCTGGAGTAAATTATATGTTCTCCACTGGTTTAAAAGTACGTCATATAGTACTGCAGAGGGAAAATTACAGCTATCCTTAACTACT
Organism: Margarornis squamiger; assembly: GCA_035222235.1. NCBI lineage: Eukaryota > Metazoa > Chordata > Aves > Passeriformes > Furnariidae > Margarornis > Margarornis squamiger. Next base: position 93,953,874 of record JAWWTY010000106.1, read on the forward strand.
ATTCTCTTTACATTTTAATGGAGTTTTTACATAATATCCTTATTTAATACAAACTGACCGAAACTGTTCTGTTTTCCCCTTTCTAATTTGAATTAGACCCAACTAATGACTTGTGCTCAAATGTGTTATTACCCATATATTTGAGCAGATTGCCATACAGTTTTGAGACTAGTGACCAGAGATCTTCTTCACTGAGTCTGGTATATTTTTTACCATTATAGGTCAGGCAAAGGTCGACTCAAGTGCTCACAGATGCAAAGATACAAAATCAAGGTAGATGTGAGTCAGGCATATAATCATTAAAGTCAATCACATTTACCACTTTCTCTTAATGTATATAAACCTCGGGCCATAGGATGAAAATAAATATATTCATTATCACTGAGATGCAAGGGACATTTTCAATAAAAGTATAGGATTTGAGAAAGTACATTCAGGTGTGGGAGATTCGATTTTAAAGCTAAGGCTTTCAAATTACTTTTATTGGACTGTTATGGACTACTATTGCCAAAAAGATTAAATCTGCAATTACGTTTTTTGTTGTGCTTTTTGGAAATTTAAATAATGAGAAGAATTGCTGTACAAGGCTCAAAATGTGTGTGTTGTCATCATTATCATTATTTTTATGGCTTTTAGGAGAAATGATTTTATTTTCTCATCATGATCACTAATATAAGATCAATATTTACTATAGTTAAATGCAAGTATCTTCATAAGTAATTTTGTTGGAATTAATGTTAATGTTTCAATTTGTGACGTTAAGTCAATTCTCCTATAAGGTTGTGGTGGGGTTGACCTTGGCTGGCTGCCAGGTGCACACCAATCTGCTCTCTTGCTCCCCCTTCTCATCAGGATAGTGGGAGAAAATCACATGAAAAAACTCATGGGTCAAGGTAAGGGCAGGGAGATTGCTCACCACTTAGGCAAAATAGAGTCAACTTGGGGAACACAATTTATTGACAATTAAATATAGAGTAGGATGGTGATGAAACAAAACTTTTTCTCAAGTCTAACTCTTCTAGATCCTACCCCACTGAGCGGTGCAGGGATGTGGGGAATGTGGGCTGTAGTCACTTCATTAATAGCTCCTCTCTGTCCCTCCTTCACACTTGTCCCCTGCTCCAATGCACAGTCCCTCTTTTGGGATCCAGTTCTTCATAAACTGTTTGAATGTGGGTCTTTCTCAGAGGCTGAAATTAATGGCTCCTTTCCTTGTTATTTATTCATAGTCAGTAAATGATGATGTTTGGTGTCACATGCTAACATTCTTACTATTTCCTAGGCTGTAGGTAGCTCAAATCTCTCAAAAATAACAAGACGGTTTCTTTCCTTTTTTTAGTTTTGGTTTATGTTGGTTTGGGTTTTTTTTGGTTTTGTTTTGTTTAAATTTTCATTTATTCTCTGGTTAAAAAATATGCATTGTAGAGGTTGCTTAAATTTTGTTGTATTTAGAATTCATTGGAAAAAAATGTAGTTTTGTGAAATGAAACAACTGTAATTTTGTGAGGTATGGCATAAACTTCCAAAAACTTACTTATTTATGAGGTAAACATTAAAACAATTTCGTTTTAGTGGGTTGAAGTGATAGGAGGATAACTCAACATAAAGATCGTTATATGTTCTGTTTACTGTAGCAGGGATAGAATTTCAGCCTTATATTTTGATTAATAATACAGGGAATTATTCAGAAAACAATTTGTTTCTTATTTTGAAAGTACACTTGTGCCAACAAGGCAAGCAGTTGTATATTTTAAAAATATAGTAGGAAGAAAAGCTTGGGGGAAAATTTCAAAATTATTTTAATTTAATCTGTTAATATGAATGCCAACATTTCATATTCATAATTTAGAGACAGGGAAAACTTATTTGCATCCTTTTTATTCAGAATGACATTTACCTCAATATATTTTAACTTTGTAGTATATAACATTATCTAAGAACTCTCACGATTTATATAAAACCTTGGTGTCATGACAATGCAATGTTCATGTAGTTTTACTACACTTATTATAGGAATAAGCATTCAGCCATAGTCCCCTCATTCTCATCATGTATATAAAAAAACTCATATGTATAAATGTATATATAAGTAGTTTATATTTTTAACATTTTAATTAAGGGTTTTTCTATATGAAGCATGTTTTTTCTTACTGCATCGAACATTTAAGTACAGAAGTGTAACAATTCATTTGTCCATCCTCAAGTATCTTACTGTGAGAGATGCTCAGGTATTCAAGATGTCCATGCAAGGCTAACAGGTATGACACAGGAAAATCCACATCCTTCTAGAGAGACAGTTAGAAGTCAAACAGGATGCAAAGACATCTTATATGACAGAAAATATCTGAGTGTGGACATCTGAATTTAGCCCAAAGAAAGATACGCTATATGCTGCCACATTGCTTACTTTTCTTCTAAGGTTCCTTTACATAAATACAACCTTCCATTAGCACAGTAATGCTAATCTGCTTTGTCAGAGTTTCAAACTCAGCTCAGTATGGCTCAGACCTTTACAGTTTCTTCTAAAGAACATTAAACATTAGTTGAACTCTAAGATTGTATGCATTTCTAGCAAATTAATTCCACTGACACATTATATTTTTCTAAGGCATTAACTTCTATAAATATTTAGGCATCTCCTTGTACCTCTGGAGGCTTTCCAGTATTCACTTCAATTACCTTTTTGCACAATAAAATGTGATGCCAAGATCCATCACCCTTCTCAATTAAATAGTTTGTGCCCTTGGAACTGTTTTGCCATAATAACAAGAAACCAACAAGGTAAAGTACTCTATTTCTCAAACAAAGCAGGTGCTTATGCACCTTTCTGTGACTGTTGACAAGGAGTACCAGAGAAAACAATCTTTAAAATAAGATCTGTAGCTATAGAATGCATGAAATGTAGGATTTATCCAATATGTTCAGGCAAAAACTAATATTGGACTTAGAAGTAATTAGTTTGCTTTCAAGGATACAGATTTCCCAAAATAAATGTTTTGAATAAGGTCCCAAACACAAATTCTGCTTTGTCATTTATTTATTTATTTATTTATTTATTTTGATCTCCTGAATATTCTGCTGGCCCACATGTCATTACAAAGGTGTTTGAATTCCTTGGTGAATGTCATACAATGATGTTTCAGTTGGGACACAGAGAATTCATTAGATTTTATTTTTTTTTTAAAGTTTTCTGAAGTTTGAATCTTTGTCATATTTTGTTCATATTTTACATGAAGTTTAAGTAAGAAGAATTAAAATATCAGAAAAATTTTGAGGCATGCTGTTAAGTAATTTTCAAGGACCAGAAATTATTTGCTTTTAGAACTACACAGTAAGAGCAAAGCTGAGATCAAATTCTGCAGATTCCTACTTATGCTTCTGTGTCTGTATAAATAATAATAGTCTGTGTCTGTATAAATTGATATGCAACTTTAGTACTTAACCAGTTCTTCATGTAAGCCTTTACTTCTTCTTCTGTATGAAGCCTCTCATGCACTTTGAATTAATTGATAAAATTAACCTGTTCTTTAAAGACTTTAGGAAGTAAGACAAAAGTCAAACAGAGTAAACTAAGTATGTTTCTCCTGCTTAAATTTCGGAGGACAAAAACTTGATGTGATCAACCTTTATTTAAATAAAAGGTTTTTTTTCTGGTAATTCAGGTGTTCTTAGTTTATGTGTAAATTATTTTTAGCAAATATTAACTGAAGCTATTCATTTTCAAATTTAAAGAATAGTATTTCAGATGTTGTTTTGACCAGCAAATCTAAAAGTATTTCTATAATTTTTATCATTGCTGTGTCTTTTTCATCAGTGGGTGCTGTTCACCAGTTAAGAAAAACAGCTTAAAATGTTTTGAATAAGATTTCCAAAGATATGAACAGAGTTGGAATTATTTTTCATGAATGGCAAGTAAAAATAGTAATAGAAGCATGCTGTTTTGCCTTCTTTTCCATTGTTTGGTTAAAAAAAATTGCATATAGAGTTTCTCTAAGCTTATACTTCCATATTTGTTTCCTAATGACAGTTGGAGCAACAGCAGGAGCAAAAATGAAAGCCATATATTTGGCATTTTCCTTTGGCAGAAAATGAGAAATAGATCATCCTACTATATCAGAGAGTTGTCTAAAATTGTCCAAAAGTGATAAATTTTTAGTCTGAACATATGAATAATTATCTCCTTTTGTGATTCTGCTTTTATTGTTTTAATTTTATCTTTCAAACCTAAATCAAGCTGATTGATAATTCATTCAAAATATGGAACATTTACTGGGCTTTGCTCTTTGACTTAAAATTTAAATTTTAATGCTTTATACAATTCATGTGTACTTAAAAATGGCATATTTTTTATACATAAAAAAAAGAAGAAGGAAAATGTCTTAATTTTTTAAGATGGTAAAGTGAAATTTGACATTATGCCTAGGCACTATAGCTGAACATTAAAATCTGACTTGGCAACAAGCTGCTTCTCTGACTGAGCAACAGATTGTGGCAGTTCTGTTAACTCTGAAATCATCCTTAAGGGATTATTTATTTTTTTTTTTTTTTTTTTTGCATGTCTCCCTCTACACAAGAAACAAAACTGTGTTTAATAATGTGTTCATTGCCTTACTGTGGATGTATTTAATTTACTTAACTACATGATTAGTTATAGAGCTATTTTATGTAATCCTCAGCTACCACTAGAAATGGTACTTTATACTAGCAAGACTGTTATTATTTCAATTTTTGCACTTGATTGTATATTTTTTTCTAATTTTAGCTTCCAACTTCTCTATGTCCATTCTTATTATTTATATGCATTATCAGGAAGTTCTTCATTATTGGACTATTCTAAATTCAGTGTCAAATCACTTCTTAACCTTTATTACATTAACAAAATTAACTGATATTAAGATTATTTCTATTCTTTTCTTTTAAAGGTATTAAATTACTTAGCCTTAATTAGCTTGATGAGAAAGGGGTATGTTGGATATTGGAGGTACATTCAAAGCAGAGAATACAGAAAAGCTGTTATAGGAAATCTGAAGAATGAAAAGCAATGGGGAAAAAGGCAATCTGTGCTTACTTACCTAAGAAATGTTGCAGGCATAGGGCAGTCACCTGGTGACAGTCATTATAAAAGAAACATTGTATTTTTTTAATTATTCTTATGATTATACTAATGGTCTTTTCTCTCTTTTTATTTTTTTTTAATATAGCATCAACACCTTTTGGTTTACATAATTACTATTATATGATATATTATTATTGTTATTTTGTTCTTATCTTTATTTAATTTCTGCCAGGTATGGTTATTAGGCTCATTTTCAAGTCATTAATGGGGGCTAGAAGAAAAATAAATTCCTGAGAATGAGAAATATAAGTTATAATGTCATTATTGAAAAATAAAGAAATTTTTTTTTATAATTGTTTTTTAAGTAACTGCTGTTGGAAACAATAGTACCAAACACCTTCAACATTTTTATTTTTTTTTTTTTTTTTAAATAAGGGACAGAATAATCCAAGTGTTTTCAATAAATTTGCTGTCACTCAAAAAAACTGGAGGAATTAAAATTTTACGGGACAGGCCCTTCTATTTGGCATATACTTTATTTTGCCTGGTTGTACCTTATTGCAGGCTGGGAGTTTATTCATTTTTCATCTTAATAATTGCAGCTGTACCTATGCCAGCTTATGAATAATACTGCTGTGATAAATTGTTTACCTTTTAAGGACTTTGAAGCAAAATAATTAACTTGCTTTATAAAGGAATATGAAAAAAAGTTTTGCTGTCTTTCACAATTAATCATCCACAGAATTTGTGCGTAAGAGTTACCTAGTTTTATTATTATTTGTAGTCAATTTTCTAGTTTCCTCCTCCTCTGGATTTAGTGCTTGATTACAGTGGCTCTTAAGACTTGAAGATATATCCATGTAGGAGTGGTGCACTAGGGAAAGAGCACAGCTTGGGAAGTTTTAAGGAATATTAAATTTGTGTATGTATTCTCTAACACTGGTAACATCTTTTTGCTTTGCTTCTATATTATGGTGTTTTTTAAGTGAAATAGATCTCCCAAGACTTGGTTCAATGCTATGGTTTAAGCATCAGGCTCCATTCTTCTAGAAATTTTAAAAAATATTTAGAAATCTGAGACACTATAATGATACTTCCATGTTTGTACCTATAGCAATGGCTTCTTTCACTTTCAAATCCCTTTAAGCATGAGGTGTCTGTAAAGAAGTGATAGAGTCAAAAAAATTTGAAATTATCATGTTACTTTCAAACTTTGCATAGCAGCAGGGAGAAATGCAAAGTAGGAAAATACTATTATATTTGAAGCTAGTATGTCAATAATGGAGTAACCTGTAACAGTTGCAAAGAGTTTTTCTCAAAAGCCTTTATAATGAACACATTTTCTATTTATGATTTTAAAACTCCTAATCAAGGATTCTCAGTTCCATTTCCATGATCTTCATATATTTGATTGTAGTTCTACTAAGCAAAAAAGTCTCACTGCATTTTCTCATCCTTAAGCGGTGTTGCTTCAAGCAGACCCTGTTTGTTTCATTTTATTTTTGTTTGTTTGTTGTTGTTTTTTGGATTTTTTTGTGTGTGTATGTAGGTGGTGGGGAATAAGACACATTTCTACTAGTACATGTATGTTTTTTTGAAGTTGTTTGATTGATCTGCTTGTAAATATGAGGGACATGTTACAGGTCGTTCACATTTCTTCTTGCATCTTAGAATTCACTACTCTTACTTTTTACAGTCTATTTACTATACCAAATGCATACATTTCTAAGATATTTAAGTAATAATAAAATAAGTCTTATTGGTAGTGAAAGGACCATGCACACCTACAAGTTTTGATGTCACATTGCCATGTGTCCTACTGCTTTTTTCAGGCACAGTGTCTGCCCAGGCATTTCTTACAGCTCTGGTGCTGCCTTTCTCCATTACTTGCAATAGCACTTATGCCAGCAGAAATAGAAAGTGTGGGAATGTCTAGGATAAAGGAAAATGTTTTAAATGAAAAAGTAATTATGACAGGAAATTCACTTGCAGAGCTTTCATATAGGTTCCTTCTTAGGCTTTTTTTGTTGTTTTTGTTTTCACAGTCTATTTGTCTAAAAACAAGCAATCATTCTGAATTGCTTATAAGGTAATTTCATCTCATACATTTCAAAAAGCAAATAGGATGATTCTTCTGCAAGAAGAATGTAATTGATTATCCAGAAATAAATATAATAGGTCTGGAAGCAGTTTTTGTGTTTCCAGTTTTTCTAAATGAAAATTAATTCTATCCTTCATTTTGATCAGTTAATTTTAAGCATATGTAATGGTGATGATCAGATTGGTATTACTGGAATTTTTAATTGTAAAACAAAATTGAATCTGGAGAAGCACCTCAGAGTTGTTTTTTTTACAACCACACTTCCTGCCACCCCCCCCCTCCCGCCCCGCCCCATATATAAATGAACATTGTTTAAACAAGTATGTGGTATACTGTGATAAAATATATTGTGATATTAGTTCAATCCTTTAAGTTTTTCCCGTTCTGTATATATATGTATCAATATCTGTACAAAACTGTCTTACATTCTTCCTCAAAAATAAACCAACAAACAAACCCTTTCTAATCTAGGAAATCTCCAGAAAACTAATTTTATCCAAATATATATATATACACATATATATATATATATGTAAAGATTAATCTCCCACAGTCATCCAAACTCCCCATACATTCATTGAAAGGATTAATTCTAAATGGGAGTTTGCTCCACCTTCTGACAGGTAATATGACTTATGTCATTATCTTCAGTGCCTGGTAAAATTTCTGGAAAGATTATTCTGGAAATTATGGAAAATTCACCTGAAGGACATTGCAGTCATTAATCACAACCAGCACAGCTACATGAGGGGAAAGTTCTGCTTGACTTGAGACATACTTAATTTCCTTTTACAATAAGGTAACCTACCTAGTTGATCAAGGGAAGCCAGTTGATATAATCTTTTTGGATTTCAGTAAAGCTTTCAATACTGTCTCTCCCAAGATCCTTCTGGAGAAAATGTCCAGCACACAGCTGCATATACACATCATGTGGTGGGTGAGCAGTTGGCTCATGAGTCAAGCACAAAGAGTAACAGTGAATGGGGTGACATCCAACTGGTGAAATGTCACTAGTAGTGTACCTCAGGGCTACATCTTAGGCCCAGTCTCTTCAACACCCTTGTAAATGACATGGACACAGAACTCCAAGGAATACTAAGTAAGTTTGCCAATGATACTAAATTAGGAGGAGCTGTCATCTCCCTTGAGGCCAGAGAGGCCCTGTAGAGAGACTTCGACAAATTAGAGAGATGGGAAATCACCTACCCTATTAAGTTTACCAAGAGAGAATGCTCAATTCTTCACCTATGTTGGGGCAACCCTGGTTATGTATATAGACTGGGGAATGAAATGCTGGAAAGCAGTGCTGTGGAAAGAGATCTGGAGGTCCTGGTCGATGGTAAGTTGAATATGAGTCAGCAGTGCGCTGGCAGCCAGGAGGGCCAACCCTGTCCTGGGGGGTATCGGGCAAAGCATCACCAGCCGGTCAAGGAAGGGGATTGTCCTGCTCTGCTCTTGCACTGGAACAGCTTCACCTTGCATATTGTGTGCAGTTTTGGGCACCACAATTTACTAAATATATTAAGGTCTTAGAGAGTGCCCAAAGGAAACCAGTGGAGATGGTGAAGGGCCTTGAGGGGAAGCCATATGAGGAGAGGCTGAGGTCAGCTGGTCTGTTCAGCCTGGAGAAGAGGAGACTGAGGGGAGATCTCATTGCAGTCTGCAACTTCCTTGTGAGGGGAAGACGAGGGGCAGGCACTGTTCTCTTCTCTGTAGTGACCAGTGACAGGATGCGAGGGAAGAGCCTGAAGTTGTGTAAGGGAGGTTTAGGGTTGGATATTAGAAGAAGTATCTTCCCCCAGAGGGTGGTTGGGCACTGGAAGAGGCTTTGAAACAAGTGGTCACAGCACCAACCCTGACAGAGTTCAAGAAGCATTTGGACAATGCTCTCAGGCACATGGTGTGACTCTTGGGGATAGTCCTATGCAGGGCCTGGAGCTGGAGTTGATCCTTGTGGGTTCTTTCCAACTCAGGAGACTTTATGACAAAAAAAATGCCCTTTTCTGTCCACTGACTGTGGAAGGATCAATGATTAGACCAGGTGCTGCTTACAAGGCAAAATGTAGGTTTTATGAGTCAGATTCAAGGAATTTAAGTTAGACTTTAACTCTCAACCATTTGAAGGTCTTTCCAAAGCCTTTTATGTGTTAACATAGAATAATAATTATCATGGAAGTGAAGATAACAAGATTTTTTTTTAATAGTGTATAATGTATCTTCACAATGTATTTTCCATAAAGAAATGTTTCTTGTGATATTTGCTATATGCTTAACCAGTAATTTAAATCTTTCATTTATGGTTTATATCCAATTACTTTTTTTTCCTAACTTTATTATTAAAGATGCAAACGTTCATGTTTGGTTTTAAATTGTAATGTAAAAGGGTTTGTGAGTCTAACCAAATGGAGCATACTTAAATAATACATTGCCATATTTTCTCATGGAATATTCTATCAAGTTTCCTCTTCCATATAAAATAAAAATTGCATTAAAACTCTTACAGTTATTTTTTCTTGCCAGAAACAGTTCTCCTTTTATGCTTCCATATATTTTTGTTTTGTTTTGTTTTTCTTTGGCTTTATTAGTCTTGATTTAATAACAGAATTTGTCATGTTAACCACTGATATGATCTAGGAACACTAGAAGGTGCATCAGGAGCAGATGGAAATATATATTATCTTCAGCATATTGCCTGAAATTCTTGTGATTTTTGAAACAATGAGCAGCCAAGGGATCAGGCTCCGCCGTCATGAATTTAGGAGGGGCAGGTCCAGCCTGGCCAACCTGATCTCCCTTTGTGACCACATGACTCACCCAGTGGATGAGGGAAAGGCTGTGGATGTTGTCTACCTGGACTTCAGTAAAACCTTCAATACTGTCTCCCATGGCATTGTTACAATCTGGTTTGAAATTGTAACCGGGTTCTTTTAATTGATTTCTCAGAAGGCAAGATTCAGGCGCTCAACTTCCTATGTTGGGTCTCAGACAAATACTGTCTTTACTGGGGTAACAAATGGTGAGAAAATGCAGGAGGAGAGGGAGAGATAAAGAACGGGGCAGGCTATATCAGGGAAAGGAAATTACCACCAACAGTGGGAAGAATTTTGGGGAGAAAACAGGTAGGCGAGAACAGTGAGAGGCAGGCAGGGTGAAGAGGCGATGAGGAGACACTGTCAGGATAAGGAGTAGGATCAGCCGTCAGGCTCAAACCCTGGGTGAGCCTGAGATGGAATGGCTGGCCCTCAGGCACCCCCAGGCACGGTCTTATATACCCTTTTCTGGGTGAGCATTTTCTGGTGCCTTCTTGGCTCCAGGCAGACCCCTCCTGGGTGCCAGCTTGCCAGGAAGGCAGTATCCAGGCAGGGAGAAGTGTAACCGTTTTCCTGCGCTTTTGCTGTCAGTCATGGCCTGAGGGCTCCCTGAGATGTCTGCCAGCAGCCCACAAAATGTCTCCAAGGTTGATGAAGGCAGCCCTGCAGAGAGCCCAGGTCGGTGTCCACCACTTTGTTCGGTTGCTGAGCTCAGTGGTGGGGACACTCCTGGAAGAGAACTTGCATTTGGCTTCAAAGTAACTCAGTCCTAGGTGTTTAAATTGCCCCATTAATGCTTCTCGCACTTTTGCGAGGGCAACTAATTACTGCCCTGGTCATTACAAAAACATATTAGTGAGGTAGACACAGAACAGCCTCTTACAGGCATTCTTCTAGAGAAGTTGGCAGCCCACGGCTTAGACAGGGGCACTCTCTGCTGGGTTAAAAAATGTCTGAATGGCCAGTCTCAGAGAGTGGTGGTGGATGGTGCTGCATTTAGTCACTGGTGGTTACCCCCAGGGATTGGTGTTGGGCAGTCCTATTTAATACCTTTATTGATTATCTCAGTGTGGAAGAGTGCAACCTCAGCAAACGACTCCCAAGGAGTGTTGGTTTGCTGGAGAGTAAGAAGGCTCTGCAGAGGGATGTGGACAGGCCAATAGTATCAGGTTTAATAAGGCCAAGTGCCGGGTCCTGCATATCAGTCACAACAGCTCCATGCCGTGCTGGAGGCTGTGGGGATAGTGACTGGAAAACTGCCCAGTGGAAAAGAACCTGGGGGTGCTGTCCAACAGCTGGCTCAGCATGAGCCAGCAGTGTGCCCAGGTGACATAGAAGGGCAAAGGCACCTGGGCCTGTGTCAGCAATAGTGTGACCAGCAGGACTAAGGAAATGATCCTTCCCCTGTCCTTGGAACTGGTGAGGGCACACCTCAGCCACTGTGTCCAGTTCTGGGCCCCTCACTGCAAGAAAGACATTGAGGTTCTGGAGTGTGTCCAGAGAAGGGGAATGGAGATGGTGAAGGGTCTGAAGCACAGGTCTGATAAGGGGTGACTGAGGGAGCTGGGATTGTTTAGTGTGGAGAACAGAAGGCCTAACATACAGCTCTCTACAACTACCTGAAATGACGTTGTAGCCAGGTGAGGGTCAGTCTTTCTCCTAGGCAACAAGCAATAGGATGAGGGGACATACTCTTAAGCTGTGCCAGGGTAGGTTTAGATTCGACATCAGAAGGATTGTTAAACATTGGAGTGGGCTGCCCAGGGAGGTGGTAGAGTCACTATCCCTGAAGGTGTTAAAGAAATGACTGGACATGCCACTTAGTGCCATGGTCTCATTGAGAAGGTAGTGATCAGTGAAAGATTGGACTAGATGATCCTGGACGTCTTTTACAACCTAAATGATTCCATAATCCTGTGATTTTGTGAATCTAGATAAAGCATTAGACTCAGTCTCAAAATCTGGGAGGTCTGTAAAATATGCTCTAAAAAAAAGCTGTATTACATCAGAAACCCTCCTACCTATGGTCAAAATAATTATACAGATATTTATGTTAATGATGTTTTTCATTGATATCCTAGAACCATTTAGCTTTTCTTTAGACTTCTTTCTCTTTGATTTTTAGTGACACTTCAGTAAATATTAGCTCCATTTTAAAACTTACAAGGGGTCTTATTCTTGGAGTCAATTTAGCATACTCTAAAAAACATAATCATACAAATAGAGATGGCAAAGCAAGTTCTGAAAAGCAAGACATGACTTTATAGCAAGAGGCAATATGCTGTCTTAAATCAATGTGTATTTAATAAAAGACAGCCTTTTATTTGGGTTACAAGCTGAAGCCACATGGTAGAATGTAAGGCTCACCTATTCCAGTGTTGTGCAAGTTGCTCTCCAAAGTTTATTATACTAGGCATTTCCAATTCCAACACAGAGAAATGAGATAGGCAGCTTTCTTTTTGAATATTGAGAAAGTTAAACATGCAACTTAGCTTGGATGCTGCTTTTTTAGAGGGCTAAAATTTGATTGAGTTGAATTCAATCTTCATGATCACATAGAAATAAAGTGGATGGAAACCATTATTTTTTCACATGCTGCTGCCAAAAAAACAGCATATTTTGGCTGATGCCAAAAGCTCAGATCTGACCCAAATGTTCTTTTTATCCACAAAATAGAAGAAAAATTAATTGCATATTCATGGAATGGATGAAATTGTCTGAAAGTGTACCCAGTGATAGCTGTAAAAGTTAATATAAAGATAAAATGAATAGTTTTATGGAAAATCACTTTGACTCTGCATTGTCATATCAAGTTGTCTGCAGAAAACTTTGTATCAAATTACAAAGATATACAGTGTCCATATATACATACATATAAGCTGCAACTACTTACCAACACTGAACTCTAAAAGTGCTTGTCTTAGAAGTGTTCTTTTATCCAAATCTAATTCCATTTTTGTACTATATGTAATCTTATAAAATTACAGCTTCAGTAAATACTTTTGCAAAAAGTTCTGAGAGTTATATTTCTAATTTTCTTGGCAATTCACAATTAGACATTGAGTGGAATCATAGTTTGATATTAGCAATTTATTCAAGGAAATTTCTTCTTTTGTATTTCTATGCACCAGCCTCCTTCATCTTCTTATGAATTGCTAGTTCATACCTGCTGTCTTGTTATTGTATAATTCCGCAGATGAAAATGTTTTAATATACTTCCAGTACTGTCCTGTGTAATTTTTATATAAATATTATATTAAAGAAAAAGGATTTACTGCTTCAATAATGAACAATTATCACCAGCTGTAGGTGATTGGCATTTTTAGGATATGACAACTCTAAAATATTATGGCAATGACTTGCCGTTAAGTATTAGAAAATACAGAATTTTCTTCACTTCTGCTCTTTCCAGGTACCTTTCTAAATTCAAATAAGACGAACTGAAATTATTATTGCCTCATGACTTGATTTATGGTAGCCAAAAAATTTGTTTTAAGACTAGAACAGACCAGATAACATGTGGATATGTCTGGAAATAACCGAGTTATTTAATTTTAATAGGTCATAAAGCTTGCTTTTGAAGAGTTTGAACTGGAAAGAGGCTATGATACTCTTACTGTGGGAGATGCTGGGAAAGTTGGTGATACCAGAACAGTGTTGTATGTGTAAGTACTGAACTTCAAAAAATTGTCTTTGGAAATTTTTTGTCTTGTTGTTTCTTCCAGGTCAAGATAAAAAGATAAAAAGAATTCATCCGAATTTTATATTTTGAGGGTGTTTTAATCCATATAAATAATTATAATGTTTATTTTACTTAATTACAACGAATAAGTGCACCGACACAATTTGTTTTAAACTAATTAGAATATTTTTGGAGGGACAAGTCTGAGGACAATACACTCATTATATGTATTTAAGAATTTATAAATTTATTAACAGATAATTTCTGAACTGTGATATCAAAGTACATTAAAAACCTCCTAGTTTAATTTGGCTTAAAAGGTAAGACGGAAAAGTTACTGAAATATTTGAGCAACACTTATGTTTCTTTTTGCAATACCAAGGTGCTGCTAGTGAGTAAATTGAATTCCACTTTCTGAGTACCTGAAAAAGAAAAAAGAAAAAAAGAAAAACAAACACCCCCCCCTAAAAAAACCCAGAAAACACCCACACGTGTTTTAAGAGCTTACACTTTAAGGTAACAAGAAAACCACAAGCCGGGAATGAATTTCCACACCCATCTTTATTTTTTCTTTTATTTTGCAGACCAATGCAATGGTCTCTCTGGTCATGTTAATTTAACTACTCGTAACTATGACAAAAGGCATTGCAGTTTTTCCTTTTTGAATTGTGATAAATATTTGCTCTGTGTGATCCCGCAATTCCTTCAGAGTCAAGTTTTTAAGTATTAAATTTGCTGTCTCAAATTCCTCAGTGTTTGTCACACAGGATGTGTTTCGTATGTCAAAGTTTGAATGTTTTAAATTACTTATCAAATAATGATCGAATTTCTCTTTTATTTTTTTTTTTTACCTTTCCATCTGAAAGCATTTAGCCTGTGCTACCTATTCCACATTTATTTTTCATGACTGCCCAAAAAATAAAATAAAAAAATCTAAAATATTATTTGCTCATATTAATTGCTATTTTTGTTAAGAAGACAGAGCTGTATAATATCCCCTCTCAGAACTTTTTTTTTTTCACTTTAATTACATTTTAAAGATCCTGTAGCAGACGTCCACTTCTGAATCTATTATGTATCCAGTTCTCAATCTATCTGGAACCATACAGTGTTCTCACCAGAGACATGCAGTACTTTATGCCATTTCTTCAGTAGATTTTTTTACTAAAACAGCAGCTGTTTTATCCCTATTACTCCACAGCCTATCACTTAGAATTACAGTACAGTGTCGGACTGACTATCTTTACTGTAAATTGTATGTTCAATGAAAGTGAGGTCTATGCAATTAAATTTATCTGCCTTTTGGGTTGCATAATTAGCATTACTCTGAGAATCATTTGAGAAAGTAAGTGATTAATAACTGAAATACAGGGGAAATACAGGAGGGCCCAAAGATGAAACTAGAGTCTCACAATAATTAGTAATGAATCTAAATTTCTGCTGAGACATTGTTCTTGTAATTACTAAACACTGGAATGTATCATGCATTATGAAATACATTATATTTAAACAGCATCATGGATATGCTCCATTGCACTTGCTTTTGAGAATGATCTTCTGTGAATGCAAAGTAATGTTCCTCATAAAACACTGGGTCCACCTGTAGACTACATTATCATTAGAAAGTTTATAACTAAATGTCAGGGTGATTTTCTTATCAACATTTTTCATTAGTTGGTTTTAATAACATCTGTTGTATTTAATGAGGTTTGAACAGCACCTTGCAGTTTCTTATTTTTCCCAGAGAAATGCAGGAACATACAGCAAAGACTTTTCTGTCTAGATTTAATTTCTAAACTTCTCAGGATATCTTAAAAATTAATATAGCTTTTACTATGCTGTTCAAGCTTCTGTTGGCAGACTAAATGTCAGTATTTACGCAGAAATTCTGCAAACTATCACTGTAGAATCTCGTGCATTTGATTCTAAAACTTCATCGCTTTTAAAATTTAGTTTGAATAAAATATGCTAAAATAACTTTCTAAATTCAAACTAATTCTAAATAATTTGAACTCTCATCCATTAGCAATTATTTATGTAACCTCAAAGCTGAAGCACTACAGCTAGAGGGGAATGGGAAGGAATACTGATGTTTAAAAAGGAGAAAAAAATAACGTGTAGATGCCCCATCTCAAATTTAACCTTTGGAAGAAACTGGGAAAATCAGTAGAAAAAGTACATTCATGTAAAATGGCATGGAGGTGGTACAAAAAACAATATACTTTGATGAAAAGCACATTATTTCAAATCAATTTAATGCATTTCTACAACTGTCTAGTTGACATATTGATTAAGGATCTGCTGGGTTTTAGTTTATTAAAGCAGCTTCATTTTGGTATTTATAGTCAACATTTTAGCAAATCTAATGACCTAATTAGAGGGAGATATGTCCATGAATTTTATAATTTTTAACAATTGCTTAATGTGTAATCTTTAACCATTTAAAATTTAGCAGTCTTACTTCATGGATTATGTATGCTGAGATGGTTAGCTCTGGAAATACAGTAATATAGCTTACTTAATAGTAATCCAAATATGCTATAAAGTTTTGAAAGTTATTTCTCATATTTGACAGATTTTGTCTAGAAGCTAGTAACTACACAGAATAATTCATTAGAGATCATCATGTGTAAGGTGAAGTTTATCAGTCAGAATGTTTCCCGCATTACCCTGTTTTGTGTTTTTAAATTCTTGTACATTAAAACTAACAGTCTGTTTTAGAAAATCTGCTTTCCCTTCACATGCTATGATTTATATTTTTCTTGCAGCAGTTACATTAAAACTTAATTTATTTTTTTTTCTAAATTATTCCCTTAAAACATGAATCTTTTATTTTTTTCTGTATAGAAAACTTTCAGGGTTTTTTTTCTCCAATACGAAGAAGAAGTTGTACATTAGTGGTTCAAACCCAGCTGCTTATGCCTGCAATTTCAATGCACAAAAAAACAAACCAAACCAAAATAAAAAAAAAACCCTTGGTAGTGAAATGCATTTCAGTAATTTCAGTAAACCCTTATCATTTTCTTCTATTCACACAGAATTTGAAAACTCACTGGTGGCTTGGAAAATAACCTACCCTTTCACAAACTGTAAAAACAAGTATATCTGGTCCTGGAGACCATTCTTAATCTTGGGTCTGGTTTCTTTGGGATAACTAAGTAAAGAAAAAACTGATGCAAAAATTTCTTTCTCTTAGAGTTGCCTTTTCTGACCAGCGAGTCTGTGCAGAGGACTGAGAACCTTGGCTCAAGCTTGACTTTCGTTACTTCTTCAGTTGCATCAATTCCCTCAACATTTTAACTTCCTTTGTGTAGAGATAACCTAGGATTGTTCACCTCCAAATGAAATGAGATTAGAACCAGGCAATCTGTCTGAATGGCTGGTCTGCAAGTCTCTGTTCTTGAACTTGCAAGCAATCTGATCTCAAGATGATTACAGACTGGGGCAAACTCAGTCAGAATGTGTTAGCAGACAGACCTATATTCCCTAAACATTTGCTCTACCCTATCTGCTATTCTCCTAGTTGAAAGATGTAGTTCTATATAGGCATATTCTCAGGGGACCCTTAATAAAAAACAAGCAAACAAACAAAAAAAAAACCCCACAAACAACAAAACACCAAACAAGCAAGTAAGAAACCCCCGAACAAAACCAAAACAAGCAAACTAACAAAACTACGCAAAAATCCCCCACCAGACACAAAACTACCAGCACCACAAAAACCAATTCTGTCATTTATTGATTTCTGCTTCTTGGCTCCTTTTTATTTTATTTTCGTTGGGTTTTGTTTTCTCCCTATCCCTTCCCTCTGCCCTCCAACAGTCTTTGCTCTCTACCTATACCCTCTGTAATTGAATCTGAGGAAACAATACCATTGACATTTTGAAAGGAGATGACTTTAAGCTGAAGGATGACTCCTTAACCTGAGTCTGTTATCAAGTCGGTAATTTTCATTAAGTCTGTGGGAATTCCTGTATCTTTATTATCTCATTCTTCTGACAAAGTTAATATGAATTATTCAATTCAAGTTTTATTAGAGAGACAACTAAGGGTCAGAGGGATGGGTAGAGTGAATGTATTAATTCACTGCTTCACTAGGAAAAAGTTTTTAAAAAAACCCAAACAAATACACCTGTTTGATTATTTTTGTAATTAAAAAAACTCTGGATGTGTGATGTGTTTACACCTTATTCTGTTGTAGGGGTTTTTTTTGCCTTTTTTATTTTTCATTTTTTGCTTGCATGCTACATAGACATTTACATAGATAAAAGCATTCCATCCTATGCATAAAGATTTGTAATTTTAGAGTTCATCTTTTGTTTTTTTGAGAATTCATCAATGTAGGTCTCATGCATTAATCAGATTACTGAGTATAAACAAAGCCATTTAAACAGTTATTAGTTGCTAAGGCAGGAGGTTTGCACATTTAAATAGCCATTGAAGAAATTCTTGCAGAAAAAAACACAGGTTTCCAGTTGTCTTTCAGTAGATCTCCCCTACCATCAAGAGACATCAGTGAATTGTTCTTCATTGGTAAAACCCCTTAAACTTTTCTATATAACAAAGTGCAGAATATGGCGATGACTTAACACTTATGACCTTTTGGTATAGTATGACATTTTGGTTCAGATTTTGTACTGGTCAGAAATTAATGGCTGTTGATGCAGTTTCAGAAGAATCCCCCAAATATATATGTAATCTTTGCATTTTCTTTCTTTCTATATATATTTCTGCAGGCATCTTCTAAACTGCTTTTGTTTATTTTACTTACTGTCTGGTAAGGTAACTACCAGGCCATAACCAGAAACCTTGTGCCACATCAGAACACACTCAGACATTGCAGCAGCAGTTCCAGTGCAGTAGTAAGACCCTAGTCTGTTCCACTCATAGGGAGATTGTGTTTTTTAATTCTTTTTTCAATATATAAGAGTAAGAAAGAAAATTATTTTAGGTATGGGATATACAGCATCTTGTTCATAACCTTGATGGATGACATTTTAGAGCAAGACAGGGGGAATTCCTATAACTTGCTTCATGATTTCTCAGTTCTCAATGTGTTACTGCTCAGCCTCTCCTTTTATTATGTCATGGTATTCAAGTTGTAAAAGTATTAACATCTGGTTGATCATATTTAAACAATATGTTTGTGGAATAATCCAAATGCTGTTTTCTGTTTTCTTTATAACATTTTCCTTGAGAAATTCTGCTTCTGGGACATCTTGTCTGAGTTTGGCACAATGTTTTACTTATCTCACACGTATTTGTTTAGCATAGTCAAATCTGAGGGTTGAAAGACAGACAAGTTTTTGCTTTGTATCTGATAGCAGTTTAGATAGTGAGATTTCGCAGCCATGTTTTATGTGTGACTTTTCCCACTATGAGTATTTTCATTATTAAGAAGCAATCTTTTTCTTAATATTTTTTTCTTTGGCACAGAACTTTTTGATACCAGAATTATAGATGTACAAAAGATATTACTGAGAAGTGCTAAGGTTGTATGGTGGGATTCATCAGCTTGCCTCATATGTATTACATTGAAATGCACTTATTTATACATAGTTGTCACATATTACTCTATGAGAATTAGCAGTTCCCCCTGAGACGTAAGAGATTATTGTGAATAATTTGATTGGAGTAGGTGTGGTCCTAGTAAGTTCTGGACACATAAGCTGTAAGGCATGTAAAGCAACTTCCTTCACTTTCAGAAAGCATGGCAAAAAAGCAATGCTACATGAATTAATTAGTTTTCACTACTTAGGTGAAAACTAATTAATTCATGCAGTCACTCACATCTCTAATAGCTTAGTTACTTAATGAAATCTTTAGATAAGAACAGATTTATTAGAAGTGTTTAATCATTGTTGAATGCAGTCTTTCAAAATGTATTTTTTCTATTACTTCACATCATTCTAATTCATATGGAATAATTAATTTTATCAAAATGAGAACAGTAGGAAAGATTATTGCAAATAGATCTAAATATTATGTGTTTGGTGGTGGTATAGTAGTAGCAGTAGTAGCTATAGTAATAATAGTAATTTATGCCTCTACAAATGACTTTACCGTTTATCCACCATACAGACTCACTGGATCTAGTGTTCCTGATCTTATAGTGAGCATGAGCAACCAGATGTGGCTTCATCTACAATCTGATGACAGCATTGGCTCACCAGGATTCAAAGCTGTTTATCAAGGTATGAGCTAGATTAACTATTTTAAAGTAATGTTGTAACTTCATTATTTCCCAACAAATTTATTTCAAATAGACATTTAGTCCTTTCACAAATTTAGAGTTTTGATACCATCTCTTTTGTTAATTAGTGGTTAATGAAGATATGGATTTGCAGATACCCACAAAATAACTAAAAATATTTGGAAGTAAAAATAAAAGTTACTGTTCTAATTCTTTTTGCTGATAGGTCAATAGAATCTACAAATTTCTATTCTAGTTGAAAGATCTTAAATTTTACATTCTACTAACCTGTATAATTTCTTATATTGGATATTGTTTGAAAATTATGGTTAATACTCTCAAGACTTTATTGGGGTAGTTACAAAAGTTGCTTTCATGCCTCACTGAGAATCTTCACAGACCTAAGCCAAAACAAAAGCAACAGAACAGATATATTGTATATGATTGAGGGAATTAAGAAGATATATGCGATTGTGGAAATTTAACTCAAAAAGAATGATCGAAATTACCCTAACCTCATTTGTGTTGCTTCTGTCTCAAAGAAATGAGAAGCTTTGCAACATAAACATCTTTAATTTTTTTTTGACTATGCACTTCAGTTTAATACTTTCTAAAGTTGATTCTTTCCATCAAAAAATACCTGATATCTGTTAGTATGTATGCATTAATTGATAATTCCCATTTTAATAGGTTGCATAGACCTGCAGCTAGAAAGAGCTCTTGCTTTTTAACATATGGTATCATTTTTGGTTAATTTCCATGTTAATTAGTTCACCTGAAGGATAAGGGAAAACACTTAGTACTATTTTCGGTAGTTCCTTATGGGCACATATGATGGAAATTATTTGAAATTATTTTTTTTCAAAATTACTTTTGTACAAAAGATGTTGCAAAACATCGAGAGACTGTTCACTTTTCAGTAACTGAGAGTAACTCCACGAGAAGAGTTGTTCTCCTTAAACATCTTCCATAAAATGAAGCATAGTGTCTAAGTGTTTCATTTCACTTGTAGATACCTTAGTGTTTCAACACCAAACCAGGCAAAATAGAGAGTCAAAAGTTATGTGGATGTTAACTTCAGGTTTAGCAAGCTATACATTTTTTGCACTAAATACATTAAGACAGGCTGGTGTGAGCAGGTTTCTAGAAGTGGTGTCTGTGGATGATGGCATATCGTGAACATTGAAGGAAACAAGAAGGGAAAATGTTCCCTAGTGGTCAGCCAGGAAACATATCTTTGGTTTTCCACACCAATATATTTTTCTGCTAGTGGTTTCTCCATTGAAGCAGGCAATGATAATGGCAGTGATCAGTACTATATTTTCACCATGATTTTTCCCCAGAACTATATATTCTTCTTTGGCACTCAAGCTCAACGATTGGTTATTCCCACTCATGGTACTGATTGGAGCATGCTAATTAAATCAAGTGTTGTATATTCCTAGGTTAAGTTTCTGTATGCATATAGTATTGAATAATATTTATTGAATGTTTAAATTACTATTGTCTACTTTTTTTTTTATTCACCTTGTTTTGGTTTTCTTTAATGTAAACTGAAATCAACAAAACAAGAAGGAAGAAGGGGAGAAACAAAGGTTGGTTCTCATGAGGGTGGCAATCGCTTCCAGCGAGAATCCTCCATAGCAAAACTACTGAGATTTGCAGGTTCATGGCCATGAGAATAACAATATGAGAACAACAAGGAAGATCACAGAGGCTCTTGAAAAGCTATCACAATTACTTAAGTGGGATGTTAAAGAGCTGAGTGAAAAAGCAGATGCAGGCCTGTAGCATTTCTATGGCTAAGACATTAAAGAATCTTAAGACATTGTGTCACACATTCAGCCTTTATAGTTACATAGCTCAGGTATGTTGTATTGCCTGAAGACAATGACATACTCTTTATCTAAATTAATCCTACCCCTTCTCACCTCTTTTTTCATTGCTTCATCTTTTGTCCTTGTGTCGTTTCTAGGGTCCATGTTTATTAAGACAATATATTGCCTTTATAGAATCCGTTTATGAACTACACAAAGTGGAAACAGTAGATATATAGTGGAAAGAGACTACTGACATGAGTTATGTATCTGACACTTTACCCTATTTCCTAAAATCAAAACTATGAACTTTTATGAAAAAGTTCAAAAATTTAAATCTATATATCAGCTGATTTATTTTCCTCCTATAATTTCTTTCCTGTATTTCTAATGTGAATTCATCTGTTTTCATTTCTGTATTAGTCTAGCAAAGATATTTGATTTATGGAGTTCAACATCCTACTTGTGAGAATTTTCTGTTAACTCCTGAACTATATATACACTGTGAATTTTGCACTAGTAGTGGCATCTCTTTTATGAAGTATAGTGTTATCATTTTACAGTTGTATTTTGGCTTTCAGTCTTGT
This sequence comes from Margarornis squamiger, assembly GCA_035222235.1. Taxonomy (NCBI): domain Eukaryota; kingdom Metazoa; phylum Chordata; class Aves; order Passeriformes; family Furnariidae; genus Margarornis; species Margarornis squamiger. Next base: position 93,976,120 of record JAWWTY010000106.1, read on the forward strand.
TTTATAATCACTTGTGAGTTATTCTGTGGGCTTTTTTAGTTTTTTAAGTTAATTTCAGAATGGTAATTGTAACTTTTACTGTTCACAAAACTTTTATCAATCTGCACTCTCAATGTGTCTCCTGCTTTAGGACAAATGTTAAGTTTAAACCTCTATTCTGTCACAAGATGTCTCAATAATTCTGCTTCCTCTTTGTTTATCAGTCAAAGAACCTGTCTAAAAATAGAATCTCATTTTAATTGTGAGAAAGTTAATAGTCTTCGACATATAACCTTGAGGACACTGTCTTTGTGCTTGCAGCTAGCTAAACAGAAGGCAAACTGCAGGCTTTGATGGCTTATACATGTCCTATAGAAACAAAGCAAACATTCTTATTTAATTCTTTTTTACCGTAAAGTCTGAGTTTGCTCAGCATTAGAACATGAATCCTCAACCTCTTCAATATTTTACAACTGACCAACTGAATCTTGGAAGTAGGATTTTTTTTTTTTCATATTGCTATTTAAATGGTGTCATAATTTATAGAAAATTGTTACTTTAGCTGAACTTCCTTGTTCTTTAATTATTAGAGAAGTATTGTAATTATGCAATTCACCTACCCTACATTATTAGTATGTCCATGTAAAAATGGCATGAAATGATGCCAGTAAATGAACTGATATGTATCACAGATTTTGTGTAAATTTAATACTGTTTATGGTTTGCTTAAGGGATTAAGGGAGGAGCAATTCTTCCCATATTCTTATGCCTCTTCACCTTCAGAAATGTGTTAATGTCAGAAATATGTAGGGCTATCTATAACCTCACCACTCAAATTTCTTGATTTTAAATACAGTTGAAATTTACCTTAAGAAAATTCTCTAGGCTGCTTAATTAATAAGGTTTCTTGGACTGTACAAAGCAGTTCTCCAAAAGCTGGATCCGCAAGAAAGATTTGATACATAGCTCTTCTAGAGATAGTTACTAGAAACAGTTTGGAATGCAGAGGAAACAACACTGTACCTCTATCATGGAATGCAATTGAAGGTGAGCTATGGAAACACATGTAATACTAGTGTTATTATTAGTTTGTTAACTCAAGAAATCTCACAAACAGCTACTATGTTAGAAAATACAGTAGTTGTCTTGATATTTTTTCTGTCATTCAGCATCAGTTGTAATGTATTATAAAGACAAAAATAATGTAAGCCTTACTTATATGTAAGTGCATTATTAATTAGTAAAATGCAAGACACTACAGGAAACCTTAACTTTGATGATAAACTTTCTAAACCATATTAGAACCATATTATTATTGCTATAACAGAAAGTTATTAAACCATAAGAAAAAAAAAAAAATTAAAAGGCTGAAGAATAATCTGCACTTACAGTTACTTTTTTTAAAAAAGCTATATTATAGACTGTACTTGAAAGTCCTTCATTGACTGTTATAGATCCTAGATATCTTAACAGAATGGTTTAATACATTTCTGAAAGAATCTTCTGAAAGCATCTTTTCTGTGAAAAGGCCAGAAATTTAAATTGTTCTCTCCTTGAAGAACAAGATATATTGTAATACCACACCTAAATGTATCCAAGTATCTGTACTGAAATCTTCCTCCCATTATATTCTACAACAATTTTCCTTACTGAAGCCAAGATGACCAGGTCAGTCTACACAAAGAAAACAGAATTACATTATGTATTTCACAGCTGAGATTTCATGATAGAAACCACTAACATTTTTGTATGGAGTGTTGCTTCAAAAATAACATCTTCAACTAAGAAAAATGAGAGGAAAACATATTTAGAGTGAAAAACCACAGTATTTAAGCAGTTGTTTATACAACTTTCAGAATTTCAACAATAGAGCTGTTTAGAAAATAAAGAAATTGGACTGTAAGTTTATTATGTTTCTAATATAATTTTTCCTTTTACCTGAGACTTTAGTGAGGTTATGAAAAACCAGACTGTAGTTTTCTACACAAGGAACATATCTGATATCATTGTATGTCATCTCAATACTGTGAACTTCCTCAATGGTGTTTTGGTCTTGTTGAAGGTTGTTGCCAATCTCCCTTGTTGAAGTTGCTGCAATCCCAATAAATTTTAAATATGCATTATCTTCTGAGCACTCTGATTAAATTGGTTTAGGTTCACCAAAAGTATGTGTGTGGAATGAATAAAATTCCAGTCCTGCCATGCAATCACTCTCAAAGCTGTTTGTTTGTTTTTGTTTTTTTGTTTTTTTTTTTTATAGTACTCTATATATATGCAAAGAACAGCAGAACACATATATTTAATAGATATAACATGCATAAAGTGATGAAAACAAAATTAATAACAGCATAGCACTGCTTTAAGGTCACAGGCTGGTCTTGTAACACCAACAAAGTATTTTTCTACCAATGACACTCTAAGACTATAATTTTACAAGCAAGCTTTCTTTTGCAATTCATTGCTGGTCATGGGCTAAAGCAGGGACTTTTTTAAATACAGTGGGTGAAGAATTTGTAATTAAAGTAATTTTTTATTGAGGTAGTTTTATTTTTATTTTTTTTTTTAAGTTAGTTTTCTTCTTGGGCTAGTTTTCTTCTTTTAATTTTGTTTTGACCACAAGTGAAGACCATTCATGCCCAAACTTGCCCAGCACATCTGATCTGATGTAATATTTTGGTCATTATATTTCATTTATATAATTTCTTAATATTGATTCAAGCATGCATTTACCTGTTAAATGGCTAAGTTAGACATAGTCATTACCAGGCATACCCAAGTCAGGATAATGTAACATGATACTGTGAAATTAAGCTCCATAACAATATCAAACGATGTTAGGTTGCAGTTGCAGCCAAAAAAGAGGACTGATGAGGTGAGTAATGTGCCTGAGTTTGACTTATTTCCTTCACATTATGGGTGTGCCACATCTAAAAATAGGTGCTATATGGATGTCAAAGTGCAAGGTGGGTTGTGCAACCACTTGATCATTAGGCTACTTCACAGAATCACAGAATATGCTGCGTTGGAAGGGATCCAAAAGGATCATGAAGTTCAACTCCTAGCCCTGCGTAGGACCATCCCCCAGAGTCACACCATTTGCCTGAGAGTATGATCCAAATGGTTTTTGAACTCTGTCAGGCTTGGTGCTGTGACCACTTCCCTGGGGAGCTTCTTCCAGTGCCCAACCACCCTCTGGGTGAAGGCTCTTTTTCTAATATCCAACCCTAAACCTCCCTGACACAACTTCAGGTCATTCCCTCAGGTCCTGTCGCTGGTCACCAGAGAGAAGAGATCAGTGCCTGCCCCTCCTCTTCCCCTCACAAGGAAGTTGTACCTGCAATGAGGTCTCCCCTCAGTCTCCTCTTCTTCAGAATGAACAGACCAAGTGCCCTCAGCTGCTCCTTGTACAGTTTCCCCTCAAGGGGATCATCTTCATTGCCCTCCTTTGGATACTCCCTAGTAGCTGAATATCTTTCTGATATTGTGGTGCCCAAAACCGCACACAATAGTCAAGGTGAGGCTGCCCCAGTGCAGAGCAGAGCAGGACAATCCCCTCCCTCAACCAGCTGACAATGCCTTGCCTGATGCCCCCCAGGACAGGGTTGGCCCTCCTGGCTGCCAGGGCACTGCTGACTCATATTCAACTTGCCATGAACCAGGACCCCCATGTCCCTTCCTTGCTTGTGGTCCTATCAGCTGTACCACATTGACAAAGATGACAGTCTGCTTGAAATTTTAGATGTGAATCTTTTAGAATTATATTGTGCTTGAGATTTTTCTCCCATTCAACTCGATAAACCTGTCATTCTGATGTAAATATTTAATCTTTTCACTTCCAGACATCTTGATAACCAGTATAACAGCATCTGTTTTATAGCCTGTTTAGAACTCATTTTTTATTCCCGCCTTTACATGGGTATATAAACTAATTAAATTATTTCACCAGCCTATCCTTTAGTTCATAAAAGTGTCATAAAAGAAATCTGGTGACTCAGTGATATAATCATAGCATTTTATATAATTTCAAGTTATTAAGAATTCTTGGAGGTGTCAGGAAGCATATCAGCCCCTGCAAGTAGCTGAAAATGTCGGATTTACAACCCTAATTTGTATTGATCAACTGAGTGGTTAAGCTTTAAGCTGTTTGTTATGATTGTTTGGAAGAAGATTCTTCTTTCCTCTTGAGACTAGTAGAAAAATATTTCAGTTGCTCAGATAAATGTCTTTTTGCATACAGCTACAGTTATTAGTAAACCTTAGATCAGTGCAGTTTTTTACAACTCCATGTGATTGAACTACCAGTATTGATATAAACTTTGTTACTGCTTGGAGATTTGATAAAACCTATGCTGAAAGAAATTAATGGAATTATGATTTTTTAGGATTCACACAATTTGATGTACGCTCAGCAAAATCAACATGTACAGTGTAATTCTTGGAAAGAAAACAACTCATATGTCATTCAATGAAAGCTTTGAGTTTCCTATTTTGCTCTAAGCTTTTCTCTTTCTTACATCTATTTCATGTATATTAAGTTTTCTTTTTCTATTTTGTTCCTGTGCATTAAAATTCAGGCATTATTCAAGTGTGCACTTTTGGAGGGCAGGCAATAAATATGTTTCATGTTTTATTTGAATATTTTCATATGTTAAAGCTATTTGGTTTGTGAACTGTCGAAGAGTTTTTCCATATCATATGAATGAATCTGTTTGAAGTCCTATACAGTGCTGATTAGTTTTGTGGATGAGCAAATGTCAGTCACTTAATCTCCACCACAATATAGTATCACTTATTTTCAGACAAACAAGCTTTCCTATATTTTTGAATGACCTTTTTAGAGTATATTGTTTCTAAAAGCCTACAGCAGGCATTTCTCAGTTTCAACATCCTTGAATTTTCTTTACAGAAATAAATAGTACCACCAGTAGGTTAGTAATAGAGTGAAAAGAGGCACACTAAGTTACGAATAATTGCTGTAACAAAGTAATTTTTATAGGTGGAGCATATCTTTAACTGAGTTTTGTGTAGTGGTTGGGGTGACAGAATCCACTTTTCATCTAGAAAATACGCATGAGCTTGAGGAGCGTAACATCATGGTGATATTCCTTAATTGGTTGAGTGTATTGCATATTTCTGTATTAGCAGGCAGTACTGGGTAAGACCAAATTTCTGTCTATCACGATCCTTTATTAAACAATCACAAACAGAAGCTTAGTGAAAAGTGTGAAAAGGAGTAAGCATGCAAAACCCCATAACTCTTCTTCTCCCTCCTAAATGAACAAAATAACAAAATCAAAAAGTCCAGATTGAGTACAAATTTTTTAAGTAAATGCAATTTTTCCTTTTTCATTTTTATATTAATTGAATAACTCTGCTTCTAATGTTATATTTTTATTAGAGCACTTTTCAGATCTTGACATCATTTTGCTCAACTATGCTCCACAGATGAAAAATTGATGTCTGTTACTCAACTGAGTCAGCTTAAAGATTAACACATCTCTGGTCAGTTATACTGCTTAAGAAATGCGTTAGCATCTCTTGCTATAACCCTTAATGTAATGTACTGTGCTAGTCATGGACATTCTCAATATGCTGAATAAGAGGTGTATGTTAAAAATAGTATGGTTTAGAGACCTGATATCTGTGTACATTTTTATTTTCCTGATTTCATTGAGAAATTTCTTTGTTAATGTACTCTGTTACTTAAACTTCAGAATTTAAAAAGTAAAAATCAAAAAAAAGTCTTTCAAAATTTACAACTAGCTTAGGTACAGCCAGTACACAGCACATATATTCTTTCTTAGTTTTGTGATATGAGTGTAGCTGGGAAGCTTCCCTCTCCGTTCCCCTCCGCATCACAGCTGTGTGCATTCATATATCTTCAGCAATTGACTTAACAGGTTAAGTTGAAAGCCGTTGTTTACCTCTCTTCATAAAAATATTAAACACTGGAAAAATAACATGTTGCCTCTGAATAAGAGAGAATTGTTATGTTTTAACTTAGCCAGTGAAGACCATTCTTCTAGTCAAACTTGTTTGGAAAGTAGTTTCACATTACGATTAAACATATTCTATGTAAAAAACAGCTCAGACATGTTTATTGTATTCTAAAAAAGTAAAATGTTTTATAGTTTTCAATCCATGTTAATTATTCAGTATGTTTGACCTTACCATAAATGTTATTTCCAGATTTTCATTAAACTTTTGTTAAAGTTAACTTTTATGATAGCTGTATTTTTTTTTAAAAAAAAAACCCAAACATTATTAACATTTGATGATTTTTCTCCAGCACTGGGTAGGAAAAAAAAAAATTAAAAATAAAACTGGCATTTCTAAATAAGATTCTAATAATGTATATGTAAGAATTAGTTATAAATAGCTGACCTTTTGTAGGGACTTTCTGTTTGTTTTTTTTTAATTTCTGACAGGTGTTTCTTTGTACTTTGAAAGTTTGTTAGAACAATCATTTTAGCTAAACAGAAATTTGTAATAGCTTTTTACCAGTTTGAAATTTCTCCTGTTAGGTTTGTGGGGTTTGTTTTGTTTTGTTTTGCTCGTTTTTTTGTGGGGTTTTTGTTTTAATTTTTATTTTTTATTATGGAAAACATTGCAGTACATGCACCATAAACTTAACTGTCCACTGACAATAATGGAAGGTAGTTCTTTTATTAAGTCCAAATTAAAGTATTTATTTATTACTATTTTATTAATTTGTCTTCTTTAATTCACAAAGTAGCAACATACTCAGAATTTCCTTTCATGTCTACAACTGATTAGCAGTATCTACAATTGATTGGCGTTCTTGAACATTCTCTATTCATTTCTAAAGTTTGTTCAAATGATGGTCAGACAGAAAAAATACGTCACAGTTAGCAACAGATAACATTTTACCTTTTTTTTTTTTTTATAAGACTATGATAAATTCTTATAAAAGTATTCTATTTTTCTGCCAGTTTTCTGCATTTGTTTGCTACAAGGATCAAACCATGAGTATTATATTTCACTTTAGTTTTGAAGCCTTTTGGTGCATGACATCCACACTATGGTTTTAAAAATCAAATGCTTGATTTTAAAGGAGCAATGAGTCAGCTGTTCATACTGTATCATCAGTGGTGCTACTTGATTTAAGCTTTATTTTCCTATGTAATTTTAAGTAACCAACTTTTTTGCAATAGTAATGAAAGAATTGATTAAATTATATGATGGCTGACACGCCTTGGACTGTATTGATGCAGTCATAGAAACATTTGGTTTGTAAATGACCCTTAAGATCATTGAGTCTAACAGCTAACCTAGCACTAGCAAGTCCAAAAATTCTAATATTGATGGCTTTTTAAGTGTATTTATCAGAAGAAATGTGTGAATGAGCTGTGAGAAGTGATAAGTTGACCCTGAAGTCAATAAACTTTAGAGAAAACATTGTCATAATAATCGTGATAAATATTTAATTTTTTTTCTCTAAGGCAAAATGCAATATTATTGTAACTTTTCTTGGAGCAAATATTTATCTGGAACCTAAAAATGCACTTTTTTTTTTTTTTATTTCAACTCTCACAGGGTTTTCTATGAATATATATGCATAATGTCAGCATATTAATAGTTCTTTTTTATGAAACAACACAGGGTAATTTGATAAATAAAAAAAAAATAATATTAAAACTATGCTCTTATTACAAGCTGAACAAGCTAAAGTAACCCTAAGACACTGTACACAAAATCCTGCTTCCAGTTAAGACTTTACAGTAGCCATTTAAAAATACATATATATACATTCATAGATATGCAAAAGGCATTTCACATATTAGTATCATTTCAAAGAATCTGCATAATATCTCACCTCAAAATACACCCAAAATTTTTTCGTACTGTGGTTTCCTTTCATATGTATTAGAATATATTGCATACCACAAAATTAATTCAGTTAGTTTTGCATCCAAATTTAAAATAATCATGTTCTGATTTTTATGATACACCCAGTTATAAAAACTGGTGTTCTTTTGATCAAAGCCAGTGATAAAACCCTGGGAACAGGAGTTACCTTTAATTTTTGACAATGTCTTTTACATCTACAAGGAGATGCTCAGGAATGTTAAAATTAATAAAATAAAATAAATTTTAAATACAAATTTAAGTGAGTAATCTATGTAAGGGTTCTCTTTCAGTGACATATTTACCCTTCATTACTGCAGGTTAATCTTCTTTGAAAGAAGAATACAAATCCTCTGAGAAGGACTAAACTGCAGTACTGCAAACACCTCAGCGAGTACTTTGACTTGTCCATGTGGCTTTAGTCCCCTTACTTGTGTCTTTCTTTTTCTAGTTGGGGAAAAGTGTGTGTGTATATATGTGTGTTGTGACTAAGCCCATCAGGGACAAGGAAGGAGAGAGATTATTCACATTTCCTTTGAGAGGCCTGACCTGGTGGGACAGTGTTTCCATAGCTGAGGTGCCAGCCCATAGGGCTGAGGGCAAGAGGGCATAGAGATTCTCTTGGAATTGCTGGAGCTGGCAGACCAGGATAATACACAGCTGGTGCCTCAGTGTCTGCACAGTCCTTTATCACCAGGGTGCTGGTGTATGACATCAGTGTACTCCATACAAGCCTTCACCTGCACTGGATTTCATCCAAATCCTTGGAGTCCTGATTATTGCCTAGGTCACTGTACACCACCTTCACCACTAATTCCCAGTATAGAGTTTAAACTTATTTAGTGCCTTAGAAATGCTGTACTGGAATTTTGTACAGTCCATATATGTGTCCCTATATATGATATTTTTATATAGTAGATTTATTTTAGCCATTATGATTTTTAAAAGATCTGGATATTCTTATTGCTATGCATTTTTTCCATCTTTTTAAGCTAAACTAGATTCCTCTTGTCTTCTCATTAAAATGAGCTTTTAGGATTTTGGTGCCTATTGGTATGATTTTCTTTTTGTAGCTACCCCATAAAAAGACAAAAGATGGTCAGGTTTGAGTCATTAAACAGTTTCTGCATCATTTGTGCCTTCATTTATTGACTTTCTTAAATTTCGGGGTTGATTACTAAGTGCCAAATAATTCCTAATGTGACATGATTTCAAATGGAGAATTAAATTTAAACCTTAAATACTTTCGAAAACACAATTAATACTGGTAGTTGTTACTAAAGTAAGATCTATGGGGAATATTAGGCATCAGTTGAGGATGTCTATTAGTAAGATCCTCTGTAGAAAACTGATTTATTTCACTAAAGAGTTCTTAAAAAATTCTTCAGTACTTTTTTTCTTTCCCAAGTCCTTTCACCAACTGTGTGATTTATCTATTCAGCTCATAAGCAGGCATTAATTTCACACTTTGACTGAAATTGATTTGACATACGATCACCTCCACCTGTTACAAAGTCAGCATATCCTCCAGAGCAGCCTTTTAAAATTGCTCTTCTGTTTTATTAGCAATGTAAAGGTGGTTATTGTTATTCAAATGAAATAATGGCTTATCTTTATGTTCCTATGAAATTTGAGAAAAACAATCGTTCCTAATCTATAGCATTATCAAGAACAAATTTTAGATTTTGTGCATTTAATTTTTTATGGTATATATGGTAGCATATAAAAATCAAATCCATTCAGACTCTTTATTATATGTGAGAATTGCCGAATTAGGTTAACAAAAAACTGCAGTGATATCTTAGTACTGTGTGTGCTTGCATGGTCTGTTTTGTATCTAAACACTTCTGAAAACTCAACTTTATTTCAATCATGAAGAACTAATGACATTTACTAGAAAATGGATCTTCTAAAATACGTAGTCTTGGTGTTTTTATAAGATAGCTGATATAACATTGTAGCTAAAGGTTTTTAAGTGCGAAGAGTAATGAACTACATTAAATATGAAGCTGTATGCATTACACTAACTGATTGCTGGTGAAAACATTGATATTAATGCAGTAAACAGCAGTATATTTTCAGAAAGCAATGATATTTGGAGAGCTGTACAAATGACCTTTCTTGGCCACTGATTTGGTCTGTAATATGATATTACAGCTTTAAAAAATGTGGAGTAAAACAGTTTTAATGTTTTTGTGTTTAGAGACCAGTCTGCAACATCCTTGTACCTTCACTTCTCTGACCTTTCCAGGCCAGCATAGCCGTGGCCAATCTTTTCTTGTGTAGGACATTATGCACACTTCACGGAAAGATTTTAAAAGAGAAGTTCCTTTACAATTTGTTTGTGGGCTTGGCGGTTTTTAATGTTTTCAAAGGGTCTTTATTTTTCCTTTCAGTGTCCAAAGAATAGCTTGGTTCTTAAGGAACTATTAGAAAGCAGAGTACTTTTTATTTTAAAACAAAGTCATCACAAGCAGAACACACAGCAAAGTGATGTATGTTTTACAACTATTCTAAGAGGATTAGTTGTAGTATAAAAAATAAATGAAGCACGAGTCCTTGCAAATACACATGTAAACTGTTTCCAGTCTATCTCTAGGAATGCCTTTGATGTGTGTTTCCTCTCTTTTGAAAGGAAGACAAAGTTAGGATCATTTCTCTCAGGTAGTGAGTATGCTTGGGTTTGTTTCAATGCCAAGGAGTGGTTTTAGCATGTGTGCACTTGCACAGCCTTCCTTGCAGAATTGAGGGTACAAATATTTAAAAAAAAAAAAAAAAAAAAAAAAAACAAAATCAAAAGATATAAAAAGTTTGGATTTTTACTATAATCTGCAGTATTCACCATATTGCAATCTGTCTTTGATCATTCTGAGATCGTGCATTTTTGCCACTTTTAATTTTCTGTCTATAGGACAGAAAACTGAAACAGTGAAACATTTTTGTACAGTCACCCTTATAGAGAATATGATAAAAAACTTGTATCTGTTAATTCTTCTATTGCATTTTACTAGTGTGCTGTAGAAAAAATTACTGAGTTTTGGTGAGTATTATTTCTCAAGATTATTCAGCTTGCAATTGAACTTTGTTGGATTTATGATTCCAAATATCATGAGTAGCTGAGTTTGGTTCAAAAACTAATTCACTGCTTGAAGCCATGGCCATAATTTCATCTTGTGCTATTTTGGAAACAATATATGTAGAGAAAAGAGGAGGAATTTGAAGGGATTTTAGCAAGAATTGGATGTCAAGAAAACATTCAACTTTTTTTTTTTCTAAATTTCCATTAATGTTTACAATATGCTCAAGAAAAGTGAGTGCAACCTATTTGTTGGGATTCTCTTTTCATCTACCAAGCTTGAAATTATATAAAATAATCTGTCTATACCTGATGATTTTACTTCTCTATAGTATAGACATTTAGGTGTGCTTTCACCAGAATATGTACCCTGATTGGAACAACATTAATATAAATTTACATTTTCCCCCCTTGTCATCTTCGAGGAAAAAAAAAAAAAGGGCAACAAAATGCTATTGTCTTTTTCAGCTTCTCTCCCAGTGTAAATCTAAGATTTCAGTACATGGCAATGAATTAAAACCACTGCCTTTTGCTCATGTTATACAATAAATCTTTTCCTGTCACATTTCTACCCCTGTACAGGATTTTGAGCTTTATACTAGAAGCCATAAAAAGCTTCTCTTTGTTATTACTTTTTAAAATTTGATTGGAATATATCACTTGAAATAAAACTTCACAAAACAGTGTTATTCAGAGCATCACAATACATCTATGTTCAATATTAAAGGTAATCAGGAGAACATGGCGTGCATTACCTCAACACACATCCAAAAATTTCTTTCCAGGCTGGAAGTTAATAACAGTCAGCCTACCTTTTTTTTTTTTTTTTTTTTTTTTAAATATATTCATCATATCAAATCGTAAATGTAAGTAGAAATCACACAACTTTCTGAGATCTCAAGAATTGTGTTGTATGGTGGCTTTACACCCTGAAGGTAACTGGCAGAATTAGTGTTGTTTGAGATGTAATATTTAGATTCTTGTCCTTAGTTTTTAGTTCACTGTAGCATTTAAAATTAAAATATGAGTTGCACCCATGGTTGTAAAAATATGGAAAATACAAAACTAATGCTCTAAGTGGTCTCCATGACAGGATAGAACAGGTACAACATAAGAGTTTTATTGTTGTGGGCACACAGTGTGTAAGATCATGGTATTTTCCAGTGTGCATGGAAACATAAAAGAAATAAATAAATAGGTACACAGGCATAATATTAGTAACACTTGTCAAACACTTTTTTAAAATCTTTTTTTTTTTTTTTAAATGAACAGATTTTAATTATATATTAGTGACTCCATGAATGCCAGTTAAGCTTTATTATACAGTAACAGACACAGGATTTTCATGTAGCAATTTGCTGAGCTTTTCAGGTTTGTGCAGGTAATTCTACAGACAAGCAGTATTCAAAGGGAGGGGTTTTATTCACCACAATACCAGCACTGTTAAGTCTCTATCATAATGCAACCTGTCCTTCCTTTTTCTTCTGGGTGTGAAAGTGGAAAACCAAGATGTTGAATGGAATTTTGAGACCGAGAAACTCAGTCTATGTATGCAAAGTCAAATAGATAGCTAGTGGTCATGAAGACTTTCTAAGATGCTTCTATGAAATTTCAGGTTTTTAATTGCTCTCACTGAAAAGAACACGGATTTTATTTGTTTGCGGTTTTGCTTTCTCGTATGTATGCTATCCCTACAAAATATTTACATATTTTGTAATGCACGGTTTTGGTATGTTTACATGAAATTGCTTCCAGACTGAATTCTAAGCGGTGAGACTTCCTTTATTTGTCTGCAGAGTATTTTCATGTTATGTTGTGTTTATCAGAAAGTATGTTCTGTTAGGGAGCAAAAAGTCTTGTTGTTAAAGACTTAGTCATGTTAGCATCTCTGGAAAGTGAAAAAAAAGTTTGTCTTTTGTCGCGGTCCGCTGAGGATAAAAGGAAACGGTCACACCAGTGTGGGGTAAGAACAGGAGTGAACGCTTTATTAGGGTGCATGGGACTCTTATGGGGTTCAGTCAGAGGCTTCTGGGACGGGTGGAGTTGAGGGCAGATCACGACATGAAGGAAAAGGGAAGGAGGGTTTACAACCAATATGGGGAAACTAGGGGTGGCTAGCCTTATACAGGGGTGCTGCATTG
>JAWWTY010000106.1:93989284-94090502 GCA_035222235.1 Margarornis squamiger
TCCATGGCAAGAGGTAGATAGTGATTCTGACAGTGTCTATTTGGTGGCAGACAGCTCCATCCATTCATTAAAATCATTTTCCTTTGATGCTGGATTCGATGTCTTGGGTCTGCAGTCCCCCACAGGTGCTTCTCCCACAGTCTTCCTTACTCAACCACCAGAACTCTCAGGTGGCCAAGGGGACAGAAGGCAACAAGGAAGGAGGAACAACAAAAAAATTGTGATCAAAAAGATATAGAAAAGAATAACCAGAACTTCTCTATGGTTGGAAAGGGTGCACATCAATAAGGTCTCAAACTTGATCAAAGACAGAAACTTTAAGATCTTGGGGAAATTGTGCATCACAAAGACTGCTAAAAGTTGCTGGACTGAGTCTAGCACTGGAGGGCAGGATTTGTCCTGCAAGGAGAGAGTATAGGAGTGTAGGGCCTAAAGATGTTTTCTCCTTCTTCTTTTTCTTTTTAACTTCAGAATATTTTTTATTATTTTTATTGAAATACAACAAAGTAAAATTAAGTTTTTTGGCTGTCCACACTGCACTAATATTGGTACATTTGGTTGCAGTGCAATCACCTTTCCAGTTCCAAATACTACTACCAAGGTATCTTTCTCCTGCTTTAACCTTATCCATGGATAGGTTCCAAAGCTAACATTTTTCATTTGAGCACTTCTTCTATAACCTGCATTAAATGCATACCGATCTTGAAGGTCCAACAAATCCCACACAGAATACCCATTTTAGTCTTCCATTTTGTTTTGTGGAACTGTACTCATCACTCCTGGTCTTTAAAGAGTCTTTACCCACTGTAAGTTACAGAAATGGATTCTTGGGGAAAATGATGTCTTCTCATCTGTCATTAATTTTATTTTACAAAATTCTCAGCTGCCATAGGCTTGCAATGTTGGTGTTGGTTTTTTGTTTGTTTTTTTTTGTTTTGTTTTGTTTTGTTTTCGATTTTTTAAGAATATGAGAAAAAGCAGTGCTTATGTGGGCACTTATGCACAAGAGTACATGTACATCTGTAATGTATGTCACAGGACTATAGCATCTTGAAAATTCTATGACAATATTGTTTTCCTATTTTGCTGTAATATTTGTGTAACAAATTGTTAGAATTGGACTAAAAATATATATTAAAGTAATTAAATCAGTTCTATTGTGTAATGATAATTCTTTATTCATATTTATGCTTTGAAATGCTATAATTATCTAATTTCAATCCATTTAATGCGTGCTAAATTAATTTTCTGTCATGCCAATTCTTAATTAGAATGCCATGTGTCACTAATTTAAATGGTTGAAAGCAGTCCAAATATACTGTGTCAACTGATTTTATAATCTGAAAATCGTATTGTTTGTATGACATGGCCAATTTTCCATAAAATCATGTTAACTGATGGTAATTATTTTAACCCTTTTAGAAAGAGACTCTTGTATTAGCTGTTCCATTACTTTGCTTAGGGTCAGTGTTGGCTTTAGAATCCTATTCACAGGATTTGCTTGTACTTGAAAAATATTGATAGCTAATTAATTTTCTTTTCTAGACAACCAACATGATTTTCTTGTCAGAACTTAAGATAATTTTAGGTAAAGATGTTCAAGATATTCCATCATAAAGGAAGATAAAAGATATATTTTTTTCAAGTTTGAGGAGACAAATTGTATACATAGATATTTGTGTAATTTCTTAGGTCCTCTTCTCTAAAGTTTTTGAGACAGTTGTTACATGTGACATTGCCCAGTCATCTGGGACCTCCCTTGTTCTCCAAAAGTTCTTGAAGATAATTGCTAATAGTTCATTGACTGCTTCAGTTTAAGTACTTTAATGTGAATTTAATTAGATCCTGTTCTCCTAAATGTGTCTACATTTCCTAAATGATCCTTAAAATGTTCTCTATCTATCCTGCCTTTCACTTAATTTTATTTAAACTTTTATTATCTGGACAAGACTTTTTTCTAGAAAAGTGAAAACGTTCTTCATTCTCCTTTTCTGCTAGTTAGTTTTTCCTCTTCATTTTAATGACAACATTTCTACAAGTTCTGTTATTGCCTTTTGCCTCATTCCATGGTTCACCTTTTCATGATGTTTATCCTTATGTTATTTTGATAATTTCTGAGGCAGCTGCACTTCCTTTTTCCTGTCCTTCCTATTTTCCATGGTAACATGCTAACTTGCTTTCCACAGCGTAACCTTGTGCTAAATTTCATTCAAGGTACTGCTCAGCCTTTTGTACAGCTGGGCTCTACTCTAGTAAGGGAAGATGAACCCTGCAATTTGAACAGTATCATGTTCCATATCACAAAACACTAAAAGAAAAATCTACAATGAGACCAGAAGCCAATAGCATGTTGACAAAAATAGATTTTTAAGGAAGGACTGGTGAATTAGACAGTGATAAATCCAGAGACAGATAATCGAAGAGTACTTTCCCTGTTTCCAGTGATGCATGCTTCAAGTACTTCTTTTGTCTCTCAGTAAGATTTTCTTCCATGTGCTAACTTTTCCAATCATATTTTTAACATATATATTTCACCTCCCAAAAAAGATATTGGCAGTCTGTTTAATTAGCCCTCAGTAACTTTGATCTTTTGTTTTCCTCCACTTATTCTAATTGCCAAGGGGCAGAACTACATACAAAATTTAACATGCAAATGAAATAGGCTTTTTGTGGTGTCAGAATACTATTATCAGTTTTGTCCACTATTCCTTTGCCAGCAATTCTTAACATTTTCAATAGCTTACAGTTTCATAGAACTATCTTTAGTATGACAGAGTTCCTGTTCCTGAGTCCGGTTAAGTCAGAACCTATCATTTTGACTGCAAACTCATAAAAATGGTTATTTTCAGATTTACTTTTCTACAATTATTGATAATGAATTTCACCTGCTATATCACCAGTTAGTAGGTATCATATATTTTTCTGTGACAAATTACAAAAAGCTTCTTCCTCATCCCTGTTCAGATGTGATGTGAACATATAAAATTGGTTGTAAACAAGCCAACATTTTATTTTTCTGCATTCTGTAGTAACATATTTAAGTACACAGTGAATATTAAACTTAAAGAATATAGTTTTTGTAAATGTTTAACTCCTTTAATAGTTTCATTGCTTTCAAGGATTTTTATAAGATATGATAAAATATGATGTTATTACCATCAAGCCACCCATATGCCATGGTAGTGAACTGAACCTAAATGGGCTTCCTATTAAAGTTTTTCATGTTGTTTTTCCATCTATCTGATTATAAGGTCATGTTTGCTTTTTTTTTAATATTGATACAGAATGCAATAAGGTAGAAGCAGCAAAACTTAATCTACTGGATATGATCTGTGGTCTTTTTGATAACAGCAAGGACAAAACATTTCAGAGAAAATGTGAGAATCTCTTAGAATGCTGCTGGGAACTATATGATCTGTGAAGGAGGCCTTCTCTTTTTATAGCTGGAGACTGATAATAAATTGCACTGTAAAATTTCTTTGAAGAAATTTACTGGAATAATGGTAGAATTGTGATCATCTATAAGATCATCATGTAAGGCCGCCCTCTTTTTAGCTTTAAACCAACCTCATTTTAGCTTTAATATCCACTTTTACAGCCCAATTATGTGTTACCTCAAATATTTTTTCTATTAGTTTTGATTTATCATTTTCTCTTTCAGTAGTTGTTCCTATGTTCCTTTTCAGAAATCATGCATATAATATCAGTGCTTTACTTATATCCTTTTTTTTTGCAATCCTGAGCATATCTCTCTGTTCCTTCTCTTTGTATAAAGTTTTCTTTATATAAGGGTTTCTTCAGGTTTTTAAATCAGATTTCCCTGCACCAGGTATTATGACTGTTAACACAGAGAGGTATGAGGAATAAAAGGAAATAAAATAAATTACGTTTTATTGTATTTAAAAAATGAATTTCTTTAACCTCTTATATAACAGTTTGCATGTTTTGTTTGGGATTTTTTGGATAATTTTTTTGGATAATACCTGTGCCAGTACACAGCTTTCCTTAACCTATCTTGACTATAGCAAAGATAATAATTATGAAATATTGTCAAATGAATGTGTCTAGGTTTTAGAGGTATTGACTTCAACTTTTTGATAGACCTTGAAGTACTGAAGTTTATTTATGGATCTTTTATTTAAAATAAGGGATTTTTACATAACTCACATGTGTTTAAAACACTAATTTAATTTAAATTATATTTATATATCTGAATTATTAATGTGAGAGGTTAATATTGATATTCTTCTGGTAAAATTTATATCCAGATTTAGTGATGATTAGATGATTCACTTATCATGTAAGCTAGAATATCAGATAGTATGAATGACACCACAGTGACACTAAGAATTTAGTTTTAACTGTGTATTTGTAACCTAGTAACAAGGGGAAAGCAGGTAAATTACTACCACTTATAATAAATTCAAGAGTGCAAAATCTTATAATCCTAAGTCAAAGTAATGCAAAGACTTGTCATCAAAAAAGACTTGACTTGCAATGTGACACCTTTCAAGTAGTACTCAAAATACATATTTAGATGCTTAATATCACTTTATATTTCTTCATTTGAAAGAAAACAGAGCAACAGAAACACCTTTGATTAAATTCAGAGAGGTACGATCTTATAGTCAGAAATCTAATCTTGTTATTCTAACATTAAAGAAAGAATATTCCCTGAAACTGAGCAAATATTTTTAGTTTACAAAAAAGATGAAAAGTCTGTTTCTCCAGGCTACTGCAAGAGAGCACATGAAAGCAAAAAACAATTGCATAAGATCAATGTTAATATTTTGGTAACCAGAAGAAGCTGATGTTTAAATTTAAAATTGAGATTTTATGTGCAAACATCATGAAGTTCACACAGCTCTAAAAAATCAGATCAAAAGAAGTCCAACATTGAATGAATAATCCTAAAAGAACTGGGCTTTAATTGCCATGCTAAAATAGGTTAGCATAGATTTTATATTTGTCATTTTAAGAACATTTTCTGTCCCGTAGGAGTTTTCTAAGAGCTCTACATAACTTCAACTGAATGGTTCTGAAGAATATTGTCTTTTTTAACAAACTGATGTATAGACTCTTTGTAATTTATGAAACAGAATAATGGGTGCATATGTTGAAAAAATGTGCACAATGCCTATATTTAGACATTTAAAACACTAGTTCACTGACCAAATCAGTGCAAGTTGGAAAAGGACCACGAAGTAAAAAGCTATGCTAAATCTCAGAGGACAAAAAATTTTTGGCAATCATTACATGCCTGCTACTCTAGATCTAGTTACAAACAAAGAGTATATAAAAACGTATAAGTGCAAAGTCCTGTATTTTTCCTTCTTTGTCTTCCCTAAGTTTTGGGTTGTTAATATATATAGTGGAAATGTAACTTTTTACTAAAGGGAGTCATAGAATCATTTAAGATCATTGCATCCAACCATTAATCCAGGACTGTCAAATCCACCACTAAACCATGTCCCTACGTGCCACATCTACACAGCTTTTAAATACCTCAAGGGATGGTGACTTAACCACTTCTTTGTGCAGTCCATTCCAATGCTTGACAGCCCTTTCTGTGGAGACCTTAGAGCAGCCTTCCAGTACCTAAAGGGAACCTACAAGAGAGCTGCAGAGGGACTTTTCACAACAGCATTTAGTGATAAGACTAGAGGAAATGGCTTTAAACTAAAAGAGAATAGATTTAGATTACATATTGGGAAGAAATTCTTTACTGTGAGGATGGTGAGACACTGGAGCAAGTTGCCCAGGGAAGCTGTGGATGCTCTATCTCTGGGTGTGTTCAAGGCCGGGTTGGATGGACCTTTGAGGTCCAGTGGGATGTGTTCTTGTCCATGAAAAAGGAGTTCGAACTAGATGATATTTAAGGTCTCTTACAGCCAAAACCATTCTTGGTGATTGAATGATGATTCTCGGAATTTAAAGGAGTGGGTTTTGTAAACTTGAATAACTTTTGACCAGAATACATTTCTGTTAGGGATATATAGTTTTCAATTTAAGGTTTGTGATGATGTAGATTTCTAGACCTGGATAGAATTTTTCAAGCTTTTTATTGCCAAAATGCAAATAAGACATCCTCAGAAGTGTTTTATAAATCTATGATGTTTGCTGAATTGTTTTTATGTTGGACAAACAAGCACAGACCCTGAAGGTTTAAATAGAAATAAAGCTAATATGTTTAGTTTTGACATTTTTTTATGAGTTATTTGGCTTTTCAATGTAAAATAATTTGATTCAAAAATTCCTTCTAATGACTTTTAAGAACAACCTGAAATTTATCATTACTTTTTTTTTTTTTTAACTAGGAGTCAGATTTTATTAAGATTTCTCGAAAGATCAAAAATAATTTTTAACATGCTTGATCTGAAATTAGTTCCTATATTTTTAACTGTTTGTTAGTGCTTGCAAATAAGATATTTACAAATCCAAATTATATATCGCCACAAATAAAAAGGGGGATTCTTGGATGGAGGGTGATATATGATCAATAACACAGTATTTCCTTAGTTTCCAAAATTTATACTTCATTATTGCCTTCTAAGAACTGAGATCTGACCAAAGACATGCTGTAATAGTTTCCTGCAAAAAAGGAATTTTTGACCCACTGGAAGGCTTAATTCATAGTAATTTCTGTTGCAAAGTTTTAGTTCACATCCCCCTCTGCTATGGCTTGGTAAATATCCTGAGACTTAGAAAGCATCCTGATCTGCCTTCTACTTCGGTAAATTAATTACTTAAAGATAGTTTGTTACTTCCTCTGTAGACTATGGGGGAAAACCCCACACCTGTTGCTTTCTTTTAAGGGATAACTCTTTAGCTTTCTGGTAAAACAAATTATTTAAATAAAAGAATAATGGGTGCATAAAGCACAGCATTTCTATTAAGAGAGGTGATTGTCCCACTCTGCTCTGTGCTACTGTGGCATCGCTTTGACTCCTGTATGCAGTTTTGGGCACCACAGTATAAAAAGGATATAAAAGCTATTGGACACCCTCCAAAGAAGGGCCACAAAGATGGTGAAGAGCTAGAGGGGAAGCTGTATGACAAGTAGATGAGGTTTGTTCAGTGTGGAGGAGACTGAAGGGACGCCTCATTGAAATCTACAACTTCCTTGTGAGGAGAAGCAGAGGGGCAGGCACTGATCTTTTCTCTGTGGTGACAGGACCTGAGGGAATGGCCTGTCATTGTCAGTTGGGGGAAGTTTAGATTAGATATTAGAAAAGATTTTTCACTCTGAGGGTGGTTGTGCACTGAAACAGGGTCCCCAGGGAGCTCATCATCAAGCCTGCCAGAGTTCAGGAAGCATTTGGACAATGTTCTCAGGCATGTGGTGTGACTCTTGGAGCTGCCCTCTGCAGAGCCAGGAGCTGGACTCGATGACTCAAGTGAGTCACTTGATGACTGATGTGGGTTCCTTTCAATTTGGGATATTCTATGATTCTATGACTCTAAAACAACTGATTCTGCAACTGCTTTGAATTCACAATGGAAAAGTTAGTCCTAATTTTCTCTTCAAAGTTTGATTCTAAGATTACCAAGAAAGCAACGTATACATCTTTTTATCCTGATGAGTAACCTGTTATGTTGTGAAATATGTGCCATACCTTTCTGAACATGCTTGTCAGAGAACTGTTCATGATTGCTTTAAGGATGTAAACACAGTGGATTGACTTCACATATCATAACACTGTCATCCTGTATCTTCAAATTTGTTAGAGTTGGTGCATCAAGACATACACTTCTTCCAGGATTTAACATTAGTAGGTTTAACAATATTTGATAGCAGACATTTTGAATGGTGTGAAATTAATATTGATCCTTAATACTATTCAGTGAGCTGAATTTTCTTGTTATCTCGAATGGTTCAGATTTCACACCTTGGAATTAACTGTGAAATATTTACATAACAAGAACTTTATCTCTACTTTCATTTGAATCAGATTTACATCATGTCATTACATATGTAGCAACACAGTTTATAGCACCAAAAGTCCTTTGTTGTTAGTTTTTCGGTTCAAAGGCAAATTAATTTAAAAGAAATTGCTTTAAATTTAATGACAAAAAAGCAGAGCCTTCATTTTCTGATGGGCACCCGTATGTATAGTATTTTGTAAGATGATTCTCTCACAGGCAATTTGCATGTATATTTCCTATCCTAATATTCATGTTATTTTTTTTAAATTTCATAAGACTTGAGGTTTTTTGTAGTCTTATTTTGTTTATGAAGATTCGAGATCTACAAATTAAATAATTTAAGTAGCAGATCTCCTAGAGAATAGCTATGGAGTATAATCCAAAATGTTAATTTATTGTCATCTTAATTGAATGCAGCTTGGAAAAGCTGGCTTTAATTTGAAGTACAAGATTAAGAAATAAGTCCTCAGTTATTTTGGTTTTGATTTTGTGTTTTGTTGGGTTTGTTTTTGGTTTTTTTGTTGTTGGGTTTTGGATTTTTTTTTATTTTTTTTTGGTATTTTAGTGCTTAAACAGAAATTCATTGACTTTATCAGTAAATTATATAGTTTTAATCATGTTGTTAATAGCCTTATAAGTGGAATTGCAGATGTGAGTTAAGAGATTTTTTAGTACTAATATTTCATTGCCAGAAAAACAATGTCTCCATGGTTAGAATGGAGACTATGGCTTTATAATTTTAATTTCAAATATGCTGTAATCCAGTGCAGACATGCAGTTAGACATGAATATTTTGTTATCTTCAGCAATGCAGCAATGCAGGCATGGAAGCTATTAGCTTGTGAAAAGACTTTAGATCCTAAGTCATCTTTGAGGCAGTTATTACTAGAGGTAGCAATTACCTCTAGTTCACTTTCAGCTGTAAGTATTAGTTTAAGGCGTAATGCCAAATATTTTGAAAGTACTTCTGATACTGACATATAATTTGCTTGCAGATATATTTACCTTATTATTGTTTTTGAATTTTTTGATATTCAGAAATTGAGAAAGGAGGCTGTGGAGACCCTGGAATTCCATCATATGGAAAAAGGACTGGCAGCAGTTTTCTGCATGGAGACACACTTACCTTTGAATGTCAGGCAGCTTTTGAACTGGTGGGAGAGAGAACAATTACATGTCAGCAAAATAACCAGTGGTCTGGCAACAAACCCAGCTGTGTTTGTAAGAATTATTACTTTTTTTCTATATTATTTTCCTGACCTTAGCCTCTTGCTTTTCTTAGCATTTGTTACTAACCAACAGGAAGACATTCCAAATACCTTGAAGACTCTCAGTAGCTTTTTTCTTTAAGTGGGCTCAGTAGCTTATTTATGGGGAACATCATGTAGGACTGTTTTTAGAATGTTCTTTCCCCTCATTTTATATTTAATTGAACCACTTAACACTCTCCATGTAAATGTGTGTTGGATTAGATTCCAAATGAGAACAATTCCTAATAGCATGTAAGTGTTCAAAAGGACTCTGAGTCACATACACATTTCATTCGGGCAGTGCAAAGCAACCTGCAGATCCACATAAGGAAAGATCAGGATATTTTTTTTTTTGTTATATGCTAAAAAACCATGAAAATTAATAGAGGAATTTAAGAATATTCAGCATAGAAAAAGATTAGGTAAGATCATTAGTTTGTGAATTTTGTTTCAAAAAATAAAATATATTTGTTCTTAAGCTTGTAGATGGATTCAGAGAGGGTTGTTGATTAAATTTTGTGGAGGGTTTTTGTGGGTGTTTTTTTTTTCTTCTCCTATGGGAAAGTTCTCTGTATGCCTTGCAATGCTGAAATGTGTCTAAGTAAGTAAAGCCTGGGCACAGAGATAGTGCAGCCGCACTTCCCTTTGAAGACAGTTGTGTTTCTTCATGGTCCTGCATTGCATTGGATTGATATAATAGGTTCTGTTGAATATTGGTGTGGAATATTTTACTGTGCTGCAGTGTTAGATGTGCACATACACTATGAAAGAGCAAATAATCTATAACATCTGTTTACACAAACTGTGTTCAGTTTCACACATTTGAAGAGCTGAGTAATGGCTACCCTTTGTGTTTACTAATATGCAGTGAGTGTTCCTCTCTCTGAATATACTGTACTTTTGATTAAAGTACCAGTGACTGAAATCAGTTAGAAAATGTCTCAATGAACATTGGCCCAAAAGAATTGCTATGAATCATTTTTGGGTTTGCTCTGTGCTATCAAAGGGAAAATAGGGTAAAACAGGTTCATACCACATACTCTTGAGGGTTCTTGATTGAGTCATGTCTAACTTTCTACTATTATTTGCATCAGCATAAACTCTATTCTACAGATAAAACTGGCCCTTGTTCTTGATTTTTTATTTTTTTTTTTTTCTCATTAAATGCACTTTCATGCATATTCCTTTTGGGAAAAAAAAAAAAAAAAGGAGGTGGCATTTTCATTTCAGAACAAACCCGACAATTTTTCCAAATTCTGATACATCAGACATTACTTTTGTTTTCTTTGGCATTCCCTACATATGAATCCCTTGCAGGCCCTGATGCAATCACTTAGACTTACTTGGGGAAATAAAACCATGTTATACTGGAAAAATGTTCTGGCAGTGTTAAACATTTCCAGCTTGCATGGGTAATAGTTTTGACATTCAGGCTGCAAAAGCATCCTTTTCCACAAGAAAAAAATAATATAAAGACAGGCATTTATATTGTTTGTGGATAGTATTTTGAGAATGTTATTGTTCTTTCCTTTAGTCTCATGTTTCTTCAAC
Organism: Margarornis squamiger; assembly: GCA_035222235.1. Lineage (NCBI taxonomy): Eukaryota > Metazoa > Chordata > Aves > Passeriformes > Furnariidae > Margarornis > Margarornis squamiger. Next base: position 94,000,012 of record JAWWTY010000106.1, read on the forward strand.
TTCACCACGCCATCTGGAATTATTCTTTCTCCAAATTATCCTGAGGAGTATGGGAACAATATGAACTGTGTTTGGTTAATCATCTCAGAACCAGGAAGCAGAATCCATCTGATTTTCAACGACTTTGATGTAGAACCTCAATTTGACTACCTTACAGTCAAAGATGATGGGATTTCAGATTTACCACCTCTTGGCACATTTTCTGGCAATGAGGTCCCTTCTCAATTGGCTAGTAGTGGGCACATAGTAAGACTTGAATTTCAGTCAGATCATTCTACCACTGGAAGAGGATTTAATATCACTTACACAAGTAAGAACTACTTTTCTTCCATGATCAGTCTTATGTCATCTTTCTTCCTAATAATGAAAAAAAAAAAAAAAAGGTAGATATTTATAATATGAAAGTAAATTGTGATGCTTGTATAATTGCACTCTTATCAACTGTCTTCCTGGTATTCATTAGCTTGTCTGAATCCTTATAATTTATTTATTTTAATTGTGATAGTGCTGAAGAATTCCCTTCATTATTTAAGGGCCTTTTTAGTTGACACTGCCTAAATTCAGAACACATAACTAAAGTGCAGATCATTCAGATCAAAGCATCCAGTGGAAGTGATTTAATATACTTCTCAGTGGAACCATCAGAGATAAATTCACAAAGGTGTCAAGCTTAGATCCCAAGTACTGAGATGTTGATCTGAAAAGTGTAGAAGTATATGAGACGAACTATACTATCACTGCAAATAAACAGTTCTGGGAACCTGGTTAGCTTTTGCCTTTTTTATTTTTATTTTTTTTATTTAGTTTTATTTTTCCAGTTTCATGGTGTGGTATCTAAGAATAAAGACTCCTAAGACCAGAGATCTCTTTTTTGGGTTACACACAATAATTACCTTATGTGGTCTTTCTAGTGTCTAGAACATATGTGGTCTGATGCAGAAGTCTTTTCTATAAGAGTGCACTAATTTAGAATCATTCTCTCTGGCTACAGTTCTTTTAGGAATTTTAAGAATGTATTATCTCTGAGAATGCAGTTTCTAGAGTTGCAACTAGTTTTAGTTGCAACTGGCCAACCAGTTCAAAAGTTGTTAAATGTGGACCTACCAGTCACATACATAAGAGAGCTACTGAAAACATAAGTCTTTCCCATTTGGGAAACCAGGCTTAAAAACCAGATAGCCTTCTGTTTTATTTATATGAAAATATATTACTAAACAGTATGCTCAAATGGAGACTCTAGTAACAGCATCATCATGTAAAAAAAAAACAACATTATTACATTTGTCATAGATCACTAACTCTCCTAAAAGTTTTATGACTCATTCAAAGACATTGCTTATATGGAGATTAGCTGAATAAACTATCTTCTAAGGTTACAGGAGTTAATTGACAATAAAGTTGTGTTTGAGACCTTTTGCACTGTTTCTATGTTTTGTCAATCAAGATAATCAAATAATAGTATTTGTGACCAAGGTTGAGTTATTTAGGAAGATGCCCACATAAAGCTGAAATTCATTCATTTCAATACTTTTTAAGTCTTAGATGCCTAAATTGGTTCTTTGATTTTTACAAGAAAATTTTGTAATTTTTGTCCTTTGAAAAGTAGCAGGAAGAGAAAAGAGGAGACCATTTCATCTTGTTCTGTCTCTTGTTAGGCGTGAGAAGAGACCAATACTCACCTTGCTACAATGTCCTTTCATGTAGTTGTAGGGAGGGATAAGGACTCCCCTCAGCCTCCCTTTCTTCAGGTTAAACAACCCTGGTTCCTTTATGCTACATGCTAAACAGCTGGATTTTTTCCAGAGAAAAATTTAGGCAAATTGTTCATGTGTGTCTAAGCCACACATATGTAAAAAGCTTTCAAATTCCATCTGTGTCATCTGTGTGAATGTCATTGGATTTAAAGCTGACTTTTTATTAAGGAATTTTATATACTTTGAATTATACACTACTATGTAATATATGTTATGTATTACTGTAATACAATCAAAATATTATTCTCCTCCTCAAAAGAGACAATTTAAATGGGAGGAAGTTGTTGTTAATACTATTACTATTACTGGTTTTGTTATTACTAGTATTATTACTATGTTTTTATCAGCCTTTGGTCAGAATGAGTGCCATGATCCAGGCATTCCTATAAATGGGAGGCGCTTTGGAGACAGATTTCTTCTGGGAAGTTCTGTTTCCTTTCACTGTGATGATGGCTTTGTGAAGACTCAAGGTTCTGAATCTATAACCTGTATTATGCAAGATGGAAATGTAGTATGGAGCTCCACTGTCCCACGTTGTGAAGGTAAGAGCACAATCTTTCCTTTGCACCTACACTTTGAAAAATAACACTATTTAAATTTAGCTTACTTTTTACCTTTTGCACATAAATAAGACTCCTTTTGCTGAAGTTATTCATTAATCTTATTTTGACACTATTCTAGTCAATTGACTAACAAGATAACTTGCTTTTATATTGGAATAGATTGAGATTCTAAGAATCTGATTGCTATTATTTTCAAGTTTTGATTGTCCCCATCATTACTCAGTTATGAGTTATAACTGCTGGAACAGTTTTGGCTGTACATGCTGAAGAACATAATTATCTACAGCATAGAAAGTGAACTAAAGCTTCTATTTAAAAATCCTTTTTGAAAATTTATCCCTTTAATTTTCTCAAAATGAAAGTATACCTGAATTTCTGTGTGTAACATTATAACTTGCAGTACATCTATTCCTGTGAAATATAGTGAAAATGAGAGCTATATTTAATATTCATTATATTACCCAAATTATTATATATCATTTGCTTGTTCTTTCCTAGGTGAGTAAAAAGCCTAGGATGATCTCCACTTAGGTTCAAATCTCTCTTTAGAATGAAATACAGTGAGAAGCTATAAAAAGAAAAAGTTAACTGATTCCTTCAGGCCTAGCAGAGATGGGTCCTAAGGCAAAGCAGATGAGTGCACTTAAATGACTAGAGTGTGTTTTCTAAAACTAATGTTCAAAAGTCTATACCTTTTATTAAACAATAGATACATAGACAGACACCAAATAAAAATCTATTTTTTGGAGAAACTAATCCAAACATTCTAGTTGGTGCAAATATAACACCTCCATTAATTTCTGTGTCATTGCAGTAACTTAAGGCTCTGGATCATATCACTTTCTTGTTTTTTGTTATTTGGACAATTTGACAACTCAGTTCTCATAAGACTGTGGATTTCAAAGAAAATTTTGAAATACCAAAAAAATAAAAAAGACATTTTAGCAGTCTGTTGGAAGTAGTGTATATGAACCTAGATGTTGTACTAGCAAGATTTCTTATCCTGATACACGATGAACCAGATTTTTTCTTTTTATTCCTAGAGCAAACCCTCCCCACACCAAAGCAGGGAGTAGCATGTTGTTTTTCATCAAAGGATTTTTTCTCATTTTCAAACTCTATACACAATTTTTAAAGTAGTCAATGTAATTTTTTTGTAATTTTATTTCTGCAAATATGTAGATAAAGGAACAATGATTACATAAATTATTTTTCAGAAAATACATAACTATCACTCATTTATCCTTTTTTTGAACCTTGTAGCATATTTACTTAGTTTTTAATGAGAGAAGGATTAAACTACTAGACTGATTTTGGGTCTTTTTTAAGATTTTGCTTATTTAGGTTTTTGGTTTTTTTTAATGGAAAAAAGTAGTGATATTTAGGAGGTGTCCCTTTCTCATGTGGATTCTCTTAATAACAGAGTTTCTGTGTTTGTATTATACTATGGACTAAGCAACTTTGCTAGTTAGTTTATAGATTATTTAGTTTGCTTCTAGTTGTCTAAGATTTCTGAGCAATTGTGGTGTGTTTTTTTTGTTGTTACTCTGCTCTGTATCTTCGTATATGTAACAGTCTCTATAAGCAACACCTGAAATACATGAAGTAAATGATGTACATGAAGTGTTATAGTCAGGTGAGGATCAACAGTTGTCTAACTTTGCTTGCTTATAATATGACAAAGTTTAATTGAAAAAAAACACCATGAAATAATTTTTTCTTGATTCACTATACACATGTAGGGTAAATTACATTTTCCTGCCGTTTCATTTTGCTTCAGAGACAATTACAATTCAATGTGTGTGTTTCATGGTTTGTTTTTATTTCCCACTTAAATCTGGAAGAACTTCCTACAGACATACAGCAAGTCATAAGTGAAATCAAATGATCTCTCTGGTTTTTGGTTTTTTTTTGGTTGGTGTTAAAGACATTAACTCAAAAGTATGAATATTAACGTGATACTCATAAATTCATATTGCAATCCATTTCTATATGGCATAAAAGTATGTTTATCACTACTTAGAGAAAAAGAAGAAAAGTGGCAAGATTTCCTGCACTGAAATGTGAAATTTTCTGATAAGGATACCACAGATTACTTGAGGACAATACAAATGATACTAAGATAAATTTTCCTGACCTTGCAAGTGTTCCTGTGTTAGACTGTTCCATATTCTTTGGTGAAAGAAGATCTCAAAGCCCCGTGCCATGACAGCTTAATTTTTGAAGGAACTCATGTTTTCCAGAATTCTTTTTGTCATTTTTGCTGTTGTTTAATCCTTTTCCAAAGTCCTTTGATTCTGCTCTGAAAAATACTCCATGTCTAGCCCTGTTATTTTAATAGCCCTCTTGCAACACTTTTTTTTTTTTTTTAAATTATTATTATTTTTTATTTTCCCCTAAGTTTTTATGGAGGAGGATCACGTTGAGAGCATTTAAGGAAATTTGACATACAGGAATGGGCTTGATGGGATGCACCCAAGAATTCTGAAGAAGCCATCCAGTGATGAAGGTCACTCAATATCTTGGGAAGCTGACTTGTCCCAGGGTGATTCCTGAAGACTGGGAGAAAGCAAATTCCAATCTTCAAGAAAGCAAAGATGGAGTATCTGAAGAACTACAGGTATCATCTCAATCAATGGGAAAGGTGATGCAGTAATATCCCTTAAAACTGTTTCCAAACAATGAAGAAAAAATGGTGACTGGGAGGAGTCAACATGGATTTACGAAGAGGAAATCATGCCCATCCAACCTGATAGCCTTCTACATTAAGATGACCAGCCTGATGGATGAGAGGAGAGTAATGGATATTTTTTATCTCAGTTTTAGTAAGATGTTTGACACTGTCATGTAAGAACCTCAGTGATGAACTGTTGAAGTATGGACTCGAGAAGTGAACAGTGAAGTGGACTCAGAAGTGAGTGAACTGTTGGGCTTGTAGGATTGTGGTCAGTAGCATGAAGTCCATCTGGAGGCTAATTCATCGTGATGTAGCCCTAGGGTCAATCCCATGCCCAATACTGTTGAAAAGCTTAAGTAATTAACTGGATGGTGGGTCAGAGTGCACTTGAGCCAGTCTGCAGATGGGAAACTGGGGGGAATGACTGGTACACCATATGTTTGTGCTGCTGTTCAGAGGGACCTTGACAGAGAGGCAGGAAAATTAGGCTAAGAAGAAATGACAAGTCCTTACCATCTATTCAGCATTGGTGAGGCTATGTCTGGAGTGCCGTGTGAAGGCCTGGGATCCACAGTACACGAAAAATGTGAACACACTGCAGTGAGTCCAGTGAAGGGTAATGAAGAGGATCAAGGACTTAGAACAGCTGTCATATATGAAGAGGCTGAGAGAACTGGGCTTGTCTCTACTGGAGAAGAAAATGCTCAGGACTCAAGAGGGATCTTGTCAATGTGTATAAATACCTGATGGGATGGTGTAAAGAAGGTGGAACTAGACTCTTCTCAGATGTGTGCAGTGACAGGACACAAGGCAGTGAACACGAATTAAAATACAAGATATTCTGTTTAAACATAAGTAAAACTTGCACTGCAAGGGTGTTCAAACACTGAACTGATTTCCCAGAGAGTTCGTGGAGTGTCTGCCTTTGGAGGGAGGGCATAATCCTGACTGGACATGGTTCTGTGCAATCTCCTGTATAGAGTAGGAAATGGACTGGATGGTTTCCAGATATCACTTTCAACTTAAACCATTCTATGACCTGATGAAGTATTTATAAAAATCAGACCCACTGATCTCAATGATTGTTCAAAAAGGTGGAGCAGTACAGTGTTAATAACTACTTGGACCAATTTGTCTGATATTTCCACATAAATGTGGAATCATACTGGATCAAAAAAAAGATGAGAATTTTTTTTTTTATTATTAATGATATAATATACCTCTCAACAGAAGGAAGACTGGCATAATCAAGTGCCATTCTCTGCGCATTAACATATGCTATGATAAGATACATTTCAGGGCTTATGTTTCTGAAGAAAACAAAATGCTCATAACATAAAGTAGAAAATTTAGTTGTGTTAGGCAACTAAAACTAACTGCATTAAACTTTTATTTTCTATACTTTTTTATTCAATTTTTGCAGGTTCTTTGAATATACAATATTTTATTAGAAATACTGTGTATCATGCAAGAATGTATGCTTTTTTTCTTCCAGCACCATGTGGTGGACATTTGACAGCATCAAGTGGCGTGATCTTACCACCAGGGTGGCCAGGATATTACAAGGACTCACTTAATTGTGAATGGGTGATTGAAGCAAGACCAGGACATTCCATTAAGATCACTTTTGACAGGTGAGAGTCATAAAGTCGAAAAAGAACTGAGGTATGAGCATAAATATTTGCTTTAATATTGAAGAAAAATATTCTTTAAGAACACAAATCACAAAAGGGAATTTAAATGGAACACTCACTATTCTTCAACTAGTTATGTTGTCTTTATTTGCAACACTGGATAGGCTGGAGAGGAACCCTCTGAAAGGATTTTTGGGGAATCAGATTAATGGTTAGTTGAATATGAGTCAAAAGTGTGCCCTGGAAGCCAAAAAAGCCAACCATGTTCTGGGATGTATCAAACACAGAACAGCTAGCTGGCCGAGGGAAGTGATTGTCCCACCCTATACTGCTCTGCTGTGGCGTCACCTCTGTGTTGTTTTGGGTGCCTCAGTGTAAGAAGGACATCAAACAATTCGAGTGTGTGCAGAGGAGGGCAACCAAGATGGTGAGAGGTCTTGAAGGCAAGACTTAAGATGAGTGGCTGAGGTCACCTGGTTTGTTCAGCTTGGAGAAGGCTGAGGGGTGACCTCATAACAGTCCGCAACTTCGGGAGAGTGGAGTGGAAGGTACTGATCTCCTCTCTCTCATGACCAGCAGTAGGACAAGAGGAAATGGAACAAAGCTGTGTCAGTGGAAGTTCAGACTGCACATTAAGAAGAGATCCTTCACTGAGACAGTGGAGCAGTCACTGGAGCAGGGTCCCAAGGGAAATGGTCATGGCACCAAGCCTATCAGAGTTGAGTGAGTGTCTGGACCACACTCTTAGTCATATGGTTTAGTTTTAGGTAGTCCTGTGAGAAGCAGGGATTTGAACTTGGTGATTCTTTTGGGTGCCTTCCAATGTGAGATGCTCTTAAGATTCTGTGATTCTAGCTTAGAGTATATTAAGATACTAATATACTATATATACTAATATATACTATATATACTAGTATAGTAAGGGAGGGCAGGGACGTGACATTATACTGGGAGTCTGCTACAGGCTACTCAACAAGGAAGACCAAGCAGAAGAGACCCTCTATAGCCAGGTAGGAGCAGACTCACAAATCTGCTTATGATGCCTCACTTAGGGAGTTCACAAGCCCTGGTTCTCATAGGCTCTTCAACCAACCCAATACCTGCTGGAAGGACAACACAGCAGAACATAACCACTCCAGGAGGTTCCTGGATGCATCAATAACTTCCTCTGTCAAGTGATTGAGGAGCCAATGAGGAGAGGTGCTATGCTGGACCTTGCTCTCATCAGCAATGTGGGGAATGTGAAGCTCAAGGGCAGCCTTGACCACAGTGACCATGAAATGGTGGAGTTCAAGATCCTTAGGGCAGTGAGGAGGGAGCAAGCTCACCACTATGGACTTCAGGACAGCAGACTTCAGGGATCTGCTTAGTAGAGTATCATGGAATAAAGTCCTGGAGGGAAGAAGAGCACAAGAAAAATGGTTAATATCTCCTTCTAAAGATCACCTCCTCCAGGCTCAGGAGTGATCTATCCCAACAAAGACAATTCAGGTAAAAACACCAGGAGGCCTGTGTGGGTGAATGAGGAGCTCCTGGAAAAACTCAAACAGAAAAACAACTCCTACAGAGTGTGGAAGAAGGGACAGATAGCCTAGGATAAATGAAGAAATGGTCTGAGGTCTAAGCCAGAGATTAGTGTAGGAAAGTTAAAGCCATAATAGAATTGAGTCTGTCTAAGGAGATCAAGGTCAGCAAGAAAAACTTGTATAGGTACTTTCGTGGTAAAAGGAAAACTAGGGAAAATGTGTGTCCTCTCCAGAAGGAAATGGATCATCAGAGTACCCAGAATATAGAGAAGTCTGAGGTAGCCCATGCCTTTTTTGCCTCAGTCTTCACTAGCAACTGCTCCAGCCACACTGCCCAAGTCACAGACGGCAAAGAGAAGGATTGGGAGAATGCGGGACCACTTGCTGTAGGAAGAGAGTTCTGAGACCAACTAAGGAACCTGAAGGTGCTCAAGTCCACGGATCTGATAAGATGTATCTGTGTGACCTGATAATATGCATCCTGGGGTCCTAAGGGACAACTGATTGATTAAATGGCTAAGCCACTGTCTGTCAGCTGAGAAGTCATCTCAGTCCAGTGAAGATCCCACTGACTGGAGAAGGGAAAGCATAACCATATCCTGGGCTGCATGAAAAGAAACATGGTCAGCAGTTTGAGGGAGGTGATTCTGCCCCTCTGTTCTGTTCTTCTAAGGCCCTACTTGGTGTACTGATTCCAGGTCTGGGGCCCCCAACATAAGGTCATGGAACTGTTGGAGTGAGTCTTGAGGAGGGCCACAAAGATGATCACAGGGCTGGAGCACGTCCTCTATGAGAACAGGCTGAGAGCCTGCCAGCAAGCCACCAAACTAGGCAGCATTGACCCAGGAGTTCTGAATGAGTACAAAGTTGAGGTGGCTAAACAACTGAAATTTGTGTGTAACTGTGCTTTTAAAACTGTCTTGATGCTTGTGTACTTCAGGAACTTCATCTTTCGAATTTTCCATGGCCATCTAAGGAACTGCATACTGGATCACCACTGCAAAAACTGTAACAAAGTTTAGCACTAGTAAAAGCATGGATAAATGTAATTACTGAGAAAGTGTCAATATGGCTTTCATAGAAGAAATCCTATTTCGGAAACCCATTGGAATTCTTTGATGGCGTAAGAAAGCATAGAAATATGTTTGATATAGTTTACCTGGGTTTTTAAAATGCAAACTTTTTATCTTGCATTTCACCCTGCAGAAGGCTATTAAAAGGCTAAGCATCATTTAAATAAAAGGAGGGACATTATATGAGTAAGAACATAATAGTCGATTAAAGTCTCACAGTGGAATTTTGGGCCTTCTGCAGAGATCTGTACTAAGTTCAAAACTGTTCAGTATGTCCAGAAATTATCTTAAAGAGAAAATTGCACTAATAGCACTAAGCTATTCACAGTATTTTTTTTAAAAAAAAGAAAGGTGTGACTGATGAATTGCTAAAAATTCTTACAAGTAAATGCAAAGTGAATCATATTAAAAAATAGCAAACAAGAATGGGAACTGTTTAAACAGTTTTTATAAAATTATTGTATTCTTACAACAAAAGGTTGTTTGCTTTCATTGCATTCATCGGAAAGTTCCAGAATTTTAAGATGTTGACTTTTCATGAAAGACCTTATAGCAATTATAAGTTTATATTTATTTACCAGATTTTTTTTTTTTTAACTTAATGATCAGAAGCCTGAGGTTCAGAGATGTCTTGCCAAATGCAGTGAAAGCAAACAACAGTATTAATTGTAAGATGGAGCATTTTAATTTTGCAAATGTAAATGCATTGCCTGAAGTTGCAGGTGTTTGAATGCCTATGACCTTAACAGTATGACCACAATATTTCTGAGGAAATTAATGAAAAACATAGAACCTGTGACATGTGATGCAGTTTAAAGACTAAATTTGCTGAATTTCAGATACGTGCACACACATATTCCATTAACAGAATTCTAGGGGTTTGTGTACAAACTGCACTGCAAGGAAATTAGACAAGAACTTGGAGTTTACCCTGATACAAAATGGGCAATTCTGATCACATCTAATTTTTTAAGTACATCAGGTACACAGTTAATCTATTCCATCTTTTTTATCAGCTTATTTCAAGATAGATTATGTCTCCTTTCCCCGATAGTTTCATTTACAAAAAAATATTCCCATTAAGCACATTGGTTTTGGTAGACAAACCAGAAATCTTTCCTTGCTTTCTTTGGACATTTATGGAACTTGCCTAGCAGGTTTAGAAAATTGTGTAGATTTACTACAGCACATAAATTTTATGAAAAATGTTATGCTTGTTAATGATAGTATAACCTCACTTTTGCAGTAAAATTGTTTTCTTTTGTCAACAAAAAGGCTTTGCTACCCAGAGTAAAAATGTCATGAAGATCCTTTTTGCTGCTTACAAGACACTAACTCTGTTGTCTGACATAACATTAGCAAATTAAAAATCAGTAATTGATTTTGTCAAGTACAATATTCTGTCAAGTATTTTGTCTAGTTTGGGGAAAATAGAGCCCTTTTACATTTTGCTATATGATTTGCGTGAAAGATACAGCTAACAGAATGAAACTTTGCACAAATGGTATATTCTTTATGTAAATAATCTCACTCTTGAGCTAATGAAGCTTTAATTTTGCTAGACAAATGGGCCTTACCGCAGTCCTTAGAAACTTTCTAGAAGTAGCGGCAAATGACTGCCTGACCCTGTGATCGTTGTACATTGAAACGTTTTGCATTTCAGATCGTGACTAATACCTGGAAGAGTAACACAAAAGTAAAGTGCAATTGATTCAAGTCATAAGGAAAGGGGCTAGAAGGATAACTGCTGACTGGAAGATTTTTGTTTCTTTGAATATTGATCAAAAAACATTGAATTATATACACAACAAACCTCTTTATCTGAAACCTAGTTAACTATGTGAAGAATAGTACAACAGCATTCTTTAGGTGTTTTTAAAATTATTTGTGTACATTTGGATAATATCCTATCTTTTGCTAATATAAGTAAGGCAATAAGCATTAAAATAAATGAGAAAAAAAAAAGTTACTGTTAATTAGGTACTTTCAGTAGCAATGAAGAACTTCCAACTACAGATTGTCTTGATTTATCATTTTAGTGACAATGCAAAGACTGAAAAGACCCCCAAACAACCCAACAACAAACCTAGCCCAATTCAAAAAAAACTTGTTCCCTCAAACCCTCAAAATCAAATAAGTAAATTACAAATTCATTTTTGAGTTTGAGATAGGCAAGAACCTACTGGGAATAAATATCATTGCAATGGGTAGCAATTCCTATAAGGAGTGTTTGCAATCCACTGTTAACATTCTGCTCTGCTAAGAAAACTGCAATTGCTGGCTGAGAGCACTTTATTCCTAATTAGTTTCTCTCACAAGTGTAACTGTCAAAATAATTGAACTATTTTGTTATTGATCTTGAGCCTATTCATTATGAGTACAAATAAAGTATTTAAACCAGACTAGTGGTATCTGTCTGTTTTCATCATTCTGCTGCAGGGTAAATCAATGTATAATATCTGAAATTATGGAAAGGTACTGAAAAACTGTCAAGTACATTAGTGATGCCCTCTGTGACTGTCTATTTTGGTAAATTAAATACAACCAGAGAACCTTTCCAGATACAAGAACTCATGTGTTTATGCAGCTAAATTTTGAAATAGTGTCCAAAAGACTTCCTGAGCCTGTCAACCAGCATGCTCTCAAATAATTATCAATCATGGCCAGGAGTTACTGTGGGCAAGCAACCAATCAGAATAGGAAATTTGAATAGTATCTCTTTCTATGAGAGGCTAGAGCATGTATATAATATTATGAATGTAGTCCATTCCATGCTATCTGACTTCACTGGGTTAACAAACCTGCAAGCCCTCTATTCCACTGTCAGAGTGGATAGATAGCAGTAAAAACAATCATGCGGATTTTATCCAGCACATCCAAATAGAGGAAGTAGCACCATAAATAGAGACCGTTTTCAGTGTGAAGAGTAAGCAATGATATGAAGGACCTGTCAGTTTCCAGGCAGTCATTAGCTCTGAAAGTTAAGCAAAAGCTTTCTGATTTCTGAATGTGCTTTTTTTTTAGGGAATCATGAGAAAAGAATTAAAGAGACTACTAAATATTTGCTAAAAATAAACTTGATGTTATTACTGATACTGGTATGGCCGTGAAGATGGTTTTATAAGTCCAATGTTATTTCATCTGTAAAATACAATGGCCTGAATGGGGAACTTCATCATTCTGTCATCATTGCCTACCAAAGTTTAAAATTTATTTACATGTTGAAGGAATGTCACATATATTTCCTCTTTTCCAAGTGTTTAATAATTTGTATTTTTCTTTAATTACAAGAACACGGTTTCTTGTCTCTAGACCCACCAAACATGTCCCATATTGCAAGGTAGCTAAGGGCATTCATTTTGAAAAAAGTGCTGTATTGCAAAGGGACACAGTCTGTTGCTCTCAGAACTTGAACTAATAAGCCCTATGGGAATAGAAGAGAAAAATCTCAGAACATATGCATTTCTGAAATATGAAAGTAAGAATATTGAGTTTGCGGGCAAATATATTTAGACCAGTATAGATATCTGTGTAATAACACAAACTTCATTGACAGGAAAATTTATGTGTGCATGCTTTAGATGATGCGGCTTCCAACAGAATCTGATATAACCACAAACTCTTTTGAAAAACATCTGATGTAAAAAACTGCCAGTTCAAGTTGCATCTACAGAAAGAGCAGATTTGAGTTGTTTGGTTTAAGAACTAGTGCTAGATAACTGTACACATGAGATGAAATAATGAAATATTATTGAAGTTGTTCCTAGAATGTCCAACTATTTTTTAACCTGAGGGCAAGAAATTTCTTAGATCTTCATAATGCAATTTTGTTTGAAACAATTTACATTTGGTACCCAGATTCCCACTAAGTATCTTTCTGAAGGCCAGTCATATGGCTGATCTGAAATATATTGCATCACTTATAAATTCTATATGATACCAGATATAACAAGGCAAGGAAAAAGATGCATAAAACCTTTCTTAGTTGTTATCCTCAGTAATACATGGATAGATTTGTAGATACACAGATTTTTTATGCATGATATTCTTGATCAGTTATGTGTGGGTTGCACTTCTAACAGTTAAAGAAAATAGCACCAATCCTCTACCTACCAGATGACTTGCATGTTCTTTTTCAGGTTTCAGACTGAAGTTAATTATGATACTTTGGAAGTCAGAGATGGACCAGCAAATTCTTCACCATTAATTGGAGAATACCATGGAACACAAGCACCCCAGTTTCTTATCAGTACTGGAAATTATATGTATCTGCTGTTCACTACAGACAACAGCCGTTCCAGTGTTGGTTTCCTAATTCACTATGAAAGTAAGTCTGATATTTATCAAACAGATTTTTATTTAATCTTGAAAAAAATATTAATTTGAAAATGAGCAAAATGAATGTGAACAAATACCGTACTTACATCTGTGCAAGAATAAATTATGTTTATGCTGTACTGAAAGGTAATTCTAAAACTATTCATTTTGGAAATGTTTTCTTCTGAGTTATTCTGTCATTCAAAATACGTATGTATCATGTTTCATCAAATGTGAAGTCATTTTAGAAACTTTCTCTCATGGGTAAAGATATAGTGTTGGTTTTGCTTTTTATTGGGGGGGGGGGACTTCCTCTGTTTTCTCTTTCACTTTCTCTCTTTCTCTCTTTCTCTCTTTCTCTGGTTTTAATAAACTTTTGCAGTGCTGAATAGATTTGGACCTTAGTTTTGATTGTTTCAAAATGTAAATAAATGAATAATAATGTCTCGTGAATTACAGAATCATCATAATAGCATTTTCTTTTAAATTAAATGCATAAAATGGTCTGAAGTCTCACTGGTCTTTACATGTTAGTACAGCAGTTCACCTAAATATTGACTAAGGTGAGCTGAATATGTTTACTGGAGCTGTGCCAGACAAGTAGCATCATTTTTATCTGTCCTTCTTATTTGAAAACTAATCTGATTGCAGTAAATTTATTGTCATACTGAACCTGGAATGAATGCCCAAAGTTATATTTTATGGCCACATCAAAATTTGGAAATTCTGCATAACTTCTTGTAGTTTTGGCTAAGACATAATTGTAATGGCTGGACAGATAACAGTATGATAAACTGCATGATCACTAAATCATGTAAAGACAAGGAACAGTAGATAGGTTTCTGCATGAGTTACCTGCAGATGCTGATTTTCCTTTTTGGTTGTGGTTTTTTTTTTTAATTGAATCTATATGTTATTTTCATAAGACAGCCCCTTAAATATTTATAATTTTGTGTTTTATTTTAAACCCCCTGTCATGTATATATCCTTTTTCTGTTAAAAATTACACCAGTTATTAACAAAAATCTTCCCTACGCATTCCTAAAGAGGAAGGTCTAATTATGAAATTATATATAGGACAATATTCATATATTCATTTTTTACCTTTGTTGAAAAATTTAATACCTGACACCCATGGCACTAGTATTTCAGTGCTGTTTCTGTAGGTAGCCCGATAAAATGTCAGAATTAGAATTGATAAGTACACTTTAAAGCTTGAAGTCGGATTAGATCTTTAACAAGTGAAGATGACAATGCTAGTAAATGATCTTCACCTTCTTTTACACATAGCTTCACTGCACAAAGTATTTTAAAAAATAGACTATTACATAAAAAGCTAATATGTTTCTAACTTTTAAGTCACAGCAAAGCTAAACATTTGGTCTCACAGCATCTTTCAGAGCAGATTCACTCCCTGAATGAAACATTTTTCTCTTTCAGTAGAAATAATATCTTAAAGGGTAGCTGGTATAATTTTTTGCTTATAAACGAGTAAGATGATCATAGAATCACAGAATTATCAAGGCTGCAAGAGACCTTCAAGATCATCTAGTCCAACCATCAACAAAGCCTTAATCACCCCTAAACCATATACCCAAGTGCCACATCCCAACATCTCTTGACCACTTCCAGAGACTGTGATTCCATCACATCCCTGGTCAACTTATTCCAGCAGGGAAGTTGGACTAGATGATCTCCAACAGTTCCTTCCACCCTGAATTATTATTTGATTCTGTGATGCTGTGAAAAAAATTTGAACTTTTATGTAAAGAGCAGCCAGCATTTATAGTAGTTCAGGAACTCAAGTTCGTAGGGATTCTACTGTCATCTGGCTTAGTTCCATAACTCTCTGGTGTTTTATTAACAATTTTGGTGATAATATAAGAAGAACAATTACCATTTCTGAGGATGATTCCAACCTACAATTACAGCAAGCACTATGAGGAAGGGTTAGAATCCAAAACAAGCTAGGTGGACTGAAGAAACAATCTGAAACAAAAGCCATTAAATTCTATGTAGAAACATTCTAAGCCCATATGGGGAAGGAGAAATGACATGCACAAATATGAAATAGAACTACAATAGAAACTATATGTGTTTTCCACAGAATTTACATAATCTAGAGAAAAATGTAGTAGCATGTAAAAAAAATCTAATCTCCCGTATATTGTAGTTAACCATCAAAAAGAAAAATAATTTCAGAAAATACTTTTTTTTCAGGGGACTGTTTTTATCTAGGACTTCTGCAAAAGTTATTTCACATCATTTGATGACCAGGGAGAATATTGTGTCCAGACTGGGACACAGTTTAATAGGAGTAGAAGGTTGTTAACATGGAAAATATGGCACATAAGAACGCATTGAAAGGTTTGTACTTGTTTAGTCTAGAAAAAGTATGACTTGGCAGGCAGAAGGGAAGGCATGATGTGTTGTGGTCCTAGTATCTAAGAAAAACAGCTAATCCCAGAGTTAAGTCTACTGCCTGAGCTCACTCTCAATCAACTCTTTACAATAATTTTCCAACCAAATTTATTACAGTTGTGCCAGAATTTCTCATATATATTGTCTTTTTGTAGTCAGGACTCTCAGTACTGCCCATTATTAAGCTTATCTCCTATTAAGAAAAATCAAATCAAATCTTCATCCAAAGAAGCAAAGAAAAATTATTCTTTCAACTATGTTCATGGTTGCCAGAACTTACGTACTGAATATTACTCCCTGGGAATGAAACCCTATTGCCTGAGCTGAGATATTTTTTTATTTATTTATACAGCACCATTTTTTCAGTCAGGAACTTGGAAGTTGATGAAGTTGTTATAACTTTTGTTCTTCTTTCAAAAATCGGAAGGAACATAGTCAATATAATCTAGAGTTATCATTTCAAAAGGATAACAATGAATGTACCTGTTATATGTGACTCAGAATGCTAAAGCAGTTGATGAGTTCAGGCATGGGTGGGAGGCTGTCCTAAGAGGAGTGAAATTTAAGAGCACTACTGTAGACCTCCACCTACACTAACACTTCAAAATACAAAGTATGATTTGTCTGAAAGAAATTAATGTGTATCAAAGTTAAAATTTCATACATATGCGATTATTTAGGGCACATATAGTGCAGAATATTATAGGCTTAAAAGGGTTCTTTGAGACTATATTAAGCAATTTCAGTGAGGCGAAGGGAATCTAAAAATGCACTCTGTCAGCTAACATGGTACATTTGCATTAAGAGCATGCAGTCTAGAAGATACTTAATCGTCTAGAATTTAAGCATGTCAGGGTTACCTCATGAAAACTAGATCATAAGCTTTCAAATTTGAATTCTAAGTGAGGTATAAGAAGACCTGGAGGGTATGGGGAATATTTCTCTGTGAAAACCAGAGTCATTATTTATGATACGTTTATTTGTAGTCCTGCTGCCAACTCTCATATCTATAATTCTAAACCCTTCACTTTATGCCCTGATAAATCAATTTTTTCCATAGTTTTGAACTCCTCCTACTTTGTTCCTAAGGGTATGTGGTAGTCCTGGATAAATAAAGGAGGGCAGAAGCAGTAAACTGAGAGTACAACTTCCACATAAACAATTATAGATTCACAGACAGCTGAGGACCCGGACTTCCAGAATGTGTTTAGGGGGCTAAGAAACTAGGAAATGCATAACAGCCTGCTATAGAGAATCTTGTGCTGTCAGCAGTTGGTTTTGCAGATGGAACTTCTTTGGCAAAAAGTACACTTGAAAATAATGTGCTAGAAATTCAGTTCACCTATGAGAAAGCATATAAAATCTTTGAAGACCTCAGGAGAAGTAATCTTGCTCAAGGCTCTCACACCATCTCTGAGTGATGACATTATCCATATGAAATCATAGTGCCAAGACACTGAAATTAATGTGACAATTAATGTGAAAATACTTAAGTAGATTAAATGGGTGCCACAGCTTTGAGGCTTTTGAGATTTTGTATTAAAAAATGACAAGGAATTCTAAACTCAAAAGTCATGTTTTTCTTAAACAGAGACTCAGCAGATAACATTTCTAAATAATGTAGATCAACATTTCCTGAATGCCAAATGTTTAACAATGCTTTCTAACCTTCTCCTGTCCCCTTGTGAGCAAGATTTTTCACAAGTTGGTGGCTTTTTGGGTTGCAAACCACTTTACATGGCATCCCCTGTGTCTCCCTGTTATCGCTGAGGCTTTGCTATGTGTTTGCTAGCTTCTGTTTTCAGCCAGCTTCTAGTTTGTTTATTTTCTTTTACTGCATGCTTTGTGCTGGTTGTGACATTGTAATCTGTAATCCTTTTAGCCACCACAGCCAGTATCTTCAAGATTTTTCTCTGGACACATTCATCTTCTCACAGAAGAAGGAACAGTGTACCCTATCACTCTCAAACCTGAAGAGGTTCTACCTCAGTCATTCTTAGAATCACAACACAGTGTATCAAGTGTAGGAGGCAAGGTTTTGGTCACAGAGGTACTGCTGGAGTGGCCGTTGTGAGGCTGGGGCTGCTCAGTGCTGGACACAGCTGGTTCCAGCTCAGAACCCACCTCAGGACACAGCCTGTCAGCCAAGTCAGCAGTACCTCTGTGACGACATATTTAAGAAGGGGCAAAAGCATGCATGGGTAAGTAAGGAGTGAGGAAAAGAAAGTGTGAAGAACAATCCTACAAACACCAAGGTCAGAGAAAAAGGTGCTTCAGGCAGACACTCCCCTGTAGCCCATGGAAGAGAGCTCAGTGGGCAGATATCCACACTGTGGTCTGTGCTGGGCCCCATGTGGATATTCCGTGAAGGACGCTGCAGCCCATACAGGCACATGCAGATTTACCCAGAAGGACTGCAGCCTGTGGGAAGGACCTATGCTTAGATCAGGGATAAGTGTGAGGAGGAAGAAGCAGCAGATAGAAGCTGTCATGGAATTATATGGAACCCTCATTCCCTATCCCTGCCACACTTGGGAAGGTGTGGATAAGCAGAGACATTGCAAATGGAGGAATGAAGTTAAGCTGGGAAGAAGGGTGTTGTGGTGGGTTAACTTTGGCTAGAGGCCAGGTGCCCAAATCAAAAACACCTTCCCCGTATCCCTCCCTTCTTCTCAGGATCAACTTTACTTTCAGTTTTATCTACTTCCTATTTCTGATAGGTGTGGGGAAGTTGGGGAATGAGGGTTGCAGTCAGTTCATCACACACTATCTTTGCTGCTCCTTCCTCCTTGCTGGAAGGACTTCTCAGACTCTCTCCCTGCTCCAGCACTGGGTTTCTCCCATGGGAGACAATCCTCCATGAACTTTTCCAGTGTGAATGCTTCCCATATTCTTCATGAATTGCTCCAGCATGGGTCCCTGCCATGGGCTGCAGTCCTTCAAGACCAGACTGCACCAGTGTGGGTCTCCCACAGGGTCACAAGTCCTGCCAGCAAACCTGCTCCTGTGTGGGCCACTGGTCCTGCCAGAAGCCTGCTCCAGCATGAGTTTCCTACAGGGTCTCAGCCCTCTTTGGTCATCCACCTGCTGCAGTGTGGGGTCCACCCACAGTGATGCACCCTGTACCTCCATGGGCTGCAAGGGGACAACCTACCTCAGCACGGTCTTCACCTCAGGCTGCAGGGGAATCTGCTTCCACACCTGGACCACCGCCTCCCACTCCTTCTTCATTGACCTTGGTATCTCAGAGTTCTTGCTCTTGCATAAGCTCACTCCTCTCTACAGCTGCTACAGTAGCCATCTCTCTCTACTAACACTTGGCTGTGCAAACATAATACAGGAGTGGCGGGTGAGTGGGTGTTTTATCTTGTGTCTTTGTTTCTCACCATCCTAATCTACTTTTAATTGGCAATAAATTAAATTATTTTCCTCAAATCAAGTCTGTTTAGACTGCGATGGTAATTATTAAGTGATCTCCTTGTCTTTCTGTTAGACCATGAGCTTATTCATGTTATTTTCTATATTGTTTTCTCCACCTGGACTCCTGAAGGGAGTAATGAGAGAGCCAATGAGCGGGGAGCTGGCAGCCAGCCGAGGTCAACCCATCACACATAGTAACAGAAAATAAAAGAAATTCCTGTCCTCCCAGTAGAGAGTCTTTCTTTGTTTACCTTGTGTATAGAGTATACCTCATTGCATGATTAAATTCCACATTTTTTTTGGCTATGACTATAAAGAAAATGGATATTGCTCAGTTAATGAGCCTTCATTAGATAATTTCAGTGGTTTTTTTTCTTCTTTAGTGTATAGCTCCAGGTTTACTTACCAAACACTATTCAATCTCTTCTATAAGACAAAATTACCAGAGACTTCTGTCAGATAAGAGGTATACAGTTGTGTAAGGTATATTATTTGTCTTTCTATTTTTGATGTATAGGAAAATATCTGTAAGAATTAACAAGTACTCTCTGAGTTCTTCAATTGCAATTTTTTGACATTGCTTTTTGCTATATCAAATAATCGTTACTATGACAGAGGAAAGTTGAATTGCCTTGCAGTATCAGAAACGGAATAAAATAAGTTAAATAATCAAATATAATTTATATACTACCCAAATTTCTATTCATATTTTGAGCTTTAATATCTTGCAATTTCACATGACCAGTCCTTTTGTGCTTGATTTTTAATTTTATTTGGTTGGTTGGTTGTTTCAGTTTTTTTGGTGGTTTTGTTTTTGTTTGTTTGTTTGTTTTTAATTGCTTGATAAAAAATGCTTTAAAGCTCCAATCTTTTCCTACTTCATTTGGACTTCTCTTTTCTATGAAACTGAAAATTGGAAAGCTTTGCTCTGAGTCAGTGACAACAGCTAGAGAAAGTGCTTTATATCCCACATCAGTTCTCAGGCAATGCTAACTAGTATCTTTTGAAGGCTCTTTCTTCCTCCTGTCTTCCTCATTTTTTGTTTAGTTTGAGGTTTGTTTTTTTTTTTTTTTCTGTGTACTGTGTGAGAAAAAAAATGGGAAAAAACCCAAATTTAATCTGTGTTTTTCAGGTGTTACTTTGGAATCAGATTCCTGCCTTGACCCAGGCATTCCTGTGAATGGCCATCGCCATGGTAACAACTTTAATATCCGCTCCACAGTAACCTTTAGCTGTGATCCAGGATATACATTGAGTGATGAAGAACCACTCATATGTGAAAGAAACCATCAGTGGAATCATGCATTACCCAGCTGTGATGGTAAGTGTCAAACTTCTCAGATGGTAGCTTTAAAGTCCACGAAAGTTAATCTCCTATTTTTCAGAACTAATTAAGCTTGTCATTGCTACTACCTCCCTTCAATTGCACCAAGGTCCACACTTATAAAAAATTATTTTACTGTTATTAAAAGCCATACTTTACATCTCTGTATCAACTTCCAGTCAAGGACTAAAAATCTCCAGGCATGTTTTCATAAATAGAAATATTAGAATTATCCGAGGGTGCCATTGTTCAACTGTGAATGAAAATGGTGCCATACAACTCGTACTTTCAAAGAAAAGCCAATTAATTCATGTTTTAAATTTGGAATACTGAATACCAAAATGATTGCTCAAAATTTAGGATACTCAATAGTAAAACAGATGATGATCAGCCTATGTAATTAATTTTCTTAACATATTTTTACCTTGAAATTTTAGTTTTTTAATGGTTTTGGGGGGTATGCAGTATCAAGCTATCTACAGCTTCCACAAAACATTTCTTAAAATGCTGCACTATCATGGTTTAAGCCTAGCCAGCAACCAAGTCCCACATAACCACTTGCTCACTCCCCCACCAGCAGGATCAGGGAGAGAATTGGAAGGGTAGAAGTCTCAGGGATTGAGATAAAGACAATTTAATAGGAAAAGCCAAAAACATACACCCAAGCAAAGCAAAACAAGAAAAAAATTCACCACTTCCCATGGGCAGGCAGGTGTTCAGCCATCTCCAGGAGAGCAGGGCCCCATCATGTGTAACAGTTACTTGGAAAGACAAATGACATCGCTCTGAAGTTTTCTCCTGTTTTAGTTTTTTCCCTCCACTTTATATACTGCACATGATGCCATATGGTATATGGCATACCATATGACCTTGGGTCATTTGGGGTCATCTCTCCCAGCTGTGTCTTCTCCCAATTTCCCATGCAACCTCAACTTCCTCACCAGTGTGGCAGTATGTGAAGTAGAAAAGGCCTTGTCTCTGTGTAACCCCTGCTCAGCAATAAAAAAAAAAAAAAATAAAAATCTCTGTATTATAAACGCTCTTCTCAGCACAAATACAAAGCACAGCCTCGTACCAGCCACTGTGATGAAAGTTAACTCTACCCCAAACAAAACTACCACAACCATTCTAGCAAATATTTCTTTGCTCTTTTTTATAATTGGATTTTTTTTTTGTGTTCTTTTTCTGTGAACCATTGAATCAACTTTTTTTCTTTTTTTTTCCATGGAATGCTTGTATTGTTGCTATAAAATCCCTCTTATAGAAACCACAGAAAAACAGCCAACAAAGGTTCTTGCTTTAGTGAATTACATTAGTGAATTTCTAACTCCCTTTTCAGGTCCACGGTTTTCACTGATTTCAGTAGAATGTCAGAGGACAAATTTAGAGTTAGATTAGCAAAGTATTTTAGTTTCTCACTCTGTTTTAAACTTTTTAAACCTGAGCACTACTCTTCTCAGGCTTCTAATTCTCACTACAGGCTTCTGGCCCCATGCACAAAATATGTAAACTACCAAAAGATTATTATAATAGTTATCTAATCTAGCATTCAAACTGACCTAGTAATCATTACAACTCATTCCTCCTTCACAAGTAAAGAAACAAAACATTTTTAGAATTTTCCCTTTGTTTTTATGGATTTCTTTTCCTTGTTTGCTTTGCCACAGTGGATTGAGGAACACTACTGTAGGAATCTTAGCTTGGAATAGTATCTTATTTATCTATTTACTTTTTACTAAAATGTGTGAATGTATGTTTGAGTTAAAACTCAAATTATCTCTCTTGTTTGCATATGAACAAGAAGACCTAGTTAATTTTCACTCAGTAAGAGTCCTTATTTCCCATGTACTTTGCCACTTCCAGTGTGAGTGTATAAGAGAAAATTTCAAACTTTTCTGGAGTATGTCCTCTAGGCAAGCCACATACAAGGGTTACACTCTGTCCTTTTTCCCCTCACATATTCAACTACTTTGTATTAACTACTCTAAAAAGATGAAATCAGATTTACATTCTGTTAGGTAATAATTCTGTTAGTCAATTTGCCTTTTGAGGCTCAAAAAGTTGTGGCCCAGATTTTTGGAATGTGACAGATTTAACGGAGGTTGAAATGAGTATTTTGCAGTCATTTGCAGACTGTTGATGTTCTTAAAATTGCAACTTCAGAAATTAAATCAGCAGAATAAATGCCTTAGGGAAAAACATCTTGCTTTGTTTCATGGCAAGAAAAAAGAAATAGAACTGCATACAAAGACATGGTGGCTAAAGTTCCCTTTAAGTAATGTGTCATTCTCAAAATATATTATCAAATTAGAACAAGAAAATTTTTGAGGAAGAGCTAAATTAAAACAGATCAATTACAGTTTTTTAATTTCATCTTTAAAATACATAAAATTTTGTGAATATTTAATATCTGCTTTAAGGAATGTTTCAAAGTCAAATATTTTTCTTCTTTCTGGGATGTTTAGAGAATAAGAGGGATTTTGAATGAATGGACTATTGTTCTTTTATGGTATTATGAACCTGATATCTATATTTATGTTATTTATTCTTAAGTAATGGTATCAACCATATATTTACTGTGGATTTAGCCAAACATATTCTCATTCATATTTACATGCAGAAATACAAATATGCAGATAAAACCAGGCTAGAAACATTTCCTTTCCTTCTACTTATTTACAAATATATATATAATACATAAATCCAAAGCAACATTAGTAACTTTAACAAAAAGTGTAGTCTAATAAGAAATGAAAAAAGGAACTTTACCTATAAGGCCAGCATGTTATGCCTATATTTATCTCATATACATATCAGATAGATAGATAGATAGATAGATAGATAGATAGATAGATAGATAGATAGATAGATAAAAAATGAATATTTTAGATCTATCTAAAACCATACATTAACATAGAGGTACTGCAAGCTTATTGAACATTTTTTTCAGGTAGATTTGCCACCCAGTTTATGGCAAAGTGTATTGCTGTATGTGAGGAAGCAGACTAAAAGCATCTTAATGCTTTGTTGTTTTATTGTTTAAATATTTAGTATATTAAAATTTTTAAAAAAAAAACCAACACAAAACCCATACAGAAACAGATGAGGGAAAAGCACAGTCATGCTGTATTTATAAGATCTGTGAACAATTCAGCATGGAAATCTTAAACTTTAATTAATTTGCCATGCAAATTTGAGCAGCCTAGTTCAGCAAATTCTAGTGTGCATAAGATGTTTTCTAGAGTAGTTCTTGTCTCTTCCAAAATATTCAGTTCCAAATAAATTACTTATGATGGAACAATCTGAATCTTTAAAAGAGAGGGAAATACACTTCCTCCCCCCCACCACCCCGAACACAGCAAGAGATGCCAGAGACAAATATTTCATTATTTGAAAAACATACACCTTTTTGCTTAAGTATTTCCTTTATTAAAAATGCAATTAAATATATACTTTTCTACATCTTTAGTGCAAGAAAAGTAACAGCAACCTATCTATTTTGAGGTACTTCACAAAAAAACCGAAATCTACTTCTTCAATACTACTGCAATAAGAATTAGTACTTGCAATGTTCTGGAATGAATTTGTGCTTATTTTTGTATTCTGCTAACTAACAGGAGAGGCTGTAGATGAAAAATAAACTCCATTTCAAGGAATAACTTAATAATAAACAAATTGTTGTCAAACATGAATGTTATGGCTTTGGATTAGTTAACTTCTAATTTTATACTTAACTGTTTTTAATTTTAAGAGTACTTAAAAATGATGTATTTTATTTTATTTTTTTTTTTAAACCAGGATTTCTGTGTGACTTCTAATGCTCCCTACTTTATTTTTTCCTTCTTAAGCTTTATGTGGTGGATATATTCATGGGAAGAGTGGAACTCTTCTTTCTCCAGGTTTTCCTGATTTTTACCCGAACTCTTTAAACTGCACTTGGACTATTGAAGTGTCTCATGGCAAGGGTATGTATCTGAGTTGCATATGTGTATTTAATGTCTATATTTAAAAAATATAGATGTACATTAAAAAAAAAAAAAAAAAAACAGAAACAAAAACTAAAGCAAAACCTTCTATGAATGAACCAGCCCTTTCTGCCATTCCTTTGAGGAAGAAGTTTAATTTCCCCAAATAAATCTCTTAAAATGTGGTATTTCTACTTTGTATTTATTTTTCAAAAGCAACATTCTCATAACAGTTACCAGAGAAAATGTGATTTAGTCTCAGAAAAATGGAAGAGAATGGA
Organism: Margarornis squamiger; assembly: GCA_035222235.1. Taxonomy (NCBI): domain Eukaryota; kingdom Metazoa; phylum Chordata; class Aves; order Passeriformes; family Furnariidae; genus Margarornis; species Margarornis squamiger. The sequence continues at coordinate 94,024,967 of JAWWTY010000106.1, forward strand.
AGAAGTAAAATATGTGAAAATAATAGCTATTTGTTAAATAGCACTAGGGTTTTTTTCAGTCAAAGATGTTGGGCACCTGGTTGATAGCTCTTCATCATTACTAAGCATAAAGAAACAGATTTGATCTTTGTGTTGGTAACCCTAGAGTTCAGACTTAAATCAATAGGGCAAAAAATTATGTATCTTTATGTTAGATATAGAGTAGAGTAATATTTGAATGCATAGCTAATCTTGTCATCTTATCCATTAGGGAAATATGTAAAATAATCTAAGGAAAAAAGCCCAGAAGGTACTAAAAATGTGTTGCATACCATTGAATTAAAACATAATAAAAATTTCCTGAGAAGTATATTGAAAGTTTCTACTGTTTAAAATCTTCTTACAAACTGGATTTTTTGTTTAGAATTCAGATGACATTTTAAATGTAAAATATATTAGAAGACTTTATAAGAAGAATATTGTTCCCCACCGTAATTTTGCTGCATTTATTGTACTTTAATATTTATTGTATTTGGAATTTATTTTATTTGAAAACTCAACTGTAAGTCAAATTAATTGATGAGCTGGAGGTTGGCAAATGAAAAAAACAGTCATGACTTCAGTGAAGGACCAGATGCAGAAAATATGAATCTATACATGTAAGACTGTACATAAACTTGTATATGCTTTGTCCTTGTATATGGGCACTTCCGTGAAGTTTAGAATTAAAAATAGAATTGTGTTAGAGGAAATGCAAAAATACAACATAAATACAAAATTTCATCAAGTATTAAAGTTATGTCTCCTAGTTTAATAGTGATGTCGTGGCAGAGATTATAAATGAAAGAAACATACAGGAACTTGAAAATCCCTTAGTCTAATAAGAAGGAAAAAAACCCTAAACAATACAAATTTGGATTTTCAGAGTGCTGTATACAAATAACACTGAATGTCATTAATTCTGTTATGGGAACTATTGATTTAAAGTGAGCTAAACAAGCATCCACTCTGCACCTATTGATTGGTTGAGCTCAAGTGCTTTCTACAAGCTTTATTTTCAGAATTTCAAGTTTTGATTCCATGTGCAACTTTTTCTAAAAATATATCCACATAATGTAAGAATTTCTTTCTGCATCACCTATGTACGAACAGAAAAAAACTTCCTACTAAATGCTTTTCTTCCCCCCCCCCCCTTCTAATACTTTTAAAGGTGTACAGCTGGTTTTTCATACCTTTCACCTTGAGAGCTCTCATGACTATTTGCTCATCACTGAAGATGGCAGCTTCACAGAACCAGTAGCCAGATTAACTGGCTCAGTCTTACCCCCTACAATTAAAGCTGGCCTCTTTGGAAATTTTACTGCGCAGCTTCGATTTATATCTGATTTTTCAATTTCTTATGAAGGTTTCAACATAACATTTTCAGGTAAAGAATTCCATTCTTCTAAATATCCCAAAACTGTTCCAGAGTCATAGAAAACTGCCTAAGGTTTATAAAGGTGACCAAGAGATTGAGAAGGATGTGAGTGAAGTGACTGTTTTAAGTTTTCCCTGTTCTGAGAGCATGTGTGAAAAAGAAGTCTGGGGGGAAATTAAGGGGAAAATAGTCACAAGGATAGAAGGTACTGCTTCAGAAGAAAGGAACTAACTGGTACTCTCTTACTAAAGGAAGTATAGAAACCTTTAAAAAACAGTAGTGTGTTAACTCAGATTTACAAAGGAGTCTAAATTTTGCACTAGCAAATATGTATATAAAGATAAAATAAAAAAAAAAACCTATTTATTAGGTGTTGATGTATTTTTTAAAATTATCTCTTTAAGATAGTTGAAATATTGAAGTTATTGCTTCTTAATTACAGTCTTCTAAAACTAGATGACATTCAAAATACATTTCTCAGTAATTTCCTTTGCCTATCACTGGAAAGTAGAATACTCAAAGATTTGTATATGACTGAATCAGGTGTTAGTAGAAATGCACATGCACATGGGTATTCTGTGGAAGAAGTACAAAAGGAACTCATATGCAGCTCTCTCAAAACTGCTAAGTTTTGTTGAGATCTGGCAATGTTTACAGATGAACACACTGCGTGTGAATAATATATCTCATTTAACTTGCCTATTTAAAAAAAGGAAAAAACTACCTCACTATTTAGAGCAACAGTGTTGGATATAGTCATATCAAATGCTGAAATGCATTTAATCTGGATGCTTATCAGGTCAGAGGTCAGCAGTTTTACAAATTTGAAATGTACATACAAGTGCTACATTATATCTCTGATTGTTTATCAATAACTCAAAATGGTAGAACACTAGGCAACTTGTAGGAAAACGCAAAATATTGTGGATGCAAGGGGAAAAATTTCACAATAACAAAAGATGTGGATCACAGAACTTTTTGAACACAATCAAAGGTTTTTTCCCTACCTACAACTGCTACATGCAGAGATAGCCAGCACATGCCATCATTTATATTCAATGCATATTATGAGAAATATTATCAGGTACATTAATTTTTATGAAACAAATGTGTGAGTCTGTTTTCTTATTTTCACACAATCAGAATATATTTCTTCATAGCAAGAGGTGTTTAGTGAGAAGACCTTAATGTGTTTTGAATGTCACCTAACATAGAAATTTGTCAGAAAAGTTCCGATGGGCCTAAAGGTGTGCCAGAGGGGATTTCCATGTCTACCTTAGCCTCTGTAGTACTGAGCAGAGGTAGTAGATCATGTTTCCAAAACTTACAACTTTTGCCAGCAGAAAATGGTGTGGTTTATGGATTCCTTCTAATATTCAGGACTTTCCTGCCTAACAAGTGGGTTACTAAAGGGAGGGATTTCTTTATTTAATTTACTCAGTAAGTCACCTTTTCAAACACTCACTCAGAGACTTTGGGTTAGTTTCTTCCCCTGGCTAAATGAAGTCTCTTCATCTAAATAAGTAGATTTAACCAGCAATGTCCAAGGTAAATATTTCAGAAAATGGCTTTTCTTATGTCTTATTAAAAGTGATCTCTTGGGTCTTTTGGATCATATTCTGAAGAATATTAAATCAGACTCATTGGGCTAGATGTTAAGCTGATCCCGTTCAACGTCTTTCCTCAAACAGTGGTTGGTAGTGGATATCTAGGGAAGGAAAAAAATTACAAAATAGAAAAAACGTGCAGTGATACTTCCCCAGCATACTCTGTGAGGATGAGGAAATGTACGGCTCAGATGTTATTCTGAGTATGATTTGGTCTCTGTGTAAGAACCCTGACTGTTTTCCATTAATTTATTCTGACTTCTGTTTTATTATGTGTGGTTATAAAAGCACACTTTTTGAAAATGCAGTCAGATGTCTTTCATCCACCTAACTTTTTTTTTTTTTATTACATTTCCTTCATTACATATGGCTTTTTGTTAATTGTCTCACTTCTAAAACTGTTTGTGGGTTCAGATGAAATGAAACAAGAAATATATACAAAGAAAGTAATTAAGCAAAATTATAGTAAAGCACTCACAGTCCAAGCTGATTATAGCCCTTGAAATTAAGCAAATAAGTGTAGTGTGGGTGGGACACAATAGGTACATAATTACTGTATATATAGCCATAAAAGACTTATGGAAAGAATATTGAGTTTTAGTAGAGAATGCAACTCTGAAATACATGTTTTCCAAGTGTTTCAGACTCCTACAATGCAACTAATACGGTAAATTTGAGTTTTTTTCGTGTGGACAACTAGTCCAATTTATTAATCTATTATGTTTTATTGTCTGCAGAATATGATCTGGAGCCATGTGATGATCCTGGTGTTCCTGCCTTCAGTAGGCGAATTGGTTTTCATTTTGGTGTTGGAGATTCCTTGATCTTTTCTTGTTTTCCTGGATATCGCCTGGAAGGTGCTAATAAACTTACCTGCCTGGGAGGTGGTCGGCGTGTATGGAGTGCACCTCTGCCAAGGTGTGTGGGTAGGTGGTCACATGCTTTCATTTCATTCATCAAATCGTTAATAGCACATGGCATGTGTCAGAATATTGGGCAGCGAACAAAGTGCTTGGGTTGAAAAAATTAATCCCCAAGCTGTAAAAGCTTAAAAGTGTAAGAAATGCATGTGTGTTTGACTTAGACAACAAAAATAAGGAGGAACAATTAGAATTGTGCTAGAAAATAAGATCAAAAATGTCATGTGAGATAAAATATGGAACTAATTATTAAACTGGTGTGTTTGACACAGTTAGGTTGTAAATTTCATACTTTGTCTTTCAGGCTAGAGGAACAATATTTAGAGCTTTTTGGTGAAAATACCCTCCTTTACAGACCCCCAGCTGGTTTTAAGGGTCTTTTTTCATACTGAGTTGTTATTCTCATAACTCTAAACTTTTGTGTGTTTTACTTTTTATAAATTGCATTATGGCATTGTAAACTGGTTTTTTTTTGTTTTGTTTTGTTTTTTTTTTTTAAATTAATGTGATGTCGTTAAAAATTGATAACTATGAGGTCAAACTGAGTGAATACTTTTTTTTTATGGGAAGAGCTCTGGGACTGTATTTTATAAAATTTGTACAGTTGCTGTATTTGATTTGTGAGATGGTTTTATCACCACCATGTCAAGTGAATCTCATCAGCTACTATTGGCATAATGCTTCTGAAATGCCAAATAGTTCCATAGCCCTCTAAATGAATTTCCTTAAGAGGGCTCTTGTTTTAAATAAGATTTTATTTCATGAAGGAAGAAACTCATCTTCAGCTTTTTTCTTTTGTTTGTTTTAAAGGGACAGATCTCTCTATCTGAAAAAGTCATTTTGTTGAATATAAATGTAAGAATGGAAAAAGCTAAAGTATCTCAAATGTTGTTTAAAAAAAAAAAAAAAAAACTGGTAAGAGGAAGTTACACATGAGAGGGAAACCAAAATCATATGGAGTTTGCCATTCATTTGGAAATTCTGGATTTAAGTCTTAGGCTATTTTCAGTCCTGGTATATTTGCCTATTTTGTGTAGTTCGGGCCCTTTGGTGTTTCCCTCTTTCTGGGTAGCTTGTCTGTGTTCCATTCAAATACATTTAGTTTAGTTTATATATCATAAAATTGTATCCATTGTATTGTTATGTTGCTCTGAAGAAAAGAGACATTTTACATGATGGTCATATATGTTTTCTTTTTGTAAATGTTGTTATCTTTTAGAAACCCTTTCTTACATTATCTACAGTAATAATAGATTCTTACCTGATATATTGAAAATGCTTACTTAGTTATCCTCAAAATGTGAATGACACATTGGAGAGTTACAAAGATTATCAAAGTATCAATAATTAGCTCAATGAAGTATCAACCACTGAATTAGCCATGTATTTGTAGGACTAATGTATCCACTTAATGTACCAGACACAGATATGCCTATATATTCTCCCATGCATATTTACATATTTAATCATACATATGTGCAATAAGTCTGTATATAGAAATGAAATTTATTTTCAGAGAGCCAAACATTTCTATTTTGTTCTTATGATGTTCAGTTTTGAATAAATTTATTGACTGGCCCTGAGACTTCTGTCACTAAATCCATGTAAGAGACCCCACTTTCTAAATGATTAGTAAAAGCTGTTATAAAATATGCATAGGCAACTGACACTTCTCTAAAATAATCTAAATAACTCTTTTACCTCAACCTATGAAGAGAATTTGATCTCTAATAGGGTAGCAAACTAAAGATATCTATAATGCAACTTAGACAAATACAAGGAAAGAAACTTTGCTAAGCAGCTGAGTGAAACTGAGGGTGAAAGACACACTCTGTGCCTTTCAAAAGGCTCTGCTTTAATCAGTGAGTTTTTTTATTAACACTAAGAGGGTTTTACAGAGGTCCTTTTTCTTGTTGCCACAGCACCTCTGACATTAGGAGTGAAGATATCCTCTTACCCTGAAAAGAAGTTCATACAAAGACTACTTCTTTCACAGAAGAGTGAAAAGATACTACTTGTCCTGAAATATGCTGGCTTTTGACTGTACATTCAGAAGTTAAATCTAGTCTCAACTCAGTGGCACAAATTCATAAGTACATTACTGGGTTCAATAGCTTCTTGATTATTTCTTCTTCATTATCATTTCTACACTGACCAAACTTATATATATAATATATACACACCAGCTTTTATACATATCAACAAGGATTTTTTGGCCCTTCTATGACACATGGTAATATATTAATTCATGATTCTTTTAATTGGTTTCAGGATGAAAGCTCTTTAATTGCATTTTATTTATAAACTAAACATTCACACAAATAATTGCTGGTTTGTATCAGAGAAGTCGTATTCAGTTTCATTTGCTGTTGAAATAAAACATCAAATGAACAAGTCTCCAAAGGTGCCCTTCTCCATCTAAGTAAATACTTTCAAGTCCTCCCTCTAGATTTATCTCCAACATGCTCTGCAGTTTTCCTAGTCAGAGAACTATTTGTGCCTTTCTACCATTTCTTTTTCTTTGAAGAGCTATTTTCCAGGTAAGGGAAAAGCAGACTTTGGGATGCCTGATTAGCCTAACATCATGATGCTGGAATTCTTATTTTAAGACTTTGAGCCCATGTAAACAACACTATCATAATTTTCAATGGCCTTCTCTCCATGCTGTGCAGGTAGATCGTCTTTCCCTGGACTTCTTTTTCTGATTGCCTGGAACTAGGTTGGCTCTCACGATTAGGTAGCATCCCTTCTTCTGCAGTAAGGGCCTTGTCACAACAAAAAGACACCACCAAGTCTACCTGCAAAATCATATTCATAAACATAAATCTTATTTCCCTGTGTTAGCCCTTCACTCTTTTCAGTTAGAATGATTTATGTATCTCAGTTACACACTTCAAGTTGTTATGCAGTATTATTCCACCTCATCCCAGAGTTTTGAAGGCTCTACCTAGTTTCCCTTTGAGCAATCACTCCACTGTTGAATGTGTCCTCCAATTGGATCTCTCCATTGACTAGAAAGCAGTTTGCGCCTACAGCCAACCACCTGCTTGCTACTATTTAATGAAAAGAGCTTTACTGTTAAAAAGTGTGGAGAAGATCCAGGCCCTTAGGGCTGACTCCCTTTGTACTGTTTAAAGAACAGATATGATCATTAATCAAAGTGGTGTCAAATTTCCTCCGTCTTGGAAGATTAAACTTTTTCTTTTTTTTTTTTTTTTTTTCTTTCTTAAAGCTGTGCTTCTGCTATGGAAGCAAATCCCCTTAACTGTCTAGTGAATTCTCTGTTTGCATTGACATGATTTGGCCTTTCAGGAAGATCCTTTCCCTCCACTTCTTTATATGAACTGTAGAAACACTGGGACTGCCAATCTCCTCACAGAGAATTTCTCATTCTTGAATTGTTTAAAAGGATGGTAGTGGGGTCATCCATAAAGAAATCTCATTTCCTTTAAGAGGTTCCTCGAAGTACTCAAATAACAATGATAGTTTCTCTGACAAATGTGCCACTAGTTGGTAACTACAGATGACACTGAAGAGACGCTTCAACCTCTTTTCACACAAAAGTGCTGTTTCGCATCCTTCTAGACATAGTAGTCGCATTTGGGAGAACTATCCCATGATTTTTACTGAGCTAGCGCATATGCTACAATAAAGCTTTTCTACAGTTACCCACAGTATAAAGGACAGAAATCTTTTGAATGAAAAAAAACCCTCTCTGTCTATCTGTATGCAGCTGTTCTTTGAGATATGTTGTACATTCACAGTGTTCCCTTTTACCCCTCGTCTCAAAATTTACTGTAACTGAGAGGAATGTGACATTAAGGGGAGCTCCACTACTTCGCTATTTTGGGTGATGCACAAAATTAATTGAGTTATGAGCACAATTTACATATAATTTCAAGGGGAAAATATCATCCTAGCAATCCTCACAAAGGCTACCTGGAAAATAAACATGTATTGTGTTTTGAAGAAGAAATGTCACTAACCCATGTCTTTAGATTGAGACTACTGATGTAAGCATCTGACTTTTTACTCTTTTGAAACATCTTGTCACCTATAAAGTTACAAACATTATTATCTGGCATGTTACTGTAATTGGCATGTTTGTCTATGTGTGTAGGTTTAATTTTCCAGATCTACTTCTGAATAATTTAATTATCATTTAAAATTACCGGTTCTGTGTTGACTCTGATGGTAAAACCCAAGATACTGGAGTACAGACAATTTTCTCCTGATTATCTTTTGTCTAGTTGAGATTTCTAAACAGAAAACAGCTTCTCTCCCCTTCATTTGTTTACATATTACCCAGTGTTATTCTTCATTGTTTTGTTATTATTGCTTCAGTTATTATTCCAGTGTTTTCTGGAAAAAAAGCCAAAATCATGTATTTTATGACAAATTATGAATGTGATAGATTACTCACACTAATTCCACATATATACTTTATTTCCATTATGCCACTTGCTTTTACATAGTTGGTATATATCTATATCTATATATCTTTATGCTTACTGCTGTGAAGACAAAATTGTCTGTGTGGATACATATTCTCACTTTTTCCTTCCAGCAGGCTTTTTTTTTTTTTTCCCCCCCATCTCTATAATTAAACAGTTCTATTACAGTTTCATTTACATTTCATAGTTGACTAATTTTTCCTGAGGACAAAACCCAGCTTTTAGTGAGCTGGTCCCCCTAGAGTGCAGATCCAAGCGTAAAGCAGTAGCGCTTCTGCGCATCCACAAAGCTGTGGGAATCTCAGAAGCTTGGTGAATACTGGAGTTCAGAAATTAGGTGGAACAACTTCTTAGTCTATCGAAATCCTGATTCTGATACTACTGTCCTCCTAAAGGAGAACCTCACAATCATGTTTCTGCTGCTATTTTATTGTCATCACTAACCTTTTAAACAGTATCCACACAACATTTCTTGGAAATCTGTTACTAAGGCAGATTTGTTAAATCTTATCTAGCAAACTATGTTTTTAATCAAACCTTTCTTACTTTCCAGTTTGCTTTAAGTCAAAATAGTCAAGAACTTTCTAGCATTCTGTATTGGAGTTATGCTACTGTTAGAAAAGGAATAGAAAGACTCATAGTTAAAGAGTAACATTCCTAAAAAACCCCAAAACCAACCAACCAAAAAAAACCTCAAACAAACAACAAAACAAACAAAAACAACCAAAACCACCACCACCCCAAAAAATAACCCCACACCGAAAACCAGTGAACCACAAGACCCAGAAGACCACTAAAGCAAAAGGAAAAATAAAGATAGTTTATTAGAGGTCATAAGAAATGACAGAGATCATTCCTTTTGTATTAGTCATTAATGCAGAGAGTGTTAATGCATTAATGTATTTCTCCCATTAATCCTCTTGAGGACTGAAAACCTTTCAATAGATATGATGTTGTCAGGTCATACTGAGAGGGGAAAAATTATCATTATAATTACATAATGAGGGGACAGTCGCCTTTTGACTCGATCTTGTTAGTAATACCCTTCAGTAACCCACTGAGGTCAATGTCCTTCTCCCAACTACCTTCTTGGAGGATCAGCCTGACTTTCTTCCGGGGAAAAACTTTTAACAGGTCCAGGTCACACCAGAAAATTCTACAACAACTTTGGACCACACTGATCACTTTACCACATCCAAGAGATTCTGTTCAATTACAATTACGTAATACCCCAGACTGCTCAGTAGGTTTAGGGGAAGGTAGTTTGGATTATCTGGGCAGTGTGTGGGAAAACAAGAATTCTGAGGAGGTTCAATAATAAACTGGTCACTGACCCAAAGAGGGTTAATGTCTTTCTTCCCATTAACCCTCTATGAGGGTTGGCTTGCCTTTCTCCCTGAAAAAACCTTACAGCAATTCAGGTCTGGGTTACGCCAAAAAACCTTTCAACAGGTCTAATGTGCCCAGTTCCTACTGACAAGAATAAAATTATCGTTAACTTTTAGCAGTGGGAAACAGTCAAGATCAAGCATATCCTGGGTTGCCATGATTTCCTGCTGGAAATTTTGGCTTTGACCAAAAATCCGTTCTTCTTTGTCCAGCACTCTGGCTGTTATCTGTTTTGAAAGACTTCACTGCCTCTCAGAGTAATCCTGTCTGTGATGCCAATTTAATGTTATGACCTGCTCCTGAAGGCGGGGTAACCGAAGTTCTTGTTTATAGATCATTTTGGGTAGATTAGAGTGAAATGACACAGTGACTGATGTTTATAAATATGTATGTGTGGCAGGTCTATTTTAGAACAATTTGGTTTTGATGGAAAGGAGGTATGTGGCTGTTTTGGTTATAAACAGCCACATACCAATGGAAATACAAATATCATCTCTTAAGAAAATATATGAGAAAAAGAAAGACAGAGACAGAGAAAGGATAAGAGTGGATGGTGGAGAGGAAAGATATCACTACCTGTGCATCCAGTGATGAGACTTGACTGTTGCAGTTTAGATGTCCATTGGTCAAAGCGGTGATTTCAGACTTGATCTGTCAGGGCTAGGGGAAGCCCCCACAACATAAGGTTCAACAGGTTCAGATTCAGATGGGACCATCCAGGTAACCTGAGTGGGGGAATTTTACACTGTTTTATGCAACATTGTGAATCATGGGCAGTCCTCTGGTGCAAGGCCCCCAGAAATGATTCAGGCATCTTTGATGGTTTCTGACATTTATGACACTCTCTAAGACATGACTGCTGTTTCTCACATCAGCATAAGCATAGTTGAGGCAGTTATGGAATTCAGGCCTACATTTGAATGTCCCAAGATATCCCCCTGGGGTGAAGATTTGCACCTGAGCCAGTTGTGTAAGGGAAGATATTTGCATTATCCCACTTAGCAGGATGTGCTTCTTATTGGCCTTTTCCCTTATCTGTCTCAAAATCCATCTTGCTGCTAACAAAGGTTAGTTTGTTGTGGTCATACTCTGGTGGTGGGTGGGCACCACCTCTGTACCTGGGATGTTCTTATGCAGATCAGAAGTTTTACCACCACATGCCCAGAAACTCTGCTCCTCCCCTTTGTCTGGGGGGTGCAAACCTGGCCTCAGAAAAACAACCTGCTGCTTTTGCAAATGGCTGATTTTTTTAGTCATTAACCCTTAACATTTTATTCTCTCACAAGAGGGAAGGAAGGACTGAATTAGTCTTAAACTCTCCTTTATGTGACTGTCTTAAAAATTATAAATTCTGATTTGCATGTTGCTTCTGTCTGTTTGTCTGGATTTTCCCTGCTCAGTCTCTCCTTAAGAAACTGTATAATTTTACCTGTGATATATAATGAAAATATTATTTGTGCACTATAACTATATACGGTTCATATTAGCCTTTCATGATAAGCATTGCACAGAGTTTGAACAGAACATATCAATACAGTAAACTTAGTTTTGAGCACTGGGGCTTTTTTGCTTGGTTTGGAATTTAATCTGCATTATGTCCTGTCCCCCATGAGTCGTTTCAGCTTTACAGAGTGTTCCTAAAGCAGGCTATGAAAAACCTAAATGGCAAAGCTGAAAAGAAAGAGCTACTTAATATTTTCATTTCATATTTAAGTGCTGTTGCTCCTTTATTAAATTTCACATGGCACTTGATTTTTAATGGTGCATTAATGCAGTATTTGAGTAAAATTTTCACCAAGGTATTGTTCACTGATATTCACATTAATATCACATTAATTTATCATATCCAGTTATATTAAATATTATTTTAATAATTGATAAGGTGCTACAATAAAATGCTGACGCTAATAAGCTGTTTCTTTTTAATAGTTTAGTTAGCATTCATTGCAAAGTCATCAATTATAATTAATATACTCTGTCATGTAGCATTGAGTTAATTTCCATTGAGACTGAAACATAAGTGGGAACCTTGTTAGCCTGAATAGCACCGGAGATTTCTGTGAGGCCCTTGAGATCTGGCATTCATTGTTTTCTTTAAATTCTCCATACCAAAAAAAAAATTGAATTTGAGTTCACCTTTGGGAAGTCAAAGTCTGGAAATTGCTATTCATTTTTAGCTAGTGTTTAGGCAGAGTTTTCATCTAAGAGCTGCTCATGAGCAAGAAATCTTTTCAGTACCTGGGTCTTGGAATCTTTCAGCAGTAGTAAGGATGATTTCAGGATCCACTGTTTTTTCAGAATACTTTAATTAAATGCTGTCACATTTAAATACTTAGAACTTTAGGTTATTTTCTATTTTCTACAATGTATTAAAAAAAGTTATTTGATAGGTTTTTTATAATTTCTATTTTTTATGACATAGTATTTTTATAAATACAATCAAAAGATGGTGTATTTAACCTCTTCTTTTACTTTCAGTGTTTGGCTGAACCTTGAAGATTTGTTCAAGTTAGTGTTTGAGTCTTACTGTGTCTGAATCTTTAAAATATGGTGCCATGCAGTAATTACAGGTTTGAGTTGTCTCTATCTGAAAACTGAAGCTTCAATCGTCAGGAAACAGATTTCAGCTAGTGCATACTGGGCACTTTGATTCTCTTTCCAAAATGAAAAAAAGAGTGATTTGTATGAGACCTCAATCACCTTTGTCTGAAACCTGGTATGAAATATTAGTTACCTATAGTTAGAAGGAATAATGACTGCCTCGAGTCACCCTTTTGCCTTCTTTCTACATTTTAAGGTTGTGTATGCTAAGTGTTGTTTCTTATTAAGACAAATAATGTAGGGATGTTCTGTCTGTAGCTTATTATCAGATGATACTAGAAAGAGTAGTCAAAAATCTCAAAACAATTTAAATCCAAAATAAGCTCTCACCTTGGTTTCTGCCAACAATCCCCTGAGGCCAATTAACATCACAGGATTTGTTTTGAGAACCTGAATGGGGCCTTATGTCGGTGGCATATGGATTGAGAACAAATTAAGCAAACTGCAGAAAAGGCTTTCCCTGCTGTTTACTTCTTCCTTTGCTACTCCATTATTCTTTACATATGAATGGTACAAATAGTACAAAATAAATGGTTTGTTTTCATCAAGGCATTTCAGTAGGGTTTCCAGTGAGATATTCTAGCCTCACCACCATTATGAGTGTTGCTTAAAGGGTATTGTGAGAGACTGACATAAGCATCCTTTAGTAGTGTGGTCCTATTTTTACTTGAAATCTATCTTAGAGAAGCAAACAGTGAGGGGAAAAAAGAGAGAGAGAAAAAAAAATAAAAAGGAAAAGCCACTACTCAGGCAGTCGCTGGTAAGAGGAAGGAAAGAATCCTCAGACAAATAATTGTCTCCAGTAAATGTAGTGGTGATAACTATGACGATGACAGTAATTACAAAAAAGCCAACATCTTCCTGCTTTCTCTCTGGTATGGTTACATTTTTCATGCAGACCTTCTCAAGCTCCTCCTTGGTATCTTATGATACTGATAACTCTGAATGGAGCATGTATGGGTGCTGCAGGCTAAATAGCAATTAAGGTTCGCGCATGTATTTTTTTGTGTAATATTTATTGTGTGTTAAAATAGCTATTAACTGGTTGTTATCAAGGTTCCATTCCAAAATGAAGTCACAGGCCAAAAGGTACCATGTCTGGAGTGATGCAATCTTAGTGTAGAGTTATAGGCTAAAAGCCACAAGCCAAAAGAATGAGAAGTGGGATGAAAACAGTATGATTTAAAAATCAACGGCAGCATATAAATGACAAGTTACAGGCTCACAGGTGAAGGGCAGGCTGCAGAATTGGAGATGCAGGGCTAGTAACATTACAAAGATTCAGACACTGTGCAACAGAGGTGCTGTGAAAACTCCATGTCTGCCTCAGCTTGATGCAGCGTTCAATTTAAGAGGAAGCTTCAGCTCCTAGCACTATATTAGAGTTTGTACAGGAAGTTGTGCTTGGGTCCAGTCATATAATTGTGTCTGCTTTGCAGAAGTCATATGCTCACCTTTAGAGACTGCGCAGTGACTGTGGAAAACCCTGATTTTGCTATTATATGAAGGCAGAGCATACGATGCCTGATTCAGACTTATCTGTGACCCATTTTTCTCTTGTATTAATTTTGCATGACCATTCTACTGGGTAACAGTATTGTCCAACAAAACCATAAAGAATGATTGACTGTCTGAGCTCTGCTTCTTCTCATATTTTATAAACTGCTGCACAATTTTGTAAATACAACAAAGGTATTCTGCGTTCAGTAGAGTGCTTTGTGGCAGAGAAGCCTTTAAACTGGTAACGTACTACTTCTATTTGATCTCTGCTTTAGAGATCTGCTTAAAATCCTGTCAAACCTTTTAGCAAGATATATGAAAGAAAAGTAGTAAAGCAAACTTTTCCGTTAAATAAAGTTACTGTTACATTTTACATGAGCTGTATTTCAAAGCAATTCAGGAATCCCTGAATTTTGTTTGTTTTGTTGTTTGTGTTCATATTCAGGAAGTGTTCAATAATTTTCAAAAGATCTACCCTCTGCAGTTTCCTTTTATCCAATTTCAAGTGAGATAATGAAGGAAGAAAAAAAGTTACTTATGTAAATAGAATTTAAATGATTTTATTAAGCAAAAGAACAAAGAATGGGGTCAAGTACCTGTTCCAGACAGATTACTCTCAGTAAAAGGGAATAAAAGAACAATTTGATAAAGCAGCAGTTTTTAAGTCTCCTACAGTCTTTAGAAAGGTTATAACAGGCAACTTGGAAACTGTAGTGAAAATGAAGCATGTAGTTCCTCCTCTAAAACATTTTATGTGTGGAGATAGGTGGTATACAATTAATACGAGTAATTGAATACTAAGGTGGATATTTTTAATTTGTAATAAATAAAAATAATTTTAAAAAGAGCACAAGATTCAGAAGTTGTATTGGGGAACTAGATTAATCTTCTTTTATCTGCTTTCCACCTTTTGAAATATAGAGGCAGTACCATATAGATTTTCTATTTAAAAAGTAGATGAGTTTAAGGGCCTTGTCTTTTGGATGCAATAGTTTGGCAGACTTCCATAGTTTGGCAGATTTGGGAAGAGAAGGCTCTAAACTGGTACAATGTAAGCAGTGGATATTTGCAGAACACATTTTGTTTATTATATGCTAGTTTAAGCTATGCACCAAGAGATTTAGATGTGTTTGAATATGACAACAACCTTTTAATTTTACAGATCTTGTTGGAACACGGTAGGTGCTATTTCGTGTTACTTCTGCAAGAATATTCCTTCCTTCCTTCCTTCCTTCCTTCCTTCCTTCCTTCCTTCCTTCCTTCCTTCCTTCCTTCCTTCCTTCGAAAAGTCTCATACATGCAAATGGAAGCTTTTTGTCATTTCTTATATCCTCTAATGAACTACAATTTTTTTCTTTTCTTTCCTGGTCTGGTTCACTGGATTTTTTATTTATTTTTTTCTGCTTTTGACTCCAAGCAGACTTTTGTATATATTCTCTGTTGAAAAAATATCTTGGATTGCCCTTTTTTTTTTTTCCTCCACAGAATGTGTTTGAAATACCTGAATAAATTGAAATAAATAAAGTGAGAACTGGATCTTTTTTTGTTTTATCTAGAGTGGATTTTGGTGCCATATTGATAGTAAAAAATCTAGAATTTTGAATCTATTTATTTTGTATCTTGAAAATCAAATAAGTTAATACAGAAACAAAAGAAAGGTAGATATGTAACATAAAGGGATCTCTATTGCATCAAAATGCATATTTCAGTGCTGCCTCTTTTTATATCTCTTTTTGGGTATTATATCATATGCAGATTTTTACATTCTTGAATTGTGCCTGTATTATACTAGTCTAAGCACATCACATAACCACACAGAGAGCACTATGAAATATACTCCCTTTCTTTAAGGGCTACAGCTGGAAGAGCTAGTCCTGAAAACAGTATACCTGTTCACCTAAATTCACACTAATTTTTCCCACACAAGGTTGTGGTTCAAAGTACAGAAACAGAATAATGGAGGCGGTAATTACTTTAAGCTCAGTAAAGATTATTTCTCCTGAAAAACTCTGTACTTTTCAATATTTGCATAATTTCAGATTATGTAGATATTAATATAGATATAGTTGATTTTTACTGAAGAAGAGTGCATATGATTAGTATTCAGTGAATTATATTTAATAAATGAAATTTGAATCAGATGTTTTTCTCATATAGGGGGAATGAGAAATCTTTTCTCTTTCATCTCTCTGGGCTGGGGAGGCAGGTCATTACATCCAGATGAGGGCAGGTTTCTGGAACTCCAGAAGGCATTGAAGTAAGGAGGTGGCCTCTGCAGTCAAGAACTAGAGCTCTTTCAAGTTCATATGGTTCAAACAATATTTGTGTGTTTGAGACACTAAAATCAGTAGTTACTCATACAACACGTGCTAGATACAGAATATTGCATGACATAGTTCAAGACCAATTGGCAGTTTTTAACTTTTTAGTTGCCATAAGTGGATGAGTCGTATCACTTTTTTACACAAAACTTCGATATTTCGTCAAGAATATAACTGATGTAGTTCATTTCCTTTGCTTCTGTAAAAGAATTTTAAATTGTATCTGATCCTATCGAGCAGAATCATCATGCCAATGCAGTTAAAGACTTTTGTTTCATTATGCGTAAAGGGATTAATTGGAGGTGACGAAAATAGAAGAGAATATGACTATATTTTTCCAGTCTAGTAATTTGGTGCTCACAATGGTAACAACGAATGTTGATTCATGAGTTATTTCAGAATTTTATTTCCCAACTGTTTAATATTTGAATTTCCTCTAAGTGTTCCTTCTCCCCTGTTTAATGCCCTACCCATTATGCTATAGAGGTTAGTCAACATTTACTCACTTTTTGGCTGATTTTCTGATCTCTTTATGTGAGGGACAAGTCATAGGAAATGCATGTTCAAATTTCCAGAGTCAAAGTGAATTGAATTTAGGTGTCATGCATTCTAGCTACGTGTTAGCTACCAGATAAAAAAGCACCAGCACTATCAGCTACTGTAAATATTTTTCAAGCAAAAAACATGACTTTTTCTATACCACTCAGCAAAATATATTAGGGCCTTTAAGGGGAGAGATGTCTGTGACTGTGTAAGCATTTCCTGTGGTCAAGACCAGACTCAGTATTGCCATTCATGGCTGCTCTTTGAGTTTCTAGTTCCTCATTGTGTGACTTGTGGTCACACAGTTCTGGACTGTAGCGTACAAGAATGGTTAGAAAAATACTCAGTTGAAGTATTGGGCATAAAGTCCTCTGTATACCCGGGCCTTGATGACAAATGGAAGAGATTTCAGGCATTAGCCTGTAGAGAAAGGAATTTTTCCACAAATGGGGCCAACATTTCTGTGAAAAAAGTCACCTAAATCTTCAGGCCAGGAAATTGGAGGAGTTAATTAAATGTGGCCTTGACTTGATAGCCTAACATTAGCAAAATATAGCTAGAACCTGATTTGTCACATATTTTGTATAAATTGAGGAAGGGAAGTTGAAAAAGAGGTGCTTGATTTCCTTTGGAAATCTCTTTCTGGGGTCTGTGTCAGTGATTTACTGACTGACACAAGATGAGCTAGGAAACCTGACTGGTCAGAGGACATGAGCAACCCTTTGTCATGATAATGAAGAGAATGATGGGGCCTGATGAAACTGTATAGCTGTCAAATATTTGGAAGGAAAAGGGATAATAAACACTGAAAACAGACTATGGTTTTATTGCATGGATTGGAGGTGTATGAATGCTAACTTGAATTCAGAGAACTTTGCAAAGTAATTGAAGTTCCTCAAATAAATGCTTTCATGTCCTAGGAAGCCTAAAAATCTATTTAACAATTTTAGAAAGAATACAGATTTGTTTCTAAACCTACTGCTTCTTTGATACAGCAGATCGGTTGATTTACAATTATACGTTAATTTATTAAATTTTTAACTGTTTTAACAGGTTTATATCAAAATCTGAATGAGGTCTTAATGATGTTTAAATCAAAATAACCAGTATATTTTATTCCTAGACTGAACAATGAGATATAAATATCAATCTTGTGCACCTTAAAAAAGCTGTAGATTAATAGTTGGTATGTTAATGTTACTGTGGGATTTTATAAGGTGATTTTAGTCCATTTTTTAAAGCATTTTGAATATCTGTTTGAACAGTGGACCAATATTATTTGATCTCTGTTTGGATGTTTTCATCTATGTGATGAAATTTGTGTTTCATATTTGGAATAACTATATTATTCCAAATTCAAACTGAGTCCATGGGCTGGAACATACCTCTCTTTCTATACTTTTTTATTTTCTTTACCAGGGAGCTATGACAAAAAAATGTGTAATGAAAGTGTCAATAGGTGCTTACTACAGATGGCTGTGAAAAAGACTCACCTACTCTTTACCCAGAAGGGAAAGGATCTGTCTGCTTAGCCCTAACTTATATCAATAAATGTTGGTTTGCTTTGCAGTTTTTTGTTTTATTCCAGTTGGAGAAAAGCATGTTTGAATGAACTTGATTTATTGTCAGATTCTTTTTTTTTTTTCAGCATCTTATTGTCTGCTTTTTCTAATACTTGTAAAGCTGAATGCAGAAGTAAAATCAATGTTATGTTTATTTGAAATGCTACCACAATAGTTATATTTCAATAAAATATCCAGTGTTTATGGTATCCAGGCTAACCTGCATTATTGTTAGGATAAATTGAAGGTAAAAGCAGATAAGTGCACATAATAAACAGAGTCTCTGAAATCCAGGAGATAGCAACTTTGACAGGGTTTCTAGGAGTTGGTCCTACAGAGACTTGATAGAAATATACTTTTCCTAGATAGCCTGTTAGAGTTTTCACAGGGTCGAAATATTACTGCTAATAACCCATATTTTATTGAAATGGATCATTCACTTCCTTTTTTTTTTCTTTTCTTTCCTTTTTTTTTTTTTTTTTTTTTTTTTTTTTACATGTGTCTGTTTTCTTTAGCTGAATGTGGAGCAACTGTCTCTGGAAATGAAGGAACATTGTTGTCTCCAAATTTTCCATCTAATTATGACAACAACCATGAATGTATCTATAAAATTGAAACAGAGGCTGGAAAAGGGATCCGTCTTAGAGCCAGGAGCTTTCAGCTGCATGAGGGAGATATTGTTAAGGTAATAAGCAAATAATTTTATTTTCTATCATGCTAAACATTCACAATGCATGAACAAATGTGTTTTTAGTGCCAATTATCTTTATTTTCATTCCACTTTCTGGCAGAAAGTTAGTGAATTCTAAGTGGGTAGCATTATTTTCTTTATACTAGATTCAATTATTTATATTAGATGCGAAGAAATTATAGGTGACGTTGGGAGTTCAATTACGTTTCTAGAAATATTAGACTGTTCAAATTGGTTTCAAATCTGAAAAGAAAACTTAAATTGTGAACTTGGATTTTGAATACCTACCATTATTTTATGTTTGTAGCAATATTTATAAGGATAGCACAGGGATTTTTATTTTTTTCTTTTTTGTCTTGAACAGAACTGTTGGGATTTTTTTTTCAAATAATTAATTTACTCATTTAAATAAAGAGACTAAACCTTGAGTAAAAGTGTACTTATAGAAGATGTCTTTCATTCTTTTTACTTTGCAGGTAACCTTTGAAATATGGCTTAAGTATACATAGATTTTGAACATGTACTTTTCTACAGCATGGCCATAATTTGTCTGTTCTTAATAATGGCTGTTGCATTCTTGTATGTACTGAAAATCATGACATTCATCTGAAGTGTTGACCACACATTAAATTAGTCTTTCAAGTTTATGTCTCAAAATTTTCAGTTAATTAATATTTAAAATCACAAAGTATTCAGAATTCAGTTAGCAACTTCCTTTCTGGAGGTCTCCCAACATTCCATTTAACATGTTAGAAATTGCTGTCTATATTTCAAACTTGATTTTTTTTTATTTTTTTTTTTAATTTTTTTTTTTGTTTGTTTAATTTGCACTAAATGCGTTGCACAAGGAGGTTAAAGATATCTCTGTTATGGATCAAATTTGGGTGGCTATATTTTCATCCATTTTGTCATCTTAAAATTGTCACCTTACATAATTAAGTGTGACAATTCAATGCCAAGTTATACGTTTCCTGCAAAGAACAAGGCATTTAGAGACAGGATGAGATAAGGAGGGAAAGAGTCTTCGTTTTAATGTAGACACTTAAGTCTTTGTTATTATATTTGTGGTTTTCAGCAAGTACAATCTACATTCAACCATGAAATAAGCAAAGTTTTGAGAATGCCCCAATAATATCAGGACATTACAATAAATAGGACCGCATTTTTCCTTACCCTCAAAATCATTGATAAGCTCCGTCATGCTTGTATGGCCACCATGTATAAAACACCGCAAGACCTTGGCCTATGGTTTTCCTTTTAGATCAAAGGGAATTGCGTAGATGGGCAAAATATGTTGTCTGTATTGTCCTTTCTTCCCATTATCCATGGTCTTATAGTGCAGATCCCAAAAATATTCTTGCTCTGAACAGATGTATCAGAGAAGGAACGTAATTGCTCACTGAGTTGCTTGAATGTGGTACATAAGTTTCCCAGAAGCTTTGCACATATCTGGTTTATAAATAATTTAATAAACTACCTAAAAATCAACAACAAAAAAACCTTAGAAAACCCTAAAGAAGCATTCAAGAAACCCAGTTATCCTTCAGAACATTTCATGACTAATGCTGAGCTTACTTAGAGATATTCCCTGGAGATATAAGATAGATTTTCCTGAGAAAAACCTGTTCTGAGCAATCTGTTAGATACTTTCTTCTTTCATAGATCTTTTAGCACAATACTTCAGAGGATCCAAAGGAAGCAAAGGCAAAATTGTGCTGGTGTCTGAACTGCAAGGCCTGTTCTGTGGTTCTGAGTCAACTGGCACAGAATAACAGCCATTTACTCAATTAAGCTCTCATCCACCATAGTCTCTCCATTACTTACATTTATGAAAATTAAGTCTATTTCCTCTCCATTTCTATGCCAGGATGTTCTTTTACTTATTTCCATTGGAATCAGCCCTTTGGCAGGGCTATGGACTTTGAAGTTTACTTTCTTTCCTATCTGCACCCAAAATACATTGAGCAAAATATGCTATAAACACAAGCCTTCTATCTTGTGCCTGCACAGAAGAAAGCCCCAAGACTGCCTTGCAGGCAGCTTGTGAGCACTAAGGCTTAAGAATATTTATAAACCTTGTGCTGAAATATAGGGCATTTTCACAGGTGAATATCTCACTTTGTTTTAAAAGAAAAATATATATGCAATGTTGCATCAGATGCAGGTGTCCAGGCACTGGTGGTGGTGTCTGTGAGGGGTGGCTGGGGCTGCCCGTGGTGGGCACAGCCAGGAACAGCCGGCTCCAATCCACCCACTGCAGGGCACGGCTGAGCCCACAACTGAAGAGAGGCTGGCACTGGGGAAACACAGGCAAGAAAGGGAAAAAAATGCTGCTCAGTAGTGTATGATAAAGAGGACGGACTGAAAACTGAAATAATAATGTAATAATCCCAAGGTCAACCCACCAAGGATTTCAGACAAAGTACATAAGGTCACTATTTGCTTGGGGTGAGATCAATAAGATCTCCATAAGGATGTAATGAAAGGATTTGGAAATATACATAGGAAGAAGCAAAACAATGTCAACAAGCTATATGGGATTTATCTCCTGAGCCATTAATGGAATATTTTAAAAGCATTTCCATTTGGGATGATTTTGTGCCCTAAAGATCTCTGCAATTAAGAAAATCTGCTAAGTTTTGTGGTGGGTAATTTCTTTTTACTGTCAGAATGAGAAAATGGACTTTAAGAAACTCTAACCAGCATTTCCTTCTCCTTCAGGTGAGTGTTTTACATTCCCACAGCGAGTGCGGATACATCCGTACTGTTACTGGAGCATTGCACCCCATCAATAACTGCAGCACTGTCCTCTTTTGTCTGCGTGTTTTAACCCCAGCAAGTAAAGCAAACACTTCCCTTTTAGTTTGTCACAAACATTTAGGTGAAATGGGGTGTCTCTGAATGCTCTAGCTAAATTCGTCCTAGTGGTTCAAACAATGCTGTGATCATTCCCAGCTGTCCCCAAGACCACCTTCTACAGTTTGATTACATCTGTAATGCTAAGCTCTCCAATCTTACACATCTAGGTGGCTCACTCACACTGTTTCTCAGAAACAGTCCCTGACCTATGCAGCTCCTGCACTAATGCCTGCTCAGGGAAGATTTGTGAGGATGGTAGTAAGCCCACGTTAAATGTGTTCCAGGGGTGTACTGACAATAAATACTGTGTAGACAAGCAAGTTGTGGGGACTGGACTCCTACTCTGTCACTATTTACTTGCTTTGTTACCTTCAGTAGCAAAGTATACCTTCAGTATAAACTACCTTCAGCTGTGTATATTCAGCTTAGTATTCAAGTGGGAATATTGAGGCTGCATATTGAGGCTGTGGTGCACATGAAATAGCATATAATTTGCAAGAGTATTTCTGTCCTCAATAAAACTAGTGCATGAGGAAGGGTCAAAACTATTGCTTTCAAGAAAAATGCATGCAGGTTAATGACTGTAATTTGTGGGCAAAGCATTCTATAGCTGCGACAAAATTTGAACTTGGATTAGTGGGATAGAAATTTGAATTCCAGTAAAGTAATAGAAACAGTCTCACCATTTTGAAGGTCATGTGGCAAAACGTAATACTTGGATTATCTTTTTATTTTAAAGCTTATCTTCCTCATTCACTAACACTGTCTTACTGATCTCCATGTTTTAACTGCCACTTGAAATTTCGTAATTTTTTAAAGTGGCTACTTATGCTGAAATCTTTATAATGTGATCACAGTGAATTTGTTAGAGGTAAGAGAAAAAACAGAATTCCCTGTCTTTTATCTGTTTGGCCAAATAGACCTTCCTTTTTATTTCACAGCAGAGAAAGTAGTAATTGCAGCATATGAATTATATTTCAAATGGGTTGTCCTAAATGAGTTAGACATACACACTAAATATTAATAAATAGGGATAATGTCTAGACTACTTTATTAAATGTATTTTCTGCCTCTGAAATCAATCACATATGACATGACACAATGGTTGCACACAAGCTGTCCATTGGGAATGATCCTTGCCACATTAATTAGCACAGTGAAGAATTTTTAGAGAAAAAGCTTTTTCTTTCCTGGGGATTGTTCAAACAACTTCTCAGTATAGGCAAGGGAGATTCAGTGCTTATATTTTTTCGCTAACGCTGTTTCAATTATTAGAGTAGGTATGTACATACTTATGTATGTAACATTAACAACAGCTGGGCAAGTGTTACAGGTACAAATTGTCACAGCTTTCTTTTTTTTTTTTCTTTAACAGCTGCTTTCACATAATGTCTCTTGTTTTAATTTCATAAAGCACTGATTTCATTTGTGTCTGGATTAATCTTGAGAGATAATATTATTTAACTTGTTGATTCTCAGGTAGGAAGAATATCTGTAACAGTCAGTGAGGTAGGTTACAGTTAAAATAAAATGTCTAAGGGGCAAGTGTAGTGTTTACCTGGGTGTTTTTTGTTCTGTTTTATAGATGAACAAAAATCACTTTTTAAACATGGGTGTCATTTTTAATTAATGAAAAGTAACAGAACATTAAGTTCAAAGTATTATCTCATGAATCAAGTATAATGTATTTGTGGAAATAAGTCTTAGGGGAACAAATGCGTATTTATTTTGTATAATAGATTTCCAGCTCTGATAAATAAAGTGTAATCAGTCTGTGAAAGTCACTGTAGTTCTAACCCACAACAATGGTTAGAAGCTTGAAAGTAATTTTTCAGATACTCTTAGCACAGCTTAAAGTCATATTTTTTCCAAGAGGTAAATATTAAACATGTGTTACTGCTTGTATGAATCTTAAATGCAATTGATTGTATCTGTTGATATATCTCCTCTATGTGCCCTGATATAAGACAATCTTTGCCTTAATAATAAGAACAGAGTTTATTGTTCTATCAATGGCTAGCACAATATATTATTTTCAGAAGCTTCTTTTGGAGAAGTTAGTTATTAATATTTATGTATATTTATTAAAATAAATGTATGCTTGTCTTAAACTTTATGCATGTTGTTTTTATTATTTTATTGTGTTAATGTTGACATTTGAGGTGAACATGGTACTTTCAAGACATTTATCTATATTGATGGCATGCTGGTATTTTCCCCACAGAGGTAATAGAACTGCTTTTAATTGTTGGTTCTCACCTACAAATGTTGCAATGGTCTGTCCTCTCAAAAGATGCCTTTCTAAGTTTCATTAATAGATCTACCTTAACATTCAAAAAGGAAGAAGTGTCTGTGACTCAAATGTAGCAATTTAGATTGCTAAATTGGTTACTGTCTGGCTCTGACTGGAATCAATATAAATCCTCACAGTACCACCAGGTCTGCAAGTGCAGAGATGAAGAGCTTGAAATATTTATGTAATTATAACTTTTGCACTAGTTGTCTATAGTCAATCTAGGATATATGAGATAAGGACAAATTATCTTTCGCTTCATATCAGAAACTTGTCCAAATTCATTGCTTTTGTATAGACATTGATGTGACATTTCATATATGATATATATTTACACACTTCATATTGCTTATTTTTCCATGAGAAATACAGGTCATTTATTTAATTTAGAGAAGAAATTATCTGGTTTAATTTGCCTTGAGAAAACAGAACAAAACAAAACAAAAGCACAGAAAGCTGTTTTCTCACTTAGTGGCTTTCAAGGTTTTGCAAAAAACAAAAATCGTTTTTAACCCCAAAGCCGAGAGTTTGTATTTGTCCTGTATTGGTGAACATTTAAAAGAGCATTCTTATTCATTCTAGGATTTCAAAAAGCACAGAGGTTGATATTGTTGATTTTGTCCTCTATTAAAAATTTTCAATAAAATAGCATGGTAAATAAGGACATCTTTGCAATTAGTTTGGAAATAGATGCACGTATTTTTTTGAAGATATTTTTTGTTAAAATTTATAGTGAACCAAAATATTGCTGCAAGCTTAGAGTCTGAAATAAAAGGTGATGGATTGACTTTAATACCTCAGCTCTGCTGTTGATATCTCCAGACAGGAGAGAACAGAGTGGGCTGTAAGGGTTTGCCTTCAATGGTGATTTTAGAACTTATATTTCTATTGGTCTTTGTGAATAATCATGAAAAACAATCTGAGTTTATGAAAACTCAGAAGATAAAGTTTCATATAAATATTAATTTCTTTCAAGATGAGCTCACAAAACTGAAAAGGAAAAAGACTATAGAACACCTTAAGGGAGACAGAATATTTTAGATTTCACTGAAATGTATAACCAAGGGGTATATACTTCACAAAATAGAATCATTAAGTTCTGGGGGAAACTATTGGCAATAAATAGCTAACTTTGGAAGTGTTTATAATGGTAAAGTTTTCCAGATATTTAGATTTGATGTCCAGTTTCATACTCTTGTTTCTTCAAGGTGTATGATGGAAAAGCCAGTTCTTCACGCTCTCTGGGAGCCTTCACCAAAAATGACATGGTGGGAGTTATCCTTAATAGTACCTCTAACCATATGTGGATAGAGTTTAATACCAATGGATCTGATACTGACCAAGGATTTCAGCTGACCTACACAAGTAAGTAGTTCAGAAAGAGGGTCTCATTGATTACTTTTGGGGAAATGTTTGTTTCTCAGGTGTAGTAATTTCTCATGGAATGGTGAAGACCATTTCCTAGAATGTACTGTGGTTAAGACACCGAGCTTTACTTAACTACGTGGCTGGATAGGTGTTAGTAATTTAAGAACATTGTTTAAAGCAAAATTGTAACTTTTTAAATTTAAAAAACATGATAATTTTTAAGACTTAACAGTGGGATTTGAAGAAGAATGAGTAGTGAATTGTGACACATGTGGGTCCAATATATTAATGTTACATTATAGCAGAAAATTTATAGAGTGCTAGATTTTTAAAAGGGAAAATTCAATCCCTGCAGTCAAATGTTAAAAAAAAACCCAAAACCAAAAGACAAAACAAAACAAACTAACAAACAAACAAAAAAACACAACAAAAACCAAATGAGAATAAATATAATATTGTGCACCTGGATGCACACTCTTGTGTCCTGACT
This sequence comes from Margarornis squamiger, assembly GCA_035222235.1. Classification (NCBI taxonomy): domain Eukaryota; kingdom Metazoa; phylum Chordata; class Aves; order Passeriformes; family Furnariidae; genus Margarornis; species Margarornis squamiger. Next base: position 94,050,961 of record JAWWTY010000106.1, read on the forward strand.
GCTTGTCAGGATCAGGGTGGAGTATGCTGGAAGGAGACCTGAGTGAGCAAGTTTTGACAAGTGAGTGCACTTGTCCCACAGACTAATGCAACTAATTGATTTTTTTTTTTTTTTTTTTTTTTTTTTTTTCTGGCAAAACAGTGAATCTTTAGTGGGGAATAACTCTGGGGATAACTAGTTTGCTTCCAACATGCATATAGAGATATTTTGTCCAGGTTTCAAGGAATCTCTAAGTCCCTTTTGCCTTCAGTTTATTGCCTTTTATATTACTTTCCAAGAGTTGCTGTTGTATCCTGCAGAGCAGAGCACCACAACTTACTGTGGCACAGAAATGTAATCATAGATCTTTCTAGTAGATCTGCTGGCTTCCCTTCAGACTGGAGCTAGCTGTGGAATAAGGAGAAATCATTCACTTTCTCTTCTGCCTTTCTGTTGTGTCTGGTAAATCTGAAATTTTGTCATTGTACCTTTGGAGGTTTTTTTTCTTACAGAACCACAAAAGAACCTCTAGGGAAATTTATTCTAATTCTCCTTGAGAAATTTTTGCCTATAGAATTTTTTCTTCTAAAAAAAGGAACCAAACACTTGTTTTAAAAATAATCTTATTTTAAGGGCTCTGATTTCAAGGATCATGAATCTGTTCCTTTCAAACCCTGCTTTGGTGATCAGTTCCACCTAGTGTTTAGAAATGTCTTATTATTTAAAGATGGAATGTTGCCTAATTTCTACATCCAATAGCTTGATTTTGTTGCACTTACTTCACAATTCTAATGTCTGCTCTGCTGCGCCACTTTTCTGTGTAAGTTATGATAATTTGTGTCTAAGGCTTTTCTCCTGACTGATTACTTTTGAATATATTTTCTACTCTTCCAAGTATTTTCACATTTTCTGAAGTGTGTAGACAGAATTTGACACAGTCTTATAACAGTGATCCTAGAGAAGCAAAATTCAGTTTCCTATGTCTTCATATCATTTTGCTTTTTTTCTTATGTTGCCAAGTATCTCATTTATTTTATCATACATGATCCATTTGCAGCTGTGCATGATGGAAAACTTACCTGTAAGGACTTTTTCTTCTACTTTCTCTCACATGAGACAGTCCCCGTTTGTAAATACAGTCTAATTCCTTATCTTTCGCTTGTATTTTGAGGAAGCCAAATTCAATATAATAAATTTTGAGACAGTTACCATCTAACCAGGTGATTTCCATCAACTGTAACTGTTATTTCCAAACCCGTCAGTGTGAGACTTTTCACCTTTCATATTTTGACTCAAGCAGAAGATGTATTCTTTTGCAATAGTTTGCAAACTTGCTGCAGTGCTGACTCACATTCTTTTTCTGAAATTGTCCAATCCTAATAATATCTTAAAGATTAGATATACCAGAAACTTATTATTTGATGAGTTTGGAGTTTTTGGTGCAGTTCCAATTCAGTTACTGAACAAAAGTGTCCATTTTGCATTTGGTAAATGAATGACAAATAATAACTATCACAAAGTGATAGTTATCTTACTAGATTAATAGAGCTGTAGTTTACAGCTGGAATTAGCTTCCCTGAAAGATTGCTCTTCAATTTATTTATTCACTTTTCAGATTAAAAATACTTTGAAATTACTAAAACAAAGAAAAAAAAAGAGTGCTAAAATATTGTCTCACTGAAGGAAACAAGAAATATATATGCTGTAGTAAATGGGATTGAATAACAAATATCATAAGACATTTAGAAAGAGATAGGAGTGATAACCTAATAAATCTAGTGGTAAATTAGTTTGGGTGACTTCCTGTTTCGTTGCTGATTTCTTGATATCCACAGAACATTGTCAACTGCCCTTAATTGTTGGTCTTTGTAGTACTTTTCTTCCCATTAATGCTATTGAAATTAAGAAGTTACATTGCAATGTGTTATTAAAAAGAGTAATTCAAGTGTTTACTATTTCATTTCTGTGCGACTACTTTTCCACCATTTTGATATTGTGAATTCTGAATATAATGCTGAATTTAAAAACACAACAGAAGAAAAACTAATGATTTATGAGAACAGAAAATCTGCATAAAGAAACTTTTATCTTTGTTTTCAGAATCTCATTACTGACATAATAAAACCAACTTCTATAAACTTAGAATCTGGGATGTCTGTATAAATTGTAGAAATCGGGATATAAGCAGATATTAAAAGGAAATCTATAAAGGATTCAGGTTCTAAATGAAATCTGATGAAATTTTTTATGAAATCTCCTATACAGGAAATTACTTTAGGTACTATACTGAATGGAAGCTGGAAATTATAGTAATTTTGTTCTTTGACCTATAGCTACAAGATTGTTTCAAGGAAATTAATTCAACCCGATTGGTAGAGTTACTTGAAAGGATCATAAAACATCTGCAGTCTTTTTCATTTTAACTCTTTTAAGAAACTAAGAAACATTTTGACTGAAGAGTAAAATTACAATGATTTTTTTTAAGGAAACTGCTTCAGAAAAATGGAGAATATTTTAGCCTGAGACTAGTGGAGTAAGTATATACTAGTAACAGTCAGTGAAACTGTAATTTGAGCTATAGATGAATCTGACTCTACCAGAGGAGAAGAAAGACAAGAGGAACGAAGAAGGAAACTTCTCTACTTTCTACAAAACAAGTTTATATAAAACCATTTCCTGCTAGGAAGAATAATGAAAACTGTCATATAGTACTTCTACACTGTTGTCACAGAGAATGACTGGGAACATTTATATTTCAGTGCTGAGAAAATAACAATAGAAAATTGATGGGACTAATTTTTTCTTACCTGAGAATGTTCTCAAGTGTCAATAGATTATTCTATCATAAATGTTGTTTCAATGACATAGAAAAGTCTTTAAGTATGAGAAAGTGGATAAGTTTAATCTGAAGAATGAAGCCAAAATTGTACAAGTTTTCCCTTGTTATTTATTGCTTCTCTCAAACAGACATTGCAAAAATAGCAAAGTTTTTCTCTGCCCCGTCTCCAATATATTTTTGGTTTTAATCATTATGGGAACTGTTTGCAAAATTCAAGGAACAAAAAAGAACTTTTAAGATGGCTTTAATTCCCTAAGAGTAGAGGGCATATGTACAGTTCTACATGTAAAAAATTAAGTTTATACATGTAGCCACTCCTGATTCATGTGGAAATTTTGGTTTTGTTTTGGGTTTCGTTTTTTTTTTTTTTTGTCCCCCCCTTTTTTTTTTGTTTTTGTTTTTGTGTTTGTTTTGGTTTTTTTTTTTTTTTTTCATTGAGAAAATGTCAGTTTTTCTTTCATAATTGCAGTTTTATAATTTGGGAGATTTTTTTCCCTCTGATTAGGCCTTTTCTACCCAAGACACCTCTAGTTTATGTGGGGAAGAAAAGACGTAGATATAGGGATTCCCACAGCTGGACCTACTTTTCCTGCTCATTCCTCTGTTAGAAGATTTGGCTGTTCTGGTATGAAAATGCCAGTGCTTTGTGCTGTCTTGTCAGTAGCAGTTAATGTTAAATTGACATTCAGATGAAAATGAAATCTTATTGATGCCACACAGTGACAGGCAGGAAAAGCAAAACACAGCTGTCTGGTAGAAGTAACAGGCTGCAACTTTAAATAAGAAACATTGCAATACAGCTTCTGAATAACAAACAGGCGGTCTTCCTACTATGTCTAACCATTCCCCTATCACAGTCCTGACACAAGAGGAATTTTAACAGTGGCTGTTTTCACTCATCATGAGAAGAACTGAACTTACCCTGGCTTGTGTCACAAGTACTTCCTTGCTTCTGTTTAATCCTCATTCCTTGTGCTCACTAGTCTCACTTTTCCTAGTACTTTTCTGTACTAAAATAATCTCTGCACACTTAACCACACATGGCATATACAAATGTTTTGTGACCCTCTGAGTACTGCCCAATCCTGGCTACTGTATGATATATATGGAGTTGTACAGATCACAGATCACTCAGCACTTTACTGTGCTTCACAGTTTTCTCAGTTCCCAAACATTTGAGAATAAAACACTCTTTCCCTTCACAGTACCAGCTCAAAATCTCAAAAAATCAGTTCATCTTATGGTGCCTGATGATAGGTGATACCATCCACCCATGTCCTCAGAAAGTATCCTGGTGTTTTGATGTATAAGGAACTTTACCACTGGGTAGAATTGCTCTCTCTACTCTCCTCAGACCTGAGGATTTTTACAAGGTCCCTTGCACTGGCAGCAGCCTCTCTGAGATAGCAGGAAGCTGCTTTTGGACCTTATACAGACATCTATTATTTAGGAGCAGCTTATCTAGCACTTCATGGCAATTTCATGGTTCCTCAGTCCTGTGCAGTAAATAAGAGAGGCAAAAGCTTCACTTATCTGCAGAATAAGCCTTAGAATACATTGTAATGAGTCAGTGGAAGGGTCCATCCAGAAATACTCACAGATATTATCTGTAGGAGTATGCTTGGCTGCACTGGGCCACTCTGCCTCACAACAGACTCCTGTGTCTCAGAAACATGCAGAACTAGATACAGACTTTATAAAGTCTGAACATCATTCAGAAATTTGCATTATACTCTGTAGATAGGTTTAGCTTTCTGAAGACCTTTCACTGATCTGCCCCTGATTTGGTGCTACAGATTAAAAATTAAATTCTGTGTTAATTCCTCAACACTTGTCTTTTATTTGTATTCTCCATTTCCTTGTCATGTGAAATTAGGTATTCTCCTGCACTTCTGTGCTAAGATGGAAATGAGAACTGGAAACAAGTCTCACTAAGGACTTGTCTTTTTGAGAGTGAATGTTATGTAGGCAAAATTATAACTTAATGGTAACTTTCTCATATTTTGAATCCATGATGATTTCTTTCACTGAAATCAGAGTTGTGCATGGTTATCATTTCTTCCAGAAGAGTTCAGGCCCCTGAGCTGAGCTCCACTCCACAGGACATCCACATAGATTTTTCTTTTTTTAGATGTCGTTTTAGTATTTTCATTTGCATTTATCATCCTCTACATTTAGAAAGCATAGTTAGTAGCTTTACAATATTCTTTTCATTGCTTTCAAGATATACTTTTCAGTTCAAGAAAAGAAATTTTTAAATACATTTCTCAGACATGGTGCAGTAGTTTGGCATTCATAATACTCAGTTATTGCTAGAGATTTATTTCTAATTTTCAGTTTAAGTTCTGTGTTATAATCATTGTTTAACCCTACCTCTTTCAAGGGATAGTGAAAGTGCATGGAAGGTGAGTCTGAATTAGTGTAAACTAAATTTATATAAATGGTTTAAACCTGGAAATTAATTTAAGAGAAACAGGAACTGAAATTTAATTTAGATCATTTCCTATTCTACAGTAATTGGAAATATTAGAATGTCAGTGAAAACAATGTTCTGAAGCTGCAAACTCAGACAATTACTCCAGTACACAATCAGACTCAAATTCAAGAATAGGGTAGCTTTGCCTCAGGCTGTATAATGTCAGTTGAGCAGAAAAATCCGGTAATGAAAAGAAGCTCTTGCCGTTTCCTTTCTGTAACTAGTCTGTATATAAGATGTGTTCCAAATAGAACCTACACACACTGCAATAAAAATGGAAGATAAAACTAAATGAAAATAAAGAAAAGGCAAAAATAATTAAATGAGTCTATCTTTACCTACGCATGTATGATCTATTCATAGGCCCTTGAATAGCGGTACCATTATGTGAATAATCCCAAATTAATGTAACCTATATTGCCTACATACAAAAAATTATACTAAAAGAAAATCAGTTTCAAAATCAAGAAACAAAAATTTAATCAATGCCAGAAGAAATGTTTGTTAAAAATATTATTTCAGTTCTCTTGTGTACAAGAATTATGATATCCTGATTAATAACATGATCATATAGTCTCTTCCCTCTTTTCTCTCACAAAGAAGTAAACTGCCTTCTGCTTCCATTATATTCAATATTTATATAATCTTCCCTTCCCCCAAACCCACAAATTTTTATATGAGCATAAAATATTTGTTCTTATAGCACTTTATAATTAATGTTGGTTTTCACTTTTCATTTAAAGACATATATGAAACTGCTAAATCTAAATTGGTAAACATTAGGTGCCAGATATGTTGGGTTTTTTTTTCTTTCTTTCTAAGACAGAAACAATGAAAACCATTTTGTTTGGTGAATATAAGCATTGTAGGAACCTTCTATTTGAAAAATTATGTTAATTCCTGCTTTGTAGAGGGAAATGCTGGCATAGTGATGCTTGTGCCACAGTTTGGCATTTTGCCCATCTCAGAAAAATCTTCCCAAATTTTTTGTGGTATAAATCTTTAGCCAGATAGACCTTATGTGAACAAATCCTACCCTAATAATGAGCCATCCAAAATACTCTTTCTTTAGTGAAAACTCTCAGCAGGCCTGGTTTAGGATGGAGCAGAATGGTTTATGCATCTATACTGGGTTTGACTGGAATGGAGTGAATTTTCTTTATTTAGGAAAACGTAGAGTTAATTCTTCTTTCAGAAAGAATTTCTTCACTGAGAGTTGTGAAGCATTGAAATGGTCTGTACAGGGATGTGGTGGAGTCACCATCCCTAGAAGTGTTCAAGGAATAACTCGACCTTGCAGTGATTGCTATGGTTAAGTTGGCACAATGGTGTTCAGGCAAAGATTGGACTTGATGATCTTGGACATCTTTTCCAACATTAATAATTCTATGATTCTTCAGCCAATGCTGAGTATGCTTCACAGTGTCAGTGCCTTCTCTGCTACTTGCTTGGACAGCCCAGCAGATAGGCTCATGGTGGGCAAGAGGGTGGGAGGTGACACAAATAGGAGAATTGACCTGAATCGAACTTCGTGTACTATTGAACTGTTCCATACCATGTGATGTCATGCTTAGCAATAAAGCTTTGTGGAAGTGTTTCTGAAGTAGCCATTGCTTAGGGACTGACTAGGCATCAGTCTACCTTTGCTTGGTTTTGCATCCCTTGTTTCTTCTCAGGTGTTTGGATTTTCTTTTGATTCATTTACTTGCTCTTATCTTGCTGATTCTCTCCAGATCCCGCTGTGGGGAAGTGAGAGAACAACCGGGTGGAGTTTGTCTGCCACCTGGAGTAAACTCACCAATATCCTGTGTTTTACTGCCTTGTGCTGTTTGATTTCAATACCAAGGGCATAATAGCCAGACTTGAAGAGAAGTCATAGAGTAAAAGAAGGGAAGAGATGGGCACCTCTAATTTTACTGTGTTGGGAGCTTGCAATAGGCTGCATTACCAAGAAGGGAGACATGGGTACAGGAGGCAAGAGATACACCACTGGATATGGAGAAAGATGATTTTTGGGACAAAAAGGCTAGGGTGCAAATGTAAGACAGGAAGAGAGCCAGACAAGTTGTCCAAGCAATGTTGGAAATATATGAAGAAAAGGATTGAGACTGCATTGGTAAGAAGAAGGATGCAAAAAATGAAACTGGGAAGAGGAAGAAAGACAAGAAATAAAACAGTAGTTAACTATTTCTCAGTTCCAATTAGAAAAGAAAAAAAAAGAGATTGCATATGAGGTATCACATGTGTAAAAGGTAGTTTGTTAAAGCTTGTTTAGATTTTGTTCTGAAAATTAGCAGTTCTAGCCTGTTGAAGGTCTCCTGACTTGTCTGTGTATGGTTCAGAGGTTCTTATCTGCTTAAAACTGCGGGGTTTTCCGAGTGTTGTTATTCGCATCTATTATCAAGGAAAGATCTGCTTTTTAAAATCTCTTGCTATTAAGTTTAAAATGCAGTTATGCTTTGAAGGTGAGAAAGAGCCCAGGGGCTATCAGAGATCACCACAGATGTCCATATGCATATGTGGTTTTACATTTGTATTGAAATTCTATCTTTAGATTATGAAAGTAAGATTTTTCAGTGATGCCAGTTCAGGAAGGCTTTGTACCTATAGCATGTGATTTAAATCTTCAAGCAGATTTCAGATAAATTCATAATCTCAGGAATGATGGCCTAATGATTATATTACTTTAATATTAAAGGAATGATCATATTTGAAAGATTATTGAGAGCTTACTGGGAACAATTTCCATGAATTTGTCAATACAGGGGCTTGAAGGACAGAACTTCGTTACCTCCTTTGCCACCTCAACCTAAACTTTCTCTCTCATATTTTAAAAAGAATCTATTTCTATGAAGCCATTATAGACTTTTACATTATATGTATGTGCAGCTGGATTTATTGAGTTTTAGCTGGAATCTTTTCCAAGAGTTTGCCCATTTCTTCTGTTTTTTGCAAAAGACTCCTGTTAGACTGTTATGAATACTTTCCTCTTTTCCAAGTTCTGGATAAGTAGACAGTACAGTTACTGTAGATTTCTCCCCACTTCTGTAATTACCAGAGTTTTCCCATGAGCAAAAATTCCTGTCTGAAGGTTTAGAACACTTGAACAGAACTGCCAATATCTTACTCATTACCCCTGGCCTTCTTGCCTACGTTGTCCTCATGTTGAATGAAAAATGATTATTTCCTGTTTAGAATTATTTGCTCAATCGTCTCTTTTGGGAAAGAGGGGCTGATAAGCAGTTACTTAAGCCATGAAGATGATCAGCACTTAGACACCTAAGATGCTGGACTAATCTTTCTAGAAAGCTCAAATGTAAGATATTTTAGTTGCCTCGTTGATTTGCTGTTTAATTTATGAAAGTATAAACTATAATGGTCTAATTGTACTATCTAAGCTACACAGTATGAATGTATTATTCTGTTTAATACTTTCAATACAAAAGTGTAATTTTATGTACTATATACTACATAATGATATGTTTTTAATGATATAACATATATTATACAATAATATATAATATAACATATAAAGCTAGAAATTTCAAATAATTTGTGGGTGCCTCTGAGATTAAAGCTTGATCTTAACTTTCTTCAGACTGATTTTTTTCTTTTCTGAAAACATGAATTTTCAGTAAAAAAAATAAATAAAAAATATCTAGAGTTTATTTGTAAATATTTTAGAGTTAACAGTTTAGAGATAAGAATGTGACTTTTTCTCCCCTCTTGTCATTATATTAGCTAATTGTTTAAATTTCAACAGATTAAACTTGGTGGCCTTAAACTTAGTAATTTTTTATATCTGAAGATAACAATAAATAAGAAACAGATTTTTTCAGTCATCTAAAATATGTTTCTAAGTATATAGAACTTTAAAAAAGTTATTTCAGAATAAAATGAAGATTATTTCTTCAAAAGCTTATGCATATTAAAATCATCCTGCCTAAATTACGTGTACACAATATATGAGCAGAATAAAGGATGCGGAATTAGGGACTATTTGGAAGAAAGATAGTTAAAGAAGAATGCTATAAACCTATTTATTTATCTTCCTTCTGCTTCCATTAACTTTCTAGATGAGGAAAGTTGCTTGAGACAAGATGAGGAAAGGCAGACAAGATTTATGGTTTTCTTATATCTAAGTTTTTTTACCACAATGTATTAAGAACTTGATTTCAGAAGTGCTGGGCATAATACCACTAGCCAGAAAAACAGCTGCTGTGTGCATGTTGTTCCCTGTCAGTGTGTGAAAGAATCAACACAGTTGCAAATGATGGCATTCTTTTAACTTTCAGTCCTGTCTGTGCCATACTGTTTTTTATAAGCTTGTAGAATGTTTTTTCCGTATTTCAATCCAACCATTACATTCATGGTGACATCATTCCGCTAAGGGTGAGTATTCTAGAAAAGACCATAAGGAAATGAGTACATTTGCAATCACTGAAGCATTTGGTATGTGTTAAGACAAAGTATCTTGCACTAAATAACACAAGCAAAAAAATATGTCTGTTCATGTTATTTCTTCTTGTTCCCTTTCTCCCCTTGAAAGGTAAAACCATTCTCTTCCCTCAAGCAACCTACAAAATATTTTTAAGTACTATATCAGTCATTGGCTGTATCAGTCATTTTCCCACTGATTATAAAGGGGGCTTAGACATGGAGGTCCTCATGATATCTCTCCATAGACACTTGAAGTTAAATCTCTTAAACTCACATGGAATTTAACCTTTAATCCCTGCTTCTTATATGGAGTATAAATTGTAATTAATTATTTACTTGCATGCTGATTGCAAAGCTTACTTGGATGCTTTCTATATGTGCGCAGCAATCATCTTGCTGCAGTCACGTGTATTTTCACACCCATCTCTTTCAAGCATTGTTATTTATTACAAGTATTTTCTTTCAATAAAATATGAAAATTATTTTTTCAATAAAATAGTCATATAAAAAACTGTCTTCTACTACCTCTTTGCATGTATTTAGTTTGCTTTTAAAATTTTGAATTTTTTATTTATATATGTGGATGTTGTAGCTGAAAAAGGGACGACAAAATTTTGAATAAGACACATGGTTGCAAAGCACCTGGTTTGAAACTGGTGGAGAAAGGCCTTAGAATGTTTTGTAATGTATCTATTACAGAAGAAAATTGCATAAAATAGTTATTTTTTCATTTTATGCTCAAAAGACCTGTTACTGATAACATGTCCAAACATCTCTGTTTTACATATTTTACATGTTTACCTAAATTTTTAAATGTTGCTTATGTTAAGAAAAATTGCTGAAATTCTTATTAGAAAGTATTATCCATCGAATGACTGTCTCATCCATATAGTCAAAATTAATTTCCAACAGACTGCAAAACTTTTGAGAAATTAAAAGTGTACTTCTCAGTTTCCAAAGGCTACAAAACAGCAGATGTCATTAATGCTTAGGAGCTTGTTTTGCTGTACAAGCATTTAGAAACATATCCATTTATTGGAAAAAAAAACATGGCTTATTTGGTCTCTTTCAGATGATCTGTGTTAGAATGTAAAATATTAAATCCCCAAGACATGAAAATATTTCAATGCTTCTTACAAAAACTTTACAGATCCAAGAGAGAGGTCTGGAACTAATTTTGTCCTGGTGTACACAGCTTATTTGTCATTCCAGGCTCTTTGAAAGTTCATACAAGTTTCCGACACCTCACTATAATCACATTATCCAAACACTTTTATTTCTATAGATTTTTCTATCATTCTAATAAGGTAAAGATTTTGTAATTGGCCAATTTTCCAGTACATTTTTTTTTTCCCTACAACTGTAGGTCTCAATAGCACATAAATGGTTCCAAGAATCAGAATGACAAGAACTCTTGTTTTGAATTGCATTGATTTAATGAAATAGATTACATTATGGATGTTTAGGATGCAACAACTGCAGAATTAGTATCTGTTGACATTTACATGCATTTAGAAATCCACTCTGAACATGAACTCAAGTACTATTTCGTACTTTTAATTACTCTTTGGTAGTTCAAGAAGGATACTATGTTTAAACATATCAGCTATGTTTATGAGCTTAAATGACTTCAGATTTAGGTAATACTAAAAGAGTTGTTGATGTTTAAAATGTTTTCATATAACCTTTATTTTATAATATTAAAACATCTGTTAATATTTCTGTGTATGTACTGAAATAGGTTTTATATATACATTTATCTTTCTTTTTTTGAAGTCATCCCCAAATATTTTTTCACACCACTTTCAGAAGCTGAAGACAGGTTATACACTGTGAACTCTGTCTTCTGTGGAAAAATTGAAAGACATTGCCTTTTCACAATAGGCATAAGCAGAGCCCATCCAGTTTATACTTATGGTATAGTAAGTAATATAATTATTAGTGGTTATTAAACAGTATTTGGGGTCCCTTTAGTGTTTAATATATGAGCTGGAAAAACCTTTTTACATTCAGTAAAATTAACCCCTTGTGGCTTGTCTGGTGAAATTATCATAGTGATTAGTGGTATTTCTGTTGTAATAATATTTCTCCATCTGTAACAAACAGTAATGTTAATAGGAAATTATTTTACTATAAACTTATTCATCTAAGCTAAGATATTTGATAGTGTTGACCTACACCTACATGCTATAGCTTTTATATTTTCAGGACCTGTTTGTCTTTAGATTAGACATCTAAAGTTTCGAAAATAACCCAGCTGGCATTTCTTTCAAAATGTCTTTATAGTTTTGTCTGTAGCCTTTCTATTTAGGATTCTTACTACAAACTGACAGAGTTCACAGAAGTTACAACATAGGTTCTTGCTTTTGAATTTACAAGAAGAAATTCCTTTATTTGATTCTTACAGTATTCTGAGATCATATATGAGACCAAGGTTCCATGATCATTAAAAGTAAATCTGTGGAGCATCAGGATGCCCAGCAGTGCAAATCTGATCTGAATCTGGCACAAACACATGATTGAATTTCTGTGAAATTAACTAGAGCATACAGAAAGAAACTTGTAACCATTTCATGCTTTTATAGCAGTTTATATATAGTTTGGCATAAAGTCAGAATGGCACTGACAAACAATAATTAATTCAACATAGCTGTAAATAAAGCTAATGTGTCAAAAAGCTGTTGAACAAATTTGCACCACAGGACCACAGTATTAAGGGCTGTGATGTTACATTAATTTTACTGTCAGTTCAATTATTTCCCCTGCTTTGAAACTGTTATCTTCCATCTCCATGAGTAGAGTTTTAATTGCCATAACATATTTTGTGCCAATGAACAAGGTTTACTAAGCCAGAAAGACCGAAAAAGGAGGAATAAAGCCCTGCAGCCTAATTTCTTGCCTGCTGATAAAGGACCTATATTCTGATCCCTAATAACAGTGGTTTCTATGTTCTACTAAGTCAATCATAATGTAACATGCAGCAGCATATTCTTTTGTAGAAAGTAAAATTTGGATGAGCACCATAGCTCACAATTCAGAGTGTCTTTGTTGCTTTTATCCATTCATAAAAGTCTTAGCATTGAACTCAAGATTAGAGTTTCAAAGCAGGGACCAGGTATCTAAAGATTGGTAATACATGCCTTTTAAATGCTTACTTTTTTTATGTGTCTGGCTTTAGGAGAATGATTGTTCCAAAGTACCTTAGGACTTTTTCCAGAAATAGAAGTAGGAAATTATTTATTTTTCATATAGCCACAGTAGGTTTGCATGCAGTGTAAATGCATATGTACATATATAGTAAATGAAGGGTAATTATCCTTTCAAAAAGGATGATACCTCAGAACTTCATCAGCTTCTGTCAAAAGTGCACTGTGTAATATATAGAATCCCTGAAAATTTCCCTTGGAAACACAAAATGAAAATTCTCTTCTTCATATTGATGGCGAGTTTGAGCAGGTGTGATCTTGAGATGGAACTGAAAGGTGTGCTTCATGGATGTGCATACGTACACCACCCACTAATGGACACAAAAATCAGTCCAAAGTGAAAACACTTTAGTGCAGGCAGGGGCATCATGACCTCAGTGTCATTGTTTCACTGCCCAGAATTGCCCCTACTGTACTGCACTGCCTACTAATGTAGCTAATACCACAGTGCCCATCATAATTAAACTGAGTTAAAAGAAGCTATAATTGTCTACATATATTACAGACGTCAATAATTTTTGCCCTGACAACTGGTATTTCTACATTCCTGATTATTTACATCAAATATGACAGTGCAAATCAATTTGGATAAATAGTGTCAGGAGGTGACAGCCAATCATCAGGATGTATGCTGGCTGTTTTTGTCTTAATTTAACTGCCTTTTATTCATTCATTGTTCTGATAATCCTGTAATGAAACTTAAGAGTAAGATAATTGGCAGCAATTTGCCAGTACAATAATCTTTCTCAGCAGTAAGAATATTGGCAGAATTTCTCTGACTGCTGGCCTGTTTCAATGTCAGGTAAACCCAAGTGCTCTGATTGTGTGGAGCTCATGACTATATTTCCCTGCTGTGAAAGTTCACAGCATCTACTTTAACACTGAAGATCCATTACAACATTTCTACAATGAGACTTCGCAATATGATCCTTTATTACAAATTATACCAGATGTACCAGAGTATCAGGGAAAAAAAAGAATGGAAGTTCAATTTTTTTTTGTTTGGTTGGTTGGTTTTTTTGGTTTTTTTTGTGTCTAAGAGGAAGTGGAATAATTTTTTTCCTAGAGTATGCAAAGTCCCATTTTAAAAATTTGCCAGGAAAGCCAGCAGTTAGTTTGTTAGATATTCTTGCAGAGAATGTTCTATTTTTGAGATAAAAAAGCAAAAATACGCTTTATTTTGCTACACTGAATGTTTACACTTTTTTTTTCCCCTAGGCATAATATGGTGCAAACAAATGTAAAAATTGAGTGTACCACTGGACTCTTACTGAATTATCAATACCTAAAAGAAATTAAAATCAAGGTGGTCTTTTGATAGATATATATGCATAAGCTAAACAAGAAAAGGAGATTCTGAAGGGTTTAGAGTCTTAAGGATATTTAAATTTAGGGTTTATGTTTTTGTTTCAGGCTAGATATTTTTATTTGCTTGTTATTTTTAAATTTATTGTGTGTGAAATAGGAAATTGAATTCTTGTACCTAACACAGTGACTTGTTAAATTATCTGCAATCATCTTATCTAACAGCCCCGAAAAAATATTTGGTTTGGGTTTAAAATGGACTGGCTGAAAATCTTAGCACCTTTATTGATATAAATATTGATATAAACTCCCATGGAGTTTCAAAAAATAAGATTTTAAAAATCTTTAAGTCTCTTTCTGTAAGAGACTTCATGTCTTTTGACACATGTTCAGGCTGAGAAATTCCTCTATGTACCACTGTGTATTTAGACACAGTGTTTTTACCAAACTTGTGTTTTCCTATTTATAATTTTATAGGTACCTGGTTGTTTACCGATACAGAAATACAGTTCATCTGTAGACTGTGGGGGTCTTGAAGAAGTAGGCAATTCACCTTGGGATAGACAGGTAAAAAAGCCTTTCCACAGGCCAAAAAATAAAAAAAAAAATAAAAAATTGAAGAATATGTAGCAATCTAAAAAGCAAAGGAGGTGAAAAACGTCTATGTCAGTGAATACTTGAAGGTATAAGTGACTTACAATAATGATGTTAACTATTAATAAGGTAAAATAAAAACTGAAATAGTTTTTGTGCTACGCAGTATTTCAAAGCAAGAATAGAGAAAGTGCAGGCAGGCTATGGTAGGTTTCTCTCAATCTTCTAAAGCTTGTGACATGATCTCTTTAACTCTTCACATCTATCATAAATGTTTACACCTTGTGCAAAACTGAATGCTAACTGGAATACATGAAATCATACCAAGACAGAAGAATAGTTTTAACCCAATCTTGACGTCTGTAATAAAGATGGCTGTATAGCAGACTAGGAAGACTTGTTTGTCTTATAGTTCATTTCATTTCACCCAAATTTGTCTGCTGGTCTTATAAAAGATATTACCTCTCTCTGACAACCCTGTCTCCTTTATGTGGTAGAAGGTACTGGAGAAACGAACTCTCTAACTGTGTATCAAAGTTACAGATTTTTTTTTATTTTTTTTCCCATGATATACCATATATTCTTTAATCAGGGAAGTTTCACATGTAAGTCATATGCCACTGTCTGTGATAACCAGATGTTGCACCTACTAAAGAATGGGAAAGTGTCTAAAAGCAGGTGGCAAAGTAATAATGTTACACTGGCTCAATATGCCCAAGCAGCCTTAAAATATCATGTTATCTATCATACTTACATTTTCAGTATTTTACATAAATATCTCTGTATGTTTAATTAGGAAATTAAAATTTAGAAATACAGCTATTTGTTGTGAAGTTCTGCTCATCTGAAGGACCTAATCATCTTGGCTCTTTGTAGTGTGTGAAGAGAACTAGACCTCTTTAGAATTTCATAATCCATTCAGTCTACTACCGTCAATCTTTCTACCTTAGTGTATTGAGTGTGGCTGGGACAGAATTAATTTTCCCACAGCAGCCTTCATAATTCTGTGCTTTGCATTGGTAGCTAGAAAGGTGTTGATAACACACCAGTGTTTTGGCTACTGCTGAGCACAGCATCAGTACTGTACCATTCATTCTTCAGTCGAGGCCAAGATCCTGGGAGAGGATACAAGTAGGTTGGGTGACCCAAACTAACCAAAGGGATATTCTGTAACATATGATGTCAGCTCAGATATAAAAGCTAAGGACGGGGGACATTTGTTGTTTCCAAAGGCTGCCTGCTGAGAAACCATCACACACTGTTGAAGTCCTGTTTCCCATGGTGTGGCCAGACATCACTGCCGATGGAAAGTAGAAATAAACCTTATTACTTTCTGCATCACTCTTGCACCTGCAAACTTTTGCTTCTGTTTTTAGTAAACTGACATATCTCAATGTACGACTCGTTTTCCATCTTATTCTCTCTCCAGTCTCCGACTGGGAAGGGGAATGATAGAGAGGCTTGTTGGGTACCTGGCACCCACTACATTTAGGATGAGATTAACTATACTCCCTAAGTTACATACTCCATAAGTTAGAGGACAGAAAACTATTTAGATATGACTGTTTATATAATCAGTGCTGAGAGCCAGCTAAAATGTTTGTTATTTCTTTTTCTGGAACAGAACATGTTTACAAAAAAAAAATTGTAGGGATGTACACAGAAAAAATATTTTAGCAAGGGAATAATGATAAATATCTATAATCCTTTTGTACTGTGTGTCATTATAGATACTCCTTCTGACATAAAGGCTACACCTCTGTTAGTAAACTAAACATTTTCAGGGCATGAGTATGAGTATGGGGAAATGATTTTTCAGACTGACAAAATGTTAGGGTAAATGCTAACATGCTTCTATCTTGACGTATTCTATCTATGACTTTCCCAAACAGGCATAATATAGTAGACAGCTGAATTCCTAGGAAGTGGCTTTGTAAACAGCCATGCTCTTTTAAAGGATAATTGAATTTAACACTGCATGGCTGTGGTAAGAGTATTTTTATTGGTCTTGAGGCTTGATGTTTCTTAAGATATTAACACAAAGTGAGATACAGTGTCTATGTGATGGAATAGCGTTCTTTTCTTGGGTGTGATTCATTTTCCTTAAGTCTAGATACTTAAAATTCTGGGCCAGTATAGCCTACTATATAAAGAAATAATTGAAGCTGAGTTTAAAGTAAAGGTAGAAAGTAAATGTCTCCAGAAGCTGATTGAACTGACTGATCTGAACACCTGTTAAAATAGGGGGTAGCATGTTTTCTAGAAACTCATATTTTTTCTACTGACTATGAAAGTAGCCTAGACTAACTAGTTGAAATTTAATTTTCGGAATCCTAAGTTATAACAGGATCACAACCTTTGTGCCCAATTAATGATCAAAGAAAACAAGGGTATTTTTTGCTTTCAGAGGACTCATTTGATGGATAGCTTTAGCCTCTGTACAGGAAGAAAAGCACCTTAGACTCCCTGCCATTTTTTTAGACTGTAGTTGATCTCAGTGCCAGGAGAAAGGCAACAAGAAAATATGATGCTGACTCTAGCTTGTGTATTTATAAATAATGAGAGGTTTTCTATAGTTACTTTATTTACTACTTAGGGAAGGACCTCCTAGAATTATAGAATGATTTTGGTTGGCCGGGGCCTTAAAGATTATCTAGTGCCACCCCCTCTGCTGCCTTCCACTAGAACAAGTTGCTCAGAGCCCCATCCAGCCTGGCCTTGAACACCTCCAGGGAGTGGGCATCCACAGCTTCCCTGGGCAACCTCATGTAGAGAATGAGCTGAAAACAGAAAACTGAAGCAAAGACCAACAGCCTGATTCAGAACCCCTGAAAAGCTGTTCAGTAAAATAAGGATAACAAAATAGAAAATATTTGTGGAATTGGAATTACTTCTTTGGAGTGGGGACATGGCAGCAATAAAAAAGAGTCCACAATGAAGAAGAATCTGGAGTTGAGAAATATTAATTTGGAACCTCTCTTTATATTATTGCAAGAACTGGAACTCAAGGTAGAAGGAGAGATAAAAAACGCATCTTTACATTTTAGCAATGCTGTGTGGAGAAAAAGAAGAGAGAAATGGGTAAAATGTGGGAAGAGTTGTAGCTGCTCAGAGCAGATCTGCTCATTCCATAGAACACAGAGGGAGCTATTTATCCCATTCAGCATGTTAATAGGCCAAAAAGGAGAATGCTAATTCAAGATTGGTGTAAGAATATTTCTTCATTTCAGAAGAGATGAAACTGAAGCTATGCTATCTTGACACTAGGATGGATGAAATAGCCTTTGCATTTTCTTTCTGAGTTACCACTGTGGTTTCCTGACTTCATTATGGAGATTAGATGACGAAGTAAAGCTCCCACTTAGTTCAAGATACACGATTGATGCTTCATTTCCACTGGGGAAAAAAAAAAAAAAAAAAAAAAAAAAAAAAAGAAAACATAGAAGAAAAAAGAAAAGTGTTTTAAATTACAAAATTTCTCACTAATCTCTTTTAGGATAGTATAGATAATATACTTTCTTCAGTAAGCTAACATAATAATCAAATATCTATTTAATGATTAGTTCCTGGTCTCAGTTTCTGATTTCCCCAAATTACATATAATTTATCTTTTGTCACTGGGGATACATCTAATGTAATTGAATCATGAGAATATAATTTGAATCAGGATCAGATTCATTGGCATTGTATTTTGTTGCATATTTTATCTCTGTGTCTTTTTGTTTTTTCCCATTTCTGTTTGCAGGTTTTGACCTAGTGAAGTGTGAAGATCCTGGCATACCAAATTATGGCTATAAGATACGAGATGAAGGACATTTTATAGACACTGTCATTTTATACAGCTGTAATCCTGGCTATACAATGCATGGTAGTAGTATTGTGACCTGCTTAAGTGGAGATCGAAGAGTTTGGGACAAACCTTTGCCTACTTGCATAGGTAATATGGATTGTGACAATGATTGTTTTTGTGTTTCAAGACAAAACCCCCAATATTCTGTCTTTCTATACTTTATGAGATGATAATGGTGCAAACAGATTTTAGATTTCAAGTAAAGATTTATTATGAACATGAAAGTATATCTTCTTTGAAATAGATGGCTGGCTGTTAAAGGTTAGAACATTACCAGGAAATACTTCCCTCTGTAGAGCAGCCTTTGATGAAATACTGCTGCTTTGGTTCTGATCATGCCCTGGGTCATCAAGAGTGATATACTATCACAGGCAATGGTATTATCTAGACACCTCATAAACTAAGAAAGTCCCATGATAACGCAACTAAAATTATGGGGTTTTTTCAACCTAATCAGTTTTCATGAGGAATTATATCAGCATTTCACTCCTATGAAGCTAATTTCTAATTTCGATCCCACATTAGTGGATTGTTTTATCTGCATGCTCTTGAGTCATTGTCACCATGCTAGGGCACTCCATCTGTCAGAGGTTTGAGACAGACCTTTTCTTTAAATATCACATCTCTTCAAGTGCCTAAAACTTTGTTTCATTACATCCAGCATAAATGTTAAATAGAGAATTGCTAGGTGAGATGCAGAAAATAACTGAAGACGAGAAGAGCTATTACCCACTGTACCTTTACCAGGCAATTTGCACCCTCCAGTTTTGCTTTCCAGTCCAGCAATCACCAGTGGCTTCCTGAGTTCAATTTTCACATGGATTTCCCATGAATTTTTCTGTCTGTGTGTCTTCTGATGCTTAGTTTTTACCTCTGCTGCCTGCTACAGACAGGTCACCAACTGCTTTCTGCCCTCACCTCACCTATAGGATAATTTCTTCTTGATTCTTGTCCCTTTCTCGGGGCTACATTCGCCATTTCAGGAGCTGCATCCTGATGAACACATTTACAGACCTGCAGTCTACAAAAGTGCAAGCTCCCTTCATTTCAAACGTTCAGCTTACCCAGAGGATAAGTGCTATAAAAACATCAGTACACAGCATTCCTGCCATCTTAATAAAGGTGTTATGTTTCCCATTTGATTCTAGAATTAAATCTGTAAATTTTCTCCTATATATATGAGAGGTCAAAACAACTCTATCCAGTTTTGATTTAAAGACTTTTCCAGACTCTTTATACATTCATGTCCTCAAGCTCTTCAATTTAATTGGCTAGCTTCCTTTTCCTCTAAGATTGCCCTTTTGTAGAGAAAAGCCATAATTAGCCCCATCTTTGCCTATGTCCCCACTTAATTTAAATGAAGTCATTACTTCAAGGTCATTTTCTGCAACATCTGCTTGTACCTGTGTTCACTACCAAGAAAGTATTTGAATCAACTCTAAAATACTTGTTGCTTTCAAGTCTATTAGGTGAATAAATACAACCATCTACTTATTTCCTTTCTTCGTATAACGATTTGTCTTCTAATCTGTATGGGACATGTTAAAATCTCAATCACACAGCATTTAAAATAATAATAATAGTTAAAATAATAAATTCCTGTGCACTCCAGTCTGACGTGGAGGAGGCTCGGAACCCAGGGTCAAGTGAATTTAAAGAAAATTGCTATCTTTGCTCCAATACATCTTTTATAATCCTTCTCCAAAATACTTTTGACCAATATGTATATTTTTTCATGCTGACTTTAGTTGTTTACTGCATTTTTACTATATAATGCTCTTTCCAGTCATGTATCTCTAACTGTATTTCCAGTTTTCTTGGTGACAGTATACCTTTAAACTTTTGTATTTCACTTGTGATTGCTACTTCTCTTTTTTTCCTTTTTTTTTTTTTTTTTTCTCTTGAACTTTATAACTGGCATTTCTAGTTTTTTTTTCTTTATATTATTTCAAAGCTTTTGGAATCAATTGTACAAAAATTTCTTGAGGAGCTTATTTCCTCACTGAGTAAAATTATGTCCCTCTATCTATAGAATAGTCCTTTTTCTTTTAGTATCCTGAGTCAGATTTTGGTCTTACTTTCTGTCTGTTCTACCAAAAGTCATCTTTCTAGGTACATTTATCTCACTCTACATACATTTTTAATTGCTGTCCTTGTTCCTTTATTTAAAATCAAATTTTGGGATTTCATCGATTTTGTATAAACCACCTCTTCTTGTTTCTCAGTTTAAAACTCTTCTGAAGTATTAATTAGTTCCCCAAGAAGTCAAATATTCACTATTCTCTTTTAATATCTTCTAAGAATGACTCTTCCTAAACAATCTTTTACAAACAGTCTGTTATCATCATGAAATTAGGGGGCTTTTTCCTGTTCTATGCACAGGAAAACTTGTCATGAAGATCCTTGAAAATTTAGTTAAACATCTGCAGATTATTTCATGTTTTCTTCCCTTCATTTCAAAGTTATTTATAAAATCTGTTCTTCCATCAGTTTTATCTTATCACAGTTTGATATTTTTCTACTCTGATTTGAATAACGTATTTTTCCTTTTTCTGAAGTTGTCATGAGCTTCCAAACATCACATTCTTAGACATATTTTCATAATATCCTCTGGTTTGTGGAGATCTTTTTTTTCTTGTTTTAGATCAGTATTTCATATTTGCTGTTCTCTTCAGTGACATTTATATTCTTCATTGTCTTTGCTATCATTTCAGTCTCACTAAAAAAAAAAAAAAACAAGCCTATACATAGATATATTCTACATATTAGTAACATTTAGCAATTTTTAGAGATACAGTGCTTAGCATTTATTCGCATTTTTTCTATGTTCTAAACCTTGATGAAGAAAACCAATGAATTCTTGTAATTCCTTCTCTAGAAGATTACAGAACTTGTTTGAATATGTCACTTCTATGAATTACAATATAGTTATTTATATGGTATATTCTTTGAGGTGGTGATTTTAGAGTGTGCGTATTTCTGCACATTGGAAAAAAACCTCTGAATTTTTGCAATCACTTCTGAAAATTTACTTTCTATCTACTCTTAAAATGGATTTTTTTCAAAAAAAGTATATATGCATCTTGTAAAAATATGCATGATCCCTAATTTTATGAGGTATTCTATTTCTAAATGAGTTTTTCTGAATTTTAAAACAAATATGTCAATTAGTTTGAGTTGAAATAATTTTGGTTTCACTGAGCTAACTTGAGTTCTTTGGTAAATACGGTACTGTATCAGTCATTTCCTACCTGTAATTATCTATCACAATGATTATTGCATTTTGAATTTTCTTGTATAATGGAAATTAATTAAAATCTTAGACAAGGGTTGTGTTTGAAGAAATCATGCACTAAACTGCTTTCTGCTGTGGTTCTGTAAATAGTATGTAGTGTTTTGAGTGATCAAACCCACAGTGCAAATAAGTGAATTACTCACTGTATTTTCTTACAGTAATTTTTCTTCATGCTAACTTGGTTGTGAGCAGTAACTTGGGGGCATGCATAAGGGTTACAATTTATTGGGAGTATTGCTGACTGATTATTTGATCCAGCTGCTATGATTCTTTCATCATCTCTGTTTTACTATGCTTGTTGTAGAGTTGTGCTTGAGCAAAGCCCCATGGCAGCATTTTTTAACAGCACTACTTGTAAGGCAGCACTGTGAATTAAGTAGGAATTCAAGTACATTACTTAACTGAAGAGTCACCGATCCTTTTTGGTTCATTGGCATATGGCTGTTACATGGTTTTGTTTCATCAGGATGTGTCTTTACACTGGCCAGACAACAGCATGATGCTCTAAACAAGCAACATAAGAATCATTTGATTCTGGATGGTTAGCCCTGCTATTGGCCTTTCTGCAAAGATAGCACTGACAAAATTCTTTTGAAAGAGGCACTACATACTATCAGACTATAGCTTTCTGATTTACTCTTTCACTTTGCAAGCATATGGCATTTAATTTTTTAAATACTAAAGGAAATTGCTAGGCAATACCTAATTGTTTTGTTTTTTTTATTTTTGAAATTATATGAAAGTAGCTTGAAGAACATTAAACTAATAGCATTGTGACATCAGAAAAATAAAGAAAGCTATTTGTATTACAAAATTCATTGTTGTAAAATTTGAATTCAAACAGTGTTACTTAGAAAAGCCAAACATGGTAACAGAGATATTTCTGAAATATTTTTGCTGTCTTGCTGATGCTAAAGTTGTGCTTTTGTAGTCTCAGTTCATACTGAACTACTCTGGTCAGTTAAAGTAATATAATCATAGAAGTACAGTTTACTTCTTTATTACAAGGTAGGAATGAGGTCATTATATGTGCATTTTTAACTTATATACATGTACTGGTTTGTATGTATGTGTACTTCTTCAGAGGTATTAGGTAATTCTGTTAACTTTTTAGAAAACACAGAGTAGTGGAATGGACAGCAAATGGAAGTGCAAACTACTATGGTTTCATAAGAAATAAATATAATCCTTATTTTGTAGCTGAGTGTGGTGGTCGAATCCATGCTGCTACATCAGGGCGCATTTTGTCCCCTGGTTACCCAGCACCATATGACAACAATCTGCACTGCACTTGGATTATTGAAGCAGATCCAGGAAAGACAATAAGGTACATGCTTACTTTCAATATTTATTGTTGACTTCAGTATTTTATAAAATTTAGTCTATGCCTTATATTCTCACATTTTTCTGCACAAGTTGCCGGTTTTCACTGGGGTGGGCAAGGCACCCTTCTATCAGGTGTTATGCCAGTTTACCAGGGTTGCTTATCATGTGGGACATGATAATCAGCCTAGGAACCTGTCCAAATTCTTATATACACTCAGGGAGCATTTGAGTATCACCTCACCCAAAAGTTGCCTTCTTTATACCAGATTCCGTAAATACCTGAACACGTTAGAGTGTTAATTAGCAGTACTTAGCAGCTCACATAAGGGTGAAAAAAAACCTCAGGAACCTGCATAATTAAACAATCCACATCAGTCACAAGTGGGAAAAGTGAGTTGTATTCCCTCATCCTCTCCACAAGTAATTCCTCCAGCACCACAAGACTATCAGTGCCAGGGCAAAGCACAGAGCCAGTATTTGATCTCAGATATCACCAAACTCAGCAAAATCAAGAAATAATCAGTGGAGCCAACAAATGCATGACCTGCACAGGAACCTGACATTCAATTACTACCATAGCTCTAGCACACAATACAAAACTGATGTTGCCTCAGTCCCCACACTGGGCTCTGCAAAGGTCTGTGGTGGGTTGATGTTGACTGGATACCAGGTGCCCACAAAGCCACGCTATCACTGCCCTCCTCACCAGGATGGACCGGGGAGAAAATAACATGAAGAAAACCCCTTGTGTGTCAAAATAAAGTCAGTGTAATAAAGCCTGAGCAAAGGCTGTGCATGCATGGGAGCAAAGTAAAACAATTTATTCTCTACTTCCTATCAGTAGGTGATGGCCAGCCACTTCCCAGAAAGAAGGGCTTCAGTATGTGTTGCTCTGGAAGACGAACGATGTAATCACCAAATATTCTGATTTAGAAGGGACTCACAGGCAAAACAATATACGAAAATGGCAAATTATTCACAGGGAGTTTTTTTCATTTTTTTTTTTTTTTTTTGGTTTGGTTTGGTTTGGTTTTGGTTTTGGTTTTGTTTGGTTTTGTTTGGTTTGTCATCCTGTTTTGCTAAGCCAAATACTGAATTCACTCCATCACGGGTTATTTCAATGTATCATTTTCATTTAAATGACAATTTTCAAATTACTGATTTCCAGTTAATGACAAATGAAATGAAGAAATGTCAACACACAACTACTTGAAACCAAAAAAAGTTTTGATATTTACCTATTAGATTTCTTCAGTGTTAAAAATGCAAACAGTCAGAAGTTGAAGTCCATGAAAATATTTTGACTGATAACATAGCATTCCTGAACACTTTTACAAATATAATTCTTCACCTGGAGGGAGATGTACCATGCTGACAGAACTTCTATGTCGTACCATTGAGTAGCTACTGGTTTTTTAGTTTTTTTTTTGTTTTGTTTTTTGTTTTTTTTTTTTTTCAATTGCATATAATTCAAAAATCAGCATTCTTGGTACCCTCATTTGAATAAAAAGAGGAAATCTCTGATGAAATCATAATTCATATACCTTGAAATAGTTATCATAAAAATAAATTAATTTATAGACTTATAAATTAAGCCATAAGGAGTTACGCCTTAATGTTTGGCTTTGTTTTCTCTAATTCAGATATTTTTTTAAACAGAATTGCATCTCTCTTACAAGATCAGCTCACTCAACAGGAAAATTTGATAACTCTGCAGGACAGCTATATCTTCTTCAGTCCTAAACAGCATTTTGAAACTACAGTTTGGGAATGATTGCTTGGAGTTTTGTGTGCTTGTGTTTAATGAATAATGTACAGTGCTTTTACTTTCTCTTTGCAGTCTTCATTTTATTGTTTTTGATACTGAGGTCGCTCATGACATCTTGAAGGTATGGGATGGGCCTATTGAGAGCAACATACTTCTGAAAGAATGGAGTGGCTCAGCTCTTCCAGAGGATATTCACAGCACTTTCAACTCATTAACTTTACAATTTGACAGTGATTTCTTCATCAGCAAATCAGGCTTCTCAATTCAGTTTTCAAGTATGTAAAGATTTTTTCATCTCAAATACAATAATTACATACACTATTATATACATTATCCCTATATATATTAATTGTTTCTCATCTTACAATTTCCTCAGTCTTTAAAAGAAAAGAGATTATATTGTTTTAATTATTTTATACATTTATGCAAATAGCTACAACGGGAGAATTTTTGGATTTGCTTTGAATGTTTAAGTTTTCTTATTCCTTGTTTAGTACAGCAACCACATGCCTAGCTTAAATGATTAGCATGATTTAACAAGTCTGTACGCACAGAATTTTTCTTCTACACCAATAGTTTTGAATATTCCTACCAGTGCTACCTAATAATATATTATTTCATGTTTATACCTTATGCTGATTGGATTTTTTTTCTCAAAACATTGGTTGCATGGATGCATTGGATGCATCATTTTTATGACCTTAAACACTCTCAGTCTATATGATTAAACTAAAGACTAAAATACACCCTACCACATTGAAACATACTTTAAAATTACTATTGAACTAATTAAATTTATCTTCAGGTAGAAAGTGAAAGCTCCTCTGTATACAGAGAAGTTGTGATCAATATTGTGCAAGTGATCAATATTGTAAAACTGAGTAAGTGGAATTTTTCCATGCTGTCCTGACTGAAGTGTTAAAGACTAAGGGTAGGACTGCAGGAAGACTGTTATTGCATCCTTATATGTCTATATATATATATATATATATATATATCTATATCTATCTATCTATATCTATAATGTGAGTGTATTTGTGCTCAAGACATAGGAAAATTATGAATTAACAAAATGGTTGAGAGTAGAAGCATTATTCTTCATAAATACTGTCATTCAGAAGTAAAGGGTTCTAATAAACTTTCAGTCATTATTATTTGCATGAGGATATAAACTTTGGAGGATTCCTAATCTCTAAATAATGCATTTTACATTTACCTGTTTACATCATTTTACTAGATTTTTCTGAATGATGTACCTATTTCCCTCAAAACACAAACTCTTTCATCAGCCCTAAAATAGTAGTTAAAAGTATGCAAAATGAATTAAAGACAAAGAACAGAATAAACGTTTCTAAAATTCCTGACCAGTGTGGTGTATAATATGCTGCTTTTCACGTTTTTGGTGTTTGTTTTTTGGGGTTTTTTTTTGAAAAAAGAGATAAATTTTACATTTTTGTAAATAAAGAGTTTTTTTCCTCTGTTGGGGTGAGAAACACATTTAAGGTTATATTATAAAAAAAATAATTATAAGTTTATGCACAGATTTTAAAAGGGTGGAGATATTTAAGCAGTTAGATTTGTCAACATATTCCTTAACCTTCAGTGATACTAATAGTAAATAAAAGGCAATTTAATACTCTAAGTATGAAGAACTGACTTTTTCATCTTGTTATGAGATCACTGAGTGATCATGCTGACAATTTCAGAGTATGTCTTACTGAAATTAATTAGAATTAGTGATGAAGAGCTGAATGCCTCAGCTGAGGTAAAGGGAAAATAAAATTTTCTTCACTCTGTTTGACAAAGGGAGTGAAATTTTTAATTGCAAGGAGTAAAAAATAAGATTTAAGGAATATGTTAAAGTAAATATTTAATTAGTTCATGCAGAAATCAGGGCTAAATTTATTGAGTCTCCTTGAGGCAATGAGCAGACCACTGTGGCCTTGATCTGTAAAGGATTTAAAGTAATTAATCTATGGCTAAGTGAGGATCTTTGCATGCTTTAGCATCTATCCTATGTTCAAACTGTAGGGCAGTTTATAGCAGAGCTGCACAGAATATTGACATTTCAGTATTTTAATAGTTTGTAACTTGATACATAAAAGATTCCTGAGTTGCTTAAACTTTTTTTTTTTTTTTCCTGGCAAGTGCAGAACTTATTATAAGTTCTAGGAAGGCAACTGTGAAGTTTTGCTTCTTTGTCATCTATTAATGACTATATTTCATTTAACTGTTACTTACAACTGAGGAAGTAAACTTGAGGTGCAGAATTATACAGGATTGGAAAACCTTCAGTAATGCAGCTTCTCTATTGGATTGTGCAATTGAGATGAATGTCTACATTTATGAACAGCCACTTTTGGGATCATACAAATGATATACATCTGAGAGCACCAGGTCAAATGAACAGCTTAAACAGAAAACATGGTAATCTTCAGCTGGAGAATTTGTTTCCTTGTGCTGGTTACTCTCTATACTTTGCACTCTAAAATGTTTTTACTGCATCGGCCCAAAAAAGAAGTGCTGTGAAAGGATAGTGTGAGGTAGATCAGAAAATAACACCTATAAATTACTTATTGTTGATTTTAAAAGTAATTAGACCTATTTTAATGGAAAAAATATAAACGTCTGAAGCTTATAAAATGTTTGAACACTGTTTAAGTGCCCTATCTTGCCCACTCAGCTCAGCAAGTAGAATATAAGGACATGAACTGACAAGACTGATTATGTTAATTGTAATCAATCTTGTGCTTTTCATTAAAACTTAATTAACATATAGCCCTGAATAAAAGGACAAAAAATGGAGTTCACTGTACAATATTGACCTTTACTGTGGGGGTTAAATACATTTAAGCTATGTATTACAAGACAGGGATGTCAACCAAGTCTTTCTGATCATGATACAAACAGGACAAGCAAGAAGGGTATATTTGATATTTGGCATCTTTATTACAAGAAACAAAGTTATTGTCAGCAAAAAGTTCCTGCATAACTTAACCATTAAAAAAATAAATAAAAAATAAAGCTTTCTAATGTAGCTTAATTGTGTCCTACATATCTAAGGTAAATAAGATAAATATCCATCTTAAGTTGCCTTTTTCTTTTTGTCTGCTACAGGCCTAGATATACTGACATACACTAATTTTCAAACTTCTGGATATTTAAGGGCAGGTCTTTCACAGGTGACTAGTTTCCTTTCAGATATCCTGGCTAGTCTCAGTCTGCTGCTGCAGAAGGTCACAAACCCATAAATCTTTGTTCCCTTCTTCCAGTCCTATGTTGAAACCTTGGATATTATAAGGCATCTCAAATGAGACTAGTCACCTGTGTGGAAGCAAATCAATCTTGCCCTGGATGTTTAATCATCCTCTACTCTAGACTTCTGAAAGCCCTTGGATCATATGCTGGTGGATGTTCCATTGTTCTTATTGACTTGAAGTTTATTTTATTGAGAGTATTTTATCTCTAACCATATAATTTTTTTGCTTGATATTTAGCAAAAACAATAGAAGAGACAGATGATACAATCAACACTAGCAGTTTCTACTCATGTTGTCATTCTTACAGGCTTAATAAGCTAATAAGCTAAGCTTATAGCCTTAGTTTAACAATACCTAACATTAGTTCTACCCTTACAGTCTAGCCTTTTTTCTTCAGCTCATTCTCAGCTGGTGTAATTTAAGAGAATTGTATCCTTTTCTTAGCTAAATGACACATTTATAGTCCCTCAGCTGATTTTATAGACTTTTGTCCTCAAGCCAAATAATACATCAAAAAATTATTCACACTGTTAAAATGAAAAAAATCCAACAACCATTTTTGAAGACACCTGGCTTTTCTAGAGTCAGAGCCATCTGTGATAATTTTCTATACTAACCTCTGGTTCTATGGCATTCTTAATTTCTCTTGGTTACAGTGTTCTGTAGGAATACACTCCAATTAACAATGTGCCTATCTCTTCTTTCATGTAAACTAAAATGTTATCTTTTTTTACCTAATATAGATCAATCAGCAAAATATTAATAAAGCAGCAAAGAGTTTTTCCTCCATTTATTTTAATATTTCTATCTTATTGTAAAACTTCAGACACTCATTTTATTAAAAGTGAAGATACAAAATAAAGGCATTTGTGTAGTTTAGTCCAACTTATGTTTTTCTGTTGTTTGCTTGCTCTTCCAATATTTTTAAATTTTGCTCTTGAAGTAAATGCAGATATAAACGAGTAAAGATGCCTGACTAAATCTTTAACTTAACAATTATGATAATAAAAATAAACAACTTGCACGAACTAGTTAATTAGAACAATTATTTGGAAATTGTTCTGTAGGATGTTGACACATCTGTTGACAACTTACTTCCTCTGGCAAGGGCTTAACCATCAGCAGTTTGGCAGTTTCTAATGACACTGATCTTAATAGGACAAATCAGTTTAAGCAAGGATGTCTGCTTTTGTTCAGTTTTGTAATAACATTTGATCATTTGTTTGTCTACAGCAGACCTTACAGTAACTGTGTCACTTATCTTGAACTGTTAAAGTACTGTCTTATGAAAATTGTTTTAGTTCTGAGATATCTTTTAATCACTTGCCTAATGGCCCGAGCATTTAAATATTATAAGTATTTCCATGACAATCTTCATTGCTGAAATTCGTCATGCAATTGTTCCACATTAGTTCACAATTATCAGGAAAAGGGGGCTAGCATAAAAATACATTTCAAAAGGAATTTACACATGAATAATCAAATATCTGCCTGACTAACTAAATAAATGTGGAGTTCAATGAAAAGGAAATCCATTAAGATATCCCCTGTTAAAATAAAAATTAAAGGACATGAGAGACAGAGACAGAGACAGGAATTCAAGATTACCTTTTAAAGTCTGTAACTTAATAATTTCACAGTTCAATCTCTTGCTGTCTGTGATGCTGTAAATTTTACATTGCGTGCTCACAATAACATGCTAATGAAACTGTGTCATTACATTTGTATTCATCATCTAATCTATGGCCTGGGCAAGGCATCGTCAGCCCCATAGGAGGTAACAGTTTTCCATTTGGTTCCTGTGGAACCAAGTAACAATGAATATTGGACTTTACTTTGCTGGCTGTCTCTGAACTGGTGAGATTTTGTACTTTAGACTGTATGAAAGAGCTTGCATTGGCATTTGGGTTTCTTTTTTTACATTCTTGGAGAATACGGGACATTTCAATAGGTCGTTGATGATAATTTGCACAGTTCTTAGTCTGTACATTGGACATGTTATGTGAGTTCCTTTTTAGAGAACAAACATTCACATTGGAAATGTTTGTTAGTCTGAAATCACTGCAAATCCTATGTACAATGTCTCAGCTTTGATATGCAAAAATCTCTCTCAAACCTCATATTATTATGCAAGCCTAATTCACTAAACAGGGAAGACTTTGCAATTTACAAGCTTAGCTCTTAAAAAGTCTACATAATTTCTATAACCATGTGGAATAGAAAAAAATAGTGTCTGTAGTACAACCAGAAAATGGCTTATGCATAGTGAAAATTATATGGATGTTTTCATTCCCTTGAGGTACAATAGACTACAGGCTAAAAATTATTTTAAAAAATAAAAAAAAAAAAAAGAAGAAAATATGAAGTAGGCAAAAATCTAACATATTGCTCAATAGTCTACTGGCACACAAATATACAGAGCATCATATTCACAAAAACAGTCTGCTGTTGATTTTCAGTGAAGTTTTAAATCAACTTTGGAAATATAATTTGGGGACCAAATCCAAAATAATTGTGAAAGATTATTAAATTAGAAACAGGGAGCCTTGACACAGTGACTGTCTGTATATGGAGGTCTGAAATCTCCCTAGCAATCTGTTATTTTCCCAGCTGTCCATTCTTCTGGCTTCTACTTCTAGTTCCATTTTTTTTTATGTACACAGAAGCTTGTTCTACTCTGAGCAGATGAGACAGAAAAAGATGGGAAATCTGTGCAGAAAATTACTCTATAACCCATTGAATATCATGTAGCTTAAGGCTTAGTGCACATATGCAAGAGCTGAGAAGCAGCAATTTAGTTCTTTTCCAGCTTAATGACATTCAAATCTCTTCTCCTGGCTATGCCATTTTAGGCACCTATTTTTTTTTTTCTCAGTCATTTCTTAAAAGTCTAACTACGTAATTTGGTTTGATTTAGCACCCCTGAGTCTAAAATGTAGTTATTGCTTTCCCTGCTTTACTCTGTATATGTTTTAATTCTTAACTGTTATAAAAGAAGAGCAGTGACAGAAAAAACAGTGATTTTTAATTTCTGAATTACTTTTCAATGCATATAACCTCTATACCCTTTAGATATTTGCACAACACCAAATGAAGCAATATCAGACTTGTAATTTTCATGCAGTTACAGAATCTCTTGGGATTCTTGAGAAGTAAAACAACTTGGAGAGGAGGCAAGTTGAAAAGCTGACAATATGTCTAAGTGTTCACTTTACTAGATGACACATCAGTGCTTAAATGTCTGGTGTTCTGTTTAATTAGGATCAAGTGTATTTGGCATGATAAAAAGGCTATTAGTTTCAAATATCTAAAATAACTTCTGAGGCTGTAAGACCAAAAGTGTAAAGAGCATTTTGGTGGTTATTAAATATCTGTGATATTTAAAAGTGATAACTTTTAAAATTTAGAACTTTCGTATATGAGGAATGAAGATTAACAGGTGAAATTAATATCAAAAGGCATGAGTCCTTTCTAATTGGTGCATACTTGAAAAAGTCAAAATGGGCAAAAAGTTGTTTCCTGAGATATTATATTGCATAACCTTTTAAGGAGACAGTGAATCTATTCAGAGATACGTTGAAAAAAAAGAGAGTAATTAATGACAGAAATAGCCTTGCCCTCATTTACTCGAAAGAATTGCAACTCTTTAGCAGATATGCACTGAAACGATCCATTGTTTAAAGCTGTTGTTGTCTATCAGATAAGGAAAAACTTCTCTGAGGTCACAACCATGCTTTCATTTCCCTGTGGCCAAATATAATTTAGTAAACTGCACTACTTTGGGATGTCAGCTAAATTGTCAGAGTGGTGTTTACACAGTACTCATTAGCAGTGACAGATGTTGCTTTAATTCCTGGATTGATGCTTATAAATTCTGGTGGAAAAAAGTCCACCAGAGTCAAAAAAACCTGCTATATCTTTTACTTCACTTACATTCTAAAATGGTTGTTTCTTGTTTCACTCTGTTTTGGTTTTATTCCCAACCTTTCTGTCTTCTGAAAATTTACATGTTAAAAAAAAAAAAAAAAAAAAAAAAGTTTTCCAGTTGTACAGAACCTGGTAGCTGTTTTAATTTTGCAAATGTTTAACTCTCTTGCAGTTTCTTATAGTGGTATAAGCTTTTGGTGTGGACAGAAGCAGTAGATGCAGCAGTTAATAACGAAAATGGATTACCTGCACATTATAGTCATGAAGGTTGAATGCTGGTAGTAGACACCAGCATCATAAATGGCAATTGTAATGCTGGGTTTGTAACTTCTTATTTTGGCTTTTGTTCACAGTCATAGTAAGTTCTTTGAAAAAGACACGTTTGGGATCTTCCACAAATCCATAGTAGATGTAGATTTGTGTATTCGCTTTCCGGATGATTACTTGCTTTAAGTCATACCATACTGATTGCTCTGCTCAGTTTAACTGGTTTTAAATTAAATTTACTTTTTTTTTAGAAAACAAAATTCATATCAAATACAGGAGACTGATCGTAGATGAGATATTTTGCTAAGATCCAGTTTAAGTGTACTCTAAGAAAGTTGTTTCTTGCCCCTGAAATGAAAACTTTGGGGCTACATAAACTGCTATTTGTTTAAGCCAGATGGGTAAACATAAAATTTGCATGCTTCCAGATAATAAGAATATAAAACAATACTATTTATATTATGATTCTTACCGTAATGCGCAAAAGTCGTCAAATCTGCTTTGATAACCAGAATATTAAAGTGACAAAAGGAGCTTCAAGATTTTTTAATGCATTAACTGGACAAAATCAGGCCATATTTTATACTGAAAATACTGGCAGTAAGTCAAATAATCATGATGTATCTCAGTGGGCAGATTTGTGTAAAAATAGAGAAGCCAAATGCCTTCCTGTATTAATGGAAAAGTAAATGATATTGTCTGTGGTTGGAATGCTAATGTAAAAATGTTATGCATTCAATTATGGATGGAAAGTATCCACACCTTTCAGCTTTTATTTCATCATTCTCTTACAGCTTCCATTGCATCAACTTGTAATGATCCTGGGACACCACAGAATGGCACTAGATATGGAGACAGCAGAGAACCTGGAGACACTACCACCTTTCAGTGTGACCCTGGCTATCAGCTTCAAGGACAGGCAAAAATTACATGTGTGCAACTGAATAACAGATTCTTCTGGCAACCTGATCCTCCTACGTGCATAGGTAGTAAGATAAGGTGTTAGTCTCTATTTAAGATTAATACAGACTGGATTTCTTGTTTAACTACTGGCCATACAGTGTTCATGCTGGAGTGATATTCTCTGTGGGACTTGGTTATTTTGTACTTATGGATAATGTCAGCCTCATTCTCTAGATTAACACTATTTTGGGGCATGATTTTCTTACTCTATTTTATTCTTCATACAAGTTTGAAACTGACCGAGTCCACTAGAAATAATTAAACAGAAGTGAGGATTTGGATTAAAAAAAAATTCTTGTCATAATGGTCTTGTTAGAATGGTCTTCTATGTAATAGTTTAGTTACATAATAATCAACATCTATGGAAATTTGCCTGCTAGACACAGTAATTTGTTAAATCCTTGTTATTTTGTTGCCTACTGATTTATGATTAAACAATTATTTTAACAATCCTGAAAAAAGCAAATACAATAGCACTGGAATAAACATAATGCTTTTTCTTTCTACAAGTCATTTTGGAGAGGACTTTCCAAAAGCGTAAATTGTCAAACAACTGCAGTCCCTCTGTTTCTCTAAAGGAAAAATACTGTGAAGGATTCAGGATAGCAGGATAGTTTTTCTGACTATATATATATCAGAGCATGGTATAACCTGAATATTGTCTTCCGGATATCTTGTGTGCAATGTACAAATATCACTATGAAAATGCTTACTAAGCATACTGGGATCATTCACAAATTAAAAATATTTAAATAAAAAATTGAAATAAAATATATCTAGCACCTCTCTGGTCTAGAAGATTCACATTTTTCCTCTAAATACCAATTATAATCACTCCATAGTTCTTTACAGTCTAGTAACCCCCCCCCGCCCCCCCCCCCCCCAAAGCCAAACACAAAATAAAGAAGGAAATAAGACAGAAAGAAAGAAAGAAAGACAGACAGAATCCTTTTGGACAAAACATATATACATAATTGCTGTTATTTTTCAATATACTCAAGGTGACTTTGAAGGAAACAACAGATTAAAGTAATCTTTACTGTAGGCATGACAGTAGTAGAAACCTTAAGAGTTCTGTAAGGCTGTTATACATCTTTTTAAAATTTTCATAAAGTCCTTATTTCAGTGTAAGACTTATAAATGAAATGTCCTGAAAAAAAGACTTCTTTAAAATGTTTAATGTAGATTTGAAGCCCTTAGTACCAAGTGTTTTGTGCTATAAATGTATTTTTCTCAGTCTGTTTGACTTGGTAATGCAAATGCAGCCCATGTTGAATACTTTATTTTTTTGCTAGACTTCAATGTGATTATCATCTAGGAGAGATGGATTCCTGATCTGTTTAAAAGTCAAATTCAATTTATGGTAACTAAATGAATGTATTTGACTTTTGATTTGGGTAGTATCTTTACTGAGTGAATAAGACTGTTTTGTGCTACACCTATGGTCAAAAGAAACTGCATCCTGGGTCCTACTATTCAGCTTTTCCAGTTCATAAAGTACTTCCAGTACATAAGAAATTTTGAGCTTCATTGAGATAGAATTAAGTAAGAGCAAAAATATAGAGGACTTCCTATTTAACTTCCTATTTTTATTCCTTTTGAAACAACTTTTCCTGTGCTGCTTTTGAATATGAAAAGAGACCACTTTTAAAAAAGGAAAACAGCAAAATTTTTGTTAAACTGCAAGTGGGAAAATGCTGTTTGTTTTTTTTTTTTTTAAGTATTATTAATTTTGGAAAATGTAGAAGACAATTTATTTCTATGTAACAGCTAATGTGTGCTCGTGTATTTAACTTGCCTCCGTATTCCTATTTCTTTTTACATTGTGACAGCTGCATGTGGAGGAAACCTGACAGGCCCAGCAGGAGTTATTTTATCACCTAACTATCCACAGCCTTATCCTCCTGGGAAAGAATGTGACTGGAGAATAAAAGTAAACCCTGACTTTGTCATTGCCTTGATATTCAAAAGGTACCATTTCTCCATGAAAGCCTCTTTTTTAAAGGGTTTTAAATGTTGCATATAAAAATGGCATTATTTATAATTTCTAAAAGCTTCTAATTATGTTCTCTGGCTAAATTCTAGAGCATACATATAATATGTGCTATATCATTGCTTCCAAATAGCATCGAATAAAAAATATAGTTAAATGGTACTTTTGCTGCCAAATGTATTCCTGAAAAAAACAAATTTTTCTGTGACGTATGAAATAAAAATCTTTGAAAAACAAGGTCAATTTATAGAAATGCTTAATTTATGCTATTGTTCCTAATAGTTGAGAGTTTGACTGTAGCAGAAACTTTATCCGTAAGCCAGTTCTTAAGGCTTTTAGAAATACAGACTAAATCTACTTTGCTCAAAGTGTGTAAATCAGGAAAAAGGTTTGTTCTGCTTAGTCAAGAAATAAAAGACATTGAGATAAGGTTGTATCATAATTTCAAAGAAGCTTTATTCACTCAGTGTTCCATAATCAAACTACTATATGTGTTGCATAGATTTTTGCCACAAGTTTGAAGATCAGGCATATAGTCATATTCATGTATTCAGTTTATCATTTCTATATGAATCAGTCATATATAATCACCTTGCTTGTTATATCTATGGATGTTAATACAATTTTTTTTTATTTTTTGATACTCTGTCTTAAGTGCAATTTTTAAACTAAGAATGGTAACATTGCTGTTGACTTCAGTGGAATGGTGAGCAATTGTCATTCTTTCAGAAAGAGATGGGAGCATGTTCAGAATTTTACTGTGTAATATTTGCAACCTTTTTTTGAAACAAAAACAAAACACTGAAACAACAACGACCAAGCAACACCAATCAACACCAAAACAACAAAATAATCCAGTTTTTTTTCATTTTTTTGATTGCAGTGTATTTGCTAAAAACTATTGATAGGCACAAAACTAAAGAACCAAAAGGGTAAGGCACTTGAAATTATATAAGAAATATGATAATTCTGTTCTTCAGGTATTTGACCAAATATCATTAAGGGATGAGAGTAGTTCTCCACTAATTACGTTCTTTTTTCTGGCTTTCCTTACCTCTTGAAAGTAGAGCATAAAATATTATTCATTATATGAAGCCTTTTCCGTTTGACATTATGGAAATGTTTTCTGCTGATTCCTTAGGTAAAGATATTATTCCTTTTGTGTTGCATAGTTTGGAAAAGTTTGTGCCTAACAGTATGAAATGATGTAATAGAAATAAAAACAGCTGACCATCACACTCTGGAAAAAGAAAAAAATATTATTTTTATTTTGCAAAGATGAGTAGAAAGGCAAAAATCCACTCACTTGACTGAGTGGCTGTCTTGCCTTTCCTCTTAACATAGTTTTACTTTTATTATGTTTTCTACAATGTTCCTAGTATATGCTTTTATCTTGCTCTGCATACATTACTCATACGAATGCCTGAGATTTATCTTTATCTGATTTCAGAACTCATCTCAATTACATTCCTCTGAAAGGCACTTGACTGACCTTCATAATTACATTTTAAAACATACAGTTGTCATCAAATATAGCGCAACATAGATGGTTTAGTGACAATAATATTAGTTAATACTAATTTATCATAGTTGTCTGGTATAATTTGGGTAAGCATGAAGGCAAGTTCCAGGATTGTGGTCTATCTGTGTGAAAGCATCTTTTTAAAAAATGGTAGGCTTATGTTTGTAATAGAGGGATTTAATATCATTCAATTTAGCCAACTAAAACCTGGACTTTTATTTTAAGCTAGTTGTCTGGATCATTTCTCTGGTCACTGGTAAGAGGCAGCCTTTCTGAAGCAGGTGATTCTATAATCTTAAGAAAGGTTTTTAAGATACATGGGAGGATATGCATGATGGCTTTTGGAAAGCTGAATGTGTTCAAATCAATGGTCAAAAGAACTCCATTGAAAGTTAGTATATTTTCACTGTGAATCATATTTAAAAAGACATTTCTTTCTGGAGAACAAAATGTGTTAGGCAGAAGATTGGCAGCCACAGTCACAGTAGTGTTTAACTCATTAAAAAGAATGAAGACTTAATTCTCTTTTCTCTTTATTTTCAGTTTCAATATGGAACCCAGTTATGATTTTCTACATATTTATGAAGGAGAAGATTCCAACAGTCCTCTAATTGGCAGTTTTCAAGGCTCACAGGCTCCTGAAAGAATAGAGAGCAGTGGTAACAGTCTATTTCTGGCTTTTCGCAGTGATGCTTCTGTTGGAATGTCAGGATTTGCCATTGACTATAAAGGTACTCTTCTCTTCATAAGCAACATAAAGGGAAAAAAAGTGTTAGCATTTATTGAGACTCAAATCTGTTTACTTCTATACGTATTCATACTGGACTGCCAAATACCCTGATGCATCGATATACGTTTTAAAAAACTGTTTTCTGCTAATATGTGAAGGAAAACAGAAATCGTAGCTCATGAAATCTCTTTCACATCGTTTATGCACGGTTTCATCTTCTGGAAAAAAAATATATAGGTGGAAGATGTACATCAAAAGTAATATTTGGAAAAGAGTTTTAGAATAATGGAATTGTCTTACCCAGGTAGAGAACCTGACTGTTTCTTTTGTGTCAGTACATACAAATACACTTTCCTCTCTTTTGAATCTGCAAATGCCTTTTTGAGTTAATACCACTGGATAGTATTTGTATTTTTTTGGAAGGGGTGCCTATTACTATATAGAGACTGGGTTCTGCTGCCTGTTTATTGAAGCCTGACATGCATTGAAAATGCTGAGTTTTTCCAGTCACAGATGTTGTTCCTGGCTTGATTTTAATCTTTACTGAGATTTATCAAGCTGTTTTTCAGCAGCAGAGGTGCTGCCTCAACTTCTTATTCTTGAAAATGGAAGCAAGTCACATTAATGTTCATGTTAAATATGAAGGAACAAAAAGATCTAAGGGATATAGAAATAATATACCCATAAAAGAGAGGGGAGTGAAAAAGAACTATAAAATCAGTTTTATATTTAGTCTTCATCTGTTACCCAGCATGATGAATTAGTCTTCATGTTGACAAGGTTCTGCTTCACAAAGTAATTGTCACATGCCATATATGAAATCTTGGACTGCTTGTTCCTATCTAAAAAAAGTACCAAAAAAAAAATGGGAAAAAAAATTATTCCAGAAAGTCTGCGAGGCCTGCAAGGAAAGAAAATGGCATGTTGAGCAGAAAGAGATAAAGACATAAAGATTCTCACTGAAAATGTGCATACACGTTTTCACTGTGTGTCTATTTTTTGTTCCTGGTATAGTCTGCTATGTGTGTCTCTATACTCCTGGAAGTTGAATGAAATGATAATTAAATAAAAATAAAAGATATAAGAGCAGAACAAGATACTGAAAGAAGTTATTGTAGTCAATGAGCAGTATGTTTGTGCCTAATAATTAAATATTTTTCTTAAGTACATTGTTTAATATTTTATATAAAATTGTAAAAATTATAGAAGGGACGGAAGGGATTTAAAGATCACCTAGTTCTAACACCCCTGCCAGGGGTAAGACACCTTCCACTAGACCAGGTTGCTCAAAGCCCCATCCAACCTGACCTTGAACACTTCCACGGAGGAGACATCCAAAATTTCCCTGGGCCTCACCATCTTATAGTGAAGGATTTCTTCTTTATATCTAATCTAAACCTCTCTTTCAGTTTGGAGCCATCCTCCCTTGTCCTACTGCTATATGCCCTTGTTGTTGACTACCTCAGCCTTCTCCATGTCCCGAGTAACCAGGTCTCCCATTTTTTTTCTGGAGGGGACCCAAATTTTCCCTAGTCTTCCTTTTGTAACCGATGTATGCATAGAAGTGGTGAATTCTAGAATTGGACATTTTTCTTCTACAATACTAAACTTTATTGTAGTCATTCAGCTTTCACAGTGCTCCACTAACAAAAGGTAGGAAGAAAATGCTGCTGGTTAGATCCTCTCACTATGAATAATGCATTGATAAGCTGTTGAAAAATTTAAACTGACTGGAAAAAATATAGATGATTTTTTTCTTTTTTTTTTCTTTTTTTTTCTTTTTTTTTTTTTTTTTTTTTGTG